>CAWUFW010008689.1:0-600000 GCA_963921515.1 Calotriton arnoldi | reverse complement strand
AAGAAGAAATTGTGAAAACTTAAGTTTCTGATGAAAGACTGCCCTTCTTTTCTTGGAACAGCTTGGGCATAACCAACTTATTATTAGTGTTTACAAGGGAATTGGCCTTTCTTGTGCTTTAAGCTGAAGTTTTTCTAATTAACACATTGCTTAAAGGATTCCATTTATCCACCCTAGAATTTTCAGTAGATACCTCAAAGCAGCCTTATCTAATTAATGACTCAACATGTTTCATTAACTCAGCCTGATTGGTAGACTGCCAAACCAATCTTTTCAAATTGTAAGAAGATTGAACTTGATGAAGAACATTAGATTTCTGCATGCAACACACAGACAGATCTAAGGGTAGCTCTTGTGAATTATGGTCACTTTCAAGTCTTGGAGTGATAGCATAGCGAACAACATGGGCTGCCAAGCTCTTTGAGATGATGGTATAGTCTATTATGGAAGTATAGTTGGAACTCTTAAACGCTGGAACTGGAGTTGTAGCCATTGAGACACATTCATTAAGCGTCAAGAAGCAGGGTTGTTAAAATTGTTCACAACAGGATTGGAAAATGTCACAGTTCGGCTTATTAGATGTTTTTATTGAAAATAGATGAATATTAAACTCACCAGAGATAATTAAGCTTGCATTTGGATGTTGAGAAGCGAGGAATTTCCCACAAAGTTGACAACTGAGTAATTTTGTTAATTTTCCTTGTGCTCAGATAGATGTTTAATAAAAGAATTGGAGCTGGAAATTGTAATTTTACGCAGTGCAGCCATGTCAATTGTATGTTAAGTATTTGGACCAAGACATCTCATTCTTTGGCTACTTATAATGATAGTCATCCTTTTGCTCGACCTTGATATCATTTATGAGTGGTATTGATAATACATTCTAGGTAGCTAATGATTGGAGTGCTTTGCTCCCTCCATGTTTCTTGTAACATCAGTATTTCAAAGTTTTGCAAGAATATTATTTCCTCTGGATCTTCCAGTGAGACCGTGCACATTTTAAGAACATAGTCTTGTGGGCTATTGATGCTTGTCGAAGTTGGCTATGCATCAATCCTCACTGTAAGCTTTTGATTTAGATAAGACCAACGGAACCCAAGTCCAGTCCTCCATTAAAACTTTCCTCTTAGAAATTTGTTCACTCGTTCGAGGGCCAGAAACTGCTTGTTATTGTAAGGCGTGACATTTTTGTTAGTTTAAGGAGAGGACCAGAAGCACCTCGTAAAAGAGGGGTAGGCTGTTTTAAACTATTAGTTTGTAAGTATGGGCTACCCTTCCCTACTTAAAGGCAGGAAAGGGATCAATATTATCGGATAGTTTGAAGGAACATCTTTCTTGACTTTGATTTTCCGCTCCATGAAGTATGATCTTCACTCAAATACTTTATTTGCAATTTCTGTGGTTGACAATGTGACAAGGGTAAATTCTCAAAAAGTATTAGAGGGATCTTGCTTAAATTGAAATGTCTCAAGGTCAGCTGCCATGAGATCAGATAGAGTAGGGACTGAAGCTGTCAATTTTAAAATAGTGCTTCAAATGAGATTATCATGAGGGCCTCTGGATTCATACAAAAGTTGAACATAATCTTGACATTCTTCATGGTGTAATTGGCCTGACTCGCACCTTTGTATGATCCATACCGGGGCACGGACCTTCATTCATTGGTTTACTCGGGTTTCCCTGTAAGGCTGAAGTAAGCGAAGAGTTAGCAAGGTGTCCTTCACAAATAAAGTTGGACATTTGTTGTTGATTAACTTTATTTGTATCTGAAGGGAAACATTTTAGCCCAATAGTTTGGTTTAAAGGTATGAGTGTTTATATTTGACATTCCTCATCGTTTGCAGCAGGAGTAAGACCTTCTTCGGATCTTGGTTTGACCATCCGGCTATTTGATGCCCAGATTGAGATTCAGTTTAATTTGCCTGATTGATGTCAATTGGCAGAAGCCTATCTGGACAATCATCCTCTGTCGCTGCCAATTTTGGCTGTGTATGATGGTTGCTCTGGGTACTGGATTTAAAAATAGGGTAGCAATCTTTGCTCTTCTCTTTGGTCCTTGCTGGTATCACTGATTTCTTTGCTTTTCTTCAAGCCATTCTCAGCCTTTTTCTGGCTCTTGTTGTTAGGCTTATTTGCGAGTTTGAACAAATTGTTGTATTTGATACATTTTGTACATGAATTACTGCACTTACTGACAGCTGCACTGAAGGTACCTTTTCAATCTTTTTAATCACAGAGATATGCTGAACATTAGGCATTTTTTCACTTTCCTCCACCAAGTTTTTGATGCTCGATGCTGGATGGTCAATTTGGGGAAACATACTGTCATAGATTTGACAGACACTTTGCTTATACTGGGTATTAAAGATGGAATTTGTACAGGTTTTACCCTCTGCAAGGTGAGATATTTTCGACTTCGACCACGAGAGCTCTAACTATTTTTGGAAGATTTGAGACATTATCCAAAATACGGGCACAAGTGCATATTACTACTTGATTATTTGTATCAGATTGCACTTTTACTACTAAATCAGTCAGTTTATGTAGTTTTGAATCTATTCCTTCAACATAAAGGGCAAGGGTTTTGAGCAACTCCACCTTTATTTTCAATTTATCAGAGTGGAAATTTAGTGCAGTGGTTATTGCATCCATGGTGCTAAGCAGATTCCTCCATGGGCCAGCATGGTCCAGACAAAGCTCTTTAGGGAGTTAAGCATTGTCAGAATTGATTGTATTATATGTTACCATAAAAGAAAGATTAGTAGACTTTTTTGAGTTATCCATAAAATTCATGTGATCAACCACTGTTAGACCTGCCTCTGGCAATAAAAACATTTCAAAATGTATTTTCTGCGGACATCAAGTCAGTTTTGGATCAGTATTTTTGCATCCTATTGTGAGAACTGGGCTAAAGGATCTATGTCAGACTTTTCATTACTTAGCTCAAAGCTTGATAAGTCCTTTACTGAAATACCACTAGATATGGACTAGGGAATGGCCTTATGCTACTTCTAAACAAGGTCAACTTTACAAACCTACCCGGAATGTCAGATCAGCCAGTAAGTCTTTGATATTTTGCAAAAGAATAAAAAAGTCACAGATGGGTGGTCGTTCTTTTAGCCTGTTAGCCTCCATCCCCTGGAACAGGCTCCCCCAGGATCTACGCACTTTGTAGGACTTGCAGACATTTAGAACTCTGTCAGAACCAGTAGTGACTCAGTCTAGCACCAGGATATCCCATTGGGGATAGGTTGTGTGCTGTACAAATACCCAAATACAAATACAAATATGCTCTTACATTTTAATGTTGGTTTTGACAGAGCTGAATTAGGGGGAATGTATTTGCTCATTTTCATTGATGGTACAATCTCTTTTAAAGGAGGTGTTAAAAGACAGTACTCTGGATTAGAGTTAAAAGACTTGCACCTTTATGACCGTCATATGAGAACACAACTCATTATTTGACTTAGTGATACTGTTTGATGTTCGTTTATTTGTTGTAATTACTCAACTTTGCTTATTTGCTAAGCTGTTCTCATATACCACACCCTGGAAAGCTAGAGCATGATCAGTGGTTTTAGGTAATGTCACAGGGCTCACAGCCAAGATGCCTAGGTGAATTGCGTTGCCCTGAAGTGGTTTTGCTGGAAATTTGAAGTAACCACAATGAGCGATTCTATGTTAGTACCATCAGGAATGTTGGACTTGTTCAAACTCCTCATGGCTAACTCGAGGGAAGGCCTGAAGAGTAATTGTTGAGCTGGTGGTTAAGATTGGTCATTCAATCTTCATTCTCTTCTGTTTTTTAGTGGCTGTAGGGTCCCACAGGAATGCCCAGACCTTATTTTCAACAGCCTCACAGATACTTGCCGACCTATAGATAGATATTCAAGGGGCGGGGGAGCTCACTAGGGACCTGGCCAGACCGTCTCTGCTTCCCCTCACCTCAACCCTCCAGTAGCAGCAATGAATACTTCCACCACGCCAATGTACTTTTAGGCAGTGTGTACAGGGAGTGTGTTTGGAGGATTCACCACCAGCCACTAGCCAAGGGTGTTTTATTTTCTCCAAGTTACTCCATCTCAATGCTCACATCTCCTCACTCCACAACGAAAAGTTTTTCAGAAATTAACCAAGCACGGGGAGCTCTCAGGAGGCTTGCAAGCCACACCTGCTGCTAGTCAAGCAGACTCTGCTCCCCCCCCCCGGCTCAACCATTCAGCAGCAGTGCCTAAAGACTGCCGCCATGCTGCTTGTACCTCACGTTTTCTGCACCTCCACATCTCACATTTCTCCCCACTGTGTTCAAGAAATTCGGAAATTTTGTTGCACTACCAGGAGCTTCTCTGGGGACTGCAGCAAGAATGTGGGATTGTGTTCCTAAATAATGTTATGCTAGGCAAAGTGATAATAAGATGCTGCATATACTATCCTCACTTGGACGTTTATTGTGCAGGATGTTTTGGATGAGGGAGGGCTCAGGTTCAAGCTCAAGCGTGAAGGGGTTTTCAAGTTCTGCATGACTTTTCAGCTTCTGGCCCTGCATCTATGCTCTGTGCAATGAGCGATATGCGGGGTAACAGGTAGCGGCTAGTGGGCTCAGGTAACTGGTTATCAGACTCCGGCCTTGGGCAACTCCTGACCAGTGAGGTAGCACCTAGGCTTAGAGCTTACCTCATCCTGCCCATGTCGCTCATGCCTTTTGAACTCACCCTCTCAGAGAACAGGGTGCCTGGGGCGACAGCAACAGGGGAGGGGGGTCTCTTCACAGGAAATCCCACAGTCCCTTGTAGACAATCCGTATAACCTCAAACCCCTGCAGCATCTTCTTCAGAAGGAGCTCGTGGGTTGCAGCTTCGCGGCTAGCTCTCCCCTCTCAACGTAGCATCACAGCATTTGTGTCCGGAAGATTGTGGAACTATAGAGAGTGGTAAATGGTTACTTGCCACCAGAACTTTTAAGACATGGGGTCCTCTTTACTGGAAATGTGGCACCATTTGTTGACATCTTTAAAGTAAGTAAACAGAACAGTGGACGGTTGGGTAGTATTTTATTTTTTGTTTATTTAAATGCTATATTTATTTATAAATGTATTTTTGATCATTTTAAAAAGAATAATATAATTTGTAATCACTAAATATATTTGTGTTCATTTATTACTTAACTATACATATTTAGGGGCAGATTTACAAGGAACTGATGCATCTGCATAGATGCGTCATTTTCCTTGCACCAGCGTCAAATGTCCTTGGGCCACCATGGATGCGCTTTATTTACAATACAGTGCTCCATGGTGCAAGGATTAACAGATGCGTCAGAAATGTTGATGCATCTGTTGGCCCAAAAGTCACGCATTGCTGGAGTTGTGTCGCAAACACGACGCAACTCCAGCAATGTATTTTGAGGCCTATACTGGCTGTACTGCGTCACTCCTTACGCCTGCTTTAACCAGATGTAAGATTTTGACGCAGTGGCGTCCTAAAAGTGGTGCAGTGAAATCTTGTAGATTTCACCGTGTCACTTTTACGAGGCCTTCCCGCGTGGGAACGCCCACCCTGCATACATTATACCTGACGCAGGTATAATGTGACGCAAGGCTTTACAAAGTGACGCATCGCCTTAGATGTGTTACGTTGTAAGTAGGCCGCATTGTTTGCGCCGCCGTTGCGTCAGAAAAAGTGCCGCAATGGCGGCGCAAGGAGGTGTAGGAGGCTTGTAAATCTGCCCCTTAGAATTTAAATGTATTTCTCTGTTTGTGGGATTTGTTGTGGGATCTGGCAGGTAGTGCGTAAATTTAGTTTTATTTTAATTCAAATAATGTTCATAATAAAGAATTTATATTAACAATTATAATATTTAACAACTTTAAAACAAAAATATAAACATTCTAACATTTAACTTTGGGGATCATTTATTTTCATATTTTAAATGTTCTGACTTTTTTGTGATTGGAGTGTCCTGCTCTGATGTCCCGCAATCACAGAACACTCCTGCATCGTCATGGAACGCTAAGAGTAGAACTGGAACTGCTGTAGCCCCGTCTCAGTTGTTTTATGGACGCTCGGTGCTCCATATTGTGTACCTGCAATGCCCCAATAAACCTACTAATATCAAAAGCTCCCATGGGCCTGCAATAGACAGCATGGACTAGAAATCAATGCAAGTAAATTAAAATTCAGGGCTTTTAATCCCCATAGATATTTTAGAGGGAATACATATTTGGGGAAAATTATGTTAGGGGAAGTGACGGAAATTCATTATCTGGGGGTACAGCTGGTTTATTCGGTGTCATGGACAGTGCAGGTTGTCAAGAGCCAGCTAATATTACAATATATAGAGCATCTGCAATAGTAAGAGCTCAAAAATCCTCTATATTTCTCCCATACATTTCAGTTTTTATCACGCCTAGAGAGACTTACCAATTCAGTCACATTCTATCTGGTTTGGCATCTGCACCCTTTGTTTGTCAAAGGGTCATTTTTGAAATGCGGAAAGGGATTAAAAATCTCTTTGCATTTCCAGATGATATCCGACCTTTTGGTTATTGTATACAGCAACAACACCAAGGAGTGGAGAATTTAATATTGGAGACAGGTGTGGTATTTCAGAAAAGAAAAGTGTGTTTTTAAATTGAATGAAGTTGAATGCCTGGGCCATATTTTTAAAGATGTTGGTGTTAAGCCGTGGCCAAGCCAGGTTGAGGGTACTATGGAATTGATATAGATCTAAGTTGCCCGAAATTTCTTAATGGCTAACTTGCAGTTAATTAATCAAACAATATAGCTTAAATCTGCAAAGATCCATAGTAATAAAAACATACCACACATGCAAAGGCTTTTTAAATAAGAGCAATCAACAAAGTTAAAAAGATCAATACTCAGAGTGCAAACGCAAGTTTCCAATAATGTTGATGTGCTACAGTTAGTGAATCCATAGAATTAGGAGTCAGACATGAAAGATACATTCTAAAGTAAAAATGGTCAATGCTCAGGGTGCAAGTACAATTTTCAAGTAATAGTGATATCCTACAGTTAATACTGAAACTTTTTAGCTCATGGATTTTCTGATTCTTAAGGCCCCACGGATGACAATAATAATCGTGAGGCAACATAATTGTGACTCTAAACGTAAAAGGCGGGACAGACAGGTACTAAGAGATCTGGCACCAAAAGACTGCAACACAGGCCATATAAAAAGCCTTCTAGGTTGAATATAGAACTCACAAAAAAACAAGAAGTGGCCAAGCTTTTGTTTGGCAATGCTGTCACAGGGGCATGATGGTAAACTATGAAACCAAGAGCCCTTCTGGGGGTGCGCTACCAAGAAATGAGCCGTTCCTAATCTAAAATGGGTAAGATAGAACCTATGTTCTATATTAATTACCCAAAGAAGACAGCGTTCAACCCGCACCACTTGTTTAAGGTCTATGTAGCACGATACTGTAACTGAAGAGTGTTGATTATGGAGTCTCCGCAGGGTTCTATGTTGGTAAAATGCATTTTTAACTTCGTTTTTTGCACTGCCAGTAAGTTCATTTGGGGAAAGAAAAAAGTGAGAAAGTTCTAGGTCTGAGAAATAATTTTTAACATAGGATAACCACGGAATAGCATTTGCTTGTTCTAATTTTACGCAATCTGCAAAAATCTCTTTGGAAAGGGAACAAAATTGGGAGGTACATACTTTCAACCACAGGAGAAAAGGGGCGACTAAGACTGTGGGGCATATTCTCAAGGACACATCGCGTAGTTAGGGGCACTTTATCGCAGCCAAAGTGGCGATAAATTCATCGCACCATTCACAAGCTGGTGTTAACAGCCCATAACACCAGTTACCTGCGATAGCATCCGCAAAAAACATCGCCACAGATGACCCCCGCAACTATCGCTAATGAGATGCAGGGTAGGCGTTCCCGAGCAAAAACCCACGACAACACCACACCTCAACATTCTCAACGACCAGCCCGATCAGCGATGAGACCACAAAACAGGCAATAAGGCGCGTTAGCAGCAGGAATCTAACTCCTGCCCTGACCTGGTGCAAAGTCGGAGCACAGCCTGCACCACAAAATGGAGCCCAGCCCAGAGCCCCACCTGAAGGGCAACAGATGCCATGGAGCCACTGAACATACGTGCCGGACACCCAAGAGGGCTACAACACCCACCGCCACCACCCTCCCACCCCCCCGGACACCCACCGCCCCCCCAGACCAACACTGAGGCAGAGCAGACAAAGACAGCGACCCTCCCAAAATGCACCAAGCCCACAGACCCAACACCAGAGAATGTCATTGCCCACTATATGCCCAAAGGGACAACCCTCCTCCGCATCCTGACCACCATAGCCCACAGGCTGATGGTACCAACACAGCAGACAACTAACATCCCACCGCAGACAAAGTTGCTGGCCGTGCTGCACGTGTTGGCCTCTAGTACCCTCCAGCCAACCTCCGCCTGAGACGGAGGAGTCACACAGCCTGGCCAATCCAAGTCCCCCACAACGGTCATGGATGACACCATCAGCTTGGTAACCCACTATCCATACCTCACACACACATTGCGCAGGAACAGCCGGAGACCAAGCAAGGCGTGTACGCCACAGCTGGCTTTCCGCACGTGTCAGGGGGCAAGTGACTGCACACATGTCCTACTAGTGGGCCCTGGCGACACTGCACATAATAAGCGCAACAGAAAGCGCACGGATCCCACCAATGTGCAGGCAATAGTGGACCACCGTGGAATCTCCGCCAACGACTTCGCCAACAACCCAGGCAGTGTGCATGATACCTGCAACTCCCAACAGTCCATCATCGACCTGCGCCACCAGGATGGCACCCACAGAAATGCACTGCCCATTGGCCAATACCAAATGCTCACACCACACACCTCAAATCCACAATCATGCAACACACAACACAGGAAATGCACACGTCACGACACTGGAGAGTGTGAGAAGTTGGCCTGGTATATGCTGTCCACTAATTATAGTGGGCACCTTGCACCAGTCCAAACAACCCCTTATTGGAGATAGGTTAAAGACAACCTTTATTGAAAGCTATCCTAGTGGTAGTTATGGAGAGCAGCCTTCAGGCTAAGTCTTGAAGGAATGTAAAGCAGCTTGTTTTACCAGTCTATAATCTCTTGAGTGACCAAATGAAAGAGGACCACACCAGGTATATATTCAAAATATATGTATTTATTGCTAAACACACCCATCTAGTCTCTTTATGAGGCTAGAGTTCGAAGTACATAAGTTATAAGTTAGTTATCTACAGTAATAGCACAAATACACGTTTGAGCCCTAGGGGCGTACCAAACCATAAACCAATAAAGTGGTATAAGAACCACGACTGAGCTAGACACAAGGCCTAGAGCCTGTAGAAGTGCTTGGACCACAAGGAACCACCCAAGGTAGTGACACAGGGGACCCATGGGGGACGCGTGCAGTGTGAGAACACAGCCGCGAATCGCCGTTGACTTCTATGGGGAAAGTCGCGGTTGGAAGTTTAAAGAAAAGGGACACTTAGAGGAGGACTTGGAGCAAACCCCTTTAGAACTGGGTTGTTCTAGAGTCTATACCCACGGGAGCACTAGAGTACTCGAGTTACCTCACCCAGGGAAGCCGGGTGCATAGGTGTCTTTCGGGGTCGGGTTTCGTCGTCGTTTTCAATGGCGATCGGCTGCAAAGTGCTGCTGGCGGCCAAGTCGAAAGTGTTCGGGTGGATCCAAAGGTGGAGCAAAGATCTGAAGAACATGAAAGCAGAGGGGACAGAGTCTGGGTCACTAGCCAGTGACCAGGAATGCGATGAGCAGATGCCCACCGATGTCGAGTGCTTCAGGTAGGTTGACGGTCGTCTTGACTCTTCAGCCACGAGGTCCAGGAGGTGTCGACGATGACCAGGAGCTGGATTCGAGCTGTCCCATGACGTCTGTCGATGGCAGGGGTGTCGATGACCGGATTGGACCCAACAAGCCTTGGCAACGGCAAGTCTCGTGGAGATGGAAGAAGGACGATGGTGCAGACCAGCAAGGTCTGTGGGACTCACCCAGCAAGGGTAAGTCAGGGCACGCCTGGAGCAACTAGGGAAGCCCAAGAAAAAGAAGAGTTGCCTTCGGGAGGGCCCACTAGCCAACAGACTAGCGACCGCAAAGGAGCCTCGAGTGGATGCACTTGGAGCTGGCTCACAGGACACTCGTGGAGTGGAGACCAGTGATCTTCGGTGCAGTTGGTGCTGGATGCTGGGGCTACTCGGATCCCAAAACACAACTTCGTGGAAGACCCAGAAGAGGATGCACTTGCAAATGTGTGCGGTGTCCAGGGGTCACGGTTCCACATTACCAACGATAGCCACGGGCCTCAGCTTTGCTGGGGACTCAGGGTAGCCTCGGGGAAGTCTGGAAATCCACCTCTGGTGATGCAAAGACTTCAGCGTCCGGCGGGAGCTTCAGCGATGCAGACCGGACAATTGCTTCTTTGGTGCCTTCCAAGCAGGGGAGTCACTCCTTGACCCCAAGGGAGATTCTTCAGTCCTCTAATCTTAAAGTAGAGCGTCGAAGGTCCAGGATTCTGTGTCAGAGTTTCGTCCAGGTAAATCTAAAGTCCTAAGGACTGGGGTCCCATACTTATACCAAGTTAGGGGTTGGACATACTCTGGGGACCCACCTATGGGAGGGTCAGGGCAGAGGGTGGTTACACCCCTTTCCCTTTGTCCAGTTTCGCGCCAGAGCAGGGGCTGGAAGCCCCTGAGCCGGTTTGAACTGGGGTATGCACAGGGACACCAAATGTGCCCCCAGTGCAGGACTTCAAAGCACCAGAGAGTGCTCCCGCCCAGCCCCAATACACACTATCCTGTCTGGGGAGGTGGTTACACCTCCCTGGGACAGGAAACCTATTGTCCAGGCCTCCCGTGCCAGAGTTTCGGTCAGCAGCAGGAGGCCAGACTCGTGTCTGTGGCAGCGGCATCCATTTTGTGATGCCAGGGCTTGGAAAGAAGTTACCGGGCAGGCCGGTGTGTACATGTCTCTCCTCTAGAAGGGTGGAATGCTACCTCCCCGCCAGAACTGGCGGGGGGAGTAGTATTCCAAGATGTTTGACACCAAACACGACATGTTTCCGTGCAGCCATCCCAAAGTTAGCATTTAACGCGAGGTTATAATGCGCTTAAGAGTATATGGTCAGGCTGCACTACAAACAGCATCAGAGAAGGGTCTCCGAACGCTGCAGAGGGGCTCTGCTCATGCAGGGGCATCCTCTCACATAGGAACCAAGCACTCTGCCTTCAGTATTGATAAGGCCTGCCATAGGAGTGACTTATAGGTTTATATGTGTGTATGTATGTAGTGATATAGGTAGCCTATATCACAGTAAGGGGTGCATGCACCACCTTACCCAGGCTGCAGTAGCAGACCTGTGGTGTCATTTTGGATGGCCTTCCAGGGGTGGCACAATACATGATGCAGCCCCTGGTAGGCCTCTGAGGTACCTATGCCCTGGGTACATAGTATACCATATACTAGGGACTTATAAGGGCACTCCAGATTCCAATCAGAGATGTGCCTAGGGCACATGGAAATCATTTTAGAGAGGAAGCAGCTAGGCTGGGGTTCTGATTAGCAGGGCCCCAGCCAGACTAAAGTCGAAAAACAGTGAAGCATCAGCAAAAAGTGGGGGTACCCATGTGAAGCAGATCCTACTCTCCTACACAACCCCCCCCCCAAACGTAGGTACATTAAACTAACCTTGCCCAGTTAAGTCTTCATGTTCTAAGTGGAAGTACCTAGAGAGTCCATCTGCATTGGCATGGTTACTCCCAGGTCTATGTTCCACTGTGAAGTCCATCCCCTGTAGGGAAATGGACCACCTAAGCAGTTTGGGGTTTTCACCCTTCATTTGTTTTAGCCATAAGAGGGGCTTATGGTCTGTTTGAACAAGGAAGTGAGTACCAAACAAGTATGGCCTCAACTTCTTCCAGAGCCCAGACCACAGCAAAGGCCTCCCTCTCAATGGCTGACCAACGTTTCTCTCTAGGGGTCAGCCTTCTGCTAATAAAAGCTACTGGCTGATCCTGACCTTCATCATTCAATTGTGACAGTACAGCCCCTACCCCCAATTCAGATGCATCTGTTTGGACAATGAACTTCTTGGAGTAATCAGGACTCTGTAGAATGGAAGCAGTGTACATGTCCTGCTATAGGTCATCAAATGCCTTTTGACAGCTAACTGTCCACTGAACCTTTTTGGGCATTTTCTTGGAAGTTAAGTCATTCAGGGGTTTCACTATTGATCCATACCCCTAGACAAATCTCCTATAGTACCCAGTCAGGCCTAAAAAGGCTCTCACCTGAGTCTGGGTAGTTGGAGCAGTCCAGTCCATGATGGTCTGGATCTTGCTCTGCAGTGGTTGAACCTGGCCTCCACCCACAAGGTGGCCCAGGTACACAACCTGACTCTGCCCTATCTGGCACTTGGTGGCCTTGATAGTCAGGCCTGCTTTCTGCAGGGCCTGCAAAACATTTCTGAGGTGGACCAGGTGATCCTCCCAGGTGGAGCTAAAGACAGCAATATCATCTAGATAAGCTGCACTATAGGCTTCCAGACCTGTAAGGACTGTATTCACCAACCTCTGAAAAGTGGCAGGTGCATTCTTCAGACCAAAGGGCATCATCACAAATTGATAATGCCCACTAGGGGTTGAGAATGCTGTCTTTGGCTTTGCATCATCAGCTAGTCTGATCTGCCAGTAGCCAGCTGTCAGGTCAAATGTGCTTAGATACTTGGCTGAGGCCAAAGTGTCTATTAGCTCATCTGCCCTAGGTATTGGATGGGCATCAGTCCTAGTGACTGCATTGAGACCCCTGTAGTCCACACAAAACCTCATCTCTATTTTCCCACCATTGGTGTGAGCTTTTGGCACAAGGACCACTGGACTAGCCCAAGGGCTATCTGAGGGTCAATAACTCCCAAATCCAACATCTTCTGGACTTCTGTCCTGATACAGTCCCTGACATGGTCAGGTTGCCTATAAATCTTATTTTTAATAGGCAGACTGTCCCCAGTGTCCACTTCATGAGTGCACCAGGTGGTCTGACTGGGTGTCAGTGAGAATATGTGCCTGAACTGATTGAGCACCTGTCTGCAATCAGTTTGCTGCTGGGCAGTGAGGCTGCCTGCCAAGGCTACACCATCCACTGACCCATCATTAGGGTTCTGTGAGAGCAGGTCAGGGAGTGGGTCACTCTCTTCCTCCTGTCCCTCATCAGTAGCCATGAGCAAGCCCATGTCTGCCCTGTCCACATATGGTTTTAACCTGTTGACATGGAGAACCCTGTGGGGACTCCTGGGTATTCCTAGGTCTACTAAATAGGTAACCTCACCCTTCTGTTCAACAATGGTATGGGGTTCACTCCATTTGTCTTGGAGAGCTGCTGGGGCCACTGGCTCCAACACCCACACCTTCTGTCCTGGCTGGTAAACAGTCAGTACAGACTTTTGGTCATGCCAGGCTTTTTGAAGTTCCTGGCTAGCCTCAAGGTTTTTAGTTGCCTTTTTCATGTACTCAGCCATCCTGGAGCGGAGACCAAGTACATAGTCCACTATGTCTTGCTTTGGGGGCTTGAGAGGTAACTCCCATCCTTCCTTCACCAAGCACAATGGACCCCTGACAGGGTGACCAAACAAAAGTTCAAAAGGGCTGTAGCCAACCCCCTTTTGAGGCACCTCCCTGTATGCAAATAAAAGGCAGGGCAAGAGTATGTCCCATCTTCGCCTAAGCTTTTCTGGGAGTCCTTTAATCATGCCCTTCAAGGTTTTGTTGAATCTCTCAACTAAACCATTGCATTGTGGGTGATAGGGTGTGGTGAACTTGTAAGTCACTCCACACTCCTTCCACATTGCTTTCAAGTATCCAGACATAAAGTTAGCACCCCTGTCTGATACAACCTCCTTAGGGAAGCCCACTCTTGAGAAAATTCCAGGAGGGCTCTTGCCACCACAGGTGCTGTAGTGGTCCTAAGGGGAATAGCCTCTGGGTACCTGGTGGCATGATCCACTACCACCAGGATAAACCTGTGCCCAGATGCTGTTTGGGGATCCATGGGACCAACAATGTCAATCCCCACCCTTTCAAAGGGAACCCCCACCACAGGTAGTGGTATCAGGGGGCCTTTGTAGTGCCACCTGCCTTGCCACTGGCCTGGCAGGTTACACAGGAGCGACAAAACTCCTTGGTGTCTTCAGACATGTGGGGCCAGTGAAAGTGAGGGACAATTCTGTCCCAAGTCTTGTTATGGCCCAGGTGACCTGCTAAGGGAATGTCATGGGCTAGGGTCAATAGGAAGCCCCTGAACTTCAGAGGTATAACCAACCTCCTGGTGGCACCAGGCTTGGGGTCTCTACACTCTGAGTACAAGAGTCCATCATCCCAATACACTGTATGGGGACCACTAGCTTTCCCAGCAGCCTCAGCAGCAGCTTGCTGTCTGAGGGGTTCAAGAGAGGGGCAGCTCTGCTGCTCCTGGCTCAGATCTGCCCTGGAAGGGCCTCCTGTCCCCAAGAACTCAACCTGGTCAGGTTCAAGCTCCTCTGGGACAGTTCCTTCCTCAGGACTGAGATCATCCCCCTCAAGAGACTGATCTTCCTTCTGAGCCAAGGGGAAGGCACTGCCTTTACCCTACTACTCCTCTTCTTGGAGGGCACTTGGTCCATTATTCCAGAATCCAAGGCCTGTTCAGTGTTAGACATTTTGGCTTGTGACCTGGTCACAGCAAACACATCTGCAGGGATGCCCAGCATTTCTGCATGGGTCCTGAGCTCCACTTCTGCCCAAGCTGAAGTTTCTAAATCATTGCCAAGCTAGCATTCAACTGGTAGGTCTGCACTTACCACAACCTTCTTAAGGCCAGTTACCCCTCCCCAGGAGAAGTTAACAACTGCCAGAGTATGGTCTGTTCTGACATTGCTAGCATTGGTCACTTGGTACATTTCACCAAGTATAATCTGCCCAGGATCTACAAGGTCTTGTGTCACCATGATGACACTTTCCCCTGTGTCCCTAAATGCCAAAGCCTCTTTTCCATTGATTAAGGGCTGTTGCCTGTACTTGCCCAGATTACTGGGACTCACAGAGGAGGTCACATCCATGCCTCCATCACAGACTAGGACAGCCTGAGTGAGTTCTCTGACTAGGTCAGAGCTCATCTCTTTACCCAGGGTCAACCCTACTAAACCCTTGGCTTGTGTAGTCCCACCACCAACTGTAACTGCACTAGGGGGAGCAGGTGCCTTAGGGGCATTGGTGGGGGCTGGAGTAGAGTCTTTGGACTTGGTGCAATCACTGGTCCAGTGGGTCTTTTGCTTACAGACCTTGCACCATGGTTTCTTTTGGCCTTTTCCCTTGTTAGACTGTGACTCCCCACCTGAAGAAGATTTTTGGGGGCCTTGTGAAGACTTTTGGTCTTTACCCTTCTCCCCACCTTTATCAGAGTTTTTAGAATCTTGCTTCTTAGGGTCACCACCTTGGTTCTGTACCTTCTGCCTCACCCTGGTTCTGACCCATTTGTCTGCCTTCTTTCCCAATTCTTGGGGAGAGGTCAGATCAGAGTCCACCAGGTGCTGATGCAACAGCTGATTTTGACAATTATTAAGAATCTGCTCCCTCATGATAAGATTGTACAATCCTGTGAAGTCACATACCTTACTGCCCAATAACCAACCTTCCAGAGCCTTGGCAGAACAATCAACAAAGTCCACCCAGTCTTGAGTCTGTGCTTTTTGGGTATCCCTGAACTTTAACCTGTATTGTTCAGTGGTTAGGCCAAACCCATCAATTAGAGCACTCTTCAAGACTTTGTAATTATCAGCATCCTCCTCTCTAACAGTGAGGAGCTTATCTCTACCTTTGTCTGCAAAGGAGAGCCACAAGATTGCTGCCCACTGCTCCTGAGGGACCCTTTGTACTTTACAGGCCCTCTCCTGTGCAGTTATCCATTTGTGGATGTCATCCCCACTCTGGTAGGGAGGGACAATCTTGCTCAGGTTTCTATGGTCATAAGACCTTTCCCTATCTCTGGGGAAATTGCTGCCACCATGGGACTCTAGTCCCATCTTTTTTCTCTCTTTGTAGAGATCTAGGGACTCCCTGTCTATAGCCAACTGCTGTTTTCTGAGCTCAAGCTGGGCTTGCTCATACTGAATCAGTCTCTTTCTTCTGTCATGAGAGGATTCTCTCCTATGAGAAGAGACAGAGGTCCCTATTGAGGTGTCAGAGTGGTTAGACTCCTGAGAAGGAGATCTATCCCTTCTTGGCACACTCTCAACTCTTCCTGGGGGGACAACGGTGAGGTCATCCTGATCCTTCCCTTCATCCACAGGAATAGCTGGGTTTTCCAGGTCAAGGTCATTGTCACCTTCCTGGCCAGTTTCAGAGTGGGGCCTGGGTTTCCTCACCCCTGACCCCTTCCTCATTTTCTGCCCCACCCTCTCTGCCTACCCCTTCAGACCCTAGGGGCCTGCTGAGATCATCAGCTAGTAGCACCTCTCTGAGGTGTTGGGTGCTGGCACTTTTGCCTGCCTTCAGCTTCCTAGTATTGGATAATGCTCTCAATTCCAAGAATGGGAGTTTATCATACTTGGAGGGAAGAAGCCCACTGGCTTCTGGCAAGGACTCACTGGGTCCTGGCTTTGAAGACATTACTAGTGAGGTGTGGTGTATGCACTACCTGCTCTAGTGTGGCCTACTAAACTCTCTTGAGTTGTAGAAAGGGTGTGCTATCCCTTAACACACAACTCTAAGTTCAGTAGAACTTACTGTATACTAAGCTTGATTTATATGTACCTTAGGTACCCTTAGTGGTTTTCAGTTGATCAATTCAATTGAGATTATCTGGCAAAACAATAGCAAGCTGGAATCCCACACGCTGCACACCAATGTGAGAAGTTGGCCTGGTATATGCTGTCCACTAATTATAGTGGGCACCTGGCACCAGTCCAAACAACCCCTTATTGGAGATAGGTTAAAGACAGCCTTTATTGAAAGCTATCCTAGTGGTAGCTATGGAGAGCAGCCTTCAGGCTAAGTCTTGAAGGAATGTAAAGCAGCTTGTTTTACCAGTCTATAATCTCTTGAGTGACCAAATGAAAGAGGACCACACCAGGTATATATTCAAAATATATGTATTTATTGCTAAAAACACCCCTCTAGTCTCTTTATGAGGCTAGAGTTCGAAGTACATAAGTTATAAGTTAGTTATCTACAGTAATAGCACAAATACACGTTTGAGCCCTAGGGGCGTACCAAACCATATACCAATAAAGTGGTATAAGAACCACGACTGAGCTAGACACAAGGCCTAGAGCCTGTAGAAGTGCTTGGACCACAAGGAACACCCAAGGTAGTGACACAGGGGACCCACGGGGGACACGTGCAGTGTGAGAACACAGCCGCAAATCGCCGTTGACTTCTATGGGTAAAGTCGCGGTTGGAAGTTTAAAGAAAAGGGACACTTAGAGGAGGACTTGGAGCAAACCCCTTTAGAACTGGGTTTTTCTAGAGTCTATACCCACGGGAGCACTGGAGTACTCGAGTTACCTCACCCAGGGAAGCCGGGTGCATAGGTGTCTTTCGGGGTCGGGTTTCGTCGTCGTTTTCAATGGCGATCGGCTGCAAAGTTCTGCTGGCGGCCAAGTCGAAAGTGTTCGGGTGGATCCAAAGGTGGATCGAAGATCTGAAGAACCTGAAAGCAGAGGGGACAGAGTCTGGGTCACTAGCCAGTGACCAGGAAGGCGATGAGCAGATGCCCACCGATGTCGAGTGCTTCAGGTAGGTTAATGGTTGTCTTGACTCTTCAGCCACGAGGTCCAGGAGGCGTCGATGATGACCAGGAGCGGGATTCGAGCTGTCCCACAATGTCTGTCGATTGCAGGGGTGTCGGCGACTGGATTGGACCCAACAAGCCTTGGCAACGGCAAGTCTCGTGGAGATGGAAGAAGGACGATGGTGCAGACCAGCAAGGTCTGTGGGACTCACCCAGCGAGGGTAAGTCAGGGCATGCCTGGAGCAATCAGGGAAGCCCAAGAAAAAGAAGAGTTGCCTTCGGGAGGGCCCACTAGCCAATGGACTAGTGCGCGAAAGAGCCTCAAGTGGACGCACTTGGAGCTGGCTCACAGGACACTCGTGGAGTGGAGGCCAGTGATCTTCGGTGCAGTCGGTGCTGGAGGCTGTGGCTACTCGGAGCCCAAAGCACAACTTTGTGGAAGACCCAGAAGAGGATGCACTTGCAAATGTGTGCGGTGTCCAGGGGTCACGGCTCCACGTTACCCACGATAGCCACGGGCCTCAGCTTTGCTGAAGACTCAGGGCAGCCTCGGGGAAGTCTGGAAATCCACCTCTGGTGATGCAAAGACTTCGGCGTCCGACGGGAGCTTCAGCGTTGCAGACCGGACAATTCCTTCTTTGGTGCCTGCCAAGCAGGGGAGTCACTCCTTGACCCCAAGGGAGATTCTTCAGTCCTCTAATCTTAAAGTAGAGCGTCGAAGGTCCAGGATTCTGTGTCAGAGTTTCGTCCAGGTAAATCTAAAGTCCTAAGGACTGGGGTCCCATACTTATACCAAGTTAGGGGTTGGACATACTCTGGGGACCCACCTATGGGAGGGTCAGGGCAGAGGGGTGGTTACACCCCTTTCCCTTTGTCCAGTTTCGCGCCAGAGCAGGGGCTGGAAGCCCCTGAGCCGGTTTGAACTGGGGTATGCACAGGGACACCAAATGTGCCCCCAGTGCAGGACTTCAAAGCACCAGAGAGTGCTCCCGCCCAGCCCCAATACACACTATCCTGTCTGGGGAGGTGGTTACACCTCCATGGGACAGGAAACCTATTGTCCAGGCCTCCCCTGCCAGAGTTTCTGTCAGCAGCAGGAGGCCAGACTCGTGTCTGTGGCAGCGGCATCCATTTTGTGATGCCAGGGCTTGGAAAGAAGTTACCGGGCAGGCCGGTGTGTACATGTCTCTCCCTCTAGAAGGGTGGAATGCTACCCCCGCGACCAGAACTGGCGGGGGGTAGTATTCCAAGATGTTTGACACCAAACACGACATATTTCCGTGCAGCCATCCCAAAGTTAGCATTTAACGCGAGGTTATAATGCGCTTAGGAGTATATGGTCAGGCTGCACTACAAACAGCATCAGAGAAGGGTCTCTGAAAGCTGCAGAGGGGATCTGCTCATGCAGGGGCATCCTCTCACATAGGAACCAAGCATTCTGCCTTCAGGATTGATAAGGCCTGCCATAGGAGTGACTTATAGGTTTATATGTGTGTATGTATGTAGTGATATAGGTAGCCTATATCACAGTAAGGGGTGCATGCACCACCTTACCCAGGCTGCAGTAGCAGACCTGTGGTGTCATTTTGGATGGCCTTCCAGGGGTGGCACAAAACATGCTGCAGCCCCTGGTAGGCATCTGAGGTACCTATGCCCTGGGTACATAGTATACCATATACTAGGGACTTATAAGGGCACTCCAGATTCCAATCAGAGATGTGCCTAAGGCACATGGAAACCATTTTAGAGAGGAAGCAGCTAGGCTGGGGTTCTGATTAGCAGGGCCCCAGCCAGACTAAAGTCGAAAAACAGTGAAGCATCAGCAAAAAGTGGGGGTACCCATGTGAAGCAGATCCTACTCTCCTACAGAGAGAGGCAAGATGGCGTCCACGAGTGCGGACGTGTAGGCTGACCGCTCGCCGATGCTGGAGCTCGCAAAGCGCAAACTTGGGGAAAAGCGCCGGAGATGGAATGATGGTGCGGAGGAACATTTCTGGCTGATTTAGACTGTACGGAATGGGAAAAGAAACGCTGAAAATCGCTGACTAGGAGCTCACCTGTGCTAGGGGATGTTGATTGTTTCTGCAGCGCCTGCGGCAAGGTTTGGTAATTTCAGCCGGAGCCGCTGGGCAGTTACACTGTACGGACTTCAGTTTTGGGCTGCAGGTTTCCGCTGGAAGCGATACGGAGGCTCAGGAGGGGAGTATCCTGGATCCCTGACAATGCCTCCTAAAGGTGCGCGTGGGAGACTGCGCCTGTTGGAAGACGCATATGTCAATGGGAACGCTGATGGTGGAACAAAGACGCCAGGTAATGCTGCTAAAAATACAAAAGCAGACACAAATGTTACTGGGGTTAAAGCTGATAATTTATCGAAAAAAACTATCCCGGGACTTTTTACAGCCGGTAGAGACAAAAAAAAGGGTAAGAAGGTCAGCCCTATACAAATGGAGGGAGTGGACGGAGTGAGTGCGCAAGATGGTTTGGAAAATGGGGATTCCAATGAAGATACAATCTGTGGGAAAGATGGAGTTTCTTTATCTTTACTTACTGCTTCATTAAATGCTCCCAACGGTGATGGTATACTTGAGAATCAGAGGAGCCAGGTTCAACACGCTCTGATAGATGACTTGGGCTCCCTAACTACACCTAGTACTTCAGGGATGGCTCAGACCGTGGATATGGTCCTGGGTACCATTCCTGATGCCAATGTCAGCTTGAAGCCTAGTATGGCAAGTACTGCAGGGGGTTTGGATGTCGGGGAAAATATAGATGAAAGAGGTGATGTCCAAGTTCCTACACAAGACGCTGAATCCGGTGATTTTTTTTCATTATCTGACCAGTCTACTTCATCTTGTGAGGACTTTGCGGCTATCTTTTCCACACAGGCGAATGGGGTCGATGGCAGCGACCATAGCAGTATGTATTTGGAAGATTGTGGTGAGCTCCCGGAAGCTAGCCCTCATACTGTTCGTAAGAGATTGGACCATAACACTGTTAATAGTGAGGTGGAAAAAGATCAGCTCTGTGGTTTACAGTCAGATACAGCTCAACCTTCGGAGGATATATCCTTGACTTTAATTTATCAATCAATAATGTCTCATCGGGAGGAAACAAGACTGGAAAGTCAGAGAGTACAGAATCTTTGCCGAAAACTCCAAAACTCAGTGCGACGTGTCGCTAAGTCTTGTTCGGACTTTACGTCTAGATTTAATGAAGCGGAGGCACGTATCTCAAGTTTGGAGGACGAGCTGGTGGCTCAAAAGGCTTTGACGGAATCCTTGCGCTGTATGAAAGAGGATACACAGTGGAAGCTGGCTGATTTAGAGAATCGTGCACGCAGAACAAATCTCAGAGTGTTACAGATTCCTGAGGGGCGGGAAGGGCAGGATCCCCGTAAATTTATTGTTGATTTGTTCACAGATGCTTTTCCAGAACTTACTAGATGGGATTGGAACAGAGAAATTGAACGAGCACATCGCTTCCCATTTAATATTCGTACGAAACCAGGTCAAACATCTGATAGGCCCAGAGCTTTTTTTATTTCTTTTAACAGTTTTCTAGCTAGGGAAGATGTTTTTCAGTTAGCCCGCCCAGATAAAAAAAGAGCAGGGAAGGATTTTGAGTTTTTCGTAAGGCCAGATTTTTGCCATTTCACAGTAGAGAATCGTTGGCAGTTACGCCAGCTTATTCCATTGTTTCAAGCTAAAGGGGCACAAGTATTCTTACTGAACCCAGCTAAACTTAAAGTGATTTTTCAGGATCGCACCCTTTTTTTTTCTACAGAGGTCTCCGCAAAAGAGTTTTTAAAATCCTTGTAGGATTTTAGAGTAGTGGTATAGCTGGTGGGGTGGGACAATATCATTTAATTGGATGATAATGATAATGTATTTGTAATGTATCTGTTCTGTTTTATCTTTGCCTGTTGGAAGGTTGGGGTAGAGTTTTTCTTTGTGGGAGTGTATATCCCGCCCCTTATGTCTGGCTCTTTTTCTATTTTTTTCTCTTGTCAGTTCTATGTGTATATGTCCCCCTCCCAGGCATGAGAGGGAAGAGTATCTGTCTTCTCTACGTGCCCGAGATGGGGTTTGTGGGCAACGGCATCGGGTGACTGAAAGCCTGTCATCTTAAGGACCTTGGGTCCTAAAGCCTTGTTGAGGGGGTTGGGGGAGTTTGGGGGGTGGGTTGGGAGAGTTTTTGGGTGGGAGGGGACTCGGGGGGTAAGAGGTGTAACATTTATAAAAAATTCCACAGTATCAGTCTCGGAAAAACTTTTGAAAATAGAAGAGGTGGGGCACTGTCTAAAACTGCAGTAAGGATTAGTTTATATTATTTTCTTTTTTTGTTCATTTTTTCTAATGGCTAGCAGGGGGGTTAAAATATGCTCCTTCAATGTTTGTGGCCTCAATAATTATAATAAGAGAAAGAGGGTTGCTGCCGAATTGCGCTTGATCCAACCTGACTTATTATGTATTCAAGAGACGCATATTCCGTGGGGGAATCGTAAAATGTTGGCAGACTTAGGGTTTGTACTCGTAGTTGCTTCACAACAATCCTCAATGACATGGGGTGTTGCAATACTTGCTAAACCTGCCATTCAGACTACCGATCATTATTTAGCCGATAAGCTGGGGCGGTGGGCAATTTCTGAAGTAGTCTTGGGGAGTATTAAATTTACACTATGCACCATTTACGGGTCTAACCTTGATGAATCGCTAGTTCTGGAAGAATTAAATATTGAACTTGCATCGTGGCCAGCCCCTTTGGTATTGTGTGGAGACTTTAATATTAATTTGGTTAAGAAAGAATTGCAAGGTGGGACACAAGGATATGCGGGTCGGAAACCTAGAGTATTTAAAGCATTATATAATTTGTTAAAAGACCATGGATTATTAGATGTTTGGGATAGTCTTCATCCATCAGTGCCTGGGTACACGTTCTACTCTTTCCTTCACCAGAAACTGGTACGTCTTGATTATTTTTTTATATCTTCTGCATTTCTTACGGGGGCGCAGGTGTATATATTTAAGGGTGGGCGGAATTTGTGTAGTCCCGTTACGCAAATCTCCGCGAAATTGCAAAAAAATTCCGCGAGCACGCGGAAATTCCGCAAAATCGCGGAATTGCTGGTCCCGTCCGTTCGCGATGTGTTTTTGCGTGCTCGCTGGGAAACATATCGCTAACTTGCCCATGCGTTCGCTAACGGGCGCGGCCATCTTGTTTTCACTTGTCCCGCCCGCTCGCGATGGTATTTCCTGTTCCGGGTCGCGTATTGCATGCTCCCGCCCGCTCGCGATGCTTATTTCCAGTTCCGGGTCGCATATTGCATGCTTCCGCCCGTTCGCGATAAGGGTTTCCTGTTCGGGAACGCGCATTACGTGTTCGCAATGCTTTTTGCGTGTTCGGGGGGGAATTATCGCGCCAACTTGCCGATGCAGTCGCAATGGGCGCGGCCATCTTGTTTTTCAGTCTTGCTATGGTTCTGGGCCTGCTTTTCAATCCTCCCTCTATCTTTTCAATCCTTTGTTTCTGTAAACTTTTTTTGGGTCTTTTTTATTTTTTATCTATCTCTCTATTTTCCTGATTCTATATTTTGAGTTTTTTTCTACTTTTTGTGTGTTTTTAACTACTTTTTCACACTTTTTCTATTACCTGCTTTTTGATTTCTTTTACTTACTTTTTGTAATTCCTACCTTTTCTTTTCCGTCCCCCGCCTACCCAGAACCATGGCAAAGGGCCACAGCCACAGGGCTCGAAGTCGGAGCCAGAGCCGCGACCGCCTTCCTTGCGGAAGGCGGCGCCAAAGAGGGTGCAGGCACGGGCCTTATTCAATGAGTCGGAGGTGGCCGCTCTGGTTTTTTTGTTCAGCGCCACCTCCCCTTAACCCTGGCAGCAGGCGGCAGGCCTGGGTCCGGGTACGGGCTCCGGGAGCGTCGGCAGCGGTGGGGCAAGGTGCGTCGGGCAGTGTTTCGCTGCTCTGGTGTCCGGCGCACCAATAATCAGCTGACGCACCGGTGGTCCGATATTCTGGACCGGGAGCAGGACCTGCTGGACCTGCTAGGAGTGGAGGTCCCGGGGCTTGGTGAGTAGCTATTTAATATTACTACTTTGTGTACTGCTCTGTGTTATATATTGCGAATATATATTTTTTCCGACCAGCAAGAATGCTGCTGCTTACATTGCAGGTAAATTACGTTTACAAATCTGTGATTGTTATGACACAGGCGCTCGGCGCTACTAATCTTACTTGTTTGCAACTTTGCGCTCGCTTGGCCTGATGATTATGTAAGAGTTTACTTTAGAGAACTTAAGTGATGTAATGCTAGAGATAGTAGTCCTTCCTTTGTCCTCCTGCCACTAAGAAGGGATAGTGGTGGATTGATAGGTTTAGTTACTTATTAGTTGGTAATTTGTAAGTGGTGTGCGTGACGCATCCTCTGTCATGTCACGTGCTGCTGAGTGCTGCTTACCCCAGTCCTTCGCATAACCTTTTGTAGTTTGTTTTCTGAGTGTTAATAGGCTTATATCATCACTAGCAGAACATCAGCAGCAACCAGCCAACAGTTTGGTGTATGCAAAAATGTATGCATGTGTCCTCCATCTATGCATTTTTGAGGACTAAAATAAATGGAAATGCAGACTTACTGAACAATTGGCCCGTCTGGATTGGAATAGGTGGGCTAGGTCAGGTGGTAGTTAGGCTTGCTAGACGGTCCGTGAATCTCGCAATACTACCAGTCGATCAGATAGGTCAATTTTATTGCAATTGTTGTTACCAAAAAAGTTTTTGGTGCGTATTTTAAAATATTTTATTTATTTCACACCAAACTTAAATTTTTGTCTCTTTCTTTATGAAATCTTACATGATCAGCAGCACCCAGGGGCAAGAAGACGGGGTTGCAGGCGGTGGGCCACGAAGATCAACAAGATGCCTCCCGGGGACAGGACCGCTCCTCTATCGAGGGCTCTGCTGCTGGCCCCAGTAAGTCCTCCAGTGGTTAATATTATTAATTATATTTCCCAAACTTTTCCTGCACCTTATTTTTTCCGAACTATTATTTCGGTATCCTCCTAATTCGAATTTTGACAAAATCTTCTTTGCTCTATACTATCTGTTTTTAAATTCTTGTTATCCCTGCCTCTAACTGCGTCTGCTATGACTCTCTGTACTACTACTATTAGTCTGTCTGTAGCTAAGCTTGCCCAGTTGCCCACTCTTTATTTAAAATATTTTAAATAAAACTCATATTCACCAATAGCTATAGCCCTTGAGTCCAGTCCTTTGGGTTGTCCTCTTCTACTACTTCTAGTCTTCTTATTCTTGAGGCTTTTCGACAATTCCCACCAAGAAAATGCCCAACCACATTTTAGAATTTTAGATAGGATAGGACATACTACTACTGTTGTAGGGATTCTGCACATACAGAACTTTGCACAAGAAAATAGGACGTTGGTGATGGGAGGTTGGACCTTCCTCACACCTCAATCAGAAGCCACCACAATCCCCTGACCAACTAGTTATAGTGTCTCATTACTCCGAAACGCCCTCCCCCAAATACCCAATGAGTAGACAACCCAGACAACATAACACTCCCAACCTCTGTCGCGGAAGCAATGCACACCCTTTTGCTCACTCTCTCGTGTAAGTCCACACCAAATACCACCGAGTCTATGTAAGTTCAAAAGGTTTATTTTTATTTCCAACTGACAAGCTCTGTATGTTGTATAATGCAGCAGCAACAGCAAAATGCATAAGATTAAAACAATAAACATTGTTACACTTAGTTAGACTTACAAGTTACTTACAACTACAAGTCCATAGAAGCCAAAAGGCGAGATCATGATAACTGAACAGTGGTGGAAGAACCACCCTCCCCTTGGTAGGAATCTAGTTTATATAAAATTATAAATGGAGATGTGAGAATTCTGGGGAGCCCTCACCTTAGAAGAACCTAGTACTGGTTACATCATAAGGTCTGCAAAGCTCTGGTTCTTCGTATAAGGGAATCTTCCGTCTGTAATGAGAAAAATGGTGCGCGTTAGTATAGTGCAAGCATTTCTCAGTCATGCCAAAAAGTGCAGTTTTTTTATGGATAAGCAATATGGACTAACACCAGAACTCCATAACAAAGTCGGTTGTTTTTCGACCTTGTACGCAGCGCTCAGACAGTAGCAGTATGAGCTCATGTGGGCTCAAAGGCGTCTTTCACAACAAGCTGCGAGGTAACTTGCACAAAAATAAAAGACAGAGCTAAAATGGTTGCATGGCTCAGGGTAACTTAGCAAAGACTAGAAAGACCCTAGGGACCATATAACACTACCAGTGTCTACTCTACTACCTGATTTATACTAGTGATGTATGTTGTATATGTATTATATATGTATTAACTTTTTTTTCATTCTTGCTAGTCAAAAATAGGGGGAGGTGTATATGGCATCTGAAAAATGTGTAATGTTTTTTCTAGGCGTACTACCGACCACCAGTACCGGGGCCAGCGGTGAAGGTGACGCGGCCGCTGAGGGTGCAAGCGATGCGGCAGTTGGAGGAGCTGCAGGGGGTGAGCCAGCAGCAGTGGCGGGCGGTGGTAAGTTATATTCCTAATCCTTACTTATTGACATTACACTCGCTGCAAGGGTGTAATGTATACTGTACTGTTGAGACTTAAGTAAGAAGTTGTTGTGAACGGTTGAAGAAGACACCCTTTACTTAGCATTAGCAATAGCATTAGCGACGGGAGTGTACTGAGAGTAACCAATGGCCTCTTCTATCGGACTTCAACTCAGCTGTGAAATTTTTATGGAGAAGACAAAGTCTGATCAGATGACCTTGATGGATGGGTTGAACGAAAAGGGAAAGAAGGGTGGAAGGAGGAAGGACGGGCGAGATTTTATATTTATGACTGGCAGAGAAGGATACGTGGGATGCATGCATAGGTGTGTGATATGAATCAGATGCATGGGTGGTGGAATGCCTGAAACTCCCACAAATGTTCGAGGCCGAGGTAGTGGGAGGATAGATACATACCACAAATGTTACGTACTGTGCTTGCTAGTGCTACTGTGCCACTATGTGTAGAATGAATTTGTCTGACTGCTTTGCTAAGAGTATATTTTACAATAGTCTTGTTTTTCTTCTTGATATAGCGACTCCTTCCAAAGGTAAAGTCGACAGGAAGGAGTTGGCAGCCAAGGCCCGGCGCCGGAAGCAGGAGGCCATACAGGCCGAATACCAGCGGCTGGTTCTTCTAGAGGAGGAGGAGGAGGAGGCGGCAGCAGCTGCAGCCTCCTCCAATGCCCCGGGCCCCAGACACCCCCCTACAGTGTTACGGCGCCACCGCCTGTCAGCCGCCCACGCCACACAGCAAGAAGCACTGCTGCCCCGCCCCTGTGGCTGCAACTGCCGTGCACTGAAGCACCGCGTGGCCCGCCTAGAGGAGCACATCCGTGTCCTGGAGAGGCGAGCCCGCTGAGACCCATTTATTTATTGCCCCTTTTTTATAGCTTCTTTTGGTGGGTGGGAATCGGGCGTTGGGTTTTGGACTTTTGGACATTTGTTGGACTTTTTCGTTCCGGGACATGAACATTGGTTGGGGTTAGGGAGAGGGGTGGGTCAGGTGTTGTGGGATTTTTTTTACATAGTTTATTTTTGTTAGGGTATTAAATTACATATTTAGACTTTATATACAATGTGGTTAATGTTTTGTGGGTGGGGTTACTGTTTTATGTCACACGGTTTCCTTGCTGGTGCAGTGCCACAGCCAGTGTTTGATTTAAATAATTGGCTGAGTTACTAAGACACAAACAGACAGATGCGGTACCCCTCACTGAGGGACTTGACCTACTAGTACTGTCAGTCTCTCCTCCTAATCTATGCATTCTGCAACTGGACTCAAAGGGGTGTGTGAAATAGAATTAATGAAAAAAATTCCGTTATTAATTATGCCTCCCCCAAACTTCTTCTCTTACCTGTGCTTGATGTTTAACTTGGGCATGGCGATGGCTGCATGGTGATGATGGTTTTCTTTCCCAACATGCCATGGTTGTGGTGGTAGTAGTAGTAGACCCTGGCAGTTTCACTTGCAAATAAAAGAAAATGAGACAGTCAGTCGCCTGAGAGAGACTGTGGGAGGCAAGAGAATCACGTTCAGACTCCTCACCCACGCACACAAGGCCCTCCACGACCTGGGCCCAAAGTACCTCAACGACCGCATGTCCTTCTACACGCCCACACGCCAGCTACGATCAACCAGCCACGCCCTCGCCACCGTACCACGCATCCGCAGAACCACCGCCGGAGGAAGATCCTTCTCCTACCTGGCGGCCAAGACCTGGAACTCCCTCCCCACTCACCTTCGGCGAACCCAGGACCATCTCGCCTTCAGGAAGCAGCTCAAGACCTGGCTGTTCGAGCAGTAACTTACCCCCTCCCCCAGCGCCTTGAGACCCTCCCGGGTCAGTAGCGCGCTCTATAAATGCCGTGATTGATTGATTGATTGATTGATTGAACGAAGTACAGTACGGAACTTACTGCCAAACAATAATATGCCAAAATACAAGGAAACATAATGGTTGCGGGGATAGCCTAGTACATAGAGTTACAAACTCTAGCTTTGTCGAGTCACTCGACTAGGCCTACAGTACACCGTGACTCGACACAAGCGTAACCGTTAGTGCTGTTTCGGAGGATGACAACAAATCCAATCTATGCCAGCAATTAATGTTGATGGATTAGGTTCCTTTGGTAAAAAAAAAAAAATCGCAAATATACTGCTCATAGGAGGGTGGGCAAGCAGAAGAAGATCCGCGCCCTGCCTTGAAAATGCATTTTTGTTGCTTTAGCCAAATCCGCCCCAGCAAGCGTGTGATAAATTATTGGTGTACATTTAATTTAGTCACACCTCGATAAGTCACACAGCCCGGGGGAAGAGGGTTAGGGTTTGATGAATGGTTGGGAAGGGGGGTTTTGGGAAAAGTTTGACAAAGAAAAACAGTACGCATGGACAACAACAAAACACAATCTTGGCAGACAACCATATCCATAAATCAGTTAAGGGAGAAAAAGGAAATGCATGCATGATGATGATAACTTGATGTTAATGATAGTACTTACTAACTACTACTACTAGACAATTAGACAGTACAGGGCAGCAGTATATTATGCAATTTGCCTTGCCTGTCTGCCCTCAGAGAGACCCGAATTACATTCAGTGTCTGTTCTGTTGTACCGGCCCGGGCTTAAAGATAGCAAAGAAAAGCCAAAAATTGCTGTAGGGATGAATTGAATTATAAGCAGAGAGCAAACATAACAACAACAACACACAGTAGTAATGATTGAAGGCAAAAAATGAATCAAATTTAAAAGATGATGAAAGTTGATACTGTTACTGTATGTTATCCTGGTCAAAATGTGGAGTTGCATCTCGGCATTCGTCTTGGTCCTCCCTTCCATGGACGCTCCGGCCATCAATCTTGGGTGATACCACTGCCTGCCTGGCAGATGTAGATTCATTGGTAAGGTAAGTGAGAGTTGTTTTTCCCAGTGTAGCACAGGGTAAGGGCCGGCCTGTAATTGCAGATGGGAAAACAAAAGGGATATTGAAAAATCAAGTAGAAAAAAAATGCCTAAATAACGGTGGAGTGCAACAAGAACACTTTCAGAGGCGGCATGGATTTGGATACATCATGTCTACTCTAGTCTGTTTCCAGCATTAACCTCCAACAACAACGGGACAGAGCAGGCCCACGGCACCCGTGACACATCCTCCATTTAGCGTACATTTTTTGACAGAGGCAGACAAAGCAGATATACAGCAACATAGCATTTGACAAATTAAGTGACTAAATCAATGCCCTGCTGTCAGTCATACCACCACACTCGACTCCACCACTACACAGACATGTAGGTCTGCAGTGGTTGTTGTTGACTTGGTTACCTTTTAATGCACTCATGAAAAACACTGAGTTATTCCATCAATCATCTCTGATCGTACTGAGTGACTGCGAAGAGATAATGTCACTGTGGTCATCATCATGGTGTGTTGTCCAACTCAGTGTGCAGTAGTGTACAGATTGAGTCCCCTTTCCATATTCAAAATGCAATGGATCGGCCTGCAGTAAAAGTAGAAAATTGTTATTGAAAAACAAGAATGGAAACAAACATTGCATTGAGTTACTTTTAGTGTGTAGATTAGATAATAGTACACAATGAATTACCTTCATGCACTACAAACAACAACAACACAAATCACTCAGTCAGCGTCCAATGCATGTCATCATTCATTACCTGTTCCTTCTCATCTTCAGTTAATGGGCAGTCTGTATCGGCTCGGAAAGGAGGATAGCTATAGTAGTCATCATCATGTTCCACTTCTTTTGAAGAGACTCAACGAGGCAAGATTTTAGTTTTTCTTCGATTATGCTACATCCAATTATCATCTGGCTTGAGGGCAATAGATTTAGGTCGATTCAGGAGGAGCAGGACTCGGAGGAGTGGACTGAAATGCAGAGAGCTGAAACTCATATAAGGCAATAAAATACGAAGACGGTGGTGATGGATTTGTTGTGATTTGAAGTTTCCAAACAGAAAGACAGACACACAAATAGAAGTAAATAAGGGAGAACCACAGTAAGAAGTGGAAGCCTAGTTGTCAGGGAAGTATAGCTCGTCCTCAAACTCTGGAGGTTCAACCAGAAGTAGGTAATCAGCATCCAACACGCTACTTCCGTCACCTGAGCCGCTGTCCTCATCTTCCTGCGTTGATTCATGTATTGTGTAATTCAGTGGTATAAATTGCTGATTCATTTTGATCATGGTTAACCTCTCAACGTTTTTGGGTGAGAGACTGGTCCTTTTCACTGTTACAATGGAACCAGCAGCACTGAAAACACGTTCAGAAGAGACACTTGCGACAGGGCAAGCCAGATAGTTTATCGCCAGCCTGCTGAGCACTGGCCATTGGCCCCTTTTGCCATACCAATACCGCAATGGGTTTTGATCAATGTAGACCTCTGTTGGGTCATCCAGGTAGGCCTGGACCATTCGGTCAATGTTCAGGGGTGCTAAACTTAGTGCGGCCTCTTTTGTCTTTGCATCAGCACTGGACCTAGCAAGTCCTTGCTGTAAATACCAATCCTGTGCCGTTTGTACTGGGGCTGATGATCCGGTTATTGCTGTTGTCGATAGTGTTGGTGACAGCTGTGAACCAAATGCACTGCCCACAGGCTCTAAAGTTGAACTTGACGCCGGATGCTCTGCTGCAGTACTTGACGTGGGTTTGAGGCCTTTAATTACCAGCCGTTCATTTTCCAATGTACTGGCTGCCTCAGCTATCCAAGTTTTGTACCGGGCAACATCCACTTCTGAAAAAGGGAGTAATGTCTTACTGTGCAGTGCCGATTTGTACCCTGGATCCAGAATTGTGGCACAAATGTAATGTTGTTGTGACTAACCCTGGGCGTAGTTTGCGTAGTAGCACTTCACATAGCTACGTGAAGTACATTTTGAACTACACATAGCTGTGTGCTTGACTGCACTGTACAATAATTGCCAAAGGCATCTTTCACAGTGCAAGTTAAGATAAAATAAGTATCTCTGTCTTTATATGCTAAAATGTATATAGCATTTCACAAAAGTGAAATCAATAAATTAACAAGCAGTGAGAGAGGTGATGATTTTGGTATCCTCCCTAACCTAGGGAGAGAACCAAGCAGATGCCTTGAAAACAAAAAGCACATCTTTTGAACGATTCAGTGGTGGTCCCATCCTCTAAGGACCACCCCAAGCACAGTTATTGGCAAAAATACAATCCCAACCAAAGGCCCTGCAAAGCATTATGGGACGAGATTAGCAGTGGGCAGTGAATATTATAGTATCCAATATCAAAATAATTCTACAAAGAGCTGCAGTTCCACTAGTCGTTACTAGATGTCCCTCACGAGTCAAATGCAAAAGCTTCATGAAAGGGTTTCAATGCTTTTGCATTTGACTCGTGAGGGACATCTAGTAACGACTAGTGGAACTGCAGCTTGATGTATTAATAATTTCAATGCTTTTGCATTTGACTCGTGAGGGACATCTAGTAACGACTAGTTGAACTGCAGCTCTTTGTAGAATTATTTTGATATTGGACACTATAATATTCACTGCCCACTGCTAATCTCGTCCCATAATGCTTTGCAGGGCCTTTGGTTGGGATTGTATTTTTGCCCATAACTGTGCTTGGGGTGGTCCTAGGAGGAAGGGACCACCACTGAATCGTTCACATGATATGCTTTTTGTGTTCAAGGCATCTGCTTGGTCCTCCCCTAGGTTAGGGGGATCCCAAAATCATCACCTCTCTCATTGCTTGATATTTTCATTGTCAAAGTTCACTTTTGTGAATTTGTTATATGCTTTTTAGCATAGAAAATTGCTTTAACAAAGCATTTGTATGTGTTTAATATACTGCTGCTACGCTACGTCGATTAGCAGAGTTTTTTACTCTGCTACGTGCAATTTGCGTAGTGCGTAGTAACACAAACTTTGCATGCTCCGTGAGCGTAACAAAGTATTATGCCCAGGGTTAGTTGTGAAAATCTTATTTTGCACCCTTGCATTTTCACTTAAGCGACATGATAAGCTCTCCACCAACTCATATGCTTCTTTTTTTCGCTCCACACCTTTGTACGCTTCACACACCCCCTTCAGCTGTTGCTCTAGCATGTGCAACAATGGGATAGCTTGGCCCATAGTACAGTCCTCCTTGCTGACTTCACGTGTGAAGACCTCGAAAGGAAGAAGCATCTCTGTAAGAGATTTAACTAGGCACCATTGGTCCATCTGAAGGGTCATGCCTTTCACAGTAGCATCCGCCCTTCGCATGACATATTCATTGATTGGTCTGTACTGCTCAAACAGACGGTCAAGCATGTAATACGTTGAGTTCCAACGTGTTGCCACCTCTTGGATGAGTGCTTTGACTGTCATTCTATAGTCACGTTGAATGATCCTCAGCTGCTTCCGGGCTTTAAAAGAATGGCTGAAATGCGTTCATATTCTGCGGCAGGTGGTCAGTAAGTTGCTGACTATGGGTTCTTTCTTCAGAAAGTCTTGAACTATAATGTTAATGCAGTGCGCCAAACACGGGACCCTGAAATACTCACCAAGCGTCATGGCCTTAAGTATAGTACTGCCATTATCCGTGGCAACAAAACCAATGTGAAGCCCTTGCTGTTAAACTCTTCCAAAATGTTTTCAGCAGTATGAGATTTCTCCATGGCGAACATGGCTACAGTTGCATGTTTCCGAGAAGCATTAAAAATTGCAGCTGTGTCAACAGCACCTACTTCAGATAGCTTGTCTCTAACCCCCACAAAAGAGACCCAGTGTGCAGTGATGCACATGTAATCAGTGGCTTGGCAACTGGTCCACATGTCTGTTGTCAGGTGGATTTTGTGAACAGCACTCTGCTGCAAAGCTTGTCCAACCAATTCCAGCACATCGTGATGTAGTGCTGGAACAGCAACTCGGGCGAAATAGGACCGGCTGGGAACCTTCCATTTAGGGCAGATGGCTGACACAAATTCAAGGAAACCCACCCCTTCCACAAATGAAAAAGGGAGAAGGTCCAGCGCTAACATTTTAGCCAGCTTCGCATTGTACAACCGTGCCGTTGGGTGGTTGCGTTGGTACTGCCCCTCCGACCTAAGCATACTGTCAAAGGTAGGCTGGAATATTTTCCTTTGTGGTGCACCTTTCTTCTTGAACCCAGCTAGGCTCAACGACGCTGCACTTTTGCTCATTGCAGTGCCCGGTTGCCTTTGTGTCTCATGTTGACTCTTACTACGGTGCCACTCAGATGTTGCTGAGGATGTGGGCGTTACCAGTACACTGCTGGGGGTAGGGCTAGAAATGTCTCCCTCTTGTTGACCTTCCACCGCAATCATATCTTCCCCTACTTCTTCATCCCCAACAACAGCAATGGGTCCAGTTTTCCTTTTTTCTAAGTGAAGTAGGTGAGCCTCCCACTTGATAGTGAGGTGTTTTTTGAGATGACTTGTTTGTCCTCCGGTACCATAGTTTGTACCAAGCTTACCCCGCCTAACATCCTGCCGACAAATTGAGCATATAGCAATGTTCTCCTCCTTACTGCTAACCGAAAAGAAGTCCCAAACTGGGGAGGAGAACTTTCTGGCGCTGCTGGAGGTGCCACTTTCAATACCAGATGAAATGGAGGGTGTGCATGGAATTTGACTCTGTGCACTTACATTACCACCACCTACTGACGTGGTGGTTGAGCTGGATGTAGGTCCCTGCCGGGCCTTTGCAAAGGCAAATATGGAAGCTGGAGGTCGTGTTGGCGTTACCTGTGTTGGTGGTATCCGTGCTACATCCCTCGCAGCGATTTGGGATAGTCTAATAATGTTGGTCTCCATCTCCGCAGGCCCAGGAGTGATGTTCGTGATGACTGGCTCTTCATCATCATCATCATCACCCCCTCGTCTACATCTACCTCCATAACTGTAAGGCTTTCTGGAACCTTCCTTTTCACTAGCCTTGTCTTGTGGCGTGCATCACTCTCAGGCTGAGCTGGTGGCTTCCAAGTGGCATCTAGATCATCAGAAGCGGGGCTTGAAGAAGAAGTTGATGGACTAACCCTCCTTTTCCTTGCTGGAGGTATGGAAGACAATGGATCTTCTGGAACAGTGGCTTGCTCCTCTTCGTCTGCAAAAAGCTCGATTTCCTGAACTGCCCCTACTTCAGGTGGAACAACTACTATTGTGGGCTGTGGTTCCGGCTGTGGTTCCGGCTGCGGCTGTGGTTGCGGCTGTGGTTGCGGTTCCGGCTGCGGCTCTGGCTGCGGCTGGGGTTGCGGCTGGGGTTGCGGCTGGGGTTGCGGCTGGGGTTGCCCACTTATCTGCTGAGTTTCCGCCTGCGAGTGCGTGGATTGGGTACTACTTTGCGATAATGACATTTCAACATCACTGGTCGTTAGTAGACTGGCTACCTCTGCCACAGTCATGGGCTTGGGCCTAGGTTGCTGGGGTGGGCCCACTGATGCAGAGGTGCTGCTCCCAGCTTGGTCACCGCTGGACACCGCTGCTGCAGGCGTAAGTTTTTTTTTACCAAAAAACACATCGGCCGGCACACCAGTCTTGGCAAGTGCCACTTCCTTCTTCTGTCCCTTCTTCTCACTGGCAACTTTCTTGGTACTGGAGGACCTGGTACCTTTCTTTGCGCCATCTTCTTCAGATGTCAGCAGGATGCAGGTGCACAAGTTGCAGAGATGTCTGTGGTCACACGTGGCCGTGACGCGCAGCAGGACTTCTGCCTGGCAGTACAACGGGTGATGATGACACCTCCTCCTCTGTCTTTTTGTGCACCTAAAAGCAAAGAAGCCAGGAGAAGAACATCAGTGAAATGTTTCATTTGTTGTTGTGGTTCAATTACTAGCAGTACAAACAAACAAATAAAAGATATAAATTAGTGTAGCCATTTGTGAGACTGTCAACAAGGTCTTTCATGGTATACTGTGTACACTGTCAGGAAGGATAGGAAAGAAGAGGAACAACAACCAAAATACAAATGTAATAGAAGTGGACCCTGTTTGGCATTAAATTATTTGCTCAGTCATCACATCATTCAGGAAGCAGCAGCTGGCAAAGGGGATGGATGCAAGCAGTAAGCCAAAAGGAAAACCATGCAGGCCTAAATGGCAAAAGCAGCACACTTAGTTAACTCCCACCAGAAATGGCCACCAGCCACATGGACACTCACAAATCACAAGCAACAAGCATGAGGCCTGGAAAACAATGTACTGAAAACAGGCCTACGATAGCCAGGCAAAGGCTGCATGTTAAACCACACTGCTTTGCCTGTAATGCAATAAAATGCAAAAACGAAAATACACAGGGCTAAACAAGGCCTGCAACACACCACACACAACTAAGGCATGTATTTAACACACCCCAAAAAACTGAAATACACCCAAAAATCCACATTTTGCAATTCAATCCAATGCCATCCATGTGCCCTAAATGATGTTTAAATTCAACAGAACACACAGAAACAGTTGTTTCATGCACCCCTGACTACCTCTGGGCCCACTGGATGAAAGGCCTGTTGGCAGACTAGGCTACAAGCTTGCAGGCCTATGGATAAAAGCACACTACCGGCCTTCAAAATGGCCGCCAGCCTCATGGCCAGGCCCACAACAACAAGAAACTGAAGACAGACAATGCAGGCCTATGGCAAAAAGCACACTGCCTGGCTTCAAAATGGCCACCAGCCTCATGGCCAGGCCCACAACAACAAGAAACTGAAGACAGACAATGGAGGCCTATGGCAAAAGCACACTGCCTGGCTTCAAAATGGCCACCAGCCTCATGGCCAGGCCCACAACAACAAGAAACTAAAGACAGACAATGCAGGCCTATGGCAAAAGCACACTGCCTGGCTTCAAAATGGCCGCCTGCCTCATGGCCAGGCCCACAACAACAAGAAACTGAAGACAGACAATGCAGGCCTATGGCAAAAAGCACACTGCCTGGCTTCAAAATGGCCGCCAGCCTCATGGCCAGGCCCACAACAACAAGAAACTGAAGACAGACAATGCAGGCCTATGGCAAAAAGCACACTGCCTGGCTTCAAAATGGCCGCCAGCCTCATGGCCAGGCCCACAACAACAAGAAACTGAAGACAGACAATGCAGGCCCATGGCAAAAGCACACTGCCTGGCTTCAAAATGGCCGCCAGCCTCATGGCCAGGCCCACAACAAGAAGCCTAGGCCACAAAGGGAAACACATGCAGGCCTTAGTATATGGCTAAAGCAGCACACTTGTAACTCCCACCAGAAATGGCTACCAGCCACATGGACACTCACAAATCACAAGCAACAAGCAGGAGGCCTGGAAAACAATGTACTGAAAACAGGCCTATAATAGCCAGGCAAAGGCTGCATGGTAAACCACCCTGCTTTTGCTTTGCCTGTAATGCAATAAAATGCAAAAAACGAAAATACACAGGGCTAAACAAGGCCTGCAGCACACCACACACAACTAAGGCATGTATTTAACACACAGCCCAAAAAACTGAAATACACCCCAAAAAAACACATTTTCCAATTCAATCCAATGCCATCCATGCCCCCTAAATGATGTTTGAAATGAATAAATACATCACACAGCAATCCATGACCCATGACTAGCTCTGGACCTACTGGCTACCCACAACGATTTATTTTTAAAAATGATGAAAAGTACCAAAAATGAAGTTGCAGCAACTGCAATGCCCCAATCAAACAACACCAACTTACTTGTAAAATCTCAAATCCCAAAATCCTCAAATCCAATGATAATGATGCAGCAGACACAAAGAATGATCCTTCCAGCTCAAATCCAAGTGAAAAATGAACAGGAGATGGACAAAGCACTGGGAGGAGCCTGCTGGACAGGAACAGGAAGTAGGAGACTCTGTGGCACTTCCTCCCTCTCCCCCAAAAAATTTGACCAAAAAGGACAGCCAAATATCAATCTGAGTTTTTTTTTTCAGCCAAATCATCAATTTATAGAAGGTTTGATGCTGCTTGTGATGTTATTGTTCTCCAGATTGAAAATTTTGCGTGTTTGGGATCGCGAGCTGTACAAAAATATCGCCGGATGTCCGATGGCGCGCCCGAATGACGTGTTCGCGGTCGCAATCTCTCTCGCGGTGCACGATGGCGCGGCGAATGATGTGTTCGCGATCGCACACTCTCGCGTTGTCCGATGGCGCGGCGAATGACGTGTTCGCGATCGCAAACTCTCGTGGGATAACGCGGCCGGCTACCGAAATCTCGTGGCGCACGCGAACGGATAGGAAAACCCGTCAGCGAATGCAGGAATCCCGGTAAGTCGCTATCGCGCGCACTAGAACGCATTTTTAAAGCGCGACAAGAAAATAATTCCGCTACGCCGCGGATCGCGGAATTGTTGGCAATTCCGCGTTCTCCGCGGAATGCGGAATTGCCTAAATTCCGCAAATTCCGCGAGCGGAGCGGAATTGGATGCCCAGGTTATATATATTCCCTAGGATCACTTCTGATCATGCTCCAATAGCTGTATAAATTCCCGCATTGTCTGTATGTTATTCCCCAAGAACTTTTACATTTGATAGGAAATTACTTTTTGATAACAACTTTAAAGAGCATATGCGGAGATGGATTAAGGATTTGTTTGATCACAACAGACAATCAGTTCACGTAGCAGTTCTTTGGGATACTTTTAAAGCCTGTTTTAGAGGGGAAGTATTGAGTTTTGGTATACATTATCAAAAGACAGCTAAAATAGAATCACAGGAACTATATTCTAAATTAAGATTGGCTGAGGAAAAACTGACACTGGCAATTTCACAAAGTAAAGATATTGCAGATCTGGAAATTATTGCAGCAAGATGTCGGGCAAATATTAATACTCTTTGGAACAAGGAAAATGCTAGGAGGTATTTGATATATAAAAGGGAGTGCCATGAATATGGTGAGGCGGTGGGTCGCTGCTTAGCGCTACGGTTAAGGATGAAGGAAGCTTCCCAGAGAATTGCTGGTCTTAGAGATAATGCAGGAGTAATTACTCATGACCCTCGAGGCATACTTGCAATTTTGCATCAGTTTTATACAGATCTATACACCCAGCAGAAATCACACGATGCACTAAATAAGTTTTCTATTTTTGGGGATTTAATGCAGGTAGATCGGGAGGAGGCAGAGGTATTAGATAGCTTAATTACAATGGAGGAGTTAGAGATGGTTATTAACAATTTGCCGACTGGAAAAGCTGCTGGCCCGGATAAGCTTCCAGGGGAGGTTTATAGGGTCTTTTTTCATGATATTAAGACGGAGATGTTGGCTACTATTCGAGCTACACAAAATGGGTATGCACCTAAGTCGTGGGATGAGGCCACTATTGTTTTCTTTAAGAAAAAGGGGAAACCACCAGAAATGCCGGGATTTTACCGACCGATTTCATTGGTCAATTGTGATGGAAAAGTCTACGCTAAAATATTGGCAAATCGGTTGGCAAAGGTTATTGCTCCGTTAGTTTCCCTGCACCAGCATGGCTTCATTCCTGGCCGAGGGATGGTGGCCCATGTTAACAAAGTCGTGACACTATTCGATATTGCCCAGGCCGGAGGGAAGAGATTTGGGGTTAATATTGTTAGACGCTGAGAAAGCGTTCGATCGTGTTGCTTGGGACTATTTGTGGAACATCATGGATCGGGCGGGATTTGGACATGGGTTTATTCAGGCTTTACAAGTTTTATATAAGGCACCAGTCGCTAGGATATATGCAATGGGTATAGTGTCGGAACCGGTTAAAATAACTAGAGGAACCCGGCAAGGGTGCCCCTGTTCCCCCCTATTATTTGCTCTTTATATCAATCCTTTTGTTGAGATGCTGGGGAAAAGTCCTCTAATTAAACCGTTTATTGTCCGGGAGATTCCGTATTCTGTCTTTGCTTATGCGGATGATATTGCGATTACTACGGCAGACCCCGTCGCTGCTATTGTAGAGGTGGAATGTTTAGCGCAAGAATTTGGCCAGATATCAGGCTATAAGCTTAATATATCTAAAATGCAAATATTATGTACAAACAACATTATGCCTGATGATCTAAGAGCTGTTAATGAAGTGACGTACTTAGGGATTAAAATTCGGGTATCCATGAAAGAGCTAGTGGAAGCCAATTGGGTGGATATAATGACTCGGATTAAGGAATCCTTGGAAAGATGGGGGCGTCTTCATCTTACGCTGGTGGGTAGGGGTAACATCTTAAAAATGAACATACTTCCCAGGGTTTTATATTTTTTTAGATCTATTCCATTAGTGGTGACCCGGGTTCAACTTCAACAACTACAATCCCTCTGTGCTAAATTTCTTTGGGCTCCGGGTAAACCTAGACGTGCCACATGGTTCATGACTCTTCCTAGAGAAAGGGGTGGTTGGTCGATACCCGATTTCACATTTTATTATTATGCTTGTTTTTTGTCTAAAATGCGGATATTACTGACTGGAGAAGAGGCTAGTAATATAGCAGAAGCTCCTTCAATTTTTCAAATGTTGCTTGGGGCAGAGGTTAATAATTGTTTGTTTAAAGAAGTTGATGGCAGCTATTACAAGAGGACACGTTTCAAAGTTATTGATGCTGTTTTTAAAGTGTGGAAAGCTATTCGGACAAAACTTTCTCTCGAGGGATTACATATTATACACCAACAAATGCCTCAAAGATTCTCCCACCTATTTTTGGGGATTATGTAGCTAGTAGTTGGAGAAGTAAGGGTATTCTACAAATTGGTAATTTTTATGAGGCCGGGGGGCTCTTCCCTACGTTTTTAGATTTTGCAAGACAATATAATTTACCCAGGACGCAATTTTTAAGTTTCTTCAAATTCGGGATTTTTGGGTAGGAAAAACTTAGTGCCCGCATCGCACGCACTTATTGAAGCTATTAGGCGACAGGAGAAAATAGGGGGTCTTTATAAAATTATTTTATCCTCGAGGGCAGACGATTTGGAGAAACATAATGCTAAATGGGTTAATATTTTGGGAGGTCATGAACTATCTTTAGAGAAAGCTATTATAATGTCAGGGGAAACCCTTCTATCTGCAAATTTAAAGACCCAATTTTTAAAACTGCTTTCAATCTATATTATACTCCCGCAAAGATGATGAAATGGGGGAGGCAGGATGGTAAATGTTTTCGCTGTGGGAGTGATAATGCTGATAGCTTACATGTTTTTATTCTTGTGACAAGTTGTTTTGTTACATCACTGGTATTGAAAAGTTTTTGTTAGAGATTACCGGGATGTCAATAAAAATTACTGCTGCTATGATGTTATTAGGAATCGGTCAGGATTTAGAGCTTAGGAAACCCATGTATAAACATCGTTTTTTATTGTTTATGGCTATGGCAGTTGCTCGTCTCTGTATTGATGCCTCTTAGCTTCAGCCTGAGGCCCCCTCTTTTGAAAGGTGGCGAGCCAGAATGTATAATGTATTTAATTTAGAATTTAGTTTGTATTCCGCAAAAGGTTCAAGGAAACGAAAGACTGGTATTTATATTTGGGGGGCTTTTTATGAGCATATGAATGTTTGAAGTATGATGTAATATGCTGATACTGTGGATCAATAAAATATATAAAAAAAAAAAAGGAAATGCACACGTCACAAGCTCACATGCAACATGCACACCCACCAGACACGACAGCACAACTCACTGTGGGAACCTGCCCCAGCCATGTATATGAGCCATCTACGGCATGGCACCTCGGACACACAATAGCAGAATGTCGGAAGAGGTGGGGACCAGGCATGTGCGAAGAAGGCAAGGGACTGATGTATGAGAATGTACACAATGCCAAGTGTGGCGTGGATGTGCTGGCCAGACTGCAGTAAGCAGACCACACACATATCCATATCGACACACCCCGCTGGTGTTTGGAGTGCAGTGGACAGTGGACGCAACCATGTCACCCTAGCCAGTGGGGAAGTCGCGGAAATGTAGCTTGTGACGTCCCCCTTAAGCGTGAGGGAGTGGGCTGGCCCGGCGTACGCCAGGCCAGCGTAGGGGTGTGAATAAAAGGCATGTAACCCTGGGTGTGGTCCTCTTCCAGAATGTCCAACGTCTCTGCCAGGGCAGCGCCCCTCACCCCGCCACGAGGCCAACACCAGGAGCGCTGCCGCCAGCGATCCTGTGCGCCTGCTGCACCCCCAAATGCTAGTCCCTTAATCAGTCCTGCCCGCCCCTGCGCACCCAGGCCTCAATGCCCACCTACCGACACCGGCGTGTGTCGATGAGGGCCCACCACGTGCAGGTGCAATCTCCAAGCCCAAGGCCTGCGACCCTGGCAGCCCCCTCAGACCATCACAGCCTCCGCAACACAGGGCCGCAGTATTCCTTTCACGTTGTCGTACTCCACCGGCATGCACAGCGGACAAGTAGGTCACACATTTGGAACTGAGTCTTGATTACACCATGGCAGAGCACATAAATCATGGCTGAGTGTATGTCACTATACACCCTTCGATGAGGTGCCAACAGGTCTTGGTGTTACATCACAGCCGCAAGATTCTGTGGGCCCACGCGGACTACTGCTCTCGGCCTATGCTGCGCTCGAGTAGGTCACAGGATTGGAACTGAACATCGATTATTCAAAGGCAGAGTACGAATCAATGCACGCAAGGAGAGGCATAAGAGGATGACGCGTTGCATATGGGAGGGAAAAAGGATCATCATTACGGAGGTGATCGAACACTACTGACAACTGCTCTGATGTCACTTACTCTGTGCATCGCGAGCCAAAGACATGTGGCTGTGGCCCACTGCTGACTGCTGCCTCCGGCCTACACTGCGGTTACAGTAGGTCACAGAGTCTTGAATCGTCAATGCCGGAGTTCATATGAGTGGACCGGCATCATCGCAGACTGCATCCCCACTCAGCCCCGGTGCCATTAAGTCTGTTCCCCGACATTCATGGACACTCTCTGGTCGTACATTGGTGGCGTTTGAGTCTATGGACTAGGGGGTAGTTTTCATCCTCATGCAGCTGATACCGATTTGGTGGTGGCAACGAGGGAGTCGCTTTCCACTCCTCCATTTGCTGCTCCCGGATAGCTTCTGCCCTCTGCATCATGCCCTGGAAGAACACCTTCCACTGTCCCCCGAAACACTACGTGACATTCACCTCCGACTTCGACGAGGACCCGCTCAGTCTGCGTGGCCCTACCTCATTGGACCGCAAGTCACCGTCCCGTGGCGGTGTGCCTGTGCCTGCCGATGTGCACCCAGGGCCACTGACTCTGTGCAGCTCAAGTCAAGGACCCTGTCTGGATGAATATTGGATGACCTCTGTGATGGTGGTCATGGGGTCATCGACGCCATGTGCATGTGGCCCTGCGCTGTCCGCTGCCTCCAGCCTCAACTGCGGACCACCAGGGCTCACACATCGAATCGAGTCCTGACCGGCCCGGACGTCGCATCACCGCAGGAGGCACACACCACCATCGCCAGGGCCAACTCCAACCACCATCTGCCAGAGTCGAGATAGTGGTACTGGCAGACTGACGGAGTTGCTCAGACCTGTCATGGATGCCATCATCTGCCTGATCCCCTGCTCAGCACTCCAGGTACCACTGACTCAGTGCACCGCAACCAATGGACCGTTACTGGTTGAGTTTTGTGATGTGGAGATGTTGCTCAGCAATGTCACCTCAGGCAGTGTGGGAGACCTGAGACGTTGATGAGGAAGTTGCTGCAGGTCTGACACACCCCACTGCATCTGCAGCAGGAACATTTCGAATGGACACAATCCAAGTTATTTTCATCTCACGGGTGCGCACGGCTCTAGTGCCCCAACCTCAGTGCACTGCAACTCACGGACACTTCTGTTTGTATGTTGGGTGACCTCTGTACTTGCTCCGGCTCCCTCCATGTTGCTCAGCAGTTGACTCTGTTATGCATGTGTCTTCTGTTTCCATTGCACTGGTGTCCACTGTTCATGTTCTTGCCAGCACCGTGCACTCCGTGCGGGCTGGCTTATGCTCACCCCACACACATCCAGCACAGGCGTCACTGTACATGTGGCCCTGCCAATAAAGGGGCCGGGCGCACGTGCCCGTAGCCAGTTCAACATAATTTCTGCGTGTGTCTCTATGGCAGTGTGGGTCTCCTTTGTGGGGTGTAGGTGGTCCCTGAAGGGTAATTGACACCCACGTATGTGATCTAGTTCGCCTTCCATGGGTTCAGACCACACCCGCACAAGTTCGGCCACCTCCTTTTGGCATTCTGTCACCTGGCATTGGGGTGCCATGTGTGGGTCGGTGAAGTGTTGTGGGCCAGCCGTGCTTGCGTGTGCTTCATGCTGTGTGGTCTGTTGCAGGGGCTGGGTTCTCCTCTATGTGGCTTGTCAGCCTTGGTCCTGGTGGTGGGTTGCGTGGGATGTCCATGGGCTGTTGTAGGGCGTCGGTGTCGAAGGTGTGTTGGTCGTGTCCTGCATCACTGATGGGTTGTCTGGTCTGACCTGCTGGAGGTGTTGTTTGTCCCTCTGCAATGTGTAGGGGAGATGCATGTTGACATTGTGTTGACATTTCTGTTGGCGCATTGTTCTTGTAGACATGCAGACTGTGTGACAATGTACATTGTGACTGTTTGGGAGGTGCTGCCAATTTGAGGGGGGACAGTGGACATTTGGACTACATGACTGTTGTGCGGTTGTACCCGTACATATGCATCTCACAGTTCCCTGCTCTGTCAGATGTGATTGGCCTGTTTCTGCACATGGGCGGACCCAGTTGTGTCCCCTGTTCTGCAGTGTCGGGGTTGCACTTTGTGCCACATTGTCATGGGATGTGCTGTGATTGCCATGTGTGTGCTGCAGTGTGCCACGGGGATGGGGGACATGACCCTGGGTTGTTGTGGGTGTGCAGTGTGCTACACGTCATTGTGCATGTGTGTCATTGTGCACGTCTCCCGCCGTCCCCCCATGGGCCTGTTGGTTACTCACCCTGTTGTTGTTGTGTCAGGTCCTCTCGTGCTGTGTCCGTCCTCCCGCCTCCTTGCACCGTCTCCACACTGATGGCTGGCCTCCATTTCCTCCAGCTCCTCCTGTGGCGCAGGACTCCCACCTCCTGTCACCGTAGCAGCCTTCCTGTTGGCAGCATCTTTGGGCCTGGTTTGGGTATTCACGTCATGCCGGCGCCTCTTGGCCTCCTCCATTGGCCTCCTCGGCACTCAGGCTGCATTCAAGGTGGTCTTACTGTGGGTCAGTTGCTGGTAGTGCTCTGTCACATCCGTGACGCTGGTCTTGTTTTCCTACAGACTGCACCCCGTCTTCCTCTCCCTCTTCTCCTTGGCCTTCCCCGACCCCGTTGGTCCTTGCTGGTTGTCTGTGGGGCTTGTGGGGTTCGCGTTGGCCTCTGCGCTGGGTAAAGGTGCATCCATGTTGCTACGCACTTTGGATTGTTTCTGGTGTTTTGTTTTTGTTGCTTCTATGGTGCATTTTCCCGCCAGGCGCGTGGGATTTACAGGCCTGCCGCTGGCCTCATCGCAGCTATTTTTGCGTTCGTGTTTCGCATTTTTGAGGCGTGACGTTGATTTTAACGCGGACAGTTGTCGGGTTATCTGGGGACTATCGCATGATACCACCGTGTTGTGAATTCTTGGTTAACACGGCGTAAATTTCCCGCGATGGACTGCGATGTTGAAGGTTGCGTTAAGTAACTTTTGCGATGGTTATCGCACGTTTTTGTGAATATGCCCCTATGTCTTCTAGGAAAAGAAGGTCAGATTCCAAGTGAGTGATTAAACTGGCTGTGCTCCTTGGTATAGCTAAAAGCCTACAGAGAAACTTGTTCTCTATCATTTGTAATATGCCTGGTAGGGTGTAACCCCACACTCCTGCCCCATATGTTCCCAAGGGGAAACATTTCGATTTATGCAGGGCAATCAGCTCCTGAATTGGATTATGGCCAAGTTTCTTTGAAAATCGAAATATAGCCTCTATTGCCCCATCCATTGTGCCTGCTCTTGGGGGTCAAATGTTCTTTCCATTTCAAGTTGTGAGAGAACATTAACCCAAGGTAGTTAAATATTCAGAACTCTCGTAATATGAGTCCCTGCGACATTATGGGGGTGGGAAGTGGTCGTTTTGAGCCTGCAAATCATGGTGTAGGACTTCGCATGATTGATTTAGAAAGTTAACCTCTCTCATGAAGTCATTAAAGCTATCCAATAACAACTGAAGCCCATTCGCTGTATGAGCTAATAGGACCGCGTCGTCTGCGTATAGAAGGACATGGCCGATGCGGTCTCCTATCCAGTGGAGATCTTTGCCTCTTAATATCAATCCATTGATATAAAAAAAAAAAACGAAAAGACGCTAAAATACAGTCCTGTCTGACACTCTTATTTGAAAAAATGAAAGGGGTGCAGTCTCCATTGGCATTATAATGGATCTTTGCTTTCGCTCCTGATGTAATCTTATCAAGAGGTCAATTAATTCTGGATTTACTCCGGCCTTCCCCATCATTGTCCATACCTTCTCCCTGGCAACCAAGTCAAAAGCGCTGGACAAATCCCTAAATGCCATATGGATTGCCCCACCCTTGGCTTGCACATATTTACCTGAGATCATAAGGAGGTTCAAAGATTGTTACATGGTTCCAGCTCCAGGGCGGAAACCAAATTGGGCCACCAAAAAGAACTAAGTATTGCTATCCAGTCCTCAAGGAGGTGAAGGATTACTCTCCCCAAAATTTTAACCAAGGAATCCAAAAGGGATATAGGTCTATAACAGGTGCGTGAATTTCTATTGCCATTTTTAAAAATTGGAACTATAATCCCTCCATGAAGAAGAAATCTGACTTAAGACTATGCTACAAAAAATATTTGTTAAGAGTTGTGCCCAAAAGACAGGGTTTTGTTTAAAAACAATGATGGGTACCCCATCAGGCCTTGGGTCTTTGCCTGAGGAGAACTTCGAAATGGCTGTCATTACAATGTCTATAGTGATGGCATTAATCAGGGCAAGTACTTCGTCTGAGATTGGGGAAACCAGTTGCTTGTCGTGAGTTAAACAGGTATTACCAAAGATTTCCGAAAATTGGTGAAGTCATTCGACGACTGGAATATGGCAATGGATCTGGGGGAACTGTCATCATTAAAACTAGACCTATTGATGACTTCCCAAAAAGCCTTCACATAATGATGATGCAGTAAGTAGCTCGTCCCAGGCCTGGTCACTCCCTTCCTGTTTCCTTGCAGCAACAATTGCTTTGTACGACGTCCTAAGCAATTTATTCTGAGCAGTGTTACATGGAAACTCTTTCAGAGCACCCTTAAGCTGTTTTAAGGCTGCTGTGCAATTTGAGGAAATCCATTTAAAGGGAGGGGGCTCTTTAGATTTAACTTGAATTACAAATTGTTTGGCAGCTTGGTTGCAAATGGCCTCAAATCTATGGACCATATCAACATGAGTAACACCCTCTGCCAGACAGACCAGGATGTCCTGATGGCTCTGGGAAATTAAACTGCTCCAAAATTTGTTATGTTCGAGAACGTATGGAAATATATAGGAAGAAAAATCATAAAAATAATTATGGAACCTCTTCCATAACCCATAAACGTGGAACATCGGTGCCCCTTTTTCTTAGAAAAATCAATACTACGATGAAGATTAAACTTCACAATGTTTTGATTCAGGGTGTCCCCATACATGGTGTGTAATAAATGTGTCAAATTCTCGTTGCATACATCTATATCCGCTTATTCTCTATTGGGTAAATGCTGGAATTAAAAACCGCCCACCCAGAGAATTGCCTCCCTGTCTGGTGGCTCAAAAGATAATCTGACAAAAATGCATCAAGATCCACAACCAAGTCAATAGGGTCATTTTCAAAATATTAAAATAGAAATTAATCAGAAGCATATCCAATAGACCTGGGATTACAAGTTGCAAAGTTTGAGAGCAAGACGAACCCCATCATTTTTCCACTTTCAAAAGGCCCTTCCTTAAGGAGACAAGGATCCCCAAGGCCCCCTTAGCTCAACCTGAGGTAGATGGTAAGGCCGGTAAACAGAATGATTGAAAGCCATCAATAAAGAAGTCCTCCTGAGACCAAGTCTCTTGACAGCAAACCACGTCAATATCCTTAATAATATCTAGTCAGTCAGGGTTACTCAATTTAATCTTTATGCCAGTAACGTTCCATGATATTAAACGAAGTGGGTTTAAAATAATTCAATCCTCTGAAAGAAGTGTGGGACCAGGGAAATCTTCAAAGAGGGAAGTTGGTTTAAATGCCGGTATTTTGTCCAGTCAATCAGCCTCTGACAGCCCTTTCAGGAAAGCAAACTGATTTGGATGGAGTAAATTTGAAGCAAGTGTAGAATTTCCATTTCTCAGAGGCCGTCCCACGGGAGGGGGGGCAGTATAAAAGGCTGATAGAAACAATCCATTGGTAGAGCACAAATAAATCTTGAACTAAAGCCCCTGAGGCCATTTGAAAAACTGTGTAAGAGGTGCCCTGCCAGTTTGGAATTTTAGAAATGTATAACCACTCAGTCCCCTTTAATTACCTTCTTGGAAAAACCTACCCATCCAACCCTCCTAACCGTGATAATGTCATATGCAAGGTTCGCTGCCTAGCCAGAGTTTCTGTTGCACCAGTGGAGGACCTTGTTCTTTAAACTATGCCAACATTCTTCCCCACCTGTCTGCTCTGGGGGGATCCCCGCAAGAATACTGACATATGGACTACTGTCTGGTGGAATTTGCAAACAGTCCCTGCGCTCCCACCCATGCGCCAGGCAACCGCAAGCCGGGCTGGTACTGTCATATCGTCACCAGTGATCAGGTCCATTAAAGGGTGGATTGGTGAAGATGGTGTTTCTACTGCTGAAATAAGACTCTGAGACTGAGCAGACACTATCAATTGGATACAACCGGGCTCAAGCCGTTGTCCCCCTGTTGTACATAAAGGAGTAGTGGTGTTTAGAGGCAGAGGCTGCAATTGGTTTGGATTCCCTGGATCAGAAGGTGAAGAGTTGCATTGCACCGTAAGAGCTTGGGCTTTTGGCCCTAGAAGATTCAACTGGGTGGAAATCTCGTTCCGAAGATCAAGCAAGGTGGATTCTATGTTAGAGAAAAGGAGCTTGCACACCTCTAATAGGGCAATTTTAATGTCGAGAAAAGTGTTGGAATCAAGACTAACTGGTGGTTTGCAGGATTTAGTGCATGGTTTTTGGCTCCTATGGCAGCTTATATAATGTCATTTTGCCTTTTCCTTTTAACTTGTGGTACCTTAAGGACCTGGGAATTATCTCCATTGGGGGCGAGTTGTTAAGAGGAGCACCTGGGGGAACATGTGGGTTTTGAATGACAATAACTGGTTCCGAGGGTAGACCCGGGGGGAGGGGAGGCAGCCCCCTGACTTACAGACTATACATCCTCCACTGTAAGAGAACCTGATGAATTCTTTGACACAATCAACTTTTGCACAGCGTCAATGCAGTGTTCTACAATCTTCAGTTCAGAAGAGATTGCAACCATCGCGAAAGTTAGGTAGGTTGTAATTGAGGCTGTGTGAGAAACCCCTTTATCCCCTCTGGGTCTCCTGATTGCTGTAGTCTTTATTCCCATGGTCAAATGGATTCAATTGGGCAAAAGCAGTAGGCAAAAGTTGCTTGGTCTTGGCCCCATGCGCTTACACCAGCAGTCAGAGCGCAACGCCTGTGACCGCTTTGCTTGCTAGTTTGATTAATGACAGCATAACCCGATGTCAGAGGAACTTTGAAGGGATCAGAATCAGTTGCTGGGCTGCAGGAGGATACTGAATCCTCTGCATGTGTACTCAACATTTGAACACTTGTTGTACCCTGGATTGGCAAAGACTCCAAATATGCTTTATTCAAGTATTGACAATTGGATTTTGCAAAGACTGTCTCACTGAGGATAACAGTAAGCACATGTCCTGGGACACTTCATCCTCTGGGGCCGATGTGGCCCGTGGACTGGGGACGGCCTTAGGCCCATGAGTTAGTTCATCCTAATAGATCCATACAAGGGAACAGTGGAGTTGCCAGACAAGTGAGGACGGTCTGGGAACTGTGTAACCCAAAATTGGAAATTAATTGTTAAGCAAAGACTGTCAGCTTAATGTATATCAAGGGTGGAAGTGAGCAGTGCCTGCTGAAAAGGTTAAATGTACTGTGCAGTGTGTTAAAAACTACATATTTCCAGCAGTTGCTTCAACGGGGAAGAAAATTGCACTACAATTCCCAGAATTCTACTTTTAGGAGTATGAGGATGAAAGTATCAACAACTAAACAGTGACTCACTTACTGTGAACAAGACTTTTATAAGTTGAAACGCATTGGTATTGTTATGCAACATGTAACTATAGACTATTATTAAACAACTTGAAAATTCCAAATCCATGGGAGTGCAGCGTCATTTCCGTTGCTATATATATATAAAAATATATGCGGGATTTTACACATGTGATCTCTAACTCCTTCTATATTGGGGTTTACTGTATATACAATGTTAACCTAATGTCTGCACTATTTCAATTTTACATGCACATTCTTTGGTTTAATTTCAGTCAAGTACTTTGTTATGTTCTTGCACATTGGGGAAGTGGAAAAAACTTTTCTATTTTTCATCTTTTGTCTTTACAGGCTCCACACCTGTATAAAATGTGGACCCCTCTTACCTGAAGCTACCCTATAATGCACCAGGGAGCATGCACCTCTGCGAAGCTACCTCTTTTTTGTTGCCCAGATGAGAGGTCGCTGTAGGAGATATTTTCATCATTTACAAACTGAGGACCATCAATGAAGGATTAGCTATTTAATAATATTCAAGTGTTTCTTGCTGCTGGAAGAATGTTCCTAGTTTTCATGATAACTGTTCACTTTTGGAGGATATGCCCACTGGGACCAAATTGAAATCACAATTTATTTGAAACATCCATCATCGATAGTTTGTGCAACTTTCTTATGTTATTATTGTAGTGTACAGTGTGCCCACTAGGGCTTAATTAAGATTACATTTGTCTTTAAACATACAGTTTAAAAGATGATGCATATTTGCATTTGTGATTAATAGAGTTTGGAGAACTTATGTCACCAGATATGCCAGCGAGCAATTTAGCTATTTGACTCAAGTACATCAGAGTCAGATCCAAGTCATGTGTTAACATTATGACATTTAACTGTTGATACATTTGATGTATATTTAAGGATATTTGGACTGTATAATTGCTATCATGTTTAATTTTAAAAAACAATACGATATGTACTGCAGATATGTGCATGTGAACTATCAAGTTATGGAAATTTTGTATAGTTTCCACTTGTGACTCATAGATGTATATACTTATTGAATATATGTAAAGATGGCCACCAGTATTTGTTGTTACTTTGTGAACCTGTGAGACCTTCTTCTATTTTTCTAAACTTTCATGTTGATGTCACTATTTAATGTGCATGATTCAACTATGACTTTAACCGTGAGCAAGGCGTGTGTCATGCCGAAACGCGTAGGGTAATTCTTTCCATGGTTCATGCTGTATGGAAAGCATTTATGAATTGAAATTAAACCACAATGTGTTTTGCAACCCATCACAAGTGGACGTCATCATTCGTTGATGCGGCTGATCCAAGAAGTTGAGAATTTTAATATATATATATATGCATATGGTTACCGTGAGCAAGGCCTCTTTGGTTGAAACGCGTTGGTGGTGGTGATGGTGACATTTGCCTTTGTGAAATAAATTGTGTTGAAGAAACTTACTTTCCTGGAGTGCGGCGTTTCTTCACTTTGTTGAAAAATCGATACGAGGGATAGTCCACCCTCGACGCATGCACAAGCTGTACAAAGAGCGCACTACTGTCGGACTGTTTGGTGTAAAGTGAATTTCTAAGGTTTTTTAAGTGCTAATTCCTAACTATAATGTCCCTGAAACCTGTGTTTTTTTCAGTGAAAATCTAAGGTATTGTAACTTGTTGTGAAATTTTAAGAGTGGAACAGAAATGGCGCTATATGTTCAACAATTTCTGAAGAATTGCAGTGTGTATAAGTTACATTACGTGTTAAAAAGCCTTAATCAAAATATTTTTGCATTCATAAAGGTAATGTAATTTTTATTCCTTTTTTAATATATATATATATATATATATATATATACATATATATATATATATATATATATATGGTTTGGTTTTTTTAAACTGTGAAATTCGCCTACTGATCGCGTACCGGTCACGGTGGGTGCACGAATCCAAGCATTGTGCCGCCATATTTATTAGGTCACATAGGATGCGCGTACTGTGCGCGATGGGTGCGCGGTTCCGAAATTTTTCATTTTTAAAAATTTCAATACATGTTATATACTATATATTTTTTAAATCAATCATATGTGCTCTATTGAAAGAGTTATAAAAATGATATTAACATAAATATTTTGAATATTTGAGTTCTTATAATGAAGTTCCAGGAGCTGCGACGATCCCTCGTACCCTCACGCACGTATTTCCGGGTACGTGATAGGTATGCGGATCCAGCGCAAAATATTTAGTTCTAAAAATATATATATATAACTTTACAATACATATTATACCAAGAGATTTACATTGAAATATGTAAATTTACAATATTTGTAACTGGAATAAATATATATTATTGTTAAACATATTTTTTGGGAACCGCTTCCGGTGCGCGGTGAATACGCGTCCGGTACGCGAATCCCATGTGACTTCAAAAGAAAGCATTTCATTGATTAAGAAGCTTTCTTTTCTAGTACTTGGAGTACCCCACCCAATTTTTTCATTCTTTCAGGAACATCTTTACAAGAAACACCTCCTGTGTTTTCTGTGCCTCTCTATTTAATTTTTTGGTGGTTTTTTTTCAACTGAAGAAATGGCATCTCAAAATCCACCACAGGATATTCGTGAAAATGAAGAGGAGCTGGAAGATCCCACCAAGAAAAGGAAAGAAAGTGTTGTGTGGGCTTTTTTCTCAATACCACCTGGAGAGAAGAAAGTAAATGCGCGCAAGGTCACCTGCACTGTGTGTGACAAAGTTTTGTCTTCGGGATCCGGGAAAAAGTATTCTTGCGGGACTTCATCCATGATGAAGCTTCTTCAGACCATGCACCCAAACCGTCTTGCGCGTGAACAACATCGCCGACAAATGCAAGACACACAACACGATGATCAAGTCGCAGGAACTAGTACTTCTGCGGGATCCACTGCAACTACGCAAACAACATTAATTGTTCCAGAGTTTGCAGGACTGGAACAGCACTGCATATAGTGCAAGAAACTTCTATGTGCAGGCGAACAATCTGTTGCAGCAGTTGTTGCAAAAAACCATAAATGTTAATTGTTTTGTTTGTTTTTGAAATGACATTCTAATTGCAACATCTTTTGAAATGTTTTTACAGTTCATTGCCTTGTTTCTTTCAATCTTTTTTTACAAAAAAGACACCAAAAATATCATAAAAGAGTTAAAAAAAAAAAAAAAGAAGGAAAAAATGGTTCTTTTTAGAACCACCTATTTGGTTAAAGATAGACAAACTTGTATGTGTTGTATGAATTACTGCACGGTTAATGTCTGACTCATAGTATGAGTGCATGAGGACTCCCTGAGTGATTGAATGAGTGCAACGGTAATGCCTGGGTCATTGGATGAGTGCATGGGTAGTGCCTGAGAGAATGGATGAGTGCATAGGTAGTGCCTGAGTGAATGGTTGAGTAAAACAGTAGTGCCTGAGTGATAGCATGAGTGCATGGGTAGTGCCTGGGTGATTGCATGAGTACAGCGATACTGCCTGGGTGATTGGATGAGTGCATGAGTAGTGCCTGAGTGAATGGATCAGTGCAAAAGTAGTCCTTGGGTGATTGGATGAATGGAGACATACTGCCTGAGTGAAAGAATGAGTACAACAGTAATGCATGGGTCACTGGATGAGTGCATGGGTAGTTCCTGAGAGAATGAATGAGTGCATGGGTAGTGCCCGAGTGAATGTTTGGGTGCAAGAGTAGTGCCTGGGTGATTACATAACTACATGGGTAGTGTATGAGTGCAGAGATAGTGCCTGAATGATTGCATGAGTGTATGAGAAGTACCTGAGTGAAAGTATGACTGCAAGAGTAATGCCTGGGTATTGGTAGTATCTGAGCGAATGGATCAGTGCATGAGTAGTGCATGAGTGGAAGGTTTGGTGGAAGGGAAATGTCTGGGTCATTTGATGAGTACAAGTATGAGTGCAAGAGTAATGCCTGGGTCTTTAGATGAGTGCATGGGTAGTGCCTGAGTGAATGGATGAATACATGGGTACTGCCTGACAATGCTAGAGTTCAAGAGTAGTGCCTATCTGATTCCATGAGTGCATGGTTAGTGACTCAGTGATTGGATGAGTGTATGGGTAATGCCTGACAGGAAGAATGGGTGCAAGGTTAATGATTGGGTCATTGGATGAGTGCATGGTTAGTGCCTCAGTGAATGGTTGAGTGGAAGAAAAATGCCTGAGTGATTGCATAAGTACATGGGCAGTACCTGGGTGATTGCATAAGTGCAGGGGTACTGCCTGAATGATAGGATGAGTGCATGAATAGTCCATGAGTGACTTTATGAGTGCAAGGGTAATGCCTGGGTGCTTAGATGAGTACATGGGTAGTGCCTGAGGAAAAGGATGACTGCAACAGAAATGCATGGGTCAATGGATGAGTGTATGGGTAATGTCTCACTGAATGAATGAGTGCAGTATAGTATTAGAGGGAATGCATGAGTTCAACAGTAGTGCCTGAGTGATTGCATGAGTGTATGGATAGTGCTATGGCGATTGCATGAGTGCAGGAGTACTGCCTGAGTGATTGGAAGAGTGCATGGGTACTGCATGAGTAAAAGGATGACTACATGAATAATGCCTGGGTCATTTAAAGAGTGCATGGGTAGTGCCTGAGAGAATGGATGAGTGCATGGGTAGTGCCTGAGTGAATAGTTGAGTGCAAGAGTAGTGCCTGAGTGATTGCATGAGTACATGGGTAGTGTCTGGATGATTGCATGAGTGCAGGGGTATTGCTTGGGTCATTGCATGAGTGCAGGGGTACTGTCTGGGTGATTGGAGGAATGCATGGGTAGTGCCTGAGTGAATGGATTGATGCAAGGATAATGCCTGAGTTATTGGATGAGTGCATGGGTAGTGCCTGAGTGAATAGTTGAGTTCAACACTGGTGCCTTAGTGATTGCATCAGGACATGTGTACTGGGTGGGTGATTCCATGAGTCCAGAAGTAGTGCCTGGGTGATTCCATGAGTACATAGGAAGTACCTGAGTGAAAGTATGAGTGCAAGGGTAATGTCTTGGTCATTGGATGAGTGCATGGGTAGTAATTGAGGGAATGGATGAGTGCATGGGTGGTGCCTGAGTGAATGGATGAGTGTATGAGTAGTGCCTGGGTGATTGTATGAGTACATGGGTAGTGCATTGGCGATTGCATAACTGCAGGGATAGTGTCTGGGTGATTGCATGAGTGCATGGGTTTTGCCTCTGTGAAATGAAAAATGCAAGGATAATGCCTGGGTTATCCTATTAGTGCAAAAGCTGTGCTACAGAGATTAGATGACAGCATGGATAGTGTTTGTGTGAAAGGATGACTACCTGGTTGATGAAAAACAACAACATAATGAAAGTTTTTAAATAGTGTAAAGGGTCAACATTATTTTTATTAGAAATCAATAACATATACATGAACTTTAAACATTGTTTCACGTTATCATGCATATTATGTTATGTATTCTTACCTTTTTAAGTAATTTAGATACAAAACTCTGTTGAACTATTTTAGAGTAGTATTGTCGTAAACAGCATTAAAACTCTTTTCAAACTTCACCATTACCTACTGTAAACAAGAAGAAGAAAAATTGTTATGTAATGAAATGTATATTTTTAAGAACACAACATAATTTTAGAATTAGATAACATTTTCAATTTCCCTTTTTTGCTGTTCTCAGATTCTACTGAACTTCACCATACACAGTGATTTCAACGTAGTGTCATCATTGAACAGCGGGGAAAAAAACAATCAACGCGATTGTAAAAAAAAAAACAGCGCAGAGCATTATTATTATGTGTAGCTATGTGTTTACAAATCTACAGTTTCTTAATTATGTCCTTCTTGTACATTAAGTCTATTATTTCTCTCAACTACATTTGCTGAAATGTACAGTCTCATTTACATCTGGTACAATATAGACAACAAATATATTAACTATTTGCTTTTAAATACAATTTTCCAAATGCAATATCAATTAGCACAAATAATAATCCAAATACTAATTATAAATAGTAATTGTATCAATCTTGTCTACTTTCTGTTCACATCTTCCCAAGAGGCTGACTAATGTATTCAAAACTTTCGCTGCGAAAATATCCAATATAAATTCGTTAATTTGTGTTCACATCTTCCCAATAGGCCGAACGATGTATTCAAAACTTTGGCTTCAAAAATATCAAATAAGAATTTGGTAATTCATAAGGCAATCTAGATTTGAATTCCAAGTGGGCATCATTGCAATGTGTCTATCCTTTATTACACTTTAAATACACAGTATAGTGTCCAGATGTTGTAGTAGGTCCATCATGGAAAATAATAGCCACTGCTATAAAGGTTCTTCCTGAAATAGATATTTGACTTGCAACAAAAGTTTGTTTTCGTTTCCAATTTTCTTCCATTTGCTCTACAACGTTGAAACATTAAAATGAGATATTTTCCAAATCTTTCTATATGTAAGGTAGACAACATCTCTGAGCTACAATGTGAACATTTCATGTCCTGATTGGCTGTTTTAATCAATTTGTTAAAAGGTACTGATTTGCAGTCTGATATCATCAAGTATATGAATCTTTCTGTTTGTATTTCAGTGATGGTAGTAAATAAACACTCTTCACATTTATGATCCCATCTGTAACTTAGTCCAAATAAGTTTTCAATCTGTATTCCTTCATGTTCTAACACTCCAAGCATAAGCATTAGAAATTCTTGTGCATCTTGTTGTACATTAAGAGTAGATGTCAATGAACCAGTACATATATCCAAAAGATGCCGAACACCAGAAGCAGTATGGATTTTACTTCTGTCAGTTACCAACTGTTGAAATACATGTTGTAATAAAGAACAAAATCTTTTTTTCATGATTTCACAACGAAGCTCTTCTAGATAAAAGACAACATTCAGAATCACATTAGCATAGCAGTTGATACCTGAACTATTTTCCAACTGGTATCCTACAATCTCATCAACAGTTTCCATTTTCTTTTTCTTTACACCTTCAAGTTTCTCTTCATTTCTTTTCTTTATTTGAACCTCAATTCCATCTTTGACATATTTCTGTTTTGGACAGACTATATTTTTCTCGTATATGGAATATTCACCTAAATCAGGAGAATAAAGTCTTCTTAAACGATTATACTCTCTTACACAATTTGCATCACAACTAACCTTTTTCTAATCAAAATCTATCAAATACAAACCACATAGTGTTCTTACTCGAGATAGTGCAACATAAACCATTCCCTCTTTGAACACTGTGCTTCCGATATTTACAAAAGCACTGTCTATACTTAAACCTTGAGATTTATGAATAGTTACTGCATATGCTAAAGACAGAGGAAACTATTTTCTGCGAACATACAAGTCTTTTACAAGCAAAAAACGTTCAACACAACGCCCAATCTGTCTTACCTCTTTAATCTGATCAAATTTTATCTTCAAAAATTCTATTCCATCTCTGTTCTGAAAATTAACAAAATCAGCAACTTTTCCCATTGCTCCATTTACTAAACCTTCTTCTACATTCAAATCACGCCGTAAAATTACCCGACAGTTTATACATACATGTAAAGCCTTTTCTAAGCCTGCAGGTTTAGATACAGACTTTTCCAAAGAATCCAATGTAGACAGTAGTTTTTCTGTGAGAAGAACAGTCACTCCTTGGTGTTCAATTTTATCAATAGCTTCAATTTCCACTATTTGTTGTTTTTCCAGTTTTAAAACTTCTTGATTAAATGAAGAACACTCTTGCAGTGTAGGCATTAGGCAAACTATAGACTTCTTTTCTTCAAGCTTATTGTACATTATTTCAGCCGCTGTATTTCCAGTTGTAAACAAGTCCCTTACTAGCCGCCTTTCTAAAGCTCGTTTACCATGTTTTGTCAATACACCAATTCTTATATCTTGAAGAATATTTCCATAATGTTCATCCCTTGCTTGTTGCATATTCTTAATAAGTTATTTATATTCGAAATGTGACCAAATGTTTACATTTACAATACTTCCCAAAGATTTCCTAGTGTCTTCATGGACAAGTGTTTTAAAAACAGGTTGCCCTTTTACAGGAGTAAGTTGTAGTAGATCTCTGAATACAGTTACATGTTTTCCTCCAAACAGAACATTGTATTCTGTTTTTCAAATCTGTTGCATTCTCAAGTGTACAAAGGCAAGCATTAAGGTTGGGACCATGCTCATCTCATCAATGATTAGAAGTTTCATTTTCTTCAGTACTCTTGACACTTCATAACAAGCTTCTCCAGATAGCTTCTGATATTCCAATTTATTATCATGTTCAACTGGTAGCATAAGTAATCAATGTAAAGTAATCCCTTTAATGTTGTGTGCTGCTAATCCAGTTGGAGCTGTTACAACACAAGATCAATGTGAATCTGTAGTTTTGTGTAGATAACTGGTCAAAACTTTAATTAAGAAACTTTTTCCTGTTCCAGTTTGACCACTGATATACATTAGAATAGGTTTAAATGATGAACATTGGCATTCTTTTTTTACGTACAGCAAAGCATGTTGTATCTGTTGTGTCACTTGTTGATATATTTCTTTTTGTTCAATATTTAGTTGTTCTTCTAACTTTTCCAACTGGATAATATCCTATTGTGCTTGTTGCATTGCAGTTTCTACTTCATTCATGGCTATTGCTGGTTCATTTTCAATAATTGGTTGTCCTAGTGGATCTTGACTTAGTGTAGCCAAACCTTGACTATCTTGAGAACTGTCTCTAGCTATTTCAGCTGCAATAGTAGTTTCTTGTTCAATCTCATCATTTAACATGTGTAGATAAGTTGGGAAAATTGTGCATTGAATGCTATCTTTACATGCATTAAAAGAATCTTCATAGCAGTCGAAATCTCCAAGTAATTCCGTTTCACTACACCAAGGCTTGAACAGTTGTAGAAGTGCTAAATTGAAAAATTCCCTCTTATCTGGACTTTCGCAACTCAGTTTTCTGTGGTTAATAAGATTTCCTTTGGCATGTTTTACCAAACATCTGTCACATCCAATTACTGCATATTTTTCTTCATTTATATTTTCTGTAATGTTTCTTTTAAAGCTGTAATGTTGAAGTATTTCATAGAGACATAGGTTTTCCAGATGTGGACTACTTTTGGGCTAGTATGTATCCAACATATTAGTTTTAACATTATCTGTACTTTCTGGTTCATTCAGTGCTAAGTATTCAATTTCTTGTAATGTTTTCAATACTCTATTTTGTGTTCAGGCAAGACCTAAACTTACCCAAATGATTCCTCTTGACTTTGAATATAAACTAGCAGAGCTCAACCGATCCAAACATTCATAGGATCCAATCTCTCGGTGGGAGAGCCTTTTCAAGCTAAAGCTGTACAATTTCTTGCTAAGACTCTTCCTGTGAAATTTCTTCCCACATTTCTTACATCTCTGTCTTTTCAGATTTGGTAATATATGGTAAAACATAGCAAGCAACAACAATTGAATTATCTGCAACATATTGAATATCCATGTTTGCATTCCACATTGTCAAAATCACTGGATTGTAGTCATTAATATACTTTTAACCTTTGGTTCTTTTTAAGTTGTATGTATTCTTCGGAGATTTTTGACTTATTTTATGCCTTACTGCTGACATAAAACTATTTACTCTTCCTTTTGAAATTATTGGACATGGGAATCCAAAACAACACTTAGTATAAAATTTTCCCTTAGACTTGTATTTTTGTCGACAGTATTTTCCACATCGATAATTTTGAAACCGTAAAACTTGTTGTCTCAAGCTGTTTTCTCCTTCTTCTCTTGGAATGGCACAGGTAGCATACTGTTCAATGAAAGACAAAACACTTTCATCATTATTAGTTCCAAATTTTGGAGCATTTTTGATCCATAATAGTATGTGTATATTAGGAGCACCTCTGGTTTGGTACTATTTTCGCCGAAAGAAATCAGTTACTTCTCCAAGAGGAGCAATATTTTTATTGCAGATAAATGACATCATACTTTGAAACCTATGGTTAAAATATCTGCAGACATTTACAGGATCCAAGGAACATAATTCTCCAGGTGTCTTCAATTCAATATTTATTACATTTGAATTTGCTTTTAGTAGAAATTCAAGTAAATCGTCCCACGCATATTCAGCACAGCTAAGTGTTACAAACAATGTAGGGGAACCTAAGTTTCTTAACATACATTTAAGTTCTCCGTGACGACGAAACCAATATTCATTGGTACAACGTTGACATGCCATCAAATAAGTAATTGAGATTCTAAATTTTCATCTCTTTGTTGAACTTTGACCATGAATTCTTTTGCAGAAACCTGTTGAAAATGAACTTCTGTTTTTAATATGTGGTTCACTGCATATGAAAGTGCAGACAAATCACTTTCAAACAAAAGATGAAACATATATGGAATACACTTTCGAAATCTTGGATCTTCTGAGTACAATCTTGTTCTATTCTGAAGCTGGAATCCGTACTGCTCATTCATCATATCGTCCACCTTCTCCAGTGGGGAACAGCTGTGGAAAACAACGTGCTTCTAAACATGTTGCCATACACTCATGGGTGTTCTCTTTGCTTTCTTCATTTGAAAATAGTTCAATACTGTTTCCTATCACTTCTTTTGAATGTGGAGGATGTACACTGTAATGTTCATAAATCTCTTCACTCCTGGACTTGTCCACTTTTTCTATTTGGCCACTTGAAATTTCTGTTTCATCTTCTAAACATATTTCCTGTCAATCAACATTTACATTCTTATAATAAATATTATTCTGTACCAGATATAATGTAGCCTTTTGAAGTTTGTTAACATCTACAAACTCTTGCCATATTTTTCGACTCTTTGTTGCTACACCATTAACTAGAATAATAACAGGCTCACTTTCCTTCCTGTCTATACCAACAGTTTCAATATTTTCTTAAAACCTAAAGGTAAGTACACAACTCTTCCTTTCAGACTTCTTTGTAAATCTGTTAGAGGCTGCTTACCTGTTTTAGGCTCAATACGAAGTATAGCCTGAAATGGGTGAACAGATTGAATAAGAATGGACTCATATGCATTCAAATCTGCCAGTTCCAGAGGAATAGCTACCAACTCTACGTTGTTATGTACTGCTCTAGCTGGCATTTTGTTCTCTTCTAATTTGTTTCTAACAATATTTAGAAATAAGCTGATCAGTAGCCAACTGAAACCGACCTTCTAATAAACAAATAAGCACTAAATTGCTCCCAGTTTTCATTGTTTTCCTTTTCACTTTTTAAATATAGATCAACATTCCTAGTTTGACTTCTATAGTGAGTACGTTGACAACAAATACAAACATAGTTTGGTTTTTCAGATGAAACTATCTTAAACTTTGTAATTTCTTCTGCAAACGTGTCAGTACTAATATCTTCCACCTGTTCTTCAACACCTACACTTTCTCTACACTCCTCTTGTGAAGCAAAGAAACGAAACTGTATATCATCACAAACATTTTTTTACATCGGATACTGAACCATGCAAAAGAGCTGTGTTCATTTCACATAAAGATAATGCAGGACCTTTTACATAGTAGAGTCTCCTTACTAACTTCCACATTTCTGAGTGGTGTACTGCTAACATTCTTAAATGATGGAAAGTACTTTGACACACTTTTCTTGAAAGACAAGCTAGAGAATGACCCTGCAAGTTAGTATATTTTCTTACTTTACATGGATCTAGTCCTTGTAACATCTTAATCTTCTGTTTAAGACTTTTTGGACATATCCTCGTATAAAAATTCATAATATGTCAATAGATTTCTGTTGAATACTACAAATACTGCTACAATCCCACTTATACACCGGAGCTTGTGTATGCCTCCCTTGAACTTCTTCAGCTATTACTTCTTCCACATTCCTAGGAACCATCTTTTCTTTTGGAATGTGACAACCATCTTTCATCTCATAGCATTGACCACTAGTATCAACTGCATAAACTAATGTGTTCTGTTGAAAATAACTTTCTTCATTAAAGAAAGGGTCAGTACTAGAAGTATGCTTTCATTCACCAGTGAAAATTTTACAAAAGTTACTTTTATTAACCAGTCTTTTTCTTTTGCTTTTCTCTTTCATAAACAGCATTGTTTTATCCAATGCTTTCATTCTCTTCAATATTTATATTAATAATTTTCTTTTTATTTCAAAAACTTTTTTCTACTACACTTTCAATTTGTTTCTTTTTCTTATAAACTACTGATCTCTTTTTATATTTTTTACAATTTTTTAATACATTTTGTAGTACTCTACTTCTATACATTCTCTTCCTTATGTCTTTATACTCTTTCAGCCTTCTTTCAACATGGATTGTTTTCCCATAACATGATTTTTTATTCTTATATCCTTTTTTTGTTTCCTTCCGATTTGTTGTTGAACTTTCCCTTCTCTTTTCCGTATTTTGAAAATTCTTTACATTCTCTAAAAGTCTTTTAACAAACTCTTTAGTTGTCTTACCAGAAGTCTTTTTCTTCAGTGTAACATTTTGCACTTCATCTAATTTCTGCTTTTCTCTTTCCTTTAAATAATACTGTTTTTTTCTTGTCTTCTCTTTTGATCTATTCTTGCCATACTCAATCTTTCTTACCAATAAATGTAAATATCTGAAAAAAAGAAAAGTTTAAATAGTTTTTAAATAATTTTATATTTTTAAAATAATTATATACAAATATTCATATCAATAAAAACAAATACTTTCAATTACATTGCAAATGTCTCCATAACATGTACATCTTTAGAATATTATACTTTACATAATATTAAACCAATGATAAGAACACACACATTTAAACAGTAACATCTCAGAGCGCATGCTATCTAAATTTGAGTAATATGTATTCATTTCTGCTCATAAAATATGACACCTGGGTATTGAACAAGCTATGTCAGACACTGCACAATTCCTTCATTCAGAAGACATCACAACCTCTGCAACAGAATGACAGAGCAGAACTAAAGAATTACCCAAACCAACCAGGTTCAGATGCATAATACATGCGACGTATGTCGAGTCTACCTTTCCACAGACTCATACAAATGAGCCTAATCACTAATTCCTCTGCCAACATGTCTTAAACCTCACTTTTGTGCTGAAGCTTCTACTACTACCCAGGGTGTTGTGCCTAGCCAAATACAAAGCAGCAACCATTCACATTTCTCTCTTGTAAGTCTCACTATATTCCTGAAAGCATGTACGCATGTCTCTGTACCTTTTGATAGTGCCATCATATATAAAAGAAACATACAAATAGATGTATACCTGCGTTTTACACGTCTATCATCTTCAGATGGATAACACATATCAGAATATGTGTAAGTAGACACATACATCAGTCACAAGACCATGCAGACCTAAAAACTTCATAGACTGCACTTCCCATTTGAAGCAGACACCTAACATTTTGTGACGTATTTCAAGTGTACCTTTCCACAGGTTTCCTGCTCTCGCTTCCATGAAGCAAAGCAGTGTTTGCTATGGCAGGGCGGGAGCCGAGCTCCCGGCCTGCCATAGCAAACTGCAATGTCCCGGGGGTGGGCTCCCCAAGGACATTGCTGGAGCCAACCCTGGAGGGTGGTGGACCCAGGGTCATGAGACCCCCTCCCATCATGATTAAAGCCCCAGGGAAGTGGTGGTCCCTGGGGCAGTGTGGGGAGGGGCAGGAGCCCCCCGTTCTTCTTTAAAAAAAATTAAGCCCCAGGGAGGTGGCGGTCCCTGGGATTTGGGGGGCCCGTGAGGCCCCCCCATTAGAAACAATCCCCAGGGAGGTGGGGGTCCTCGGGGCAGCGTGGGGGCCAAAGCCCCCCATGCATTTTTCATTTAAAGCCCTGAGGAGGTGGTGGTCCTGGGGCTGTGCGTGCCCCCGGGGCTGTGTGTGCCCCAGCATACTAATTAAGGATTGACCCCGGGACCTGGCCCACACGGGGGCTTAAAAAAACAAAGCGCGGGAGACCATGCTGCGTTTTTTTATTTTTTCGGCGAATCCCTTTGATTTATTAAAAAAAAATAAGCTTTTTTGGGCCCTCGGCCTCCCTCTGGGACACCCTGAGCAGGCAAAGGGGGTCAGGGTGTTTCTACCCTGCCCCCTTTTCTTCATTTTTAACCTTTTTTCTTGTGACTCTGTTCAACCGAGTCACAAGATGGCTGCCAACACTTTATGGTTTGATGTTTCGGCAGCCATTCAGAGTCAAGCTTGTGATCGGGAGGGTTCGCGGATCCAACGCGGTCACCAGATATCGATATTTTTTTATTTTTTATTTCTCGGGAACTACTGAATGGATTTACACCATTTAAAAAAAAGAACGCTTTCTGAACCAAGAGCTACCTTTCTTTGCCAAATTAGGTGTAATTCCGTTCACCAGTTTGGCCTGTAGCTTTGTCTAAAGTTTCCTATGGAAATTAACATGGAGAAAATGCGTTTTGGGGCCCCCGCTTGACGAACCACCCTTGAAACTTTCAAGACAGGAGCTGACCGGACCAGGGCATTAGTTTTGAAAATTTTGCGAAGATTCATCAAACGGCGCCAAAGATATTGGCAAATCAAAAACGCTCTTCCTATGGAAAACAGGTCCTAACTATAACTACCTACTGGCGACCGCCACACACACAGACATATAAGCACACATATATATATATACACACACATTACCTACTGGTAGTCGCCAGTAGGTTTTTATAGTTAGGACCTGATTTCTGTTAAAAAGCTGTTTTTCAGTTGCCTATATCTTTGGCATTGTTTGACAAATCCTCGTGAAATTTTCAAAACTAATACGCCAGTCACTTCAGCTGCTGTCGGGAAAGTTTCTAGGTGATCTGTCAAGCGGGGATTGAGAAAAAAGAAGGGATTTCAAAACGCTTTTTCTCCATGTTAATTTCCTATAGGACACTTTGGACATGGCTATAGCACCCAACTGCTGAAAGGGATTACACAAAATTTGTGGAAAAGGTAGCGATTGGCCCAGAAGGCAACCTTTTTGTTAAATGGTGTCGATCCGTTCAGTAGTTGCTGAGAAATGTAATGATTTCTCAGATATACAACTGTGGCTGCGGTGGATAAGTGACCCATCCCAATCTTGTGCCTGAGATCTGATTGGCTGCCAAGACTTCAGACCAGGAAGTGTTGGCAGCCATCTTGTGACTCGGTTAAAAAAAGAAGAGTGGGAAGGGTAGAAACACCCTGACCCCCTAGGCCTCTTGGGAGGGTCCCACAGGGACCCCCCCCCCCAGGGCCCAAAAAAATTATATTTTTCAGTTTTGGCAGGAGTCACGTTGGATACGCGACTCCGGACGAAAATGATAAAAAAACAAAGCACTGGCTCCCGTCCCTCATTTAATTTAGGTCTCCGGATGGGCCAGGTCCCAGGGGCTATTAAAAATAATAATGATGAGCGGGCCTGCAAGGGCCCCCTGCAAACCCGGGGCCCGCCACCTCTCTGGGGTTAAAGACAAAGGAAATGTGGGGGGTTCCATGTGCCCCCCCAGTTCCCAGACTGCCACCACCCGGGCGAATTCACACAAATGCGGGGTGCCACGTGGCCCCCCGCAGGCCTAGGGAGCACCACCTCCACAGGGCTATATTAAAAAATAATCCAGGGAGGCTCCGCCCCCCCACGAAGCCCAAGAGACCGTCATCTCCCTGGGGCTTAATTAATGTTGGAGGGGGCCATAGATGACCCTGGGGACTGCCACCACCCAGGGCCGGCTCCAGCAATGTCCCGGGGTGTCCATCCCCGGGTCATTGCAATTTGCTATAGCTTGGTGGGAGCACCGCTCCTGCCAAGCCATAGCAAACACTACTCTGCTTCATGAAAGGGAGAGCATTGAAAATGCTCTCGCTTCCAAGAAGAGGAGCAGAATTGCTTTTAAGAGCAGGCACTGCATGTCAGCAGCTCCCTCTGTCCAAATGCAATGCCAGCTCTCGCAGGAGGTGGGGAGCCAGCAGGGAGCGTGGGGGCCTTCAGGCTCCCCATGCTCTCCATCAAGGTGGCCATGCCTTGGTGATGGGGTCCCCATGGCAATATCAGCCAAGGGAGGGGGGCCGCGGAGGACCCCCTCCCCATTTTTGAAAAAAGATGAAGTCTTGGCCCCGGGGATGGGGTCCCTGGGGCCAAAATAGGACTGGGGAGGAGGGCCACAGGGCTCCCCTCCCCTACTTAAAAGAAAAAAAGATAAATAAAGGCCTGGCGCTGGGGTCCTTGGGGTCAAAATTGGCCCAGGGAAGGGGGCCCCCCTTCCGTTATTTAAAAACAAAAATGTAAAAAAGTAAAAGACCGGGCCCCGGCATCCCCGGGGCCGTAATCAGCCCAGGTAGGGATGCTGCACACCCCCTCTTCTCATTTAAAAAAAAAATTGGCCCCGTGGGATGGGGTCCCCGGGGCCGAAATCGGCAGAGGGAAGGATGTTACACAGCCCCGTTTCCTAAAAAATTTAATAAAAAAACTCTGACACGTCACCGGAGGCCACACCCCCTTAACCACCACTCTGCAAATGCGCCTCCTGGCACAATGGTGGTTAGGGAATAAAAACCCCTTGCAAGCTGAGGGTCTTTGGGGGCCAACAAGCCCTCTTGTTACCTCCAGTAAGTCCCAGAGAGTGGGATTGCTGAGAGGACCTGAAGGCCATGCCCCTTTCTCCACCACTTTGCAAATGTGCCTCCTGGCGTGCTTCTGGTTGGGAAATGAATTCCACTTTACTCCTGAGGGCCTTAGGACTAAAGTGGACTACTTCCTCCAACCAGTAGTGCATCAGGAGGCATGTTTGCAGAGTGGTAGAGAATGGGGGTGTGGCCTCTGACAACCTCACAGCAATCCAGCTGTGTGGGACTTACTGGAGTTAATAGGAGCGGTAGTTGGCCCCCAAAAACCCTCTGGAGCCAAGGGGACTTCATCCCCCTACTAGTAGTGCACCAGTAGCCGTGTTTGCCCAGTGGTGGAGAAAGGGGGAGTGGCGTCAGACAACCTCTCAGGTAAGGTAATATTAGGGGTAGCTGGCCCCCAAGGATGTCCTTGAGGACAAACTTCCTCTCTTGTTTCCTCCAGTAAGTCCCACACAGCAGGATTGCTAAGAGAACTTTGGAGGCCACACACTCTTTCTCCACCGGGCTGTAAGCACGACTCCACTTGTGGTGCACTACTGGTTGGGGGATGAAGTTCTCTTTACTCCTGATGGACCTTCAGGGCTAAGAAGCCCTCCTGCTACCTCCTGTAAGTCCTACACAGCAGGATTCCTGAGAGCTGGTAGGAGGCCGACCCCCTTTCTCCACCACTCTGCAAACGTGATTACTAGTTAAAAAACCATAGAAATGCAGTGAAAAAAACCAAAGGTTACAGGGACGTTATAGTTAGGAATTAGCTTTTAAAAAAACTGAGAAATTCACTGAAAAAAAACAAAGGTTACAGGGACTTTATAGTTAGCCTCATGTTTCACTCATACAAAATCAGAGAAATTTAGCAGTTATAGTTAGCTGAGCTAACTATAACTCGCGCCTCAGCAATGCACTGCTTATGACCTCACACATTACATCACTCATGCCATGGTCCCACTACTCATCGCTACGACACCACCACCCTCCTCGCACTCAACCCTGGAAGACTTAGAGAATGCCAACAGGCCTCGCCGAACACGACCCACGGCCAGTTCTCCTGCCTCCACTGCCGCCAGACCCTCACCCCCACCCCAGCCTCCAACACTGCCGACGCCAGAACCGGCGACACCCTAAAACATATCCTCCTCAACGTATGCTCCTTACACAAACACGCCATGGAATCTGGAACCTACTCGACTCTCTCTCGCCCGACATCGCCGTCTTCACAGAGACCTGGACCAACGCATCCTCTGCCCCCGACATCAGCACCGCCATCCCAGACGGATACAAGATCCAGAGGAAAGACCACCCCAACCACCCAGGATGGGGCCTCGCCATCGCCCACAAGAGCACCCTCCGCCTCACCACCTCCAGCGAAACCTTCCCCTCTGCCGAACACCTGCACTTCCAGATCCAGACCACCCCCAAAGCCACACTCCGAGGAACCCTCATCTACAGACCCCCCGGGGCCCGAACACCCTTCGCCACCACCATCACCGACTTAATCACACCCCACGCCATCACCTCAACAAACTACATACTCATTGGAGACCTGAACTTCCACCTCGACAACCCCAGCGACCCCAACTCCACTATCCTTCGTGACAACCTCGTCAGCATCGGACTTAAACAAGTCGCCAACACACCGACCCACAGAGCAGGACACACCCTCGACCCCATCTTCGCATCAGGAAACAGCGTCCACAACGCAGCCGCCATGGACCGACCACCACTGCGTACACTTCGCCATCAACAAACCCAAGGCACCCAAACCAGCCCCACGCCCACCTCGAAGGAACTGGAGCAAGGTTACCGACGAGCAACTTAACTCCACCCTCACCCAAGACAACCACACCTGGGCACTCGATGCAAACGACGCAGGCAGAGAACTCCACACCTGGATCTCCAACTGCTCAGACGAGCTTGCCCCGCTACGCAACCCCAACAGACAACGCCCCAGGAAAGCCGCCTGGTTCACCACCACTCTCCAAGAAGCCAGACGTACCTGCAGACGCCTGGAGAAGAACTGGAGAAACACCAAGACAACCGAAAACCACACCACCTACAAGGACGCCATGACGGACTACCACAACCAGATCAGAGCCACCAAGAGGAACTTCATCCACAACAAAACCCTGGCCAACTCCACCAACTCCAAGGAACTTTTCAGTGTCATTCAAGATTTCACCAACCCAAGCAGCGAAGCCACAGAAATCACCCCATCTAAAGACCTCTGCGACAAGCTTGGAACCTATTTCCACCTCAAGATCAAAAACCTCTATGACAACTTCATCGACCATCCACCAGGTGCCACAGATGGCCCCCCGCCCCCCAGAAACACCAGCCAGCCCACCATCTCCAACTGGACACCGATCACGGCCGAAGACACTGCCTCGACCATGAAAAGCATCTACTCGGGGGCCCCCACCGACCCCTGCCACCTCACATCTACCACCGAGCCGCAGCCGCCATCGCACCCGAACTACAACGCACCATCAACACCACCTTCAAAACAGGCACCTTCCCAAACGACTGGAAGCGTTCAGAAGTCAGACCCCTGCTCAAGAAGCCCACAGCTGCCCCCACCGACCTCAAGAACTATCGGCCCATCTCGCTCCTCCCCTTCACAGCCAAAGTTGCAGAGAAAACAGTCAACAGGAAACTGACACGATTCATTGAAGAGAACGCCGTCCTCGACCCATCCCTATCCGGATTCTGAAGCAACCACAGCACAGAGACCGCCATACTCGCCGCCACAGACGACATCCACACCCTCCTGGACCAAGGCCACTCCGCAGCCCTCATCCTACTCGACCTATCAGCGGCCTTCGACACCGTCTCCCACTGCACACTAGTCGCCAGACTACACGACGCAAGCATACAAGGAATAGCCCTGGACTGGATCCGATCATTCCTCATCGGAAGGAGCCAAAGGATCAGACTCCCACCCTTCCTCTCTGACCCCACGAAAATCACCTGCGGAGTCCCACAGGGTTCATCACTGAGCCCCACCCTCTTCAACATCTACATGGCCTCCCTCGCAGCCATTGTCCGACAACACGGCCTCAACATCGTATCCTACGCCGACGACACCCAGCTCATCCTCTCCCTCACCAAAGACCCCCCCACTGCCAAACTCAACTTCCAGAAAGGAATGCATGACGTCGCAGTCTGGATGACCAACAGCTGCCTGAAGCTCAACACCGAGAAGACAGAAGTCCTCGTCCTCGGTACCACCCCTTCTGCATGGCACAGCACCTGGTGGCCGACCTCCCTCGGAAGCCCACCTACCCCCTCAGACCATGCCAAGAACCTCGGCATCATACTCGACTCATCACTCACCATGAACCGACAGGTCAACGCCGTCACCTCCAGCTGCTTCAACATCCTCTGCATCCTTCGCAAGACCTTCAAGTGGATACCCCCGGAGTCAAGGAAGACAGTCACCCACGCACTCATCACCAGCAGACTGGACTATGGAAATGCACTCTACGCCGGCATCAACAAGTCCCTACTCCGCAAACTACAGACAATACAGAACACCGCCGCCAGACTCGTCCTCGGCATCCCCCGACACGAACACATCAGCCAACTCCTACGAAGTCTCCACTGGCTCCCTGTGGAGAAAAGAGTCACTTTCAAAATCCTCACTCACGCCTACAAATGCCTACACAACAACGGACCGAAATACCTCAACTACAGAATCAACTTCCACGTACCCAAAAGAAACCTCCGATCTTCCAACCTCGCACTGGCCAAAACTCTGCGCATCCACAGAGCCAGAGCAGGCGGAAGATCCTTCTCTCACATTGCAGCCAAGACCTGGAACGAGCTACCAGCAGACATCAGACGCGCCCCCTCCCAGAACACCTTCAGGAAGACCCTCAAGAACTGGCTCTTTGGCTAAACACATCTGCGGACCCCCCCCCAGAGCCTTGAGACCCTCACAGGTGAGTAGCGCGCTTACAATTCCCTGATTGATTGATTTATGGTCAGTGACATCACTGGTGACATCACTGATATCTCAAATGAAATTACTGATGACATCATCCACAGAATCTCTGACACACCCACTCATGCCCCCATATAACCTTGCATACACCCACTCCAACTTCCACACTACCATTCTCAAAACCATTGACACACCAATACCAGTACTTACACACCCACTCATTGATTCATAGGTCTGCACACACACATCCACTCAGTCACCAATACAGCCACTCATACACCAACTCACTCACTAATACAGCCATTGATATATCCACTCATACATCCATATGGGCCACACACTGTCAAACTCTCGTAGAGCTACTCACACACCTGCTAAAGTTATACACACACCCACTCACTTATTCAAACAGATACTAACACATACTCATTCACCTATACAGTCACTGACACTAGCACACACTCACCCATACAGCTACTATGACAATCCCTCACTAACACATACAGTCACTCATATTCTCCAACACTCACCTGTACTGCCTTTCACATATGCAGTTGCTCACCCATATACCACTGACACATCCATTCAGTCATTGACTCAGTCATACATATACTCAGTCACCTATACAGCCCTTCACTTACGCAATCACTAACCCATACAGCCACCGACTCAGCCACTCACTCATCTATGCAGGCAGTCACATACCCTCCCACCCACCCACACAGACATCCATACACCTATACAGGTACTCAGACAACCAATCAATCACCCATACAGCCACTCATGCACCTAATCACTCACTTAGGTGCATGATTAGGTGCACCTAATCACTCACTTATAAAGTCAGTTATGCACCCACTGAATCATTCATACAGGCACGCATACACCCACTGATTCACCAATACACCTTGGTATGTATATTTAACACTCATAAACTTTTTTTTAAAAACACTCACAGTCACTGGATGATATTATCAGCAATATCATCAGTGATGTCATTTGAGATGTCATCAGTGATGCGACTGACCTTGTCATGAGTGATGTAATATGTCAGGTCATAAGCAGTGCATTCGAGGGACGCGAGCTATAGTTAGCTCAGCTAACTATAACTGCCAAATTTCTATGGTTTTTTACGAGTGAAACATGAGCCTAACTATAAAGTCCCTGTAATCTTTGGTTTTTTCAGTGAATATATATGCACACTAGATGGCGCACTTTGTCGTGAACAAGATTACCTTGAGCAATCGAAACGCGTTGACAAGTTTTCACTCGTGCCAATAAATTATTCAAAACTCACCTAGCAGTGCCGTTGTATCCCTGTTATGTGAGCGGATGCAACTTTGATATTTTGAAGGCTTGGCAGCAAGTTGTAACAGAACGGCACCATCGACAGTTAGGAAGCCCGCCGGCAGCCGCATTGTTGTTTGGAAGCAGTTACAAGACAGGCATGCCCTCTGTGAGCTCACATTAAGCTGCCTGAAGAGTGGAGAGAGCGGATACAAGACTCAGGAGCCGGAGGATGCCATACGCTTGGAATCTTCCCTTCCGGGTAAGTGGCAAGCTTGGGATTAGCGCATTCCAGTAGAAAATGGATAAACGTGCTGCGGACAGGAAAAGCGCTGAACTGTGTGATTCTTTTTTAAATACTGAACGCGAGTATGAGTGAAAAGTAATATGCCACTAGAGAACAGGAAGCATTAAAGCTATTGACTGAAATCAATTCTGCCAATGGAAAAGCTGCAGGGAGCAGTATTTTGAATGATTTGGGAAAGAATTTGAATTTATTCGAGAAACTTAAAAAAGAGATATCTTGCGATGGTGGGAGAGTGCATCTCTGAAGCAATATGTCCAGGTGGGACGTGTACCAAGAGATCTGCGCATTATGATAACATCCACATATGAAAATACGCATCCAGACCTTCTCAGGGATTGGGTAGAACACAATGCATAAAGTTCAATGGGTATGATACGGTTGCTCGTCAAGTATGCTGAAATAGAAAGGGAAGATGTACTATAAAAGATCAAAGATCTAAATAATATTCTGGACAACGAAGCAAATCAAGACAAAGTAATCAAATTTAAAGGTGAATTGAAGAAACGCCTGGTTAAAAATGAATTGCAAATTAAGGAGAGAAAGGCTATCAAATTCCTCCGTGATAATTTGGATTACAAGAGAGGATAAATATACACATTTGCTAAATGTTTTGAAAACCCGAGGAGGCAGAAAATACAGGATACTAATAAATCTTATCAAGAACAATCCTATAGTGAAGTCAGTTTGGATACTGGATCAGAAATAGAAATGGAAGATTTAAATAGGAAAGAAGGAACAAACACCAGGATCATGGTATCGGACTAACTTCCTTTTTTACAGGAAGATCAAAACAAAGATTTCAGAGTAATGAGGGGGCAAGGAAGACCCCGAGGAGGAGGAAACAAAGGAGAGGTGGCCAGGGCCAAAGAAGGAATGCGAGGAGAAACAACAAGGAAAAACACACAAGGAATCAGAAGAAAAAAACGAAGTAAGCCCCAGAGCAAACACGGTGATAAATCTTAGCTCTATCCCACTTACTGAAAAGGACATTGAAATTTTGGGATTAGGGCTATCATATTCCCATAAAATGATTTTAATTATTCGGAGACGAGAATTGACCTTTACAAATTCGTCAGTATTTGAAATTAATACTGACTAAAGTACACAAAAAACATGAAACAGCCATTTCAAGCATTGAATCGGAGGTGAAGGATATTCCTGCGAAGCCAAAGAATCCATTCAATGAACTCATGGTAGCTGTTTTAGATACTTTGGAACATCTTATGATCCTACAGGAGGAAGGCCAAACCGAGAGTGATTCAGAAACTACAGAAGGTTCCCCGGGATTGAATTTGACTAGTATTGCAGAAGGAGGAGGGATTACTCCCTTCCGACCCAAATCTAAATATATTCCAAATATTGCAAAAGATAATCTGGACATATTTTCAGAAAATCTAACTAGAGAACTGCCCCATATCAATCTGACCACAAAACATGGCTGGGACAAATTTAATCAGAGAGACAGAAATTTCTTTCAAATGATCACAAAACTCAAGGACATGGGGGATGTTATAATCAAGCCATCAGATAAAGGAGGCAACATTGTTTTATGGGATCATGATCTATATTATAATGAAGCAAGATCCCAACTGAATGGCAGAGACTGTTACATTCCTGTAACGATGAATGATTGCATATCTGTGAAAGAAGAATTTACCCAAAGATTGACATTTTGGAATGAATCAGGATTGTTGAGTTGGGATGAATATAATTTTTTGAAACAAGATTTTCCTATCATCCCTACATTCTATATCATACCTAAGGTCCATAAAGATATTGTGAAGCCCCTAGGGGGAATACCTATAATTGCGGCTCAAAACAGTCCAAGTACATTAACTATTTTTAAAATCCTATAGTCACGACTCTCCCATCATATATAAAGGACACATCAGATTTTCTTAAACACATCTATGACGTCAAATATGTTACTTATAACTTTAGATGTTCGCAGACTGTATACCAGTATATACCATCAGGATGATCTTAGGGCAGTGCAACATTTTCTACAGATGAGACCATTGGGTTGGTCAATGCATAATACTATGCTTTTGGAAATGATTGAGTGGTGCCTAATGAAGAATATATTCATGTTTGGAAGTCAGATTTCCCAACAACAAAGAGAGACAGCTATGGGCACCTGCTTCACCCCCAGTTATGCTAATTTGCATATGGGCAGGTAGGAGGAGCAGGTGCTCGGTGGCTGTAACATGGAACATTGGTCACGACACACGATATTGTGGTTTAGGTACATTGATGACCTTTTTGTGTTGTGGCAGGGCACAGATGGGGAAGCTGAGCAATTTGTGAGAGAGCTTAACAAGAATGACCTTAACCTTAGATTTACAGCTAAGATTAGCCCCACATCTGTAGATTTTCTAGATGCTAACATACAAATAAGAGTAGGATTGTTGGAAACCTCCATTTTTAGGAAACCCACTGCAGGTAATACTATACTTCATGCTGACAGCTATCATCTTGCCCTGCTGATTAGAAGTATTCCTTTTGGAGAATTTTATAGAGCGAAACTGACATGCAGTACACCAGCAGGATATGAGTAAACAGAGAGGGGCATGTTTAACGGGTTTAAACAATGTGGTTATTCAGATAACATACTCAATGCTGGCTCGAAAAAAACATGTGAAATAGACAGAGAAGTGGCTTCATTCCACCCTTCCCGCTCTAACCTAAAAAAGAGAGACAGTAAGCAACCACACAGGTTTGTAATTACATACAACAAGGAGCATGGTAGAATAAAGCAGGCCTTACAGAAGCACTGGCACCTTTTAAAGGAAGATCCTATTATAGGTAAACAGATACCAATGCGTCCCATGATAAGTTACAGAAAATCTAAATCTATGAGGGATTACCTAGTCAGAAGCGAACTCAATACAGACACCAAACCGAAAAACATGGTTAGCAAAACAGGATGGTTTCAGAAAATGTACCAAATGCAAAGCATGTAAGAACGGCGAGAACCTGTCAATATTAGAGACGCCCTTCAAAAAGAAAATTAAAGTGAGAGGTAATCTAACATGTAAATCAGACTTTGTAGTGTACATTCTCACTTGTCCTTGTAAGAGAACATATGTAGGAAGTACAATCCTACCTGCACATAAAAGAATATTACAATATATCAGAGCTATTAGAAACAATAATTGAAGTCATCCCATAGCATTACACTTCGAAACACACCACCAAAGTAATCCCTCAATTTTAAGATTTAGCTGAGTAGCAGCTAAATCTTAAGAGAAAAAGAGGGGGCAATATGGAGAAGAAACCAATAGGTTTTAATATTGATGAAGAACTGTATACCTGCCTGTTACATTCCCTGGTGGTATTTCTGCTCTGTATCCCATTTCCTGCCTTTCCCTGCCTGGAACATGGAACGCGGTACCTGCGCTGTACAATTTACGTTCCATGTTCCAGAGCTCGTTCAGGCAGTTACTGTTGAGCGTTGTTCTATGCCGATGTGCTGTGCCTCATCTCCAATAAATCTTCTTTTTTACTCACCGGCTGAAGCCTCTTCTCTACAAATTTGGCGACGACTGGCTGGAGACTTCGTTTGCTACATATTTCCTGAGGCACAGGTGCTGCGACGTCTCCCGGACCCATTTCCTCGTTCTTCACATCTCCGCGCATCACTGTCTTTCTGTGTCCTGCACCTGAGGTTCCTGCTTTCGGCCCTGAAAACCGCTGTTCGCTGGTTTCTTGGCTGCATCTTCTTCTTCGTTTTGGGCTTTTCGTGATTTTTCAATCACCAACGGCAAACTACTTCTTCTCAACGCGACCGCACCTCCTGATTGGCTACGTAGCGTGTCATCACGCTGGCGGCCATCTTGGTGCAGTTCCTCAACGCGACCGCATTTCCTGATTGGCTGCAGTGCGTTTCATCACTCTGGCGGCCATCTTGGTTTGGGGTCGATTCATTTAAACGCCGGAAACATCCCTGTAACACATTGGGGATCCTTCTACATGCGCGCTATTGAAATTTACAGTATCGTACTTACCTCACTGTTTCTGCATTCATACTGGTAAGATAGCCTGTTCATCATCGGTGACAGGCACACCTTCTTATACTGCTTGTGCTACAGTGCGTGACACTTCTTATCATATTACATATGCTACTTCCTGCTTGCTTCCGGTGACAGGCACACCTGGTATTTTTCACTTTCAGTACTATACTAATGTTTCCTTTCATTTAGGCAGTATTTTGGTGATGTTCACTTTCTACTTTCATTACATTACTTTTTGTTCATAGAGTACTTAATAGTTATCATAGTACATTTTCCTATGTATTCATTATTTATTTCACAGCTGTGACTGGTACTTACCTTTTTCTGTCCTCATTTTACTTCATTTTTACTACTATCTCAACAAAATGCAATTTGATCCTCCTTCTAAATTTTTGCAAGTTAAGGGAGAACCACCCATTCCTTGGACAAGGTGGAAAGAGGAATTTATTACCTACTTAAAGGCTATTGATGGAGAACGCATGTCAGCGGAAAGAAAAAAAATATTTTTCTTCACTGCTTAGGTTCTGAAGGACAGCTTGTTTATAGGACTCTGCCTCCTGTCAGGTCGGGAGGTGATTACAATGTGTATGATGAAGCCATTTCACGCATAGAAGGCAGATTCAAACCAACGACTAGTGTTGCTCTTAATAGGTTTAAATTCTACACTAGAGCTCAAGAAGAGGGCGAGAGTTTCGATGAATTTCTCACTGCTTTACGTGCATTGTCTTTACACTGCAATTTTGGCTTAATTACTGACGAGATGATCAGGGACCAAATTATCGTTCATGTAAGAAGTAAGAAGGTACAAGAGCAATTGTGGATATTAGGCGATCCTAATTTGGAGACTGCTATTAGCACAGCCAAAGCATTGGAGCAGTCTGATAAATGGATCAAGTCACTTAATAAAGAAACGAGATCTTCAGCTTCCAGTGAGATCAATGTAATCAACCCTGGTACTTCTAAGACTTACTCCAATGACACTAATGTTTCTAGTAGCAGACAATTTTATTGCTATAGATGCGGGAATCCTGATCATATAGCTTCTTTCCCACGCTGTCCTGCCATTAGTAAAGAATGCAGTAAATGTGGACGTTTGGGACATTTCTCTAAAATGTGCAAAAATACTATGAGGGCGGTGCTCCGAATTCCAATTCCAAGATGTTTGCACCAGTTTCTTCTAAATTCTCCAAAGGGAAAGTTTCCTCTGTGTCTTACCATTCTCTTTCGTGTGATCATTCCCGAGGTGATGCTCATTCTTGTGATCATTCTCAAGGCGATGTAGAGTCTGGTATTGTGGTTTCGATCCAAGATTCCTTTGATATTTCTGAAGTTGAAAAGATTTGTTCTCCCAAATGCATTGTATGCATCTTGGGAAGAGACTTAGAGTTAATGGCTGACTCGGGATCGCCTTGGACTATAATCACAAAGGAGTATTGTCTGAAATCTTTTGGAGAACTAATTGACCTAGAATTATTATCTGAGCCTGACATTGTGGCGCAGAATTTTGATGGATCCTACATTGACTTTATGGGTTTCAAGGATGTATCCATTGAGTTTAAGGGTAATTCTGCCAACATCAAGTTATATGTAGCATTCAAGGGTGTCAATGTGTTAGGCTGGTGTGATCAAGCCAAATTGGGAATTGTCTTGAACCCCAGGAACAAAGAACCTGTTTCGGTTCTTGCCTTGTCTTCAACTAGTACTGATTTTGTTAACATGTTTCCCAAGGTATTTTCTGAGGATCTCGGCAAGCTTATAGGTTTCAGCCATAGGATCAAAGTCAAACAAGGTTCTGTTCCTGTGAAACAAAAATTAAGAGGTGTTCCTATCAGTGTTAGGTCTGAGTTAAAAAACTTGTTGGACGAGATGGTTGAGAGTGGCGTTATTGAAGAAATAGAATCTTCTGAGTGGGTTTCTCCCATCGTTTTAGCCCGTAAACCGGATAAAAGTATTAGATTATGTATTGATTTGAGGGCTTTGAATTCCAATCTAGTTGCTGATTGCCACCCTCTTCCCAATATAAATGAGATGGTATGTATGTTGGATGGTGCTTGCATTTTTCCCACCTTTGATCTCCGGTCGGCCTACCACCAAATTGAACTCACTGAGGACTCCAAACATTACACTGCTTTTATCACACCCCATGGTCTTTTCCAATTCAAGAGAATGCCATTTGGCCTGGCTTCGGCCGCTTCTGTGTTTCAGAGGGCTATGTACCACATTTTTAAAGATGTCAGCAAGTTCGTTAAATGCTTCCAGGATGATATCCTAATTTTCTCTAAGAATGAGCAAGACCACTTTCATCATGTAAAGGAGGTTTGTCTTAGATTAGGTAAATGTGGTTTGACACTTAAAGCTGGCAAATGCAATTTCTTTTGTAAATCGGTGGAGTATCTAGGTCATACTCTTTCTGGCGATGGTGTGGTGCCCAAGAAATCGTTGGTCGATGCCATTATCAATGCACCTGCTCCTGACAATAGAGAGAAACTACTTTCTTTTGCGAATTTTGTGAATACTATAGCAAATTCATACAGAATTTTGCAACCAAAATGGAACCTCTTAGAGAGTTAACCAGGAAATCTACTGAGTTTTTCTGGTCGGATAAACAAGAGACAGCTTTCAAACAGATTAAGAGTGATATTGTTAATGCTCCCACCCGTAAATCTTTCTCCCTCAATAAGAGATGTCTTATCACCGTAGATGCCAGTTTGTATGGTCTTGGTGGAGTGCTTAGCCAGTGTGCGGGGAAGGAAGAGTGGTGTGTAGCTTTTGCCTCTAGGACTCTTTCTATGACGGAGAGGAGGTATTCCGTCATTGAGAGAGAATTATTAGCTTGTATCTGGGCCATTGAACACTTTCGTAACTATGTGTGGGGTAATAGATTTACGCTCAGAACTGATCATAAACCCCTAGTTGGCATATTATCTCCAGGGGAGGATGGAACTCCACTGCACGTATAGCCCGTCTCACATCTAAACTACAGGAGTATGATTTTCAGGTGGTGTATGTTCCTGGTAGGAGCAATGTCACGGCTGATTTCCTTTCTAGATTGCCGTGTTCAGATGAATCCCTAGTTGAACAAGAAATGGACATAGTTACCACTGTCAAAGACTTTGTTTCTCAAGGGTTTTTGTGTTTATCTGAGACTGAGTGGCTTACTGAGGTTAATAATGATATTGTGTCCCAACGTATCATTGATTATATAAAAAATGGATGGCCAAAGGAAAAGTCTGCTTCTGCTGAGATTGCCCCTTTCTGTCGTGTATCTAGTGAGATAGAAGACCTTGGTGGTTTGCCTTTTAAAGCTGGTAAGATCATTCCTCCTGCGTCTATGCAGAATAAGATCTTATTACTTGCCCACCAAGGACATTTGGGTATGTCCTCTATGAAAAGACTCATCCGAGCTAATTTTTGGTGGCCTGGGCTTGACAAAATGGTAGATAGGGTGGTTAGGGAATGTCCTGAGTGTATCAGCAGTGATAAGATGCTTAAGGTATCATCTGCCCCCCTTAAACCAGTCTCTTGGCCTGAGTGCCCATGGCAAAAAGTAGCTTTTGACATAGCAGGTCCTTTCAAACACTTACCGTCTAATGCCCGTTTTGCCCTAGTTATGGTAGACTACCATTCTAAGTGGCCAGAAGTCAAGTTTGTAGCAAATGCTACTAGTCAAGTTATCATTACCTTTTTCAAAGAAGTTTTTCCACGTGAGGGGTCCCCTGAAGTTCTTGTAACAGACAATGGGGTGCAACTCACATCTCAAGAAATGGAAAGTTTTCTCCATGTGTGTAATACCAAACATGTGACCACTTCCCTGTATGAGCCAAGGGAAAATGGCCAGGTGGAACGGTTTAATCGTGTTCTTAAAGAAGGTATTCAATCAGCTGGCAGCTCAGTTGATTGGAGGGAAATTGTAAGGAAAAGGTTATGGATGTATCGTATCACTCCCCATTCGGTGACTGGGGTAAGTCCTTTCAGACTTTTGAAGGGCAGAGAACCCATTTCGGAAATTTGTCCATGGTGGATCAAAAAAATCAGTAAGGTGGATGAGAGTATTGATCTTAACCAAGTTGCCAAACGGGTGGAGAATAGGCAGGACAAGATGAAAATTTTGTTTGACTCCAAAATGAATGTTAAAATTCCGGATTTTGCTGTTGGTGACTGGGTAAGAATTAAAAACCTGGATTTTTGGTGAAGGGTTTTTCCAAGTTCAGTCATCCCATTAAAGTTGTTAAGGTTTGTAAGAACACAGTTATTACTCAGGATGGTAGAGTATGGAATGTAAGGAGGGTGGCTAAATGCAAGTCCTTAGGGTCATCTGTCAATAATGATGATGCGTCATTAAATGATGTTCCTAATCCGGATAATAACTCTCATGGTTCCACTCAACATGAGGTTTCTAACCCGGATGATTACTCTTATCATGTCACTCAATCTGTAGCATCCAGAGTTAAGAGCAATGACCGTCCTAGTGTTTTACCTGCCAGGTTTGTGTCTTAAATTGTATTTTGTGTTTTATTTTCCCCTTGTCACTTTTTGATAAGGGTGAGATGTGTTACATTCCCTGGTGGTATTTCTGCTCTGTATCCCGTTTCCTGCCTTTCCCTGCCTGGAACATGGAACGCGGTAACTGCGCTGTACAATTTACATTCCATGTTCCAGAGCTCGTTCAGGCAGTTACTGTTGAGCGTTGTTCTATGCCGATGTGCTGTGCCTCATCTCCAATAAATCTTCTTTTTTACTCACCGGCTGAAGCCTCTTCTCTACACTGCCTCCTTTAATAAGTGAATGATTCCTATACATAGGATGCATTTACTGAAAGGGTTTGTGATAACATAATAGAATTCAAGACATTATAGATCTCTGTATTGTGTCACAAATACCTAGTAGCTAGACAAAGTCTGTTTAGGCAATAACATAATGTGAAGATATTACACCCTATTTGGACAATCCATATAAACTATTTTATCCTTCCCCTATGCTCCTCATGCTGCAGACTTCAATATGAATTATTATCAATTTTGTTCCATAGTGGCCTAGATTCGAATATCATAATAAATTTGAAAAATATTTACTTGTGAATTTGAGCTCAGAGCACTTTAACATGGTGGAATAGGGGACATATATGGAATGGTTAAAAAGGCACTGGCCTTATGAACATCTTTTAAGCACTTTCTGGGTACAGTAGTATTTGAAATATCCTTTTGTAACCCATTGGCATTAGAAGCTGTAGCTGGACTGTTGCCATACTACTCTTTACAGATATCAAGCTAGGTCTTGATGTGCTCCAATGAGTAATGAGAGGTAGAAAGGTTACAATACTGTGAATTACGAAATGAGACTAATACATGCTTAGCCTTGATGAAAATAAGGAATAATCCCTCATTTTCAATAATGTATATGCTTGGTTTTATTAATCAAATGCAACTGTATGTATATATAATTTATAAATGAATTGTATGCTCCCTCAATAGGGTTGCATTCGTAACTTTCCCCGTAACCTAAGGATATTTTTTATGTTCATTATGCACTTTATAGTTTTTAAATTGCACACTAGATGGCGCACTTTGTCATGAACAAGATTGCCTTGATCAATCGAAACGCGTTGACAAATTTTCACTCGTGCCCATAAATTATCCAAAACTGACCTAGGAGTGCCGTCGTATCCCTGTTATGTGAGCGGATGCAATTTTATATATATATATATATTCACTGAAAAAACCATAGGTTTTAGGGACAGTTATAGTTACTTGGACATTGCACTCGTACAAAACCCGTGAAATTCCCCGTTATAGTTAGTTCAGCTAACTATAACTCGCGCCCCGCAATGCACTGCTGATGACGTCACATATTACATCACTCATGACATGGTCAGTGACATCACTGATGACATCACTGATGACATCTCAGCAACTACTGAACGGATTTACACCATTTAACAAAAAGGGTTCTTTCTGAACCAAGAACTACCTCTTTGCCAAATTTGGTGTAATTCCGTTCAGCAGTTCGGGCTGTAGCCGTGTCTAAAGTTTCCTATGGAAAAATGCATGGGGAAAACGCGTTTTGGGACCCCCCTTTTTTCTCGGGCCCCCACTTGACGTATCACCCCGAGACTTTCAGGGTAGGAGCGGACCGGAGCGCCCCACGAAGTTTGAAAATTTCGCGAAGATACGTCAACCGGCAAGAGAGTTATTTCAAATAGAATGTCGCGGATTTCCTATGGATAATACGTTGTAACTATAACTATCTACTGGCGACCGCCAGTAGATAATATATATATATATATATCTTCCAAATCCTCTTTCCAGAGGAAAAACGGTCCGCACTCTTGCAGGCTTTGCGATTTTTTTTATTTTTCTATCTCCTTCATTTGATGTTCATATGTATAAACAAGAATACAGGTTTAGCTGCGTGGTTCAGCCGCGGGAGCTCGCACCCATACTGAGCGTTATCGAGTCTGGCGAAAGGAGGAACCAAACTGGGACAATATATATATATATATGTATAGATAGATAGATAGATTTACTCCAAACATGAAAACGAACAACCTGTGTGAATGTTGAAGGCAAATTTTAATGTGCTTCAGCCAAGACGCCCAGTGCGTTTCTGGGACCACTTCCCCTTGCTCACGGGACAAAAGTATTACCATCTGCAAGTATCGTAATCTACTTTCTAAGGGCAAACGAGTGACATATAAAATAGACAATAAGAATGGTGTTGCAAAACGAGTAACATAAGCACCATTGAAGAGTGGTTACTCTTTAAATTAGGGTATAGGCAATATCAATGTGTTCTGATGGACGCTGGTAAAAGCAGTCTACCAAAGCCATGTTCAAATTAGAAGATGCAAAATTTAATCAAATGATGTCAACTTGAGTTCATTCTATAGAGTTGAATAGAGAATGAATGCCATATGCAGCAAAGGTTATAGAAATGATCCTTCATGTTAATAAACATGCATTCATGTTAAAATAACAGTTTGCCTCTTTTTGTTTGGAACTGATTAGGTATGAGGCATTGAATATGAAGTCACATAAGAGATCAGGCTGTCTGGTGTCTAAAGTTGTTGTACTGCATCATGTTTTACTGTTAGCTTCAGCCCAACTGGTGGCTTTCCGGATTCTTTCCGTTGAATGCCAATGACCGTTGAATGCCAATGACCGGTGAATAGATTATATACGACGGACAGTGCCGTACTGTCAATTACAATAGCGGCTGCTAGTTCCAAGGAACTCAATGTGTGCAGCTGACTAAAGGGTCATGTTGGAGTACAAATCTTATTCAGTCAATCAAGACAGAATATTGTAAATATTTTAAGTAAAATTGAGCCCCAGTGGGCTGACAACCTCTTGTTGAACAACTATCAAATGGGACTTGCTTAGGTCAACTAAGAGTATGGAAATCAATATTTCAAAAGAATAAATTGAATAATGAAAATTAAATATAAAGGTGCTACTGGCAGTTGCCAGTAGGTAGTTCTAGTTTTTAGGACCTAATTTCCATAGGAAAAACATTTTTTGTTTTGCTAATAACTTTGGTGCAGTTTGATGAATTGTTGCAAAACTCGTTTGCCACTCACTTCAGCTGCTGTCTGGAAAGTTTTGAGGTGATTCGCCAACCAGGGGCCAAGAAAAGGGGTCCCAAAACAGTTTTTCCCATGCCATTCCTGTAGAGAAATTAAGCATGACTACAGCCCAAATGGAGTAACACCAAATTTGGTAGAAAAGTAGATATTGGTCCAGAAAGATCTCTTTTTGAAATTTTGTGTAAATCTGCTCAGTAGTTTTGGAGTTATAAAAGAAAAAATATTTATGTATACCTAGGGACGCTGAGGGTTCACAGATCAGATAGATCGCATGATGATATCTAATTGGCTGCCACCACTTCAACCAGAAAGTGGTGGCAGCCATCTTGGGAACCGGGACTGCAAAAAACCCAGAAGAGGGCAGGATAGGAATACCCTGAACCCAAGGCCTGGTAGTGGGGTCTGACAGGGACCCATTCCTGTGGCCAAAAACATATTTTTTTATTTTGCCACAAATTTGCAGAAGAACCGCGTCATAATTACAAAAAAACAAGCGTGGTCTGCCACACTTGCTTTTTTCTGCTCCCAGAGAGGGTCAGGTAGTCCTGGGAGAATTTATATATTTATTTGGGGGTGGGTGTGCGCAGCCCACCCCTAAGGCCAATTTCTGCCCTGAGGACCCTATTGTCCAGGGTCTGGAAATAGTCTGAAAAAGGGGAAGAGGGCCGGTTTCAACCCCGGGGACCCAATTCTCCAGGGCCCAGCCTTTATTTTGAATTGGGGGGACAATTTCAGTCCTAGTGACCCCATCCCCCTTTGAATATTAGCCAGACTTCAGGGGATGGGGTCCCCAGTGCTGAAATCTGCCCAGGGAGCGGGGCTGCATGCCCCCCTCCCCTGTTGGAATATGGCCAGGCCCTGGGAGACGGCCCAGGAAGGGGGTCATATACCCCCTTAAAACATGCAATGGCCACTGGGGAATGGTGTCCCTGGGGCTGAAGTTGGCCTTGGTAGGGGTACTGTGTGCCCCCCTTCCCCATTGGAATATTGCCAGGGCCTAGCAGATGGGGTCCCTGGGGACAAAATTGGCCCTGGGAGGAGGACTGCTTGCCCCCTCCCCCTTAAATATTGCAGTGAACCCTGAAGATGGGGTCCCATGGCTAAAAATGACCTCGGGAGTGGGGCACATACCACACTCCCCTAAAAAACGCATCAGGCCCCATGGGATGGCTATAAATGGCCCAGGGAGGGAGACACCTGCCCCCTCCTCTACAAAAGGTTCTGGGGATGAGGTCCTTGGGCTGCAATCAGCATGGGAGTGGGGCTGCATGCCTGCCTCCCCATTGAATATAATGACAGGGTATGGGGTCCTCTGGTCTGAAATTGGCCTAGGAAGGGGTACCGTGCATGCCACTCCCCCTGATATATGTTGCCGGCCTCTCGGGGTTGGAGTCCCTATGGCCAAAAGTAGCCTGGGGAGGGGGGCACCATGCCAACCGCCACCTAAAATATCAATCAATCAATCAAGCATTTGTATAGCGCGCTACTCACCCGGAGGGTCTCAAGGCGCTAGGGGGAGGGGGGTCCGCTACTGTTCGAACAGCCAGGTCTTGAGTTGCTTCCTGAAGGAGAGGTGGTCTTGGGTCAGGCGGAGGTGGATGGGTAGGGAGTTCCACGTCTTGGCAGCCAGGTAGGAGAAGGATCTTCCTCCCGTTGTGGCTCTTCGGATGCGGGGGACGGCGGCGAGGGCGTGGTTGGTCGATCGTAGCTGGCGGGTGGGAGTGTAGAAGGTCAGACGGTCGTTGAGGTATCTGGGGCCTTGGTTGTGGAGAGCTTTGTGTGCGTGGGTGAGGAGTCGGAACGTGATTCTCTTGCTGACGGGGAGCCAGTGCAGGTCTCTCAGGTGTCCGGCGATGTGGCTGTGTCGGGGGATGTCCAGGATGAGTCGAGCTGAGGCGTTCTGGATGCGTTGGAGTCTTTTCTGAAGTTTGGCTGTGGTTCCGGCGTAGAGGAGTTGCCGTAGTCCAGTCGGCTGGTGACGAGGGCCTGGGTGACCGTCTTCCTGGTTTCGGTGGGGATCCACCGGAAGATCTTCCGCAGCATGCGTAGGATGTTGAAGCAAGACGAGGAGACGGCGTTGACTTGTCTGGTCATTGAGAGGGAGGAGTCCAGGATGAAGCCCAGGTTGCGTGCGTGGTCCGTTGGTTTGGGTGCATTGCCCAGGGCAGGGGGCCACCAGGAGTCGTCCCAGGCGGAGGGTGATGATCCTAGGATGAGGACTTCCGTCTTATCTGAGTTCAGTTTCAGGCGGCTGTTCCTCATCCACTCGGCTACGTCCTTCATCCCTTCATGTAGGTTGGTTTTGGCGGTTGTGGGGTCGTTGGTGAGGGAGAGGATCAGCTGGGTGTCGTCGGCGTAGGAGATGATGTTGAGGTTGTGTTGGCGTGCGATGGCTGCGAGGGGGCTCATGTAGACGTTGAAGAGGGTGGGGCTGAGTGATGATCCTTGTGGTACGCCGCAGATGACTTCGGTGGCCTCGGAACTAAAATATGCACTGGGTCCCAAGGGATGGGGTCCCTGGGGCCAACAGAAGCCCAGGAAGGTGACCGGCGGTTTGGCTGCCTCTTGGGGGTGGTCTCAGGACCCTGGCCTCAGGCCAGGCTGTGTGGCCATCCCCCCACTATGCATGGCCAACTGCTGTGCACAGAATGGGGTTGGCTGTATGCAGCCAACCCCATGCTGCTCACAGACAAAGGCAGTGTGCAGATTGCAGTTGGCTGCATGCTGGGGGTTGGCTGCAGGCCTGGCACTGCAGCCAGCCACCCGCCACACACAGCCAAAGGTGGCAGTTGAATTAACATGTGGTCATTTAATATTTATATATGTTAAAAAAAACAACTAGAAATTCACTAAAAAAACAGAGGTTACAGGCACAATGCACAGTTTTCTCATCAATAATTTAACAGCAAATGTTGCAGAGATATTATCAATGATGTCATAGAAGATGTCATGACTGATGTAATATGCGGGGTAATTAGCAGTGCATGGTGAGGGCGCCAACTATAGTTACCGTATGGCACAAGTTGTATTTTTTTGAGATAAGTATAAATACTGAATTTCTATGGTTTTATGGGCATAAAATCTGAACCTAACTATAACGTCCCTGTAAGCTTTGTTTTTTTTTAGTCGTTTTTTACTTTTTTTAGTTCTATTTCCTAACTATGTTGTCCCTGTAACCATTGGTTTTTCAATGAATTTCTATATTTTTTAATGGTATTTCATAACTAATAAGTCCCTGTAACCATTGTTTTTTTCAGTGAAATTCTAGGGTATTTTTAAAGTAAAGTAATATTTAATTAACATATGTTAATGGTCATACAGCCAATCCCACACCATGCCTCGCCAGCGAACCAATGACGCCGCCAGCCTTCCACAGACCACCATGGCTGTGGTCATGATAAAGCAGCTAAAGACACACAATTGATGGATGGAATACAGAACAAATCAAAACATTCACCCCCAGTCAAGCGATCTGGGTTAAATCCATCATTCTTTTGCTCACCATGCCACCCCAGTTTAGACCTGGCCATATGCAAATCAGTCTGGACCCTGTGCCTCGTGGGAACAGTCCAGCCCGAACTGCCAAGCCAGGTCCTCCCTGGACCGGAAACAAGCATCCTAGGACCGGTTTCGGGGTTTCACCCCTCATCAGCCAGGATAGCTTGAATCCAGTGGCACAGTGAGCCCGGGACCCATGTCTGGGCATACCTGGTGCACTTAGGGCGAGAACGCAAAAGACACACAATTGATGGACAGAATGCAGAACAAATCAAAACATTCACCCCCAGTCAAGAAATCTGGGTTAAATCCATCATTCTTTTAATCGCCATGCCACCCCAGTTTAGACCTGGCCATATGCAAATCAGCCTTGACCCTGTGCCTCATGGGAACAGTCCAGCCCAAACTGCTAAGCCAGGTCCTTCCTGGACCACAAACAAGCATCCTAGGACTGGTTTTGGGGTTTCACCCCTCATCAGCCAGGATAGCTTGAATCCAGTGGCACAGTGAGCCCGGGACCCACGTCTGGGCATACCCGGCGCACTTAGGGTGAGAAAGCAAAAGACACACAATTGATAGACGGAATGCAGAACAAATCAAAACATTCACCTCCAGTCCAGAGATCTGGGTTAAATCCATCATTCTTTTGCTCACCATGCCACCCCAGTTTAGACCTGGCCAAATGCAAATCAGTCTTCACCCTGTGCCTCAGAAACAGTCCAGCCCAAACTGCCAAGCCAGGTCCTCCCTGGACCGGAAACAAGCATCCTAGGACTGGTTTTGAGGTTTCACCCCTCATCAGCCAGGATAGCTTGAATCCAGTGCAGCAGTCATAGAGTGGTACTGGGGTGTTCCAACACTATCCATATTACGATTTGGCTTTCGGATGAGCCAACCACAATGGTGAAACTGCTGTCTTCAAGTCGGCAGAAACAAAGGATTTTAGGTGCAAACCCACCCCTTTCCTGTTCATCAGAGTTTGACATGGATTCCTTTCTTCAGGTACTCCCTTCACAGCAGCATCTTCACCACAAAGAATACAACCCTGTTTGTGGCAAAATACAGGCAAGTCATTTTTGTATCATATACCCATTACCTTGAGTGCCCACATATGGGCCAGACACGTACACTGGAAATGCCCACACATGCATCAATATTTATGGAAAATCATTCACCACCAATGCAGGACTGCCACAGACACACCGTGGGCACCGTGGTCAACTCGTAATACGGTGGTCAGAAGACCCCGGCACTGCGGTCTTCTAGAGGCAGACGCCACTGCAGTCTGGCAGTTAGTCCGTCGCACTCATAATCAGTCCCTTAGACTTTGCTCTCCTTGGAGGGAGCTTTGAAATTGTTTCCACCAAGCGAGAGCAAACACAGGTTTGTCCTGTGTGGGTAGGGAATCTGCTATGTTTGTGGAGCTGGCCCTGGGGGATTAATAGCTTCATGAGGGGCGCCCCCTTCCCTTTGTGTGCACAGCCGGGCACCAGGAGTTGGGGTCCCTGGAGTTGAAAGCTGCTCAAAGAGAGAGTCCAGGCAGCCCCACTTTTTGTTTACGGACGGGTCTCGGGGCAAGGCGAGTGACCGGTGCTGAAATTACCCCAGCAGGGGTGGTGCGTAACCTCATCCCCTTCACTTTTCACAGCCGGGCCCTAGGGGTTGGCAGTTCTAGGGCTGAAATTGGGCTGAAAGGGGGAAGAGTGCCCCCTCCCTTATTTTGCATCCGGCTGTGCCCCTGGGGATTTGGTCCCTGGGGCTGAAATCAGCCTGGGGAATGGCCACAGGCTCCCCCTCCCCTAATTATATATATTAATCCTTTGACCAGGACCTGGGCCACCCGGGGGGTATATAAAAACAAGTGTGTGAAACCACACTTCTTTTTTATTTTTACATTTCCAATGGATCTGCCACAAATTCACAGTAAATTGTACAAAAAAATGTTCTTGGCCTTTGGTGGGGAACCTGTGGGACTCCACCACCAGGCCTATGAGGTCAACAATTCCTACCCTGCCCCCTTGTCTTCTTTTTAACATGTATGTATTTCTTGGTTGAAGTGTTGACAGACAATCAGATCTCAGCATGAGATCTGTCAGATTCGCGGACCCTCTGCATCTTTTGATATACATTAATATTTTTTTTTTAAACTCAGAACTACTGGACGGATTTACACCAAATTTGAAAAAGAGATCTTTCTGGACAAAGATATAGCTTTCAGCCAAATTTGGTGTAAATCCATTCAGCGGTTCAGGCTGTATTCGTGTTCAAAATTCCTCTCGGAAATTGCATGGGAAAATGCGTTTTGGGACCCCCCTTTTTCTCGGCCCCTGCTTGATGAATCACCCCTAAACTTTCCAACTAGCAGCTAAAGTGAGTTTTGAAAATTTTGTGAAGATTCATCAAATGGCGCCGAAGTTATTAGCAAACACAGAACGTTTTTCCTGTGTTAAGTAGATCCTAACTATAACTACCTACTGGCGACCGCCAATATATAGTATATATATTCATACAAAGAAATGCATCTATCTAAATACATACATATAATTAAATTATACGTGATTCCATTCACAGGCATATGCTCTACATCAGTGGTTCCCAAACTTTTGACTCCTGAGGACCCCCACTGAATCACCACTGGAAGCCGGGGACCCCCAAGCAATTTGTATGATTTAAATTTTGAAAATTAAAACAATCATTAGAAAAAAATAAACACACGTGCACACAAAAAAAATACTCGAATTACTAAGGATTTTAGTATTTTATATTGAAAGAATTTGCAAAAAACAAAAGATTTTAATGGGAAGGTTAGTGCTGCATCTCCGTGATTAACTTTTAAATGGTTGGTTTCATTTTGCAGTACGAGGCTCCTGCTCCTGCCAGGGCCAGACTAGAAACCCAAAGCAGCCCTGGCAAATGTTTTCAGACCAGTCCCCATACAGTGCACACCCAGTGCAGTGACAGCCTGACCACTACAAAGGGGGCTTTGGGAGGCTCTCCCCCAAAGAAAATTTAGGCAACAAAGGTGCATTCTACAACACATTTATCATTATATATTGAATTGTATTAGCTTTTAAAGAAAAGATAATGATGACCTTACTATGCACCAAGATACCACAATCTTTGTTGGGGTTCTTCAATGATTCCCTTATTATCACCCTCCAACAGTGCCTCTCACCTCTCCATAGCCCCTCTGTCACATGTATTTAATTTGTTTTATAGCATCTCTCATACCATTGTAGGATGTCAGAGCACTTTACATCACACACATATAGAGACAATGAATCATACATGTAAATCAGTGTACAGAAAATGTTACATAAGGCAAAGGGGACTACAAGGTGTAGGATTCACTTCATTCATACTGGTAGGCATTTTTAAAGAGTGCTTGGTCTGGAGAAGCACAAACTCAGGTTTCAGAACATAACTGTGGTTAGCATTGACTTTAACAATAAAAATGTATTTCTACCCAAATAAACCTTTTTAGCAGCATCAGGATAATGAAAGACTGGGAAAAAACATAAGTAACTAACTTGTACCATGCAGTTTGCATGCAGCTCTGATGCCAGTTTAAAGCTCACAGCGCTAGATTAAGATTGTCACTTATGAACTGCACAGTAAAAAAGAGAATCTCTGTAACAAAAGCAGTAATCCACTGACCTATGCACATTAAATACTGTTTTTTAAAATGCATGGTACACGTTCTTTGAGATATGCATATTAACCTTCTGTGCTACGTTAGATAAGTCAAAGCTGCACTGGACTAAATTCATCTCTCTCCAGCAGATACATTAATCACAGGCGTTATCTTGACACTTTTATTGTTGCTCGAAAACTGCTAATTATACAAGGAACTTTGCAGTGCTTTTAAAACTGCTGCCTGAGGACCCCCTGGGAATGTGTCACGGACCCCTGGGGGTCCGCGGACCACAGTTTGGGAAACACTGCTCTACATTATTGTTTTGAGTATGGAGGTTTTGTAGGAAAGAGCAAACTCTTGAGTAGTTTTCTGAAGATAAGATGGTTATCTGGGGATCTTATGTTTGGGGGAAAGCAATTCCATAGTTTGGCTGCTTGAACCGAGAAATATGTACCACAGATGTTTTTTTCCTTATGCTGGGGTTGTAAGGCGATGTATCAATCTGGGGCAGAGGTTCCTTTGTTGTATGTATTTGGTGTTTTATTCCTGATGAAAAGTGGTCCTGTTCCATGCAGCAGTAAACAATGTAGGACCTTCAAATCATGGGAGATGTGTGCTTGTGGCTTTACATGTAGGAGTAGTCTGGCAATAGAGTTCTGAATTTGTTATAGTCTTTTCATAGTTGGTAAAGATGATCTGTGGAAGAGGCCATCAGCATCATCAATTTTAAAAAATACAAGAGAGCTATACCTTGGACCTTGTGTGGAAATCCTAGGTGGATGAGATGTGTTGCAGAATTTTCATAATAATGAAGCTTCATCTTGCAAACTCATCCACTTGGGCATTCATAGATAGCTTTGAGTTCATGGTAATTCCAAGGATTGTCAATTTCATGATTACTTTAGGAGGTGGCCCAGGTCGTCAGGCCAGGCTCAGAGCAAGTCAAAATTTTTCCAATCACCGCTTGGGAGCATTTCAGTTTTTGATGCTTTCAAATTAAGATGGCTCCATGTTACCCAGGATGGCTGTCAGTTTATTTTGGTTCCGGGCATCATGCCCTCTTGCTTGAGGCTGTTCCCCCAAAGGGCTTCTATCTTGGTAAGTACTCAGAGTAGGGGGGTGACTTTACTCTAACCAATGTGCTGACTCCTCAAAATGCCTCGTTCCTATGCCCAATTTGTGCAGCCAACAAGGGGAGCAGTGCCTCTACTGTTGCTGACCCTTTAGGAGATGGAACAGGGGAGCAATGCTTTCGATGTTACTGGCCCTTTAAGAGAGTCAAGTCAAGTCAAATAAGCTTCATTCAATGTAAAAGAATAAATCATAAAAGCACAATATATCACATGTTATTAAGAACAAGTCAGCATCATTAAAAAGACTATAAAAAATGAGTAATAAGAATGGAAGAGAACAGTTAAATTGCCAAATTCGTATGTCACATGGTTTTTCTATATCTAATTACATTATTCAGATACAAAACTAGGGGTCTCGTAAAGATTTCATCCTCTAAAAGTTGTAATGTTAGAAACGCTGGAAGGCATTGTCTCAAGCCTAAAATCCTTAAAATAGGTAAAATCTATCGCTTTCTTGGGACAGAGTAAAATTTACAAATTAGTAGCATGTGCATAGTTGATTACAAGGACATCTCATCACACGGGCACAAGGACATGGTTCTAGACCAGTCGTTAATGTCTGGGAAGCTAATCAACCTAAGAAAGTTCCCCAACCGAAAGTGGGTCAACATCATCCTGTCATAAGCCCCGATAACGGATACCAAATACGGTTGTATATTGTAAGTGATTAATAATTTCTGGTTCTCCAATACCGTTGGTTTTAAATTTTCAATTGAGAATCTGTTTGTTTCCAGGAGCTTTAAACAGTCAATTTTCAAAGTTCTTCTTGAGATTGTAATTAAGCTACCTGAGTTATGAAGGTATTCGGGGTATCCAAGGTCTAACATAAACTTTTTAATATAATTTAACCAAGGAATACAGGACGCCCGTTGTAAGTACTTTAATCAGTCATTTAAAGTATCCCGATTAAAACTGGTATTTTTTGTTGTTGAAATCTTATGCCATAATAAAATTGGTTGTGTCTTTATTAAGTCAGATATATATGGCATCCCTAGATCAGCGTGACAAATATAAGTAGCAGCACTACTTGGGACTGCCAAAATGAATCTAAAGAAGTCATTCTCAATTAACTGCAGAGGCTGAATGTCGGCGTAGCCCCAGATGCCTGTGCCCTACATTGCAGTTGAAATACATTTAGCTTTATAAAGCTGCAATAATTCTACTACTGGGCGTCTTCCCAATTTTCTGGCAAAGTTGGCTAGGGCAGCCGTAGGTTTCGCGAATAGCAGTTTTCTGGCTTGGACAGCCTAGGACCATGTCCTTTTACGATCGAAGAGGATGCCCAAGTAGGAAAATCTATTGGTGAATTCGACCTTGTTATTGTCGATGTATATGTCTCGACATTTTGCACTGTTTTTTCAGCATTTCATGAAATGAAGAATTTGTATAGCGCTGCATATACCCGGAGGTGTCTAGGCGCTTAAATGAGCATACGAGCAGAGGTAATAGAGGGGAGGTGCACTAATATAGCCAGGTTTTTAAGCCCTTACTGAACTTAAGCAGATTTCATGATAAATGTTTTTGAAGTATTCACTCGTAGGCCCAAATTATACATACAAGTTGAGAAACTGGACACTACTCTTTGGAGTCCAAGTTGAGTTTGTGACATTAAAACAGCATCGTCTGCATACAGTAAGGCTGGAATGGGAAGCTTATCTATGTATGGCAAATCCTGACACTGACTCGCTAAAACTTGGCCTCGGCCATTAATATACAGGGTAAATAAAAAAGGGGCCAAGGAACATCCTTGTCTAACCCCTTTCCCTATTGCAAACTTTGCAGTGCACTCTCCATTAAATCCATAACGGACCCTGGCTTCAGCATCTCGATATAATTGCCTCATAAAGTTAATAAGTGAAGTTTCTACGCCCACATCCTCTAAGATGTTCCATAATTTATCATGTCTGACGCAGTCAAACGCAGAGCCAAGGTCTACAAAGGCCAGATATAACTTGCCCTGCTTGGCCCGCGTATATTTACCCAAAATAATATCTAAGTTTAGGCCCTGCTCAATCGTGCCTAAGCCCTGTCAGAAGCCGTATTGTATTTCTGTAATAATGGAAGCGTCTTCTGCCCAGGTCTGGAGTCTATTCAATATAATACAGCCCACCACTTTGACCAAAGAGTCCAGTAATGAAATTGGACGGTAACATGTAGGATTATTGCGGTCTCCCTTCTTAAAAATTGGGACCAAGATTGATTCTGACCAAGTAAAAATAAAGCCATGGGAACAACATGCTCTCAATACTAAAGTTAATAAACGGCCCCAGATGGGAAAATTTGACTTATAAAGGTCACTCCATCCGGTCTGGGTGCTTTACCTCCTGAGCTTGCATTTATAGCACAGATTACTTCATCCAGAGTAAAGTGAACATCAATGGGGAGGAAGTTAGGTGATATAAATTCCGGTGAATTATTGGACGTAACCACTGGTGTTGCCTGTGCAATATCATTATACATTGACGAATAATGGTTCACCCATTGATCCTCACCAATGGTGATCTCTATGGATGGACTGTCCCGAGGGGCTAGAAAGGGGGCATTTACTGCCTCCCAACAGCATGTATTATCTCTAAGTTCAGAAGCCTCATGCAAGGCCAAACATAATTCATCCTTCAAGGCACCCTTGCGTTCCTTAAGGGCATGTTTATATGCCCCTCTGGCTATCTTTATTTCTGTTGTGTTTCTATTGGACTTATGTAGAGCATTTTTCAAAACAGAATGGGCTTTAGTGCATTTAGCATTAAACCATCCCTTCTTCTTATCAGGGTTTTTTTTTACTTTCCACAAGTAGGGCCCTTTTAACCTCTGAGGTAACCAGCGTAAAAGATTTTAAAATTTCAGCATGGGAAGTAGTCTCATCAAGACAGGCGAAAAACTCTTGTTTACAATTAGTTGCGAGGGACTTTGTGAATTCAGTCGGTTCCACCATCGACCAACGCAGAGTATAGCCATTAGTTTTATTAAGAACAATGTTCTGTGCAATGTGTTCAGAATTACCCTTTTTTTTAATCGCATTACGTGAGAATTCGAAAGGGATGCTTAGAGGGAAATGGTCGCTCATAGCGCTGGTGTGGATCACAAAGTTGTTCAACCTGCTAGAATGTCTGTTTGAGAACAGAATATAATCAATGATCAAACTTGTCCCTCTGCCATTAAATGTAGAGCTAAAAGGGACTGTGGGGAAACATAAGTCATTAGCAAAGCCAAGATCAAATGAAAACATAATTTCGTTTAAATAATCCCCAAAAGCTGTACGAGGGAGTTCCATCATCATACGTTAATCCACATATGTTTCCCTCAGTGTACGGACACAGTACAGAATTAAAATCCCCACCCCAAATAACACACACATCCTTAGCAATTTCATTCTGAATATTATTCATATCACTCCGTAATTTTCTAAGAACTTTCATGGACTGATCTTTAGGGATGTTATTATAAAAATTCAACAAAGCTATACAATGCATTACATCCACAGTAAACATCACAATCTGATAATAAGTGTCCGAAATCCTTAGTTCGATCTTTTTGATAATGACTCGGTTGGACACATATGTGCACAGGCCACCCTTATTCCTCCTATGGACAGATAATATCACTGGTGTATGAAAAGTTTTGTATCCATTAATATGCATACTATGTTCCACCCATGTTTCTTGAAAACATAATATATTGAAGTCTTCTACAAAATCTAACCATGAGGGATTAATACATTTTGAACGCAAACCTGCCACGTTCCATAATAGTACATTGCAGATGTTTGTTCTACTAGTATCCGAGTTACTCACTTCTTTGTTGTTAAGAGGAGTCTTTGTAGTTAGTGGTTTTTCTGGGGAAATCATTGTGCACTGTGTGCAAGCCGAGGGGTTTACAAGTGTAACTAGGTGAGTATCTGTTACCATGGATGTTGTCAGATTAGGGGTAAGAGGCTGGGTAACAGATGTCAAATGTAGACCAGCTTTCCAGGGTTGAGCAGTGCATATAGCTGTTGCATTTAGTCAGTCTACTTCCTCTAATGTGGGTAGGGTGTCGCAACGGCTATATACAGGGACCTTATAAGTGAGATTAGTATTTTTGCAAAGATCCCCCTTTGTATTCTAGTGTAAGGTACTTTTGGCAGTTGGTAAAAGAATCCCAGAGGGACTATATTAATACCAGAAGTCATTATAAATTGGTTTCCTGCTCTGGTCAAAATGACTCAAATTAGCTGTGGAGATTTAAATGTCAATACCACCCAATCACCCTGGAGCGTTTTATGATCTCTGCCAATCCAGCTGATCCTTCTTGCCATTTTAAACTCAGCAAATAATGCCTCCGTAACCCCAGTTTTACTACCCAGCCAGAATAGAGCCTTGTTTCTCAAAGCATCCCAGGGTTCTATTGCCTGAAACAATAATCTTGGTACATATGCCAGGACTATCGTGTAAGGTGTCGCTGACGGCGGAAAGTCCAGCGTACACAAATCTGGTTGGGGACTAGTTGAAGTTGGAGGCTGTTCGGCTGATTAAATCTAGTGTCTAATTTTGCCGGTGCCCTTAAATTTGTTCTTGTATTGTTATTGTCAGTCATTGTATTCGTGTTCAATGGAAGTGAGCCCCTAGTTTTCTTTACAGGGTCAGGAGGGTACGTAGACACCAATGTCAAGTTGGAATCATTACGACGTAGTGCTACCGGATGTTGTTTAGCATGCTGGAATATTGGCTCACTAACTGGGCACGTTGCTAAATTAGCCTTAGAGGAACATTGTTGATTTATTTAAATTCTAGTGTAAATTCTCTTCTATTGAGGCCAGCCTCTTTGATAAGTTATTTATGGCGTCCCTAATAAATTTATGCAGGCCTTCCATTTTATCCGTTAACTTACTAAGGTCGCCTGTATGATTATTAGTTAGATTGTTAGTGACGGACTGACCCTTCCTTCCTACTTCGGATTTGCTACGTTTCGTCCTTTTTTGTATTTTTTTTAGAGGTTCCAGCCTGGCTACTGGGAGATTTTTCTCATGAGCTTTTGAAGCCTCCTCAGGGTTTCTAGGGCGCTTAGAAGGGTGTTGAGGGTAACATTCCTGATCACTAATATATATATGATTTGACACATTTTGTACACATCCGTTCAAGGGTAGTTGGTCAGCAGTAGCCTCAGACTGGTGTTCCTGAGAAACATTTCCAGCGGGAATATCTGTACTAAGGAACACCCTTCCCCCCATTTTCCCCTGATTTAGTGTCTCCTCCACTGAATTTATCCGTTTTTTGATAGCCCCCATCGCCCCGGTTAAATGGTTCATTAATGACTGCTGTAATCCCCCTGAGGACTTTGATAAACTTAAACTTTCTGCCTTTCTTTTACCTATCTCTCTCTCGCACTTATTTATTAAATAACAAAAACTGTTTAATGCCGTGGATCTCAAATGGCTTGTCCCCACGAGGCCAGAGAGCTAAAAAACTTGTTGAGTCTAATCAATAAGGTCAAGGAGACAGTAATTATAAGCGTCCTTGTGCCAAGCAGTTATAAGTCCAGTTCCACTCAGAATCCGGGATGATGTTTTGGCCCCACTTGGTCCATATTGGGGCGTAGGATACACAATATTATGCCAGATTACTATATTCTCCTCCATACAAGTACATATAGTCTACGAATGATGGTCCGAGACAAGCTACAAGGTTTCATCAAAAAGAACAAAGAATAAATGAGGAACTCACCCCTGCACTCTCAATGTCTCAATGTCCCGGAGAAAACTGGTCAGAGGGGTGGCCCAGCCCAGGCTCATCTGGTCTATGACGGGCCGAGACTTGCCCCGTGCGTGTTCCTGCACCTCTGGCGTGGCTCAGCCCCTCCTCACAGGACCGGCAGGGGTCCGTGATAAAGTGAGTAGTGTTCGGTCCAGGGCCCGTAGGCAAAGTGCAGAATGCTCAATCTCCCTTCTGAAGATTTTTCTTTGGCAAACCTAGTGTAGCTGGATTTGGGTCCTCTTGATGGTCAGTCACCACATGTCAGGATCAAGGGGGGTGGCCCTGCCCTGCCTCTTCCTATTGATGACGGGCACAGGACAGGCCTGCCGCGGGAGGCAACTTGCACTTTTCAGCACTTCCGGCGCGGGCATACTGCTTGGATCCCCCTCCTCCTGGATGCAGTGACTTCAGGGACGCCGAGTTCCTTGGTTTCCAGGCTGGCAGCACGCAAAGCAGAAAAAGCAGGGAAGCATCCTGCCCTGTGGGAGGCAATTCGCGCTTTTCAGTGCTTGTGGCGCAGGCGTGCTGCTTGGCTCCCCCTCCTCCTGGATGCAGTGATTTCTGGGATGCCAAGTCCCTTGATTTCAGGCTGGCAGCACACAAATCAGAAAAAGCAGAAAAGTGTCCCGTGCCGTGGGAGGCAGCTCGCGCCTTTCAGTGCTTGCGGCGCGGGCGTGCTGCTTGGCCCCCCCTCCTCCTGGATATGGTGATTTCTGGGACACTGAGTACCTTGGTTTCAGGCTAGCAGCACTCAAAGCAGAAAAAGCAGAAAAGCGTCCCCTTTACGAGAGAAATCAGTGCTGTACTGGGCAGGGTGTGTGCTCAGCCAGCCAGTCCCCGGTTGGCCTCCACGAAGCAGGCCCCACTCTAGGAGCTCCTCGCGGGTAGAACTTGGGGGGATGTTCTTCAAGGGCAGTGCGCTCCTCACCATGATGCTGCCTGACTGTACACGTCTCACAAAATCAGCACGCTACTCTCACACCACTTCCCACCTGCAACCAGGAAAGCTTAGAAGATCCTCACAGGCAGTGTGTTCCTCTCCTCGCCACTGCATGACTTGCCCCACCTCACTCAGGCAGTGTGTTCCTCTCATGCTGTTGCCCAACTTTCAATGCACATCACACAGGCTGCACGGTCCTTGCTACACCGCTGCCCGCCCAACAATCGGCACACATAGTTTTATTCACAGGCAGCTCACAGCATTTGATGCCACTGCCCGACTTTACCACCTCAACCTTAAAGATAGGCATGGGCAGTGAGCTCCCTCACACACCGTTGCTTGCTTACTTTAGCTGTTTCCTGGGTCAATACTGGCAATGCGTCCTCCCTACACCGGTGCCCGCTACCTTAAAGTCAATCCTGTTTGAGAAAGGGCAGTGTGCCCCTCCACACGTTGCTGCCCCCCACAGATACGATAGGTACACAACCTTTAATGCTTCCTGTGCCACCAGACGAGCACAAAGTGGGCGGCTGCATGAAAACGTAGCATTCTGTGACCCCGCCGCTGCCTGCTGACCGTGCAGCACTCTCCAGGGACGCCCCTGTCCCCTGCAGCCCCTGCTTGGACAGTGCTGTGCAGGGATTCCTCTGGTTATGGTGGCAAACTCCACCTGGGTGTGAACTGGTCCCATTCCAATGGCGAAGGCTCAAGACCTCCTGGGGGCCCCTAGTGACTGTTCCCTTTAAACAATGCTGACCAATCGGTGCTCGTAATTTTCCAGGGCTTAGCGCCTTCCTGCTTGTGGGTTCCGCCCACTGTAGGCGTTGTCGTGCGTCCCTCAGTGGTCTGGCTGCACGTCCCCTGTCCGCATGCTATCTATAAATTTGCCAAGGAAGGGTTCATTTGTAATCGGTCTGTAGTTGTTTGGGTCATGGGATCCAGGTTTGTTTTCTATAATAATGGATGGATGTATGCCTTTTTTAAATCTTCTGGAAAGATTCCTGTAGTTAAAGAATTGTTGATGATTGTTCTAACTCATGTGGCAGGAGAGGTATTCAAAAGATTTGTGGTGGTCAAGGGTCAGAAGGACAGTCAGCTGGTCTGCTTGCTTTGAAAAGTGCCATAAATTCAGTTTCTGATAGTTGTTTGTAGGAATGTAGAGGCTGGCTTAGTCTACCCTTGGAAGGGGTTTGTTGGAAATGAGTTGGTGCTGTTGGTTATCCTTTGTTTTAAATAGGAGTCCAACATGTCTTCTTTGGTTGGATAATAGTATGCCTTTTTGTCAGTAAATTATTAAGAAATGGGATGAGTTCCTTGTGTGAGTTTAGGTTAACGAAATTAAGTGAGAATTTTGAAAAATTCTTTAATTGCACATTTAGAATTTTGAATTCAGATTGAATAGTACCTTTTTTGATTGTTGACCTGTATATTCTGTTAAGTATGTGTACGTGGAGCTTATCTTGATTGTTAATTGTTTTGAGCCCGGTGCGGTTGTAATTTTGTAATTTGTTGTTTTATCTTTTTTAGTTCTGCATTCAAGTTTGTGTAGTTGAAGCTTGTATTAATTATTTGTTTTAAGGCAGGTACGTTTAGCTTTGCAATTTGTTTTTTTACATTTTTCAGTTCTGCATTCACCAAGGTGCTTGTTTTCATTTGTCCTGTTTTGTTGTTCTTAGTGGTATTAGGATATCAAAGCTTTGTGGAGCCACTCATAAAGTTTTTTAAACTGAACCTATTGTATCAAGATGTGTGTTAGACATTAGTTGTATTTCTAAGTATTCAACATTGAGTTTATTCGACGATCTATATGTGGTTGCCTGTAAGGTGGCCTTTGGTGTGATGATTTGTGGTGTGCTGTGTCAGAAAGCTACCAGATGGTGGTCATGCCATGTGACTCGAGTAAACCTTTGAAAGGTAACTAGATTTAGATTTTCAAAAATGATATCTAAGATGAGTCCAGCGACCTGTGCGGGTTTGTGGATGATTTGATGTAGGCTCAGTGTGTTCAGTCCAGTGATAATAGTTCTTGGATGGGGCATACTGGGTTTGTCAAACCATATGTTTAGATCACCAAGGATGCATAGTGTGGAGTGGAGTGTCATAAAGTTTGAAACTGTGCCTAAAAACGTGACTGGGAATGTTTCATTGCTAGATAGTGGTCAGTGAAGAAGGAGGAAGCTGTATCTGGTGATGAGGGCCTCACAACCTTATATAGAAATGCTGTCAGCTTTAGTGAGATTTATTGTTTCCTTGAATGTAATAGCTAGTCCACCTCCTCTTTTGCCTATGCGATCTTGTGTGACAGTTTGAGAGCCTGGAAGAACACCTTCATGCAACACTGGAGCCTTGTCATCTCCCAACCACGATTCAGTTATGAAGAGTAAGTCAGGTTGTGTGTCAGTGAGAAGGTCGTAGATGTGGAGTTTTGTTTTAGGGTGATTGAGCATTTATTAGTAGGCAGCTTAGAAATTGTGTTTTGGTGATGGTGTGACTTTGTTTTCTAGAAGAGTGAATAGTATTCTTTGAACTTGTAGCTAGTGTATTATTGGTGCTGTTATTAAATGTATCACAATAGCAATATTGTTGTTTGTCTACATCGTAATCCTCGCCTAGTAGGCTTAGAATGCATTATGCTGGGTCTGTGTGTGTAGGTGGCAGAATAGTGGTTCAAAGTGAGTTGGTGGACTGTTTTTCTAGAGTAGTCTTGTTGTGTAATAGACAAGGATATGTGCGGTTGTGGAGTGGCATATTGTTTATTTCATTTGCGTCTGTTTAGGGTGGAAGATGACATGTTGGGGTGGTGGCAAAGCATGTGGGTCATGTTCTCAGGCTTTAAATTGTGCAATGGATGAGAGTCGGTAAATGAGTGTTGTTGTGTTGGGGTGTTTGTGGTAGGAGTTGGTGAGGATAGAAAATTTGGGAATACATTTGGTTTAAGATTTGTATTTTTTTTTAGTCATGATGGTGGGAGTGGGTGTTTGTTTCTATTTTGTGACAAAATGTAGTATAACATTTTGTATGTGTGTGAAATTTTGTTGTGCTGGTGTGTGTGTTATTTTTGCTGTGTGGAGTAGTAAGATAAGATATTTATTTATTGAATTTCTGTGAAGGATTTGGATGTAAAGTACTGTTGGTGAGTGGAAGTTGAATGGTAAAGGGGTAGTGATGTTAGTTGGAAGAGAGTGTATATGGTGTGTGAGAGCAGATATAGGGGTTCTGAATGTTTATATTTGATTTGGTAGCAATATGTGTGGTGGAGTGGAGAGCAAGGATTGTTTGGTTGTGTGTTTTTGATTAAAAAAATGAGGATGGTGTTGTTGGTGGATGATATGAGAGAGCGTTGAGTAAAGGATCGGTGGTGATTGAATTGGTCAGTTTGGAGTAAGTAGAGGGCAGAGCTAGTGTTTTGCATGAACAGGGAGTGTGTGTATGAAGGTATTAAGGGTGTGTATAATTTTGGTTTGTGTTTTGTTGGCGATTTGTGGATTTCATAATATATAGGCCAAAGTAGTGTTTTGTATGAGAACTAACGTGCCATTGTGTGGCAGTAGAAGTGGAAGAGTGTAAAGATGTGGTTTGTGGGGTTTAGTAGTGGTTGTTGAGACATTGAAATGTGGATAGAGTTTGTTTGTTGTAAATGAGCAGTGCGGATCTGCTAAGATTGTATCATTATGTTTGGGGATGTGGATGGCTAAAGTTGGTTGCTGGTAAATAGAAAACGGTCAGCATTTCTGGCACTAGGCCCAACCCAGCCCGAATAGGCACAAACAGGCAACTTGCCTTATTTTTTCCACCCTTAGCCCCGACGCCCGGGCTGCTAATGTGTGCAAGTGAGGGCAAGTGGAAGATGAAAATGTCTAAGGATAGTGTTAGGCATGAAGCCTTAAGGTATTTAGCGAATGGTTGGCTCAAAGCAAAAATGGTGAACCAAGATGTCCAACCATCTGAAAGGTTGCAGATGAATCATTAGAGGTGAATTGTTTGATGTTCCGGAGAAAAAACATTGGGCCTGATTACAGTTTTGGCTGTGCAGCACCCGCTTTGCACCATCACTGCACCGCCAAAGCCGTTCATGGTCTATCCGCCAGATTACGAGTACAACTTGTGTCAGGCAGGCTTTTCTTTTGCCGTTCCCATAGCGATACCCTGAAAATAAGCACTGCAATGGGAACGCAAAAGAAGTTCCAGAACGACATGGACTGTGAAGTCCTTACCGCACTGGAACTTGGGGTGCATGCAAACAGGGGTGCACATGTTGTGACCCCTGAATGCATTTTCATGGCAGTGACAGCATGGGAGCCCTTTAGGGCCTCCTTTGTTTCCCCACTGCCAGCCTTTTCATGATGGGCTTACTGACATGAAAGGGCTGGCGGTGGTAAAACTCAAAATATGCTCAGCGGACCGCAGCGGTCCTGCTTTGCATATTGGATACCCCTGTCTGCTGTGCCACCGCCAGCCGTTCCCTGGTACAGCTGGTGCAGCGGTGGATGGTCCGAAATGCCGCCTCAGAATAGAGCGGCTGCAGGACCGCCACTGCTGCGCAACAGCGAGTCTGGCCGTCAAAGACCGCCAGACTCGTAATCAGCCCCTTTTTTCTTCCAGTGGATTTATGCAAACATATTAGAAGTCCTCAGTGACAGTTATTTTGGGGCTACCCTTGCCAGGAGAATGATGAGGGGCAAGTACTGGTGTCCTTGATTATACAGTGATTCAGCACAAGGTGAGACTGAACTTTTATGGCCTCCCAAGTATTTGTTATATTGATAAATATTTTGGGAATTGGAGATGAAATAATACATTTGGGGCCACATGCATCAACATTTGGATTTGTGATTCCTAAACAGCGATTTTTAAGGAATCGCTATTTGGGAATCGCAAATCCTTATGCATGTAGGAATCGCAAAATAAATTGTGATTCCTTAACATTACCTATTGGCGATTCGCAAACTGTGAACCGCTATTAGGTAATGATACTCCATTCATTCCCATGGGGCTATAGGCCCATAGGATTGAATGGCAATGTATTCGTAAATTGCAATTACCAAATTGGTAATCGCAAATTGCTAATGCAATTCCAAGGGTGCCAGGGGGCCTAAGGACCCCCTGATGCCCCCCTCAAAAGGTAAGTGTGCACATGTAGCGCACACACATCCCCTAAGGGCATGTGTGTGTGCCACACTTTGAAAAATTCAATTTTGTGCATTTTTCAAAGAATGCGCAACTTGAAGTTGATGGTAATTAGCGTTTCCTAAATGCACAGTTTGCATTTAGGAAAGGCTTGATGCATCGCCTTTAGGGAATCGCAAATTGCCGAATCGCTATTAGGTAATGTTAAGGAATCGCAATTGTTTTTGCGATTCCTACATGCATAGCATTTTGCGAATCCCAAATAGCGAATCGGTAAAATTCGCTATTTGGGAATGCCAAAATGCAGGCTTGATGCATGTGCCCCTACATGTTTTATGTGTTTTTACCACTTTTCCATTCCCACGCAGGTTGTGTTCATATGCTCACGTCATGCGGTTGTTTTATTTTTAAGTAAGTTTAGAAACAAAACCTAAATGTTTACTTTTTGGTCTACCTATTTTTGCACTGTTTGGAGAACTCTTGGGACAAAGATCCTGTGGCTGCAGGAGGAAGATGGACGTTGTTAATTCAGTACTACAGCATTCGTTTTTAGGACATTTCTATTTGGAAACAGTGTTAATTTTTATGGTTATGATTTTAGTGACAGAGTTTCCCATACCGATGTTGATTTTTTGTAGTGCTTCCACCCACATTTATGTGTTAGTACTGGCTTTTTGCAATATAATTTCATTTTTGGAGAATGGATGTTTTCTGGCTATTGGAACAAAAAAAAACTTTTTTCCTATTTTTTCTTTTTAAAACTGCGTTTTTATACTCAAAATGCATACATTTGTAATAATTGGGTTGTAGGTTATGGTTTTATATTAAAACCAAGATTTTTCGGGACTTACATTTTTTTCTGAGTATGTTAATTTGTCTATATAGATTATTGGAGTACTGTTGACTCTTGGTGGCATGTTGTTTAAAAAAGTTACCAAGAGTTGAAGAAAGAAGCCAACTACAGGTAGAAACCCCAAAATTATTTTACTTGGGGTAAACAAAAATTTAAAAATGCCAATTGAATTGCAAAACGTTTTTAAAACAGGCAAGTAATTTAGGGAAATATTAGTGAGCATTAGTAATGTAATATGTATGCAATACTGTTCAGGTATTGTGAAGCCACCATCAAAAAATATTGTTGAGTTTGACCCAATAGTCTCTCAGACATGTCTTTAGTCTTTTTTGATATACATGGTTTCAGGCTACCTGAAAGTGACTATGCAAGTCTCATTTCTTGGAAACTTTGGGGCATATTATCAAGGGCTCTATCGCCGCTTTAGCGGGACTTTTTCCCGCTAAAGCGGCGATAATTCTAACGCCCTATTAGCAAGCTGTCGCTAACTGCTGTTAGCGACAGCTTCTAGGCGATAGCGACCGGGTTGGGTGCCGCTTTGCATGCCAGCGATATTTATCGCTAATGGCATGCAAAGTAGGCGTTCCCAACCTAAAAGCGACTGGAAACAGTCGCTAAGCTCGCTATCGCCTATTAGAGAGGCAGGGAGGTGATTAACGAACCAGCGCTAAACACGTTTAGCGCTGGTTTGTTAACTCCTGGTCCAGACCTGACTTAGCCATGTAATCCAATGGGAGGTGGATTACATGGCTAAATCCCCTCGCCCTATTAGCAAGATAACACTGGTCACAGTGCGAATATCGCTTGTTTTCAAGCGATATTCACACTGTTCTCCAGGGTTTCTATCGCTTAGGAGATAAGCGTTGCTGATAGCACGCTATCTCCGCGATAGAAACCTGCGATAGCCGGCGATAATTATCCAAGCGCTAACTGCGCTTAGCGATAATTATCGCCGGTTTTTGGTAATAGGCCCCTTTGTTTCTTCTTCAAAATTTCCAAGAAATGAGATAGGTTTGGGTGAAGTTTGCCAATTGATTTACTGATGGAATTGTGCCATACCTCAATGGCATTGTTAGTCTTTGCACCTCCGTCTAAGCAGGTTGTGTAATAGTTCCACCATTCACTGGAAAACCTTGGCTTCCTCCTGCGACCGACCTGCTTAGATGGCCAATTCATGTATCTTCAAAAACAGTTTGTATGGGTTTTCATTCAAAATGAAGTTTACTGCTTGATATGTAATCCTCAACGAAGGATGATTTTTGGATTTTTTTGCCAATATGCCTGTGAAAAGTGAAAAAAGATCCCTGAATTTGGGTGGGAGGGTAAATTTCTGAATTTGAATTAATCATTGAAAATTCAAAGTCAATTATTACTTTTCTAGGACTTTTATTTATTTTTTGGGATTTTACAACTTTTAAAAATTCAGTGTATGTTGAAGATTGCTTCTCAGGAAGTAAACTTTACACTAATGGGAGAGTTGTGTTATTTATGTGAGCGTGAGAAGTGTAAGTTTAGGCGAAAGGATGTGGTGTTAATTTAAAAGTACTATCCATCATCCAAATTTCATTATTCTCAAGTGTTAAAGTGTTATTGGTTGTGCTAAATATTAGTATTCTTTTCTGAGGGTTTTCGTTGTAAGTTAATAGGAAAGGTTCTTTATAGAAAGTGATAGTTAATTCAGGGGGATGTTAATGTCAGAGTTAGTGTGTGGTGTTATTTGATTACTTGCCTGTCTTTGTCTTTGTACCATTCACCCAGTATTGTGAATTTTGGGCATTCTACTAGCTATATGCATGGGAATGGTTTCAGATATCTGTCTCAAAACTTGATCCATAGGGCTCATTGGAGGTGGATACAAGTTCTCTAATTTTGTGTATGTTTTCACCTTCTTCAAGCTCTATTGCAGAGGCAGAGTGGTTATGCTGAGTTGTCCTAACTACGGTGTCTTCCAGAGTAACCACTCTTCCTGTTCAATGCAGTGAAAAGTACTCCACACACCTCCAATGACACCTGGGCCTAGTTGACCTGACCTTACAATAAGGTTTGCCAGCATATTTTAACAATCTGTTGCATCTCTGGGATCTGACATAACTTGCTTGATTAGCTGATGCCACTGATGTTGGTTCTGTTAAAATAGAGAAATAGAAAAAAGTAAAGGTCCTTATTAAGAGTCAGTGGACCGTGATACCCGCTGTCTGAACACTGCGAGCTCGGCGGATTGCATTTGGGAAGACTGCTGCTGAACTGCTAGCACCACCAGCACACCGCAGATGGCCGGGTCGCGGTCGGAGAAAGGCAGCTGCTATAGGGTGGTACAGGGGCGTTTCACCACCATGCATATTACGATTTGGCTTTTCCACGAGCTGACCGCGGTGGTGAGACCGCCAGCTTCAAGTCAGCGGAAATGAAGGATTTGAGGTATGTACTCACCCATTTCTTGTTCTTTCAGCCAGAGTTCGACATAGATCCCTTTCTTCAGGTCCCCCCTTCACGAGCCTGTTTGTGGCGATGTACAGGTGAGTCTTTTCAGTATCATATACACATTGCCTGGACTGCCAACATAATGGACCCGACACTGGGTAGGGGGTATTTTTCCACATGTATCATGCATATGTGTGCATCCAGCACATATGTAGTTCAAATGCTCACACAGGCATCGATACATGTGGAAAATCAATCACCACCACAGCAAAATCTCTGCAGTCAACCTACGGTTACCGCAGTATACTCGTAATATGGCAGTCTATAAACCACTGGCACTGTGAGCACCTGGCGGCCGCGGTGTTTGAAGGATTGGACTACCAAACTCATAATAAGGTCCTTAGTTCACGTTTTTACCATTTTATTATTTTTTGCTTTTGTTTATTTGTCTGGTAAAAGAATGACACAATGGTTTGTTAATTCTTTTTTACTGTGGAGAAAGAAAAAAGTTTAGACCTCAGGTTGGCGGTCCACAACAGCAATTACGATGAAACCACACATGGTGCTGTCGGAAACCACCTGCAGCACAAGCTTACATAGAGAAATGGGAGTTTGTGTAAATCCCTGCACGGTGCCAGCCACATGGTGCAGGGATTTTCAGGTGCCCCCCAAGCCATCAATCGGAGGCTGCAGATGGAAGGGGCCCTGCTAGGGGCCCCCAATGTCGCTTTCAGACAGGCTCTCCATGTCGGAAAGCATGACATGGAAAGCCTGTCTGAAACTGACATTATAATCCCAACAGCGGAAACGCTGTCTGTTTTAGGGATTATGTGCAGCTTACGACTGGCTGGCGGGCTCCTTGAGCCTGTCAGAAGCCAGTCAGTTTGACTGGCCGGTTTAAACTCCGACTGCCTTCTTTGTAAGAAGGAGGTCGGAGTTTAAACCATGGATGTGGTTCGGAAAGCCTCTGACCTTGTGGTCGGAGGCTTTCTGACCAAAATCCAAATAAGGACCTCTGTTGAAAAGAGAATATTTATTATTAGTTAATATTTTTATCTTGGAAAAAAATCGGCATGTTAGAAAAAATATTAGTTATTTACCTGGAATTGGTGAGTTGTTTCTTTTTGAAGGAGGTTATTGGTAGTAGGTGTTTCTCCTTTGAAGTTTTCTGTAGGAAAATTGTTCTTTCTTCAAATATGTTGTCATCTATTGCAAAAAGAAAAATGCAATGTAATATTTATTGATTAACCTTGAGATTTATGGTGTTTTTCTTACTATTTACTGTTAATATTTACAATATTTACATGGATATTTGTGTTTTTGTTGTGTAGGATATGTTCTGTATTTTGATGCATTTCAAGTTGTTTTGTAGGTAGATGTATCTGTTTTAATACTGAAAGAAAATACATGTTCTAATTTTTTAAGTATTTATTTTATCAACTTGAGCAACTGGTTTGAGGTATGCATTTGGGAAAATTAAACTACTAAATTTGCACTCTAGTTAATGTTCAGCACCTGCCCTGAGGTAAGTACTTGGCTGAGTTAAAATAGTAATTTTGCACCCTAGTCACTGTATAGCATCTGCCCTGAGGTAAGTACTTGGTGGAGTTAGAACAGCAATTTTGCACCCTAGTCACTGTCCAGCACCTGCCCTGAGGTAAGTAAACAGTGGAGTTAGAATAGTAATTTTGACTCTAGTCACTGCCCAGCACCTGCCCTCAAGTAAGTATTTAATGATGTTAAAGTAGTAATTTTGCCCACTAGTCACTATCCAGCACCTGCTCTGAGGGAAGTTTCAGGTGGAAGTAGAATAGTAATTTTGCTCTATAGTTACTGTTTAGCATGTACCAGAAGGGAGGTATCTGCTGGTGTTAAAATAGTAAGTTTTCATCCCAGTCATTTTCCAGCACCTGATCTAAGGGAAGCAGGTAGTGGAGGTATAACAGTAATTTTTGCTTCTACTAAATTATTGATATTTTATTCTAAGGGCGTGATTATGAGTTTGGCGGTGTGGGCTGCCATGCAACCACCCTGCTCCCACACCACAAGCTCGTCTGCACATCTACCGCCAGATTACAAGTTTATACGTGGTCTGGTGGGTGGTGCTTTGGCTTTACCATGGCAGTGCCTATTTAGAAAGGCACCGCAATGGGAGCGCCAAAGCACGTTCCTGCATGGTATGGACTGTAAAATCCATGCAGTGCAGGAACTGGGGGTGCCTGCAGACAGGGGGGCACACCATGTGCTCCCTTGCATGCATGTCCTGGCCCAAAGGAAACAGGGGCCCTGTAGGGCTCCCTTAGTTTTCTCCCTGCCACAGTTTTCATGGTGGGCTCACTGGCATGAAATCTGTGGCTGTCAGGAAACTCATAATATGTTTATTGCTTGGCCAGACCGCCATGCCACCGCCGAGGGATCACGGATCCCCGGCAGTTGTGGTGGTCCAATGGCAGTGGGACCGCCTCACTCATAATGCAGCAGTTTGACTGCAAGTGCAGCGGTTCCCACGAGGCCACCGCGAGTTTGGGAGTTCGATGGACCGCCAAACTCGTAATCAGGCACTAAGTGTTCACCTAGCTATTTTTCTATAGTTATTTAAGTTAACGTTTTGTAATTGTTTTGTGGGAAAAAATATATTGCAACATTTTGTCACTATATTTTCTTCACTAATATAAAATATGTAATGTGTTAGAAAGATAATATTTTATAAAACTGCAAAATTGTTTTATATAAAATAATTTGAAATTTACGAACCCAATATGTGTTTGTCGGGCCACGTTTGTAAATTTTGTGTAAAAAATCTGTAAGTTTAGGATTTTTTTTTTATCAATATGTAATATAACTAACTGGTGAAAATACAAGTACTTTTTTGTGAAAGTTCTACTTACTTGGACAGATAAATGGTAGTCTGTGGTAGGAAAGTCTCACTTCAGTAATAATCACTGTGTGGTCACGAACACAGTGAGTGTACTAGTGAATGCAAAAAGGTGGGCGACACCTTTTATATGTGTTTAGTGTGGTAGATGAAAATTTAAACAAAGATATGTGTTGGGATGGACGCTTTCGAATGAGTTTTATTGTGGATGTGTAGTTTATTATTTTATTCATATAAAGAAAACATGTATTCCACTTCCTGTTTTACAATAGGAGTCATTTGAATTTGGGAAAAGCTGAAAATAAGGGGTTAAAATAAAGGTAGGACTAAGTTGCAAACATTGTATTTGGGAACAAGTTTTTGAAATAATAGGCATATTGTGTGATGTTTTATTTGTAATGTGTATTTGTATAATGTGTTTTGGAAAAGATTAGTGTGCAAATTTTTTATTGGGATTATTTAGAAATAGTTTTCATTTTTTAACATTTTATGATTCAATGTACTTTTACTTCATTGGTTGTAATGACATGTTGTAACAGTATGCGTGCTAATGTGGTAATGGTAGGCATGTTAATGACACGTTTAATGAGATTCTGGTAGTGTGTTTTGTGGTGAAAACGTGTGTTGTACTAGTAAGTGCATTGTAAAAACCATTTTATTAAGGCTTGCATGGTAAAGACACTCATTGTTCCATCATACATCCCTTCTAGAGCCACCATTAACAATAGCCATCCATGGATTTTGGACTCCAAATCATCAAACCATGTCTGCAGCCATTTTGCAAAGGGAAGGCTATCCTGGCTGCATGCACTACCCATTGTAGTTGGCCTACATAGGTCATAGCATTGTGGCAATGAGCAGTCAATCACCAGAAATTGCTGTGATGGGATTGTTCTGCTCCTTTGGACCTTCTTATTTCTCCATGCACCATTAAGATCATTTCTATTGAAATTGACCTGCATTGCTATGAACTTGTAAGACATCTCTGAATGCCCTCTAAAGCACTTTATAATACCTAGCTGTTAGACCTGTCAGACTTAGAGTGGTCTTCCCCTAAACCTTTTTCCTTACTCCTCCATTTTTGCTGATCTTGATTTTGTTGACCATTAGGACTCTGTGCACTTTATCACTGCGAACTAGTGCTAAAGTGCGTGCATCACTCCCTAAAAGATGGTAACATTGGCTTACACCCAAATGGCACATTTAATTTACTTGTAAGACCCTAGTAAAGAGGTACTCCATGTACGCAGGGCCTTTAAATTCAATGGTACTAGTGAGCTTGCAGCATTCGTGCTGCCCACTTAAGTAGCCTTTTAAAACATGTCTCAGGCTATTTACTTGTAATGCTTCTCATTACCATACACCATTTCTTCAAAGCCAGACCTATTGCCAGTGCCAATGCTTGTTAGAAACATGTACCTCATAGAATCTACCAATCTATCTATCCATCCAATCATTCATCCATCTAATCAATTTCCCTGGCCTATATTCAGACGATTCTGTAAGGCATATTTCGTGCAATACGAGCTGAAAACGACTACAAGCTCTATCCTGAGAGATGAGTCACAAATCTAGACAGAGATGTGGTAGGCCCATGGGCACTTTATACAGAACCTCTTGCTGTGCAGTTTTTTTAATGATAATTTAGTATTGATCACTACCCTTAAGTATTTCACCATGTCAGCTACTCTGATCTCAAATTTAGAGAAAGACAAGTTAAATAAAGTACTTGAACGTTTTTTGGCTGTGGGTGTTTTTAGCATGAATACTGTCTAACCTTCACTTAAAGATTAATGGTTTCTCGGCAGGCGGTGTCCAGAGTATTCCAGAACTGTTATCGTAATTTTATTTTGTGTGAATCACATCCTTCTAGTATATTTATGAATTTTAAATGCATAAGCTCAACAAACAAGACACAACCTCCTTATGAAAAACAAGAAGTGCGATGATAAAATACAGCTGCAGAGGAAATACTAACAGTGATAGAGAGCAATGCCACCTGGTTGTAGAAAACATGCCCTAAATTCGGTCTTGCACCTTTTTTCTAAGTCACATGTATCATCATGTTTTTAGTTTGCTGTTTTCATTTTATGAGAGAATATTACTTCGTTTCAATTAAAGTCAACATCTTTATTTTTTTAGCATAGAAATACTGTGAAAAATGGTTTTCCTGCAACTAAACCGGCTTTACACCCAGTCTATACAGGAGGGAAGTGGATGTGAAGTAAAGAGGGCCTTTTGACTTTGGTTTAAGACTTGGGGTTGGGGGGCAGGGCCTAGACATTTGAGGCCTCATTTAGGGGGATATGTACAAGGAAGTGGAGGAGAGAGGCGTTAGCCTTCCTAGCTTAACACCTCTCTCCTCCACTTCTGAAACGCAAGGCTGCACCATTTTTACAAGAATGTGGTGCAGTCTTGCATTTCCCCCTGCGATGACGCTAAGTTTAGCAACTTATCCCCAACGCAGGCACCCTCTCACCAGAGTACAAGGGTGTCTGGGTGCAGGGGAGGATTGTTTATGTGTAGGATGGTGTCCCTTCCTGCACATAAAGAATCCTATAAATGCCATTCTATCACTTTCATGTGTCCTGATTCATGCAGCACACATGAAAGTGACAAAATTGCATTTTTTTTTAAGTTTGTTTATGTACAGGAAGGGACACCTTCCTGTACATAAACAAACAATGGCATCTTGCTTTTTCCATGTGTGCTGCACAAGGCAGCACAAATGGAAAAAGCAAAAACAAGGATAAATAATGCATTTCTCCTCATTTTGCCATCTTAAGACCAGTTTTTACCTGGTCCTAATTTTGGCGCTGCCTCCATTGTACGCCACCCTTGAACATAGGGGGCAGCGTCAAAATGAATGGATGTTGCTGTGGAATGCCCAACGCAACACCCACTGCTCACCCCTTTCACGCTAACCATAACGTGAAAGGGGGCCTTATGTACAAGGCAGCGTTAAGCCACGTTAAGTGGCTTAACGCTGCCTAGTACATAAGGCGCAGCCCCTATCGCCACCACAACGTCACTATAGGTGACGTTGTGGTGGCGATATGGGCTTGTACATATACCCCTTAGTTTGGTAGAACCGTAAATCATAAATCAGAGAACATCACTGTGTTTAAAGCAGCAGAATCTATGCTGGCTCCACCTCTGACGGGGCAACCCATCCAACAAGGCAGCCTTTTAAATCATAAAAAATACTGATGTTTTTGGCAAACAAGAATGAGGTTTGCCTATATGCTTGGCTTATCGGCTCCTTCGCTACTGACCCACACAGCTGCCTGTGGTTGTCCAGGTACCCGGCCACCAATATTTGTGGCTCTTTCTCTGTGAAGTTTGGGGCCCTGTTGCCTAAAACACCAGCAGGTTGCAGAGGTGGTTGAGCAGCAATGTCTGCGGTGTGTGTACCCGACAAACGTTAGGAGGAAAGTGAGATAAACTCTGAGCTGCATGCATGCATGTACTGCCTCAGCAATTTTCGCATGCGTCAACATACACCTACACGAAAAAGCATCTTTGTCTATCAATCACACAATTAGAAACAAAACAATATGTGTGTACACCTGTGACACAGTGATATCCTTTTTGACAGTTAGTCCATCTTCCATGGCAGATAGGCCAGGTACCTGACATTTTAGGTACGCCTTGTGTTTTATACTTTAGATGGCTCGCTTGTTAAGCCTAAAATGGCGGAATGAATTTAGATGAAGACAAATAATTTTATCTGTCACATATCAGTCGTCAATGATGTACAGTTGTCCGAATTGTACATTTGTTATAAAAATGATATACATGGTGGATTTTAAACCTGCACTGGCAGAAATTCAAAAAAGGAAAAAAATGTTAATGTTCATTTTAAACTAAAAAAAAACCAGGTAAATTATATAAATAAAAACACTTGTGCTACCTAATGGTAGTTATTTAAATTTGTTAGGTCACTTATTTCTGTGTTAATACAAAAACACGTATGAAATGCCTTGGTGCCCCCTGCACCTAGCAGCTGGCGCCCTTAGCAGAATTATGGGCGTGGGATCCCCCCCCCCCCTTCGGGTTGGCACCGGAAGGAATCCTACCTCAGGAAGCGATCGTGACATCATCAATGCAGAACGACCCGCGGCAGCCAGCAATATAAGGGGGGAATGGGGAAGCTTCTCCCTCTTTGTTCTTCCCTTCCAGCTCCTGCAATTCGACGGCCGATGCTCTTTGGGTCTGCGTCCCCGGCTCTGGCTCCACCCACTGCTATTGCCTGGCATGTACCAAAGAAACAAAAGAAAAGATTCTTAGGGGTGAATACACTGATGTATTCGATTTGATCAATGCTGGGGTGGTCCTGGCAAAACACAGAATGGGAAAAGAGGGGGATCTGAAGTCAAAAAAGGTATGGGTAGAATGGTCCATAAAGAACTGGGTGACAGGGTTTTCTATCTATGCGGCAATCCTAGTCGAGAAGTTTCCCGCGGTAGCCCCGCAGTTGTTTAGCTATATGGCCACGATTCATAGTGCGGCCTCTGACTTCCAAGGTTATGCTTGGCTCCAATCGTTTATGAAATTCAGGCAGATGAAGGCGGTGCGGCCCAAGATGGCATGGGACCAAAGGGATATAAACATTTGGCATGCCGAGTTTTACGCTTCACTGGCAACCAACAAGAACCTTCATTCCTTTCGAGTTGACAAGGCCGCATATGATAAAAAGTTGGCCTGTTGGCAATATAATAAAAAAGAGTTTCTCAGAGGGTCTTCCTGCAAATTCAAACATCTTTATTCCTTCTGTGGGACCCAAGGCCATCCAGAATCTAGGGGGCATATGTACAAGGTGTTAACGCCGCCATTGCGTCAATTTTCTGATGCTACAGTGTTTTTTTTTTAATCGCCGTATTTACAAGTTGCCGCTAACTGCAGTTAGCAGCAGTTTTCCTGCGTAAACGTGCGTTTTTTGGATCACCACTTCTGTTAGCAAGACTTAACAAAAATGAGATTCAAGGTGGACGTTCCCGTGAAAAAATTGCCGCTAACCCCACTTTGCGATATTTACAATGATTTATCGGTCCGCCGATACTTCCAATAAACTGCCGCTAAGGCCAGTTAGCGGCTGGTTTTTAAGACCAGAAAAAAGCTGGTCTAAAAATGGTGCAAAAACACCTGTAAATAAGGGAGACTAACCTAGACCCTGATTTGCTTACCTAATGACGCCATGGAGGTACTACTCTTGCAGCTTGGAGCTCCAAGAAGACCACAACCACCATCTACACTGCCACCGCCACCAGTACCATCACAGAGGCAGTGCCAAAGAAGAGAGCAGGTCTACCGCCAACGCATCACCCTGATAGACCTCAGGCCAGAGGATGTGATAGCCCACTACAGGCTGAAAAGGACCTCCATCCTACGCATTCTCACCCAGATAGCGCCAAGGCTGCAGGCCCCATCACAGCGCTGTACGAACATCCCTCCGCAGACAAAGCTACTTGCAGTGCTGCACATGTTTGCCTCTGGTACCTTCCAACCAACCACTGCCAGAGTGGGTGAAGTCTCACAGTCAGCCTTCTCAAGGTTCCTCCCAACTGTCTTGGATGCCATCATCAGCCTGATGCCGCAGCACCTATGGCGTCCTACGCTTCCCCAACACTGTGCAAGAACAACAAGCAAGGCTTCTATGACATTGCTGGGTTTCCGCTTGTGTTGGCAATTGACTACACCCATGTTCTACTTAGCGCCTCCCACGGACACTGCACATATATACAGGAACAGGAAATACACACACTCAATGAATGTTCAGGCAATTGTGGACCACCTGGGCCTGTTGTTCAATGTTGTTGCTAAGTTTCCTGGAAGTGTGCATGACTACTACATCTTTCGCCAATCGATCATCAATCAGCGGTTTGAGAATGGCACATATGGAAATAGACTGTTTGTTGGTAAGTACAAAATGAACACACCACGCACCTCAAGTACACAAGCATGTAGCTCAAATATGTGAGAATGCACATGTAGCCAATGTAAAGTGACATACCTTGGAACTGGTCCAAACAATATACACAAGCACACAATACAAAATAATCAAGACATATGTCAGACAGCACAACAAGGGAGCAGCCTAGAAAATCTCACACAAACCAGTATGGCACCCATGGAATATAGATTTTGCTGAACTCATCAGATAAAATTTAAAATAAATCAATGCAGCACATGACACAGAACATATGCTTCTGCTGTGCTACATACATCTTGAAATAAACACATGTGCCATATGGACAAGAAGATGACAGAGCCCCTGCTCTCACATGTGATGGTGCAGAATTAGCTGACATGCAAAAACATAGTCAGCCATGCACCATGCACCATGCAGCAGGTGTTCCTGCATCATGGGTTTGCAAGTAGTGCTGCATGAGGGGAGCACCAACTGCACACACATATTCACCAAAGTTTATTAAACATCACTCTGTATTGTTGCAGAATGGAGCATGCAGAGGAAGAGCATGCAAACAATCCAAATCACAATCTTACTACATGTTGTGCATGCATATGACTACCATGGTGAGGTGTAACAATCTGATGCACAAAATCTGAAATTACGTGTGTCGATTGTGAACTGACACACACACTTCAATATTGATGGGTATTACTCAAACATGCATACATGCAGAGTCAAAGTCAACTCATGCACAAGGACATCAAAGCATATGTACGTTGTCATCACATGTCCTAGTAAGTTAATTGCACCAGGTAGCAGTGCCACTGTCACTTAAACACTGACCCACCTTGGGGACAAGGTGGATGTAATTAGCCCACAATGAGTTCAACGTTTAGCAGACAAGGAATTTCGCTCTCAGCTACTCTCAGCACAATCTCTCCCAATGAGGTATCTAGATGATGTTCCAACATAGTAATCATCAAAAGGTTAAGGTGGATGTTTCAGCAGGCACATGTGCCAATGGTGCACCGATAAAATATGTACACAGGAGAGGATCAGTTTGTGCAATGGACCTGTAAAGAAACTGTAATCTCTTTTCTAATGAAACATACATCTTGACAGTTATAGCATGGAGGTAATACACAGGATCCAGACAATGACAACATTGTGATGTGTAGGCTTTCAAGTATGGGCAATTTAATTTCAGTGATGCTGGTTAATTGTCTGAAGCTCCACATGACAAACCAGAATGGCCAAAGTTGCACAATACACACACCCCAAAATAGACACTCTGCAAACACAGCAGGCACAGATACTAATGGACACATCTCTCCATTATCTGTTTCAGGTGATCAATGATATGCACTCTCGGCATGGTTTGATGACGCCCATCAAAGTGACACACACACAGGCACAGAGAGACTACAACGTTGCACTGGGATGCACAAAGGCCATTGTTGAACGGGCATTTGGTGTCCTTTAATCTAGGTTCCAGTGCCTAGATATATCGGGGGGCAGACTCCTGTACAGTCCTGAAATTGTATGCAAGATCATATTAGCATGTTGCATTCTGCTCAATATTTGTGTACGCACAGACACACAATTGGATGAAGACCAGGAGGAGCAGGACAATCCAGAGGATGGCCAGGACGAAGAGGCAGATGCTAGACACACCACAGCTTCTGCTGCTGGAACAGCAAGAAGGGATCAAATCATCAGAATTTGTTTTACATAATCTCAATAAGCAAAGATGCCATCACATGGTTTCATCTGAAAAAAAGCCACATAATCTTACTTTGTGAAATAAAATATCACTACACAAAATTCTTGTATGCATGGTTAATATTTTCAGAAGTTCATATATCTGTTAAGTGAAAGGTAAACTAAAAACTGATCCACACAGCTCTCACAAATAGCAGTGGACAGAACGTCCATCAAACGAAGATTGGGGATGGAACAACAGATTAGGCCTATGCCCTAAGTAATGTGTATGGTCCCTCAGTGAACAGAGAACAGACATGCACATGAGTGAAGTGCTGCAGAAAATCCAATGATTACAGCGAAAGTTTCCCAGCAACATACTAACAATTACATCATGAATGGACAATGTTTTGGGTGAGATGGACATGCCAACAAATAGTAGCACCATGACATTGTCAAAAATGTCTGGGGATGGTCAAGTTTACCAATGTCAATTGCATGATGTGTGTCATTTCGTAATTTATCATAATTACACAAATATACATACAAACATGCACTTACAAAATGTGGCAATGTCACATTTTGTTGTATCACTCTAGGAATGTACAACATACTCTGGAGAATACAATGTTGGTCAAGATGGCCAGAAAACACATATGCAATGTGTTGCAGCCCTGTGTGGGCAACCTGTACCGCAACTCCAGTCATGATTATGCTACCCCAAAACCTATCTCCGGACAGAACCAAGGGAAATCCACCATACACTCAAGAGAATCATAACATGTGATGATGAAAAACAGACACACATGGTTGTCTCCTGGATGACAACTTAAGAAAGCAAATTACATGTGAGACATATCCCATGTAAGTCATGGTTGTACAAGCAGTGTGAACATGTATCTGTTGAACATAACATTGCTGTGCCTCATCTGCTCCATATAAAACCATCTCACAACCATGGACAACGACACAAGGCCTCTAAACACAACGCACTTTTACAAACAGTGATTCACCAAACTCAATCCTTGGTCAACCAGGAGTACGCAAGCATGGGTACAGTTGGGCACTCTGAGTATGCCGGTGGAAACCACAGGTGCTGGATATGCAAATGTGCCCTCTAAGTTACACAGTCACAGGTACCCTGACATAAAACATTTCACAAGGTCAGGTGCCTCACCTTCACCAGCTAATGATCTGCACAGAAATATCATGCATGATGATGTGAAAAGGGGCAGGACAAAATAGGATGTCTCCACTGTAAACCCATTGTTGTGTTGGTGTGTGCCATGCAATACAGAGTACCCTTTGTATATGATCATGTGCACCTTGATTGTTCACCCCTACACAGTGCAACATTCCTGCTTCTCCGGTCTGCAATGGGTCTGCATCTGGCATGCCAGAGTTTTCCAACAGCTAAGTGTTGTTGATGCCAGTGCACACAGGCCTGTGGAAGACGCAGGACTAGCCGTCAAAGACAATTTGCATAAACACTGCAGTACCTGTATCTGACAATATAGGTCAAATACAAATGATACAGTGTTGAGTCAATTCAATGTGGACTGTATGTGCTTACTAGCATTGGACGTCATACTGTTGTAAGTAGTGCACTATGTAAGGTGCTGCTCAGTTGTGGCCCTCTAACAATGTCCTGTCCACCCTGCACACTGGCTCTACAACATGTTACCAGATGGCTTCGTGTGCTTTGTTGTCCTTTACATAATTTGCACACTGCTGACACATTCTGCATTCTGGTGCATAGATTTCTGCCAACAACATCAGCGGTGCTACCACAAGCTCATGCTGCCTACAGAGGCCGAAACATGACGTACTGCAGACACACAAAAAATGGTTGGTGTGCCACCTGTCCAGGCATCATACTGTTATCAACTTAGCTTCAAGCTGTGTAGCGCTGTCACACCAGACTGATGTGAAATTGTGCCGGACACAAACTGTTCAGTATGACATGTAAGAATGTATTGCACATATGTAGCAGAAATGAGAAATCAAATGCCAAATATACACAATTTGCTCACATCATCAGATAATGTAAATCCCCATTGTGTCCCACAACCACCTTGATTCATGCACATGACTGACTTTGCAGCTGCGCATATAAATTGTGCACATCTGCTAATCTAGGCTGAAGAATACCAAGTACGAATCTGTGGTCAAGCCTTCACATTGTTTGAAGCATCCAAAATCTGTTTTACAAGTACTGGATGCCTGATGTTCATTAACATGTGTGTTGCAAGCCTGTCAAACAGTAGCAGACATCACAGGAATGAGTAAATTGACAGTCACTTATGTTGTCACACATACTAACTATGCCAAACATAATGACTACCACTGATGCATGCATGTCTAATCACACATGAATCAATGTGGATAGGCTGCAATGTGTCATCCAAGGTCATGTAGACAGCTATGTATAACTGTAATCTTGACATTTCAGAATGACTGCAAGTCACATACACAACACAGATCACATAAACAAATGGTGTCAGCAGTCATGCAATTTCATGAAACTTGTACATCTGATGAACAACTTGCACTTTGCATCCAAAATGTTGCCGCTTAAACACAAAAACGATAATTTTATCATAACTGCCATAGCAAATAATCGCAAAGTACATGGTACAACACTAAAAATTACTGCAAAAGCCAATAGCATGCAAAATATTATCGCATAGTCAAAAAATGGGCTGCAAACACACAGGAAGTGATGTCAGCATGCATCCTTTGTAATGGAGGAGCACTGTACACTTTCACTTTCTCTTTTAAGCACACTGCCAGTGTCTGTGGAGAGTGTTGGAGGTGGTTTGAGTTGTGTGCTGGTTTGTTTGGAGTAGAGAGTAGTGTTGTGTCCTGTGATCTGTCCCTAGTGTGTCTGTGAAGTCTTGTGTACTTGTCCTTATGTGTTTTTTGCGTCTTGTACTAAATCTTGTCAGGTGTCTGTCCAAGGGGTACTTTTATAATATTAATAGTTGCAGGGGGATATTTTGGGGCTTTTCTTTGTTCCTAGTGGGCTTAAGGGTGTTTTGGAAGATGCTGGGTGTGGGTAGGGAGGGCAGTATATCAGTGGGGGCATTGGGGGGCTTCCTCTGGCTTGTGAAATTCTACCTGCCCCTGATGATTGAGAGTGGGGGAAGGATCCTGCAGGGATATGCCGTACATGTACATAAGGTGAGGTGGGAGCATGTCCACAGTCAAATGCTGAGGATCTTCAGGGTGGGCAGGACTGTCCGACAATGGAAGCACCAATGGCAGGATTGCGTGGGCTGTGAGGGTGACATGTTGGACCACCTGGAAGCCATCATTGGCCTTCAAGGTGGTAAGTACAACCCCAAAATTCATCAATCATCTTTTTCTTACCAAATTCAAAAATGCAGTCAGGAACATAGTGTGAGAAACACTACAGGATAATGTCAGTCAGTTATTTAGAGTAAAGCTGCCAGCTTCTACACAATCACACTTGGACCATTGTACAAGGGAGGCAGTGTTTATGATGAGGTATGACCATGTTCAGGAATGTGTACACTCCTGCACACATAAAACGAAGTGCTGTGTCAAGGTTCAAGGTGTGCTGCACAGTGCATCCTATTAAGATAGTGTATGAGGAGATTTGTGTGTGGACCCTTCATGTGAATGAGGTGGCCATGTGAGCTGCACAATGCAGGATACATGACAAAACACACTGCCTCATGTAAAAACATATCTGGCACCACTGTGCAAGGGTCTTATCACATGTTCACACTTCACAAAGTATGTGAAGTACCATATGACTGCAACACCGTCTCACAATCACAATTGCTCTATGACACGGCTGATATGTCTTCTTTGGAGTGTCAGTCTGCCGCATACACAACGTGTGATCAGCCCACATCAATTGTCTTAGCACACCCTTGTGAGATCTGCAGGGATAATTTTGTCTACAGACCATGGAGAACATGATGTTGTGGCTAAAAACGTGGCCTTGGGAATGTGTCACGCAAGTAGTGTGTGCAAAATGAGCACATTTGCTAGCAGGATTGTCTTGTGTTGCACAACTCAGCATTGGTCATGTTTTGTGGGTACGACAGGCAAAGCAGATACAATCATGTATGCAACCTGAACAGAGATAGTACTGTTACAGGGCATTGATTTGGATGTAGATGAATCTGAGGATGAATAGGACACATGTGTGAATTCACGTCTGATACCAACACACATTTCTTTTCATGTCTCACAGCTGGCAGACCACTGATTACTCACGGGGACATCAACACCTTCATGGACCCACTGGTGAGTTCCTTCACTTAATATATGCATTGTGAGATGGGAAGAATGTTTGGGAAAAATCCTGTATGTAGTTGTATGCAGTCTGGGTGTGTATCACATGTACCTTGCCTCCAGTGTGATGATAGATCATAAAAGTGTGAAGTATGAACAATTTAGTAAGTTGAGATTGAGCACTGCATTTGTCTTCCTGACTTAACTTCGCACATCCCCAGTCAGTGATACCCAGGCCAGAAATATCAAAGGGTTATGTCACTCCAGCCGATGCATGTTGATTACACAGCGTACTGACAGGAGAGGAGACATGTGAGTGATGTTGGTGATAGCTAGGAGCAGACATGGAATGCATGTACATCCTTGACTGAGATGACTGTCAATGATGATCAATTCTTTGTTGCACCAGGTGTCAGTTACAGGTACCAGTACAAAGAGTCAGTCACCTACACAATATGAAAGCTGGTGTACATGATTAAATATTTATTGCTGCAGGATCCAGAGTCACACCTCCTTTGGATGTGTTGACATCACTGTAATGGATAGTTATGTCCCAACCTTGGATTCCTGCCAATAGTCAGTGTCTTTCCTCTTATGTGTCGTATCTTTGACATATTGGTGCATATTACAAGCAAGCCATTTACTCATCAACGTTACATTGTACAACATTGTGGTAGCAAGATTGCCTTAGCCTGAGTCACGATGCTGCGTTAAGCTGGCTGCCTGAGAATGAAGCCCAATAGTGCTCAATAGCACCTTTTCACATCATATGTTGTGTGCTAATGTTGGGAGATGAATACATGCACAACCCACATTTTTGATATCTGGACCCTCTCTCCACGCCCAGCTTGAATGTGTTTGAGTGTGTAATGTGTAAAATACCCTTGCCAAATTGTATATGAATATGCACATTAGTGAGAATGGTTGAATTAGTTTCCATCCATGCTCTTCCAATGTGTGCTGCGTTGTGCGGCACCCATGGAAACAGCAAGACACCATTGATTGTTCTAGTGCATGAAGGTGCGCCTTACATCACATGACCAATCTGTGATGAAAATGTCATCATGTGACTTGAATATGTGCTGCATGATGCAGCACACATAGAAGTGACAGGACATCATTTAAAGAATGGTTATGTGCAGGAAGGGGCACTCTCTGGTACATTTTCAACTTCCACATCAACGCAGAGACACTTGCACCATTGTGCAAGTGGGCCTGCATAGACGCAAGGAGGCAAAAGTTTTCCTGCAGCGCGGGGCAGACACAGGTCTGCACCTTACTATTGTAGGTGTGGTGCAAACCTGCGTTCCTGAAGTTGTAGGGCATAGCATTAAGCCAAGGAGACCAATGGCACGCTCCACAACCACCTTACGAAGATGGCCCTATGTATTTATTTGGCATGGCCTGGCTCAGCGATGGTACTGTCAAGCTGTCTCCTTGGGCTCATTCCGCTGGTAGACTTAGTCTGAGTAGGTGACAGCACCACCATTTGACTCTGACGATCTTAAAATGTTTTGAACTTCACAATCTTTGGTTAGAGTGTAGGGTCCATGTTTTCATGCCCTTGTGTTTCTAAGTTAAATGGAGAACATTGACATAATTATCAGGACTCACATTTTGTCATTTGTCTTATTTTACAGACAACATGTCGCCAGAGGAGGCACATGCGTTACATATCCGTAAAGAACAATATCTGCACATACGCCATGTGGCCAAAGGATATCGTGCTATGGCTAAGAGGTACAGAGATGACTGGGCAGCTGGGAGAAGGAAGTCTCTGCCTGAAGTTGCACAGCAAACATTGAGAATGGACACACAGGCCATACCAGGCCCTACTAACATTAGGAGTGAGTCCAGACATGCACACCGATCTGCCACTCAAGCTCAGACACCACACAGCCAACATGCTGCAACTGGATCAGGCACACAAACAGGTGCCCCCTCACGTCCACGCGTACAAGGGACTGCCACACTGCCTTCTGCAGCACGGACAAAATGCTGTAGGATTCACCAACAGGGACTGTCGGTGCATGATGGGCATGAATATGCGACTGGCACAAGTTGAAATGGCTCCCATTTTGAGCAGGGCCAGGTTGGGAGCCTTCCCCCTTTTCTACAGTCCCCAATGGTTTTTGTACAAAATATTTTATATTAGTGTAGGTTTTTAAGTGTTATGTAGTGTAGTTGTAGAGTAGACATAGTTAGTGTAATTTGTAGGTAAGTTTTTTGATTTTTTATTCTCTTAATGTAGTGTTCTGGGCTAAGTGTCCTTTTCCTTTGGGTGGGGGGTTGATGTATTTGTGTAGGATATATGTGTAGTTAGTTCATGTTTAGTTAAGATGTATTTTTTCCTGTCAGTTGATGTGCTTTAAGGGGGGAAGGGGGTTGATGTCTCAGATTTGTTGTTGTGTGTTTTGTATTAGTTAAGGTAGATAGTTTAGAGTAACATTTAGTTAGTACCAGTTATATCAGATTAGGTTAGTTGTAGTGATTAGTGTTAGTTTAGGGTAGGTAATTTTGTAGTATTTTAATAAATGGTTACTGTTTTGGAATTGTAGTTGCACTTATGTCAGAAGTGATTTGATGGAGTGGTGCTTTTGACATTGTATACAACGTACTCAATCACACAACAATCATTAGAATGTGTACGTGTGGTCATGACATGATATTTTAGTGAATGGATACTGTCAGGATACAGTTGTTTTGTGTTCAGGAAACAAGCATTAATTTCAGGATGGCAATTATGAGTTAAGCCCTTGGATAGGGATACTCTGTTGAAACATATATCATCTTATGTGTTACTCACAGAGTTGTACACCACATTGTTTCACATTTACAACGCAGTAGAGAAACATGGGCTTAAGCAAAAATTGAAATTGCAACGCTCATCCATCGTGAAAATGGATGTATGCGCCTTGTTCCCAAGAATGTCGCACACCCCTGCATTTCACATGAGCCTGGCACAGAGTCCAGCTGCCAAGCACAAACGCAGGCACCCTTGCTACATAGTGCAAGGGTGTCTGCATTTGTGAAATTCGATGTTAATGTGCAGGAAGGCTCACCTTCCTGCACATACACAATGTTGTCAGTTTGCTGCTCCAATGTGCGCTGCACAAGGCAGAACACAATTAAACAGCAAACACGAGGGGAAATGAAGCATTTCTCCCTGTAGTGCCAGTGTTATACCCGCTTTTCCCAGGTGTTACTTTTGGCATTGCCTCCTAGTGATGCCACCCTTGAAATTGTGGTACAGCATCTGAATCAATGCTAATTGCAGTGCACTACACACCACAAGACACATCGTCCTCCCCTTTCATGGTGAGCACAGTATGAAAGGGTTCCTTATTTACAAGGCTTTGTTAAGCCACGTTAAGTGGCTGAATGATGCCTTGTACTTTAGGAGAAGGCCCTATTGCCAACACAACGTAACTGAAAGTGACATTGTGGTTCCAATAGAGGCTTGTAAATATGCGCCATTACGCTTCATCATCTTTGTGAATATGGTGTATGCTCTATCTTAAGATGTAGAACAAAAATAGTGGGAAACCCAATATACCCTTGGAGGCTTGGGAAATATAACAATTCTATACCTACAAGGGTTTAATTTTGTGATATTAAATCAAAACCACTTTCAATACTTATTTAGTTGTCAAACCCTCACATATGGCTGACACATGAACAATCCATAATTAAATTTTGTTCATTTAAACCAGAATAAATCAGTAGTGAACAATCTGGACACGGGTTAACTTTCTACAAAAATATAAACTTATTTAATGTACAAATGAGGGTACTATACAATATAACAAAACATGCTGGTCGAGGTTAAATGAAATTTTACACAATTCTAGACCTCAGACTCATATATGTTAAAATCTATCCCAATAGGGTATTTATACAGAAAACATGAGTCTTAAAACAGACAAAAGTTTCATGGATGATGTATCATAGAGGAAATAGATGTGGAAGTCGACGTTTCGGTCTTGGTGGCAACGATGTCCGTTAGACCATCATCAGGACGATGAAGAAAGATTTATATTTGACCCTTCACTCTGGTCAAACATGGCATTTGTTGAACCAGGGAGCTAATAAAGATTAAAAACTTTTAGGTCATTGACACCGGAAGAATGACTTTTCTCAAGTTGATTTTCGCACTATTGAAGGTGGTCTTAGCGTAGTAATCAACGCGATTTATTAGCAGATTCGCTTACTCGAATCAGACGATAAACATGGGGAAAAGCTCCATCCACGACCCGCTGTCACTGTAGTACGGTGAGCACAGTATGAAAGGGTTCCTTATTTACAAGGCATTGTTAAGCCACGTTAAGTAGCTGAATGATGCCTTGTACTTTAGGAGAAGGCCCTATTGCCAACACAACCTCACTGAAAGTGACATTGTGGTTCCAATAGAGGCTTGTAAATATGCGCCATTACGCTTCATCATCTTTGCGAATATGGTGTGTGCTCTATCTTGAGATGTGACATGCCATGAAACCCATCACAACAAGCTTTGTCCACACCATTGAGTATGAGTAGATCTGCCAAGTAAGACTTGTTAGCAATGCTAGTTGAAGACACTTCTTGTGGCATGTCACTGACTTGAACATATTGCAGCAAGTGCCTATCCCCATCATGTGCGTAGGGCAATGTTGAATTCTTGCAAGAATGTTGTATTTGAGCTATAAGGGCATGGCTAGTTCACACATACCCGGTTATCTCACTGCCTATCTGGGACACACACTCAACATGACCATTTATCAAATGTCCCTCTGGGTAAGTTTTGATGGATTCACTGATCATACATTTTTTAACACGTCTAAACTTGAATGGTCAAAAACAACCCCCACATTGTATAAATGCCCATTGGAGGGCCAGAAAGAGTCCTTTGGGGGTAGCATGTCCACAGACCTGTGGAGGAAGAGGCAGAGTTCAGTCAGCAGGCTGATTGTAGTGTCATTGGGAACAATGCCAACATTGGCAGTCCTTATTGAAGACCAAGGTGAGTGTAGCAGAGTCATTCATAGGACAGTGGAGGCTGATGTTCCAAGGCATGATGATAAGCACAGATCCAAGCAGAAACTGTCCATTTGGCCCTGATGAATGCTACCGCCGACTATTTTGCAGGAATGTGGATTCATCCACGTCTTCCTCCTCTGATGTGTCATGTGCCTCCTGTGTGCGTAATTGTGTATTGGCTGAAGCACTGTGAGGCTGTGACACATCAGGGGGGTAAGAGGTGGATGTGGAAGCAGCAGCAGCATTCATCTGTACCAAATGATGAGGCATTACTGCAGTGATGATATGCTGCCGGGCTTGCAAGACTCTAGCAACATCTCTGTGGTATGCAGCCATGGCTGCCAAGTGTGAGGCCTGCATCCACTCCATGTTCTCCATGCTCTATCTCATTTCATGCAACGTCTTGGTGACATCGTTGGAGCCACTTTGACTGGACAGTTGTTCTTGTCTCTGAGTAAGTACTCCAGCGATGTCAGCCATGGAGTGCTGGAGAGCATGGACCAGACTGTGGGTGCCTGTGATGGACTCTAGGTGTTCCCTAATGGGACTGAGACACCCACGGACCCCATCTAGTTTGGCCGCCAGGCTTTCAAACCCCACCCGCACCTGGCCAGCCATCTCCTGCTGGACCTCTACCGCACGTGTTGAAATGTTAGAAGTGGGTCCTCAAGGTCCTGGGAGACAGCTGTGGTGGTAGGTGCTTGTTGCTGGGTGTTTTGTGCAGGGGGTGGAGACTCCACAACTCTGCTGGATGTCCCCGCTTCCGGAGGTGGGCTGCCAATGAAGTTGAGTAGGTCTTGGAGGGTGTCCTGTGTTAGGAATTATGCACAAAGCTTAACCAATTCTGAAACCACAGAATAACAGGAAGCAAGAGCTTTGAGTTGAGGTTACGGTCAGACACATATGCCTTGAAGTTGTGCAAAACATTTGAAAGTGGACATGTTGTTTTTTGTTTGTTTTATTTTATTTTATATACTTAAATAACATTGGTGTATTGGAAACGAATTGTAAGCATGATTAAGGCCTTCAGGTTTTCTCAACATGTGCTGCCATACCCATTTTCCATGTGCAGCACTCTGCCAGTTGATGATGAGTCATACATCCTGTTCGAGTAAACCCCACCCATCCCAGAGCTATAAAAAGGAACGTCTCTCTAGCAGAAACGCTTGGCCTCGTTGTTTCTTCAGCTTACCTGCATTCCAGTGTGTGAAGGTCTCCGGCTCCTGTCTTCTCTGGCTTCAGTTCCTGGCCTCATCTTCCCCTCTTGGACGTCTCGAAGTTCCTGCCCTCTCCGACTTCGGTTGCTTGGACAACCTTCCGGAGTCCCGCATCATTTCTGGTTTCCCTCGAGAGCTGTAAGAAAAAAGAAAAAGGACAAAGTTAAACAAAGGTATTTCTTTCTGCATTCGCATCTTGCTGATGTAGTTCCAGGAACAATCAGGTACTTTTAAACTTTAATCTAATGCATAAGGGAAACTTCTGTGAACGAACATTAATCCACGGACGAGAACTATTCTTTTGGCATATAACGCTTGTCATCTTTAAAAACCGGAATTCTATTTGAATCAGGACTTTGGTTAAGGACAGTAAGCAATAATATTAAACCCTGTGATAACTAGTACATGTGAACGAACTGGTTGTTAGTGTGAAAGATAATTTTTCTTGTTTCTTTCTTCAGTGCATGAGTAAATTAAGAAATCTCATTTAAAGAAAAACCACAACAATATTTGGAAAAACAGATACAGTCTATAAGGGTCGTAGACTGTTTTGAGAGGTATACAGAAATCATAGACATTTGATGATTATTGTGTAGTGTAATATGATAACAATTAGGACATATAACTGAATAGTTGTATATCGTTTGTTGTTCAGATAAACATACCGTACTACAAATAGTGCCAGACAGTGCTGAAGGAAGAAGAAGCTTGTCAGGTCATCAGAAGTGCTCCAAAACAGAGATTGCTGTGTTTGTTATCTCTCCCTTTTTATTTTATCCAATTCCCCTTTCCCCTGGGGTTCTTTCTTTGTGCAAAGTGTTTTTAACCACTTTGGCGGAGATAGGGTCTTGGGGGTATTGGGAGCCAGCGTCTCATCTCCCCAAAGGAACAACCAGGTTTTCAGGTGAGTGGTTTCCTAACAGAAGGCCAAGCCACAAAAACTAAAGTGCCACAAAAACTAAAGTTCCTTTTGGGAGATATGGACCTAGGCAAAGACCACATTGATATCCAAGACATGACCCAAGCTCTAATGAGCGATGTTAACAAGCAACAAGAAATGGAGGATTCTTTGCAGACTTTACATTTAGAATTGAGAAAATTAAGAGAGGAAAATGCAGAATTACGTACTGAGTTACTACGCTATAGACCCAGAGACAGTCCTTTGAATACCCCTATGCAAAAGCCTTTTAAGAATCCCTTTGAAGCAGGTGCAAAGAGTAAAAATCCAACTATGTATACGTCATCAGAGTCCTTCTCACCACCAGTACAGGTTACAGTAGCGGTTCCTGGTCCTGTGCCCTTAGCAGCCCCTGAAAGGGTTTTTGGAGATAGTTCTAAATTCAATGTTTTTGTTAGTCAGTGTCAATTACACTTTCTTTGGAAGCCCCAGACATTTCCAACCGACGCAAGTAAGGTGGCATTTGTTCTTTCCTATTTAGGAGGGGTAGCTGCTAATTGGTCAATTCCACTAATTGATAAAAGTGACCCCATTTTATATAACTAGCCAGCATTTAAATTAACCATGACAAAATTATTTGCTAAGCATACCTTTGTGCAAGCAAGCGATAATGAACTTTTGAATCTCAGACAAGGTAACAAAGACTTACTGAATTATATTACTAATTTTAACCGTTTATTGATTCAAACTCAGTGGCCTGAGGACAAACAAACCTCATTATTTTACAGATTTTTACGTGATGAGTTAAAAGATGCCCTTGCTCATATTGTTGAATTACCAGATGACTGTTCTGAGTTATTAGATCTTGTCGTGAAACTGGATCACCGTTTAGGGGAATGCAAGGGTGATAGGTCGCGTTTTGATGGTAAAATTATTTCTATAAAGACAGTAAGAAAAGAGCCAGAAGTCAAAATGCCAGAACCTGAACCTATGCAAATAGGGGGCATAAAGGGTCCCTTATCCACTGAAGAAAAAGAACGTAGGTGAAAATTAAATTTGTGCCTATATTGCGGGAAGTCTGGACATTTTGTCCAAGATTGTACTATTAAGCCAAAAGGTTCCAAAAAGGTCAACCTTGTCACTACCATGACTCAGGAAAATGAGAAATCTCGTCAGGAAAGGAGGTCGCCCTGTCGAGAGGAATAACTCCACAGATCTCCCAACATTTAGCAAATACTGTAGCGCGTAATCCACAACATTTTACTATTCAGGTCACCCCCATTTTAACTATACAATTAAGACACACAATTTCTGTACTCTTAGACTTAGGAGCTACAGGCAATTTTTTTGATATACAATTAGCAAAAAAATTGGGGATTCCTACAGTTTTAAAGACACAACCTGAACCAGTCCGTGCTGTTGATGGCTCTGAGTTATCATCCGGTTTAATTACCACTCACACAATTCCTATCACACTAGTCTGTCAGAATGGTCACACCGAACAAATCAGTTTCGATTTGATTGACACACCCACTTTTGGAGTCTTTCTTGGGGTTCCATGGTTAATTTCACACAACCCCAAAATTGATTGGGAGGCAAGAAAAGTTACCTTGGACTCTTTATATTGCCGTACACATTGCTATCAAGAAGCACATATAGAGTCAACAGCTTTGCTTCATTGTGCTAATACCACGACTTCTTTGGACACAATATCTGTCAAATACCAAGATTTTAGTGATATTTTCGATCCAGTGAAGGCCACTACCCTACCTCCACATAGGTCGTATGACTGCCGCATCGACTTATATCCAGGTGCCAATTTACCTACTAGTTGAGTGTACGCACTCTCAGAAGCCGAGACACAATACTTAAGACAGTATTTGGATGAGTTATTAGAATTAGGTTTCATTCGTCATTCTACCTCACCTTTCTCCTCGCCTCTTTTCTTCATCCCAAAATGGGATTGAGGCTTGAGGGCTTCTATTGACTATCGCAGACTAAATAAGGCCACAATTAAAAACAAATATCCATTACCACTGATTCCTGTACTCTTGGATCAGTTACGGCATTCAACTATCTACACAAAATTGGATCTGCGTGGGGCGTATCATCTTATACGGGTCAAAGAGGGTGACTAGTGGAAAACAGCATTTAGAACTACATTTGGATTATTTGAGTACACAGTCATTCCCTTTGGTCTGTGTAATGCTCCTGCAGCATACCAATACTTCATAAATGAAGTATTGAGTGAATTTCCTGACATTTGTGTAGTAGTCTACATCGATGACATTCTTATTTATTGTAAAAATAAGGATGAACATATTCAACAGGTCAGGGCTGTGCTAAAAAGATTACAAGAAAACCATCTATTCGTCAAATTGGAAAAATGCACCTTCAATATTGATACTGTGCAGTTTTTAGGATACCTCCTGTCTCCACCAGGAATTATGATGGACCCAAAGAAAATAACTGCAATACTTGATTGGCCAGAACCTAGTCCTGTTAAAGAAGTTTAAAAGGTATTAGGTTTCACAAATTTCTATAGACGTTTCATCCATCAGTTTTCGGAAATTGTCTCTCCAATCACTAAACTTCTGCAAAAAGGACAACCTTTCTTATGGTCTGAAGAAGCGGCTCAGGCCTTTCTGAAATTAAAACAGAAATTTACGTCTGCACCTATTTTGAGACATCCCGACCCAGACCTTCCTTTTTTTGTTGAAGCTGACGCTTCTCAGGTCGCTGTAGGAGGTGTGTTCTCCCAAAGAAATCCCATCAATGGACAAATACACCCAGTTGCATTTTATTCAAAAAGATTGCTCCCTGCTGAGCAAAATGACACCGTGGCAGAGAGAGAGTTGTTAGCCATAAAATTGGTTTTCACAGAATGGCGCCATCATTTAATGGGGACTAAGCATCCAGTAACCATATGTACTGATCATAAAAATCTTCAGTTTTTTAGTTCAGTAAAAGCATTAACACCGCGCCAGATGAGATGGTTACATTTCTTTAGCGGTTTTGATTTTATAATAACGTATCGACCATGTTCCAAACAAATACAGTCAGATATTCTGTCACGTTTTGGTCATACAGCAGACTCAAAAAATGAAAGTTTTATTCCTCCAATTACACCTGCTGACAAAATTATTGCACCAACAATCCAACAAGACTTTCTACTTTTATTAAAACAAGAAAGTCTGAAACAAGATATATACGAATGTTTGTCACATCCTAAAAATACAATCAGTGATGGAATATTATTTCATGACAAATGTGTGTTCGTGCCCTCTCCAGCATTACAAAAACAAATCCTGAGTTGGAATCACGACTCTGCTTTAGCAGGTCATCCTGGAAATCAAAAAATTTTAGCAAATTGCAAAAAACTGTTTTGGTGGCCATCAGTTGCTACGGATGTTAAAGAATATGTTGAGACATGCCCAGTCTGTGCTAGAAATAAAGTCTTGCATAAAGCTTCTGCAGGTTTTCTACAACCTTTAGCTACCCCCCAGTCCCTGACATACCATTAGTCTAGACTTCATTACAAATCTACCACCAGCTAATGGTCACACTACTATCCTCGTGGTAGTAGATTATTTATCCAAAATGGCGCATTTTGTTCCATTGCGTAAATTGCCTACATCACTTGAATTCAGCAACATCTTTATAAATAATGTAGTGCGGCTACACAGTTTACCAACCAAAATGATATCTGATCGCGTAGGTCAATTTACGTCAAAATTTTGGAAGGAATTGTGTAAGAACTTAGACATGGAAGTAGCGCTATCTACTGCTTTCCATTCAGAAACGGACGGACAAACGGAACGGATTAACCAAACCCTTATACAGATCCTGCGTTGCCTTTTGGCCTCTATCACTAGTGATTAGGATAAAGCCTTACCCATTGCAGAATTTATTTACAATAACAGTACACATGTAGCTACTCATTGTACTCCATTTTATTTCCTAACAGGACATCATCCTAGGGCTTTACCAGTTTCCATTGAACCTTCTTTTATTCCTGCCGTCACTGAGCGTTTACAACAAGTATTACATATTCAAGAGCAGGCTAAAATCCATTTAAATAAGTATAAGGAAAGTATGAAAAAACAAGCAGACAACAAAAGAGAACCCACCCCAAGGTATAAGGTAGGAGACAAAGTCTGGCTTTCCACAAAAAGCCTAAAAATTGCAGTCCCAAGAAAGTTACAACCTAGATATATTGGGCCTTTTTAAATTCTAAAGATTCTTACACCAGTCACAGTTCAATTAGAATTACCCCCCGAATATCCTGTACACCCTACCTTCCATGTATCCTTATTAAAATTCTTTAATCCAGAAACCAGAAAAGAACCCCCTCCTCCACCAATTCATGTAGAAGGTAATTTAGAATATGAAGTTCAACGTATTCTTGACTCTAAGAGACTACAGGGTCGCTTGTATTATTTAATAGCGTTGAAAGGTTATGATGCTAGTGAGAATTCATGGGAACCAGCATCTTTTGTTAATGCATTACAATTCATACACCAGTTTCAGCTTAGATGTCCCCACAAACCACGTCCGGTGAGACGCTATTTGAGAGGGTTAACTGTGAGGAATGATGCATGAAGCTTAATCAATTCTGGAACCACAGATTGACTGGAAGCAAGTCCTTTGAGTTGAGGTTACGGTCAGACACATATGCCTTGAAGTTGTGCAAAACATTTGAAAGTGGACATGTTATTTTGCTTGTTTTATTTTATTTTATATACTTATATAACATTGGTGTATTGGAAACAAATTGTAAGCATGATTAAGGCCTTCAGGTTTTCTCCACATGTGCTGCCACACCCGTTTTCCATGTGCAGCACTCTGCCAGTTGATGATGAGTCATACATCCTGCACGAGTAAACCCGTCCCGTCCCAGAGCTATAAAAAGGAACGTTTTTCTAGCAGAAACGCTTGGCCTTGTTGTTTCTTCCGCTTACCTGCATTCCAGCGTGTGAAGGTCACCGGCTCCTGCCTTCTCCCGCTTCAGTTCCTGGTCTCGTCTTCCCCTCTTGGACTTCTTGAATTTCCTGCCCTCTCCGACTTCGGTTGCCTGGAAAACCTTCCGGAGTCCCGCATCATTTCCAGTTTCCCTCGAGAGCTGTAATGAAAAAGAAAAAGGACAAAGTTAAACGAAGTTATTTCTTTCTGCATTCGTGTCTTGCCGATGCAGTTCCAGGAACAATCAGGTACTTTTAAACTTTAATCTTTTGCATAAGGGAAACTTCTGTGAACGAACATTAATCCACAGATCAGAACTATTCTTTTGGCATATAACGCTTGTCGTCTTTTGAAAACCAGAATTCTATTTGAATCAGGACTTTGGTTAAAGACAGTAAGCAATAATATTAAACTCTGTGATAACTAGTACATGTGAACGAACTGGTTGTTCGTGTGAAAGCGAATTTTTCTTCTTTCTTTCTTCAGTGCATGAGTAAATTAAGAAATCTCATTTAAAGAATAACCCCAACAATATTTGGAAAAGCAGATACAGTCTATAAGGGTCGTAGACTGTTTTGAGAGGTATACAGAAATCATAGATATTTGATGATTATTGTGTAGTGTAATATGATAAGAATTCGGACATATAACTGAATAGTTGTTTATCGTTTGTTGGTTAGATAAACATACCGTACTACAAATAGTGCCAGACAGTACTGAAGGAAGAAGAAGCTTGTCAGGTCATCAGAAGTGCGCCAAAACAGAGATTGCTGTGTTTGTTATCTCTCCTTTTTTATTTTATCCAATTCCCCTTTCCCCTGGGATTCTTTCTTCGCGCGAAGTGCTTTTAACCACTTTTGCGAAGATATGGTCTTGGGAGTATTGGGAGCCAGCGTCTCATCTCCACATGTAGTTCTGCTCAGGCTGATTGGATGCCTTTGTTTGTGTAAGGATGTTTACAGACAAGACTGCCTATGCATTTGTTCACTGCTACTGTTGACTTTCCCCAAGGGCTGGTTTCCATGCATGTCAAAGTGTAATGGCCATCTCACACCAGGACTGTGATTTCTGTACAATACTGTTAACTATATGACAAATGTAGATACTTTGATGTGGATGAGTGCATTTTGACGTATCAGATGAAGGTGACATGTAGCAAGTTGACATGCATTGGTGCAGGGCTCACGCGCAATGTGACATTCTTGGAACTTTTTCGTATTGTCGTCGCACTCCGTATCTGGGGGTCAGAATTGGCTAATAGGAGGATTGTTGTCTTGTCAGACAGCATGTCAGCCATATTTGCCATTAACAATCAGCGAGCCAGGTGTGTCTTGCTGTTGCGATTGCTTATGGTCCTCATCCGCAGCTGCATGGCGCGTAATGTGTATTTCACAGCAAAGCATGTTCGCGGAGTAGATAATGCAGTAGCTGATGCTTTTTCCCGTTTTAAGCTGACAGAATTCCGAACGTTGTGGCCGCAGGCAGACAGACAGATGTCAGATTTCCCAGAGGAGATGTGGAGTCCTGGTGCCCCATCGCCCTAGATCTGATAGCTGCATCCTTGGCTCCCAGGACTAAAAGTATGTACCAGGCGGCGTGGTGTGCCTATGCAGCGTCCCTTAGGGAGCAAGGGGAGGTGGAGCAATTTACCCCACAAGGGGTATTGCGATTTGTGGTCAGGCAAAAAGAAGCAGGGAAATCTTTGGCATCAGTGAGAAGGCAGCTGTCGGCGATTGCCTTTTTTGCAGGCTTGAAAGGGGTCTGTGATTCGACTAATGATTTTAGGGTGCGACGTGCGATGATGGGTTGGGAGTGCATGGCTCCCACGGTCAGGGATAGTAGGCATCCTGTAAATTTGTCAAGGTTATATAGCATCTTAGCGACCTTACCCAAAGTCTGTTCATTACTGTATGAGGTATGCTTGTTCAGATTGGCCTATTCACTTGCATTCTTCGGGGCTTTTAGAATTTCTGAGTTCGTCTCTGCATCGCAAAGGGATTTAGGATCGAACTCAACATAACGGATGTTGTTGTTTTGGGGGATCGCATGCATATTAAGGTTAGAAAGTCCAAGACTGACCTCTTTTATAAAGGCACATGTGTGTTTTTAGCAGAGGCTCTGGGGGTGCCTTACTGTCCAGTAGCGCTGACAAGGGAATTTCTGCAGATAAGACCGAGGGGGGCAGGCCTTAAGATGTTGGTGCCTGCAGATGGCAAGCCAATGACTAGTTTTCAATTTACCTGAATATGCCAGTGCTCCTTGGCTCTGTTGGTTGAGGAGGCAGCGCGTTTCACATCCCACTCTTTTCTCATCGGGGCAGCCACAACCGCAGCGGTGATCGTTTTTTTGTTGATCAAACGAGTAGGGAGGTGGAAGTCCTCATGTTTTGAGCTATATGTTAGACCTCTCTTGGTATAGGGTGGCGTATTTGGGATACCGGTCACCTTCCCCTCTGATCTGACAATTCTTCGGTCATTGACCCAGCCAACTTTTCTGAATTCTATTTCATCCTCCTTTCTTTTCAGCAGCAGTCAGGCCCATTCAGATGCAGGTGTGCTGGTGCGGCCATTCTTTCGTGCATAGGGCAGCATTTTACTTCAAAGGATCCAAGATTGAGCAGGACCAGTTGAGGAAGGGTATCAGGCACCATTGGGTTGGCATTTCAGGCCTCAGGTTGGAGGACCTGTTCGGTCATTTACAGCGGGATCTGGAGTCAGGTAGGGTTCCTGCCCCAGATATCCTGGTCATTCATGCTGGAGGGAATTATATGATCCTTGCAGGTTGGAGGGGTGTGAGGGAGGAGTTATTTTCCATGCTTTCCAAGGTGAGGAAGCTTCTGCCGGTGGCATACATACTTTGGTCCGAAATGATCCAACGATTGGTCTGACCTAGGACGGCGCCGGCACAGGCGGTGAACAATTTGGTTATGAAACTAAACCACTCAGTTTCTAAGCTCTTGGTGGGCCCCTTTATGGGTACCATACGCCACCAGATAATCCAGCCATCCAGTACAGACCTTTTTCAAGGGGACGGGGTCTACTTGTCACACAAAGGTCATGAACAATTCATTCAGACTATACTGGGGGCTGTTGCGGAGGTCCAGTCCTATTGATGCTACTGTTTAGGGGGGAGGGTGCCAGTTGGCTTCTCACCCCGTGGCGGTGTCCCTCGCAGCTAAGTAGCGGGGGATACTGAGATGTGGACCTAGTTGGACTAACTGACCCTAGGATTGGGAAGCTTTTATTTGGGCTCTAGGCAGGCGGGAGGGGGGACCGACATGTTGGTGGTCCTGGACTCTCCTACTCCAACCGAGATGCCCGAGTAAGGACTTTGGGAGTTTGCACCTGTGATCAGGCACCCCGCAGGGCCAGTGCGTTTTGCGGTGCCCTTGTATGATAATTAACTCCGGGACGGAGTGATTAGATTTGGGTGCAAGCTGGGGCCTAATGGCACAACGGGGCTCGGGGTATTGAGCCCACGGCAATATACCGAGTTGTATTATGATGGTACAGCAAATCCTGAGATGTAAATACAGTCCTTTTGTTATCTTATGTTATGGACAATTTTTGGACAACACTGTCTTCCTGCCTTTATCTAACGCCTATTTCATTTTCATGAATATATTGTGTCCCACTGAATAAAGTGTAATATGAAGTGTGAGGTAAACAATTTTGAGTAACCGTTGAGGGGATTTTACATGCAAATAAAGACTACCCGTGGCTGAACCAAAACTGGGTGACCCTTCGCTGTCATAATTTGGGGGGGTGAGAAATGTTTGAAAAGGGGGAATCGCACGTGTATGCTAAAAATATCTTTATACTGTAATAGACAACAAAATGCACTCCCACCAATGAGAGCATCAGTAAGAAAAGACAACGTCAGCCAAGAGTGCACCGAACAGTTTCAAAACTGGCTACAATGCAAAAAGGCAACATTATAAAGAAATACAAACTGAAGAGACAAACAATTTTGGATTTAACACAACAATTTTATGTTGAACTTTTACCTGAAATCCGAAACCCAACGGTTATCAATCCCATTGTGAAGATCATGGCAGTGCTGCATTTTTGTGCTACAGGCTCATTCCAAAACACTGTCAGTGATGCAAATGGGATGTCTTAGCCAACCTTTTCAGGCGCACTCCAGCAAATTATATCAGTGATGCGTGGACGCAAAAAATTACTACATTCAGTTTCCTACTGATCTGGGTACCCGGAACAATATCTAGACTGAATTTTGTCTCTGTAACATTCTGCATGCTATTAGTACCATAGATGGAATTCATACTGCTTTGGTGCCACCCCATGACCGTGCTCAAGTGTACCACAAAAAAAGGAACTTACACTCCATCAATATACAGGTGATCTGCGTTTCACAGTTGTTCATCACCAGTGTATGTGCAAGATTCTCCATTACACTCATGACTCGCTAGTGCTACACAACTGCAGCATTCCATGACAGATGACACACCTTGCTACTATGATGGCCTAGATTGCTGGTAAGTGTTGTCCTCCTATCTTAATAACAGACATTTATTTTCGTTTAATCATGAGTATGCTCTCTTAGAAATGGGGGTCTCTAGTTGGCAGTGGCTGGCCAATGTCCAAGTAGGGACCCTTCTTCCTAAGTCAGAGTAAGGGGGCTACACCCTTTGATAACCCCTGCTCAACCCTGTGGTAATGTAGCACGAGCAGACAGGCCTATCTCAGAGGCAGTGTGTGAAGCATTTATGACCATACACAATAACGCAGTGACAACACCACAAAGGGACACCACACAAGTAGCTATAGAAAAATAGGTATCTTTATATAAGCTTAACACAAGGCTCAAATACGATCAAAAAGCCACAATGCACGTAAATATAAGTTCACGAAGAAAGGCAATTAAAAGCACTCAAAAGCGTGTGAAACGAACTTAGTTCGAGGCTGGGGTATACGCGATCCAGTGATGCACAATGTACCTGAGGTTTAAAGGGGCACGGCACGCAGCTTCGGGAGGAAGCCGCGATGATGACAGGCGGACTCGCAGCGGCCGCAGCTCCCAGCTGCAGCGGTCCGCGGTGTGCACTCACGAGGCTCCTGAGGCGGTGATAAAAAGTCGGGCTCTCAGCGGCAGCAGCTCCTCAGCCGCAGCGGCCCACAATAGCGATAGCACTGATCCTCGTAGCATAGACAAATGCGGGCTCTCAGCGGCAACAGCTCCTCAGCTGCGGCGGCCCACAATAGCGATAGCGATGATCCTCGTAGCACAGGCAAATGCGGACTCTCAGCGGCAACAGCTCCTCAGCTGCAGCGGCCCACAATAGCGATAGCGATAATTCTCGCAGCACAGACAAATGCGGGCTCTCAGCGGCAACAGCTCCTCAGCTGCAGCGGCCCACAATAGCGATGATTCTCGTAGCACAAACAAATGCGGGCTCTCAGCGGCAACAGCTCCTCAGCTGCAGCGGCCCACAATAGCGATAGCGATGATTCTCGTAGCACAGACAGATGCGGGCTCTCAGCGGCAACAACTCCTCAGCTGCAGCGGCCCACAATAGCGATAGCGATGATTCTCGTAACACAGACAGATGCGGGCTCTCAGCGGCAACAGCTCCTCAGCTGCAGCGGCCCACAATAGCGATAGCGATGATTCTTGTAACACAGACAGATGCGGGCTCTCAGCGGCAACAGCTCCTCAGCTGCAGCGGCCCACAATAGCGATAGCGATGATTCTCAGCCCGCGTTCCCCGCAGTAGACCCAGAGGCTCTGGAATTCTCGACAGAGGCATCACCTGCGAGTAGAACCCCTCTCAATAGGAATTCAGAAGGCGGATGGGTGAAGTCTAATGTCCCTGAGACTTCAGCAGGAGGCAAGCTCAAATCAGGCCCTTGGGTAGTTGCTTCAGCAAGATGGATGAAAGTTTCAAAGTCCTTTTCCTCTCGTTACACGGACAGAGGTTCGTCTTGACATCCAGAAGTAACACACCGCGTAGGGGTTTCGGCGCAGATCTTTATACCCCACAAGTCTTTGTTCTCTCAAAAGTCACAAGTCACTGAACCCAGTCAGAACCAGTTCGGGGAGGTCCTGGGGGCACGTTGTTTACGAGGCGGCATCCTGCCTTTGAGGAAGAGGGGGTCTGCCATCAGACGCACAGTGGGGGCTGGAGCCATCATTCACCTTGCCAGGCCCAGCCCTGCTCAGACCAAAGGGTCACCCCTCCCCATACTCCAGATGCAGATTCCTCTACTCGACCCAGGTCGGGTTCAGCCTACCCTGTCCCTCCAAAACCAGACGGCCAATACACATAACAGCAGAGCACACTGGAAGATTTAGGCAAGAAAATACCCACTTTCCCAAAGTGGTATTTTCAAACACAGAATATAGAAATAACCCTCACTAAAAGATGTACTTTAATATTCTGAGCTCAGGCATACCAAATTCGACTTTCCACTTTACAAGCTGCTTCCGTGGGTGGCGCAATCAGCGCTGCAGGCCCACCAGCAGCATTCGGTCTACCAGCCCTGGGCACGCACGGTGCACGATACTAGAGACTAACAGGTAAACCAAATAAGCCAATTATGGGAACATCAATTCATACAGTCAATTTACCATAGGGAGCATTCGCACTGTGGCACGGAATGGCCGTGGCACAGCGCCCAGAGCATCTAACACCAGCAAACACAGAGGAGACAAAAAGCGAGAAATGGAGGGGAGACCCACGCCAATGGTGCCAGGTCTAACACTCACAAGATCCTTTTTGTTTTTATTTTTATTGTAAAATGTTCAGTGATTCAGCATACCCAATTAGATTAGGGCTGTTATCACCACGGCAGAACCCAACAATGCCAGGGGAATTCTGCTTCAATGAGGCACATGTCAGGACCAGGCAGTCTGTGGATCAGATGTGTGAGATCTTAAAAGTATGTTTCTGTATCCAGGATAAGTCTGGAGGAGCCCTCCTCTATTCGACTGAGAAGGTGTGTCAAATTGTGGTATTATTTTTGCAAGAAATTGGGTTACTGTTTGAGGAGGGTGGAAGCCCCTCTCGGGACCAACCACAATGCTTGTCAGGGTGAGCCACAAAAAGTCACTATATTAACCCGTGCTTAACCCTCTGGTAGCTTGGTACAAAAGCAGTCAGCCTTTACTTAGAGGCTATGTGTAAAGTATTTATACAGCACACAAACAGTAATAAAGTGAAAACACAAAACAAGAAATATCCCAAAACAAATAAAAAAATCTAAAGTGAATTTAATAAATAAAATTTCACCTGAATGACAAAAATCCAATTGGTAGAACTGGCGAAATTGAATTTTAGGGTTTTTGATAAAAAATAGCACAAAAAATAGCAGAAGATATTTGGCCACGCTGTTAGTACTTTTTCTCAAATTCACAAATTCAGGCAGACCACAAAGGAGAGCAGGCCTGGCAGAGGACCCAGTCGCGGCCGGTGTAGGTAAGAGCCATGGGGCGGGGCCGGGGGAAGTCGACAGACGACAGAATAGGGAAAAAAACAAAAAAAAAACACTTACCTTGCGCTCGGTGCATCGCTGAACATGAGGTAAGTGGTTTTCTTTCTTTTTTAAATTTTATTTTCCCTATTCCGTTGTCTGTCGACTTCCCCCGCCCCGCCCCACTGCTCTTACCTGCACCAACCACAACTGAGAGGACCAAGGTTGACCCACTTGGAGTAGTACCTTATATCCTTGGTGCGAGGTCTGCATGGTATCACTTTGCAAGGCTTTGCATCGCTCGGTGTAGGTTCTGATGAGGCTTTGAGCTGTATGATGTTGCTTTGCAGGGCTCTGTGTCACTCTGCATTGGGTCTAATGAAACTTGCAGCTGTGTGGCGAGGCTTTGCGGGGCTTTGCATCTCTCAGGATTGGTTCCACAGAAGGTTTAAGCTGTGCGCTGAGGCTTTGCAGGGCTTTGCATTTCTCAGCATCGGTTCTGATGAAGCTTTCAGGTTTGCATCACTTGGTGTCATTCCGATGAAGCATTTAACTGTGCGGCGAGGGTTTGTGGGCATCCGTGTCTCTTCACTATGGATTTGATTAAATCTTCAGTTAGGCAAGAAGGAGTTCTCTCTGATGCAAGTCAAGGGTCCAGGACCTTTGTCGCCACCTCTTAGAGGGCAGGGACTTAATCCAGGAGAGTTCAGCAGCAGACTCAGGCAGACCCAGTTGCAGGTCCAACTTAAACTTAAAACAGGTGTTCACATGAAACTCATGCAAATAGAAAATGTAATGGAACAGAAAATAACGGTTAAGAATCAATCTGAACCATAATATATGAGTGACAACCAGTATGACATTATAGCAATCAACTCATCGAAATTAAATTGGATTTCAAACACAAAATGCACAATGAATGAGCAAGGTTACGCAGGTTAGTGACAGGTGAAAAAAGGATTTTGAGAAGCCCAACGAGAAAAAACCTTAATCAAAAAGGAAGAGTGGTGCCCAAAAATGCGAAAATAAATAAATGGCACGTCAGTGTGAAACAGACAGCCTTATTCACTGGCTTTTTAAAAGTAGCAAAGTGTCACTAGTGAAGTTCTATGGTGCATATTTTGTAACAAGAGGTCTGTCTGTAATGGTGTTGATGGCGTTTCTACCCTTCAAGGGGTAGGAGGGTCTCATCAGTACTGTGGATGACCTGGGGGACTGATGATATAAGGAGAATTAGCACGAGGGTTAAGTGATGGCAGTAAACGGTGAATGAGAAAAATACTTAAATACATACTGGCATGTCAGAAAAGCGTAGCCTGTGTGCAGGACGTTGCCCGGGTTCCGTGGGAAAGTGCAGCAGGTAATAAGGCCCAAGGGGGTGCCTATAGGGCAAATAATCATATGTACAGCATTCACAATTGGGAAGTTGAACAAAATCTTGCTAGCATGAACAAATCAAAAGTGCAGGTCGTGCTTACCCAAAGGCACTCCTCATTGATGAAGGGAGGATGCCTTATGAATAAATATCACCAAGGTGCAAGGGTAAAAATATACACATGCTCACAGGACTGAGTCTAAAGGTGTGGGTGACAAAAAAAGGGAATTGAGATTGAGAAATCGCTCAAAGGAGTTTGAATAAAGCAATTGCCAATACTGATACAAGTTAGCTCAGTACATTTTGATCTGTAACTTCTTCTTACTATGGGAGATTTTCAAAAGCAATATATCACTAAACCATATGTCTCTCGATAAAAATGGTTCCCCACTTGTGTGGCTAGGCCTTGTGCCTGTGACACAAAACACCCCAAAACGTGGCAAAGGAGACCTCTTATATCACCCAACAGAATGTATGTTTCTTCGCAAGGTGACTAGCTGTGGATTTTGTGCTCCAGCTCACCTGGCACCTAGGAAAACCTACCAAACTAGCACATTTTTGAAAACTAGACACTCAGGGGAGTCGAAGATGGGGGGGACTTGTGTGGCTCTCAGCAGGTTTCTTTACCCAGAATCCCGAACAAACTCAATCTGAAAAAAACTAATTTTCCTTGAACTTCTGTCAGGAAAAGTCCAGAAATCTGCAGTCATCCACAAATTTCCAAGCACTCAGTGTTCCCTGAAGCCTCCTGAGAAAACAGAGTGTCAAGTGCCCGTGATACAAAAGGGTGCCAAACGCAACGTAGGCCCATCGCATTTTTCCACTTAAAAACAATGGGCCTCATTACGATGGCGGAAGGCCCGCCACCGCTAGCCGTGCGGTGGCAGGCCTTCCGCCATCGGACTGCGATTTCCCCCCGCCAAATTTGGATGGCAGGGGGAATACGACCGCGACCGTGGCGGGCGGATCCGCCACAGGCAATCGGTCCGATTGCCTGGCGGAGCGGCCAGCATCCGTAAAATGGTGGCGGTGCCTACCAGGCACCGTCCGCCAAATTACAATGCTGCATCCCCGCCAGCCGGTGTATGGCAAAACCAGAACATTTTTGAAAACTAGACACCTGGGGGAGTCCAGGGTGTGATGACTTGCATGGCTCTCACCAGGTTATTTTTACCCAGAACCAACTGCAAAGCTCAAACTTTGCTTAAAAACACACACTTCCCTTGCATGTATGTGAGGAAAAGTTCTGCAATCTGCCACACATCTCCTACCACCCAGGGTTCCCACAAGTCTCCCAATAAAAATGCTACCTCAATTGTATGGGTGGGCCAAGTGCATATGACAGGAAAGGGGCCAAAATATATTGTGGAGGCATCAAAATTATCTCTCACAAAACAACCTGTTTTTGTAAGGGGGACACCTGCGTTTCTGGTTTCTGGCTCGACGGCCATCTAGGAAAACCTACCCAACCCAGACATTTCTGAAAAATAGAAACCCATGGGAGTCCAGGGAGGTGTGGTTTACATGGATCCCCAAAAGGTTTCTTACCCATAATTTGCTGCACACCTCACATTTAGCTAAAAAGTCCCATTTCACTCACATTTCTGTGTGAGAAAGTTGTGGGATCACTGGACCAACACAAATTTCCTCCCAACCAGCTTTCCCTTAGGTCTCCTGATGAACGTGATACCTCACTTGTGTGGGTGGGCCAAGTGCCTGCGACAGGGAAGAGCCCAACACATATTGTGAAGCCATTTTCTAGGGACATTGATAGAAGAGGGATATGCCTTTTAGTTTTTTGTTCATATTTTTACTTTTTTCCCTGATATCCGTTTAATGTGCTTGAGGATCACTGTGGTATGTATGTACAGTGTCTATATTTTTTCCATTTTCCCCTGTACCTCCTTGTCTCCCAATGGATACTTATAGTCCCTAGTGAGACTCCTGCAATTAACTTTTTTTGCATTATTTGATTTTTTTATGCATCCCCTGCCTGCCATAGGTCTGTTATGCCAAAGGAAAACACCAGCATTCACGTTTTTGAGGCTTATTTCATTGTTTCCTGCAGCCCCTGCCTGTCATGTGTCTCTCAGGCAATAGACGCACACCAACATTCATTTGTTTAAGGATTAGTCAACTTTTCCCTGCACCCCCTTCCTCTTAGAGGTCTCTTAGTCCATAGGTGCACATCAGAATACATTTTTTAAGTATTAGGGGCCTGATTACGACTACAGTGGTCCTATGGACACCACGTTGCGGCGGTCTTAAGGCTTCAATATGCTGGGTGGGACCGATGCGGTCCTGCGAAAAAAATTACGAGTTTCCTTTCCACCACGGTTTTTATGGCAGTTCGTACTCCATGAAAACCGTGTTGGAGAGGAAACAGAGGGGGGCCTTTAAGACACAGTGTCGCTTCAGGGCCATGGGGTGCATGTTCTTCCCCCCTGTGTGCATGCACCCCAGTACCTGCACGGCATGGACTGCACCAGTCCATGCCATGCAGGTACTGCCTTTGACGTTCCCTTTATAGCACCGGCGTGGGACCGCCAAAGATCTGCCCTTCAGTGACTGTAAAAGTTGTAATCTGGTGGGCACTGCACACATGCATTTGGTGGTGTGGGAGCAGGGAACGGTGTGGCGGTCTCACTCCCACACCACCAAACGTATAAGCAGGCCCCATGCCATTTCCCCCTGAACACCCTGCCTGCTATAGGTGCATACAGCATTCACTCTTTTGATGGTTATTTCATTTTTCCCTGTTGGTCATATGTCTCTCAGGCCATAGACGCACACCAGCATTTACTTTTCTATGTTTAAATTATTTTATTGTTGCAATAAAGATATGGTAATATGTGGTATCTGACTCAGCATCAACATTCTGCCTCGTCAGCGTCAATGCAAAATTATCATATAGCAAAGAGAAAATAAATGCAGAAAAAAAAGAACTCCCACCTCCCTCTCCCTCCCCCCCTCGGGTGCCTGCCCATACTAGTGTCCAAACCATATATGAACCTTTCTTGCCTCCCAGGGCTTGAGAGGTTTCTATTGGGTGGGAGCTTCTGTTAGTCATAGTAGTCTGAGATATCGAGGGCAGATAAGTTCAGTTAATTCCTGCGACAGAAGTGTAAGGAATGGATGCCATGTTTCCCGGAATGTATCTCCCTCTTATTTCGCTGCTGAAGAGAGGCGCTCCATGCCTATTAGACCCCAGATCCTGTGTAGCCAGTTGAGCCTAGTCGGAATCTGATCAGTACCCCAGAGCACTAGTATAGCTTGGTGTGCAGCTCAAAGTGCTAAACTTATTTGACTGCCTCTTCATGATGTAAGCGGATAGGTGAGTGGATTCGGGAGGCCCAAGATAATATATGAAGGGATTCTGGGTAGCCGGGTGGAGAAATGCATATCAATTTCTGTCAGAAAGCCCTCCCAAAATTGTGTCAGTTTTGTGCAGGCCCATAGTATATATGCGTAAGTGTGCCTTCCTCGGTGAGACATCTCCAACATTTGCTCTCTATTGGGTCTTTTTTGTGTAAGCGAGTTGGAGTTAGGTACCAGTAAGAAACTCCTTTCACTGCTATTTCACTGCTTGTAGTGTTGGGGGCTGATTGACGAGCTCTATGATAAATGTCTTTCCACTCCTTCCGGGTCACTTCTCTACCCAGCTCCCTCTCCCAGCGTTGTTGAGCGGCTGATTTAATCTCTATCTCTGGGCCTATTAAAATTTTGTATAAGTCCGAAATCAATCGCCTATCTGAGGTTCTGCTAAGAGGCCATTTCTCAAATTTAGTTTGATGCCTTTGTGCTGCTTCTCTGTTCTCCTGATTCATAACCCAGTGTCTAACTTGAGTGTTATTAAATCTTTCTTCTTCTGGGAGTAAGCCTTCTGCTCTCAAGCAACTGAACGGGATGGGACAATTGATGTCGAACAGATGGCCTATCGATCTAAACTCGGGCTTCTGCCAGGTCTCGAATTCCCTCTGTTTCTTTCTGGGTGTAAAAGCTGAATTCCCCACTATAGGGGTCAGGGAAGACGGATGTGATGTAAGGCCCTTCTTTGTCCCCACTGAGTCCCAAACATTGAGAGTGGGGGCCGTGATGGCTGAAAGATAGAGGCTGGGAGCACGGCTGCCTTATCCAGGAAGGGGATCTCCCACATTGGGAACTCGCTAATGCCCTGTCCATAAATAATAAGTTTTCTCTGACTCCGGCCGGGACCACTCAACCAGGAACCTAAGCTGTGCTGCCTGGTAGTAGGTGACTATGGATAAGATTCCCAGGCCTACCCCCCTGGGGTCTCTAATACTGAGCTCCCTTCGCATTCTTGGTCTTTTTTTTGCCCATGCAAAGGAGTGGAAAGCTGGCTGCATCTTCTGTAGCGCTCCGGGCAGAGGCCAGAGTGGCAGAGTCAAGAATATGTACAGTATTCTTGGCAAACCTGTCATTTTCAAGGCTGCAATTCGCCCTAACCATGATAACGCATATGGATGCCATCTAGCTAAGTCTGCTTTTGTCCGACTCACCAGGTCTTTATAGTTAATCTTTGTGGTTTCTTGTATAGTTGGTGCAAAATGGATCCCCAGATACATAACGGCTGGTTGCCATGTGATTGAGTGTGTCTGAGATAGGTGAGTTTATGTCTCCGGAGCGAACGACGAACTCAACGCCTGTGGTTTAGAAATGTTAATGCGAAAGCCGGATACCTGGCTAAACTGCTCAATTTCTGCTAACAAAAAAGGGAAGGGTCACCTTTGGGTCATCTAGTGAAGCAATGACATAATCTGCATATAATGTGATGCGGTGATCCTCCCCCGCAAAGAGGATGTCTCACACATCCCGATTATCTCGAACTCGTTGAGCGAACGGTTCCATATATAAAGCCAAAAGCAATGGGGAGAGAGGACACCCCTTCATCGTTTCTCTCTGGATTGGAAAGCTACCTGAGGTCCTGCCATTCACCTGTACCGATGCTGTTGAAAGGTCGTAGCCATTCAGCACAGATGCGCAAAATCTGTCCCCAAACCCAAAGTGGCTTAGCACCGCCCTTAGGTTTGGCCAGTGCACTCTATCGAAAGCCTTCTCGGCATCGATCGCTAGTAGCATAAATTCCTGTTGTGTGTGGGGAGCTTCATCAATGAAGTGGAGGAGGCGTTTGGTATTGTCTGAGCATTGCCTGCTAGGGACGAAGCCTGCTTGGTCTAGTGCAATTAGTCCCAGCATGAGTGGGGCCAATCGAGCCGCTAATATCCCAGTGAGTATCCTTGCATCTACATTCAGTAGTGATATGGGCCTATAAGACCCACAGGCTGCTTTATCTTTATCCAGTTTTGGTATAACGGTGATGGAGGCCTGAAGCATTGATGGTGGGAGTGTGGTCGCTTTAACGATTGTATTGAAAACTTTTGTCAGGATGGGGGCCAGGATTGTGCAGTATGTCTTATAGAATAAAGCTAAGAACCCATCCGGTCCCGGAGATTTGTTGAGTTTCAATTTCAATATTGCAGTTATGACCTCTTCAATTTGAATAGGGCAATCTAGTGTAGTTACTTGCTTGGTTGTTAATTTAGTTACTCCTAGCTGTTTCTAAATAAGAGTCAATTAACTGGGGGGGAATGTCTTGGGCTGTATATAAGTCTCTATAGAAGCTGCCAAATCTATTTGCTATCTCCTCGTCCTTAGTTATTTTCCCCCGTCTCAGTTCTCAATTCCTCCACTGTGTTAGTTTGGTGTTGGCCCCTTAGTTTAGAAGCCAGCAATCTCCCGCATTTGTTTCCCCCTAAGTAGTAGCTGTGTTTAAGTCGCAAAAGTGAGTATTCTGCATGGTCTAAGTCCACTCCCCCCAATTGCTTTCTTGCTATCTCTAATTGCCTCCAGACCCGGGGGGCACCGGTGCGATGATGAATACGCTCTAGTTCCCACACTCGGGTCTGGAGCTTGTCGCGTTTCTCTCTCCTGACCTTATTGTCAGCTGCTGAGATGGCTTTTAAGATCCCCCTAATCACTGCTTTCAAGGCATCCCACACCATAGAGGGGCCCGTCTCAGAGTGGTCATTAAGCGCCAGACACAGGAGGTTCTCTGTTGAGACAGGAGGGACAATTACAACTGGACCGCTGAATGATCTGATAGGGATCTAGGCTCTCTTTCAATTGTATGCACCACCTGCTGCACGACCATGTGCCTAAAAAATGGTCTAATCATGCATATGATTTGTGTGCTTGGGAATAAAATGTATAGTCTCTCGTCTAAGGGTGGGTTTCTCGCCAAAGACCTCTCATTTCTACTTCCTTTAACCACCGGGCCTCTCCCTCACTGATCGCCCCTGTCACTCCCTGCCTCTGTGTCCATCTGTCTAGGTCATTATTCAATACCTAATTCAAATCCCCTCCGAGCAATATCCAATTGTCTTGCGCTTCTAACTCCTCCCTCACTGTGTCCTGTATGAAGTGTTCCTGCCTTTCAATAGGAGCATATATTGACCCCACTAATAGCGTGCTTGTGCCGATATGGATGCAATACCCTAGAAGGCAGCCCCTTACTTCTGCTACTTTTGCTCCTATTTTCCCCTGAAAAGACCAAGAAAACAATATGGCCACCCCTGCAACTTTCTGAGTTAGCGAGGAGAAAAACTGTTGTGGGAAAGTTCTACTCTTGAGCCTATGCCAGTCCCCTCGCATTAGATGAGTTTCCCGTAAGAGGCATGTGTCTGCTTTCATATTTTCCAGATAGGAAAGGATCGCCTTCCTTCTTGTGGGGTTATTCAGCCCTATGACATTAAGTGTTAGAACCCGTAGAGTTTGTAAGTCCGTCATTGTATGTGTATGTGTTTGGAGAAAGTACCATGTCCCACCTGTCGAGCCCCCCCTGCGTTCTTCACCAAAGTAGGTGTGGTCAGATAAAAAATATAGGTGTTGAAGCAAATGAGCTAGCAGGCACCCGAAAATAAACCCCAAGACTAAACCCATTGTAAACCAAAGTCTCTGGGTTGGGAACAGCAATCAAATTGTCATCCCCTTACCAGTAAGAAAGTCTATGATGTGGGGGTGGTGTGGTACATCTTAGTGTCCTCCGCTCCGTCCCAGGCCCCCCGCCCCCGTTCTGTTCGCCATGTCGCCTCAGGCTGGTTCATTGTTGCCTGTGTCTTCTGTCAGCTTGGCCTGGAGCGCCTTTCGTTCAGTTGCCATCATTGCGGGGTCTGGACCAGATCCTCTGCTTTCCCCGGGTACTTTCTTCCAACGCTCTCCATTGTCTTGCCTCCGGAGGCTGAGGTAAACAATTGGCCGATGATTGTTTTGGAGATCAATTTGTAGGAGGTCGGCTGCTTCTGTGAGGGAGCGGAGTTGTTGGAGTTGGTCTCCCCACTTGAAAATCCGACGTAAGAGGTGGCCTCAAGAATAAGGTATTCTCTGATCCAGGAGGAACCTAGTGATTGGCCGGAACTCCTGTCGCTTCAGGAGTGTAGAGACTGCAATATCTTGATATAGGTGGGTAGTTTGTCCTTCAAATTGAATGTCGTTTGCTCACAAGCCTTTTTCAGGATTGTTTCCTTGAGCAAGTTATGTACGCATGTCAGTATATCTAGAGTTCGTGCTCTCCCTGAATTCCAGCTCCCCAATCTGTGTGTTCTGTCTAGGCAGATGGGCATTGCAGTAGCACCTCCTAGAATGTGTGTGAACAGCTCAGCCACATATGACTTTATATCCTCCCCCTCTACATTCCCAGGGGCTACTCTGATGCGGATGTTATTTCTCCGGCAGCGGTTTTCGAAATCCTCCGCGTGGGCTTGGAGATCCAATTGTTGCTCTGATAGTCTAATATTTTCCTGTTGTAATTGTTAGAGCTCTTCATCTCGCGAGGTGCCCTGCTCCTCTAAGGTATCTACTCCCTGGCCGATGTCAGTGACCTCTTTGTGAACTGTTTGTAGTTCACCAGCTAGATCCCGCTTGAATGCTTGTGGATCTTCCTTGAGCCCTAGAAATTGGGCTTCTAGGTATGGGTGGCTAACGGGGGCCTCCATATCTTCCTGCGTCGGGGAGGAGAGTCTACTCTGCCCTCCCTTAGTCTTGCTTTACTGTGGCCCCCCAGATTTTGTAAACATGTCTTTTATGGAGCCTCCCTTTTTCCCTCTTCCAGTCTCCATCTTGCCTGGTGTTGAACTCCATCTCGTATGTTCCTTATTGGCTGCTTAGTGCTGGTCCTTGAGCTGGGATGGTATAGTTTCGTTGGGAGTCTCTACTTCCTGGCTTCTGTCCCGTTTAGAGTACCTTGTGGCCCAGGTCTGCCTGGCAGGTCAAGGATAGTGGGCCATCTACTGGTCCATTTTTATTGAGTCTTCCAATTAGTCTCCCACTTCAGGCCTGGTATATCTCCCTGGACCTCTCATATTTGATATCTCGCCTCGGCTCACTTCAGGTGAGATTCCTGATTGTAAGTCCCCAGCTCTCAATTGTCAGACTCAGTGGGTTCCCCTTCTCCCCGTGTTCAGTGTAGAGGTCGGGCTTGGTCCCCAATGTGATGATGTCAGCCCCCCAGTTCTGACTGTCAGGGGTGTGCCCCAGTGCTCTTGGTATGGTGTCCTCCCAACACCTTCTATCCACTTCCCTCTGTCCACTCTGGTGCTATACCGCTCCTTGTGCCTGTTTTGCGAGTAGTCAGACCTCTCTTTTGGGGGGTGCTTTTTCCCCTGTATTCGGACAGCTCACCCCCTTCATTTTACGGGCAATCGATCTCCTGTCAGCTTCGCCCCTTTCCCCTGTGTTCTTGGGATGAGTTGGCCTGTCGCCGTGGTGTTTTAAAAGGGGGGGGCCTATGTGGATCCCTTCTGTGGATGTTCTGTACATGCGCCTATGGCTGCGAGTTTTGGTGAGAGCATTGGGGCCCCCTGACCCCTACTGCTTCCGCCTCTCCCATGGCCCGTCTCTGGCCTCTGTCTGGGCCTGGGTTGTACTGTACTCCAAGGCCTCATTGATCTGGGCCTCTCCGCTGCAGTCCGTTTGTCCCCGCTCCACACTGTTGCTAATGCCCCCTGGAGCCTCTTCTGCTGTCCCCCGGGAGCGAGCTGTGGTAGGGTCGGGCTAGTGCTCGGCTCCTCTCTGCCTTCGTAGCTCCACTAGGCATGTCTATCAGGCCACTACCAGGCCCCGCATCCCATCTGAGCAAGGCCCTCACCCTTCTTACAGCCGCTGCAATTCGGGCCTGCTTCCTTTGTTTCGCCCGCTCTCCCAGTTGGAGGTTCCCCTATAGGCCACGGCCTCATCGATCCGGTCCTTGCCGTTGCAATCCATTCGTCCCAGCTCCTCAGTGTTGCTAATGCCCCCTGGAGTCTCTCCTGCTGTCCCCTGGGTGCGGGCTGTGTTGGGTTGATCTAGTGCTCGGCCACTCTGTGCATTTGTATCTCCACTAGGTGTATCTGTCGGGCTACGACCGGGCCCCGGATCGCCATCCGAACAAGGCCCTCTCCAGTCTCACCGCCGCTGCCATTCGGGCCTGCTTCCTTTATTTCTCCTGCCCTCCCAATTGGGGGCACCCTCGCACCACCTCTGGGCCTCCGCTCGCGTGAGAATAATCCCTCTTCTGGGGGGTGTGGGGAGAGCCCGCAAGGCTCCGTCGTAATCCTCTCACTGTATCCTGGGGCTGCGACGATGTACCTGTATGCTCCTTGCAGTACAGGCCCCGGGGGCCGGCCTCGTCCCACTGTGGTTGGCGCTCCGTGGTCACCTCTGGTGCCTCTCTATGTTCTGGATACAGCGCCATCCGGTGGTTCACCTCTCTTTCATCGCTGTGCGGGGACCCAGCTAGACATGCATTTTCTCAGGCGGCTCGCTCTGCTTCCGCCCTCACTTCCGGCCGGGTCCTTCTTTGTTCTGGGTTGGGTCCTTCCACCACACTCCGTCCCCGGCTCTATTTCGGGTGCTGCAACCATGTAAAACAAGCTAATTTTCACTTTTTTGTTGTCGCTCGGTCAAGCCCTTGACCATTGGGCTTCGTCGAGGCCAAGCTGTAGCAAGGGCGGGAGGAGATTTCAGGCTTGGTGAGAACAGAACAGAGGAGAGATGCGTCTCACTCCATCGCCATCTTGGCCACGCACTCAGCATTCACTTTTTTTAAGGATAAATCCATTTCCCCTGCACCCCTTGCCTGCCATAGGTTTCTATGGCCAAAGGCGCACACCAGCATTACATTTTTGAGGATTATGACATTTTCCTCTGCACCCCCTTCCTGCCATAGGCGCACACCAGCATAAATCTTTTAAAGGATTACTCCATTTCCCCCTGCACCCCTTGCTTTCCATAGGTTTCTTAGCCCATAGGCACACACCAGCATTCATTTTTTAAGGATTATGCAGTCTTTCCCTTTACCCGCCTGCCTGCCACAGGTGCCTCACCTTAGAGGCACATTCATCAAACTTTTAAATCTGTATGTAGTTATTCTAGTGGAGATATTATGTCATGGCTGGAATTGGAATAGACACAACATTGTTGTTAATTATTTAGGATAACCTCACTAAACTATATTGTCTGTATGAATAATTCAAATTGCAAAGATGCCACATTTCACTGAATATTTTTCTTGCTTGCTAGCTTCTAGGTGCGAAAGAGACAAAACCCACAGTACTGCCAGACAGAAGGCCTGCACGAAGTGACACCACACCACACTATCTGAGTCCACCTCTGCTTCTGCAGCTAAGTGTCAACTGGCAGAGCTTGAAGATGGCCCCAAAGATAGGTGTTCCTGCCTAGAAAGTGGCCAGTGAGGAGGAGAAGAATAAGCAGATTGCCAACACTGGCATGCCACCTCCACCTTTTTCAGGAAACCTGGTGTGCTTGCCACACCATACTCTGGGCAGCATGCTGGGAGCAGCACACCCACATCTACGGCACCACCCCAACCTAAGCTCAAGGCCATGTCTCCAAGAGAGGCAGCCACTGCAATCATGATGATGAGCAGTGAGTCTTAATTGGATTTATCTCAAATGCAAACTCCCCATATTTGCAGAAAACTGGGCAGAGTGGACAACAGGAGCTGCAGCCAGAAACAGTTCTTCCTGAAGTAGGAGCAGAACAGGAGTGTTGGACTTGGCCCTTTTTGCAGGGTCATCCCTGAACTTTTGGCCTTCCTCCTGTACTTTTTCTGACCTGTTTTTGTTGGTTTTATGACTCTGGGCACTTTACCACTGCTGATCCATGCTAAAGTGCATATGCTCTCTGTTATAAATTAATGTGTGGATTAGTGACTCCATGTTTGGCCTATTTGATTCACTGTCAGACCCTAGTACAGTGCACTGTTTGTGCCCAGGGCCTGTGAATCAAATGATGCTGGTGGGCTTGCAGCACTGGATGTGCCACCTACAGGAGCAGCTTGTAAAGTGTGTCTCAGGCCTGCAATTGCAGAGCCTGTGTGCAGTCTGGTACTGCTATGTTGACTGGGCAAGTGCACCCACTTGCCAGTCCCTAAACCTTCCCTTTTCTTCATATCAGACACCCCTATGGTAGGCCCAAGGGCAGGGTGCATTGTAAGTATAAGGTAGGACATGCCCTGGTGTGTGTGGCATGTCCTAATAGTGAATTACAGCCATTTTCGTTTTTCACTATTGCAAGGCTACCTGTTCCCCATAGGCTAGAATGGGCAGTTTGATTATAACATCTTATAATCCTAACTGACCCAGGAACATGGTAGAAAAACGAATTTAGTATGCCCGAACTCAGAATGATAAAATACATCTTTTAGTGAAGTTGGTTTTAACATTCTGTGTTTGAAAATACCACTTTTAGAAAATAGGTATTTTCTTGCCTAACTATCCAAGCCTGCATCTGCTAGGTTGTGTATTCCTTGTCTGGAGTTTGAGTGTCAGGGGCTGGGGGATTCCAGGAGACAGGGTGAGTCAGCACAGGGCTGAATAGAGAGATCTCCATGTAGAGTGGTGGGAGGAGTTGCACCTGGGACCTGAATAGGGCTGTGCCTTCCCTCCACAATGCTGGCTCCACCTCCTGTGGTGTGTCTGATGTCCCTGGCCCACACTGTCAAAGGAAAGGAGGAGTCCTGTAAACAAAGTGCTCCAGAACTGACCAGAACTGGTTTGGACTAGGCGAAGGCCTCTCTGCCTTCAGAGAACAAAGAGAATATGAGTATAAAAGGGGGACCCAGACCCCAGGACTTTAGATCACTTTTGGGAAACAAGAAGAACCTTTGCTGAGGAGAGGAACCAGAGAGAAACTGAAGGAGGAGACTATCCCTAAGCTGAGTGCTGTTTGGGGGATTGTCCTGCAGTGGTTGCCTGACTGCCAAAGAAAGGAGAAAGGAACTTTGTGCTACTTTCATCAACTTGTAAAGGATCTCCTAGGGCTTGAAGATTGAGCTTGCCTCCTACTGAAGTCTCAGGGACAACAGACTTCACCAACCAGCTCCCCTGAATTCCCTTGCTGGGGATTTGAAGTGCCTGCTGTTGTGCTGGGCCTTCTGAAGGACTGCGTGTCACAGGGAGCTGGAAGTGCGACTCACGGAGAAGAAGCGTGTTGCCGCCGCAGCCGCTGTCGTCGCATCACTGAGTAAGGGTGCCGCCGCCGCTGCCGCTGTGGCATCGCATCACCAAAGCGCCTCGCCAGAGAAGAGTGTCGCCATCGCAGCAGATGCCGTCGCATCACCGGAGAGGCGTGTCGCAGGGCCTGTTGTGGCTCAGAAGATTCGCAGAGTCGCCGCACGTCCGCCGGGCGTGCACGCTTCGCGTAGTAGTTGTCGCATCAAGGAGAAGACGCCATTTTTGTTGCATTGCATCGGATCGTCATCGCATCACGGCGCTGCTGGTCACATCGCCACGGAAGCGCAGTAAGAAACCGATGCATCACCTCCCCACGCCGAGAAGAACCGACGCATCACCTTCCCCTGCGCAGCAGTAGGGAACCGACGCATCACTGTTCTTGCGTGTAAGGAACCGACGCATCACCTTCCCTGCAACACTTTCGTTGTATAGCGTTACGCATCCAAAGGTACATTGAACAATAAGTGTCGCACTTACCATCTAAAGAGAACTAAGCTATTTCTACCATTTTTAAGTACAGTATTGTGGATTTTTGTCGTTTGTGGTCTTGTGTTAAGCCTATATAAAAATACTTATTTTGGATATACAACCTGTGTGATGTCCATCTGTAGTGTTGTCACTATATTACTGTATGTGTTCACAAATGCTTTACACACTGCCTCTGAGATAAGCCTGCCTGCTCGTGCCAAGCTACCAAGGGGGTGAGCAGGGGTTATTTTAGTAGTGTATCCCCCTTACCCTGACTAGAAGCAAGGGTCCCTATTTGGACAAAGGTACCTACCTCTGCCAACTAGAGACCCCCAGTTCTAACATTGGTGGTCAGCGGTGAGGATTCTGGACTTGCATTTGTGACTCATATACAGTAATTGGTGTACACTACTAGTGAGTGCAGACCAAACGCAACCACATACATTTGTGGTAGATTGTTTTTCCTGGGATTTCTATTTTTTTGCCAAGAACTGCCAAGTTTAGTCACCATGAGCAAAGCAGCATCCGTCGCATCTGTGGATTTAGATTTTGAAGACGAAAAGCTGGAAAGTTACAATGTGAAACTGCTAAAGTACTTCTGCAGGAAATTTAAAGTTGCTACTACAGGTCTCATCAAGAAGGATGAGTACCAAAAGGCGCTGAGGGCCTGGGTGGAAGCAGGAAGTACCCCTGAGCATGTGGGATAGCAGGTGGAGGGGGCTGAAGATGCAGAAGAGCAGCTAGATGGGCCATTGGGTGCAGGGGGGAGGAAAGCACCTTCCCCCGCAGGCAGCAGTATTTCTTCCAGGGGCCTGTCCCCAGGAGAGCTGGAGGACAGGGAGAGAAGTAGGATGCATGAAATGGAGCTGACCAAGCTTAAGATGGGTGGGCAATTGGAATTGGAAATTAAGAAATTGGCCCTAGAGGAAGAGAGAATGAGATGAGAGCATGAGTTAAGAATGAGGGAGCTTGATTTGGAGTTCGAGAGGCTTGAGGCCATAAGTGTCTCAGCCCAGCAACAAGAAATCTGTGTAGCTCAGAAAGTGAGCTTGGCTGAGTTGGAGGTGGAATCCAGCTCAGATGGTGGCAGCCGAATTTTATTATTGAGTGCTGAGGGAGTAGTGCACACACCCAGAGATGTGGCGCCTGACTTGGAGGGGGTTGATTTACACCAGGAGGTTCAAGGATATGAGGTAGCTCCAGTGGTGCGCAGTGTCCCTGAGGTAGATTGGGGAACTGGCACAGGGGTTTATGGTCCTAGTGGTGGGAGGGACCCTCTACTGACTCTAGATGAGAGGTGCAGGGAGGGGGGTTCCCCCATGGTTGAAGTCCTGGTGTGTGAGTGTGAAGACCACCCAGAAGAGTGTGGGTTGAGTGACAGAGACAGTCAGATACTGTCTTGCCAATCTCAGGAGAGTGGTGTGGGGTACATGTGCGAGGCACTGAATGGTGAGGTGAAGGATAGTTTGGTGGGACTGGGTGAGCCAATTGAGGGAGAGCATATTGTAAGTCCCTATTTTCCAGAGCTATGCCAACACCTGGTGGAGTGTGAGTTCTCTGACCCCAGGGAGCTCACAATGGAGGCAGACCTTTTGGTGGATTTCAGAGGGTCTGAAGAGGCATTTGGGAGTGATCCTAAAAGGAGTGCCTCAGGTATCTTCTGGACCTGCATGGTGGAAGAGGTTCAGAGTAGCCCAGCTAGGTCCCAGTGTAGTGGGAGGGGTGTAGGGGCTCACGTCCTGTCTCTGCGGAGAAGGAGTGAGTGTGGGACTGCGTGTCCCAAGGTGCCCGAAACCCAGTCTCAGGGCCTGGAGGGTTCCTTAAGGGAACCAGACTGTACTGGTAGGCCACTTGAGGGGGATCTCCCAGGGTCTAGAGAACATGGAGCATCTGTAAATGGAGCTCCAGTGGTTCTGGTGTCTGGCGGTGCCGCTCCAGTTGGGAGGGTGCAGAAGTCCAGATTGAGGGGTGAGAGGGGGAAAGAGTCCCCAGTGGAAGAAGCAGTGGGTCAGGGGCCAGCCAGAAGGGCTGAGTCTCCAATGAGTGACCATGGTGACACCACTTCTGTCCTGGGGGATCTTCACGCACTGTCAGATGGACAGGGGTTGGGAGATCTGCACCAGGCAGACTTTCACACGACACATGAGTTGTGTGTCACCCTCGGAGGGCATGTGTGCTCCCCAGGAAGTCCTGGTGTGCCAGGCAGATGCTCAGCTGCAGGGGTTAGCCCCTGGGTTGGGGAGCCAGGTTCAGGCTGTCCCTGAGCTGGAGGGAGGGACAACTGTAAGCAGTGTCCTGACCAATGGAGCTTCTAGGGGTACAACTCCAGTTGGGAGGGTGCAGAACTCTGGAAGGTGGTGCAGAGGGAGGGAGTCCTCGCCTCTGACCCCGGTGCAACCTGAGGGTTTAGATCCCAGGTTGGTAGATCAGTTGCAGGGTGGCAACCCTGAACTGGTGGGCGAATTGTGCGGGACACCTGCCACAGGTGCCCTGACAATTCTGGAAGGGGGTACCACTCCAGGTGGGAGGGTACAGAGCCCCAAGGAGGAGGAGGACCGGGTGTGGGAAAGCCCACCCCAGTCTCCTGCCCGGCCACCGGGTACAGGCCTGGGGTTGGTGGGTCAGTGTCAGGATGTCATACCTGACCTGACAGGAGGGAGAGTGGACCAAGGGTGCCAGGCGCCTGGGGTTACCCCCCCTGCTCTCTGACGCCGCAGAGGTTGGAGAACCATGAAAGGCCTGGGGCCTGGCTCTCATCACTGACAGCTGTCAGTGGCCACTGTGGCTTGCTGTCCTGGTGGACAGAATTGCCCCTGGGAGGGGGACAGAAGTCACACCCCGGGGGTGACTGGGCCAAACCTCTGTGTTGGCCATGTGGGTACTGTCAGTCAGGTGCTGCACAGATGGTGTCCACAGGTGAGGAGAAGGGTTCCCCATGGGTTAGCTTAGTGGGCCCTGAGAGTATGGACGGAGGGATCCAAATAGGTTCAGATTGGCGTAGAACTGGAGTATGCCCCTGCAGTTGCGGGCCAGGGTCCAGGTTCTATCGCCCAAAGCAGGGAAGCCCATCAAGGTAGTGATTGATCTACCCTGCGTTTTGGCTGGAAGGGGGTTGTGTTGGACTTCGCCCTTTTTGCAGGGTCATCCCTGAACTTTTTGCCTTCTTCCTGTACTTTTTCTGACCTGTTTTTGTTGGTTTTATGGCTCTGGGCACTTTACCACTGCTGATCAGTGCTAAAGTGCATATGCTCTCTGTTACAAATTAATGTGTGGATTAGTGACTCCATGTTTGGCCTATTTGATTCACTGTCAGACCCTAGTACAGTGCACTGTTTGTGCCCAGGGCCTGTTAATCAAATGCTGCTGGTGGGCTTGCAGCACTGGTTGTGCCACCCACAGGAGCAGCTTGTAAAGTGTGTCTCAGGCCTGCCATTGCAGAGCCTGTGTGCAGTCTGGTACTGTCATGTTGACTGGGCAAGTGCACCCACTTGCCAGTCCCTAAACCTTCCCTTCTCTTCATATCAGACACCCCTATGGTAGGCCCAAGGGCAGGGTGCATTGTAAGTATAAGGTAGGACATTCCCTGGTGTGTGTGGCATGTCCTAATAGTGAATTACAGCCATTTTCGTTTTTCACTATTGCAAGGCTACCTGTTCCCCATAGGCCAGAATGGGCAGTTTGAATATAACATCTTATAATCCTAACTGACCCAGGGAACATGGTAGAAAAACGAATTTAGTATGCCCAAACTCAGAATGATAAAATACATCTTTTAGTGAAGTTGGTTTTAACATTCTGTGTTTGAAAATACCACTTTTAGGAAGTAGGTATTTTCTTGCCTAACTATCCAAGCCTGCCTCTGCTAGGTTGTGTATTCCTTGTCTGGAGTTTGAGTGACAGGGGCTGGGGGATTCCAGGAGACAGGGTGAGTCAGCACAGGGCTGAATAGAGAGATCTCCATGTAGAGTGGTGGGAGGAGTTGCACCTGGGACCTGAATAGGGCTGTGCCTCCCCTCCGCAATGCTGGCTCCACCTCCTGTGGTGTGTCTGATGTCCCTGGCCCACACTGTCAAAGGAAAGGAGGAGTCCTGTAAACAAAGTGCTCCAGAACTGACCAGAACTGGTTTGGACTAGGCAAAGGCCTCTCTGCCTTCAGAGAACAAAGAGAATATGAGTATAAAAGGGGGACCCAGACCCCAGGACTTTAGATCACTTTTGGGAAACAAGAAGAACCTTTGCTGAGGAGAGGAACCAGAGAGAAACTGAAGGAGGAGACTATCCCTAAGCTGAGTGCTGTTTGGGGGATTGGCCTGCAGTGGTTGCCTGACTGCCAAAGAAAGGAGAAAGGAACTTTGTGCTACTTTCATCAACTTGTAAAGGATCTCCAAGGGCTTGAAGATTGAGTTTGCCTCCTGCTGAAGTCTCAGGGACAACAGACTTCACCAACCAGCTCCCCTGAATTCCCTTGCTGGGGATTTGAAGTGCCTGCTGTTGTGCTGGGCCTTCTGAAGGACTGCGTGTTGCAGGGAGCTGGAAGCGCGACTCACGGAGAAGAAGCGTGTCGCCGCCGCAGCCGCTTTCGTCGCATCACTGAGTAAGGGTGCTGCCGCTGTCGCATCGCATCACCGAAGCGCCTCGCATCGCCGTAGAAGAGTGTCGCCGTTGCAGCAGACGCCATCGCATCACCGGAGAAGCGTGTCGCAGGGCCTGTCGCGGCTCAGAAGATTCGCAGAGTCGCCGCACAGCCGCCGGGCATGCACGCATCGCCTCGTAGTTGTCGCATCAAGGAGAAGACGCCATTTTTGTTGCATTGCATCGGATCGTCATCGCATCATGGCGCTGCTGATCGCATCGCCACGGAAGCGCAGTAAGAAACCGACGCATCACCTCCCCACGCCGAGAAGAACCGACGCATCACCATCCCCTGCGCAGCAGTAGGGAACCGATGCATCACCGTTCTTGCGTGTAAGGAACCGACGCATCACCTTCCCTGCAACACTTTTGTTGTATAGCGTTACGCATCCAAAGGTACATTGAACAATAAGTGTCACACTTACCATCTAAAGAGAACTAAGCTATTTCTACCATTTTTAAGTACAGTATTGTGGATTTTTGTTGTTTGTGGTCTTGTGTTAAGCCTATATAAAAATAGTTATTTTGGATATACACACTGTGTGGTGTCCATCTGTAGTGTTGTCACTATATTACTGTATGTGTTCACAAATGCTTTACACACTGCCTCTGAGATAAGCCTACCTGCTCGTGCCAAGCTACCAAGGGGGTGAGCAGGGGTTATTTTTGTAGTGTATCCCCCTTACCCTGACTAGAAGCAAGGGCCCCTATTTAGACAAAGGTACCTACCTCTGCCAACTAGAGACCCCCAGTTCTAACAAGGAGGTTAAGCTTCTTGCTGACCAAGTTGTAGCTCTTGAACCATTGGCTTTCAGGTCTCCAGCTAGAAAAAGAAAGGGTATTTCACCATCTTCTCCTAGCCCCTCATCTGATGATCTGGATATGGATTGGACCCTGACCAAGTCCGAGACCTGCCATGAGAGACAAGGGAAAAGGAAAGTTCCTGAAAGCTTTAGAATTATAGAAGGTGACAATAATGAGGATGAACCAGTGACTGTAATTATGGAAGGTGTCTCAGAGGCGCTGAGATTATCCCTCCTATTTAACCTGCTAAGAGGGATGTGACACTGGTTCCCCCAGCATCACCTTCTATAATTGTAAGGCCCCTGTTGAGACCTATACCAACCACTACCTCAGTTGAAGTCCGCACTCCAGAGAGGCAAATGACACACCCACCTACCTCCAGTACTTCAGGCATTGGCACAAAAAAGATCTCCTCCACAGTTTGGGACTTCTTTATGATTAGCAGGCAGGAGGATAACATTGCAATATGCTCCATTTGCCAAGGAAGTGTTCGTCAAGGTAAGCCTGGTTCACACTATGGTCCTGGAGGCCAAACATCCAATATGAAAAAAACATCATGCACTCCGGTGAGAGGAGCACCTTAAAAAGGTAGCTGTTGGTGGTGGTGATAATGAGATAAGGGAAGCAGCTCTGATCACGGTGATAGAAGGAGGTGATGATGCTCCTCGGAGTGATAGATGCGCTCTATAAATACCCCTAACATAACATATCTAACTTCTTCAATCCTGTTTCTCAGTATCTGCTACTCTATACCCGCAACTTAATCAATTATAGCGCCATGATACTCCTCGGAGTGATAGACGCGCTCTATAAATGCCCCTAACATAACATGAAGAAGAGGAACACAGCTTTATTCAAAGTAGTCCAGTCTCCTTCAGTGTGTCAGCATCACTCCCATTGACAACCATGAAATGGCACAATACTCAGATGCAGACACCACCACATACAGTGATTCCCCAGACACACATTGAGTCTACTATATCCTGGTTCTCTCCAGAAGTTGTCTGTGTCAGTGGCACCATAAAATAACACAATCCAAGCTACTATTACGGGCATGTTTATGCAAGAGGGGCCCTACAAATGCAACCACACAATGGCACGTTTGTACAGTGGGACGCTGGCTAAAATGTTAGCACTGGACCTCCTCCCTTTTTCTTTTTTGGAAAGAGTGGGATTTTTAGAATTCATGACGGCCATCTGCCCGAATTGGAAGGTTCCTGGCTGGACCTATTTTGCTGTTCCAGTGCTCTGTCATGATGTGCTGCAATTGGTTGGACAAGCTTTGCAGCAGAGTCCTGTTCACACTATGCACCTGATGACAGACATGTGGACCAGTTGTTAAGCAACTGATTATATTTGTATCACGTCACTCAAAAGGGAGGAACCGGGAGCTTTTACATAGGTCCTGCACAATGCTCCTAATTGAAGGTATGGGAAAAATGTTGGTGTGCATTTCCTAAGGTGAATGAGTGTTCAGGTCTCTTATGGATTGCCCTCACACACCCCGAAGGATGTCATGCTTCATCATTGGGCTGTGCTCCTCGTCGGGCCAGCACTGCAATGCCCGATGGGCACCCGCAAAGGGGCTCTTTGCCGGTGATCTTTTAGAGGAAGCCGTTAGGTGTGTGAGGGTATGTGGTCAGGGTAGTGAGGTGAGTGTGCGTTGTGATTTTAAAATAGGTCTAGTACTGCCCTATGTGAAACAAATTTTATTCTGGGGGTGTACTAACCTAACTAAAATGCGTGAGCCCTGTCTGGAGTCAATGATCCTACAGGGTCTGATTGGTGTAAGTGGTCGACATGTTTCTTGCCTTCAGCCCCTAGCGGGTCAAACGGCAATTCATCAGGACCGGTGTCAAAAAGGAAAAGAAGGTAGTCCTAACTCTTACACTACCGGAATGCTGGTGCTGAGTATCAAGGTGTCACCAGCGTTGATTAAGAGGTACCAGGACAATAGAACTGGACTTGTTGAGACCTAAAATAAAACAAAGTGAAATAAAATTATAATTGAATTAGCGTTAGAACCTGGTATTGGTAACACACTAACCCAAACGCCTGGACAATTGTGCAGCTACTCATTGGTGCATAAGAGAGCTGGTGGTAGACATATTAAGCTCTCAGTGAGGCAAGGTTATTTGTAATTCTTGGAGCGCGTAACGTAGTCCTTCATTTGCAGACAGCTAAGTTGGAGCACGTCCATGGTGAAAAATAGGTGTTGTCCGTGAAGACAATTGTGTCAGTGGGGGTGCCGATATGATAAGCATGGTATTGTATTTTTGCATGCGTGGAACGGTCCATGGTCTGCGGACCGAACGTCAGAAGCATAGTGCAGACGATATTGTAAGTGCAGTTAAAAAAGGACCACCACAAGGGTATATCAAGGCGCGGTGCTCAGTGTCTACTGGTGGTGTAGTTTATTATGCGATAATTACGCCCAGCATGCATGCGTGGAACGGACCATGGTCTGCGGACTGAACGTCAGAAGCATAATGCACACAATATCGTAAGTGCAGTTGAAAAGGGACCACCGCAAGAGTGTATCGAGGCGCGGTGCTCAGTGTCTACTGGTGGTGTGGTTTATTATGCGATAATTACTCCCAGCAGTCGCATCGAAGGCCGATCACTAGCGGCCTGTCGGTGCCGGTGCAGTTATGCGGGGCCGTAGGGCATCGTGATAGGCAAATAAGTGATAAGCAAAGGTGTCACGTCAGCAAACTACTACAGCTTAAAATACTACACAAACACTCACCCCTGGGTATGAGGTCTAGGTCAGACGGGATTAACAACAGAGCACTTTGTTGCTCGGTTCTGAAAAATAAATAAACAACAGGCGTGAAGACGCAAGCATCCCGGCATCAGCGCATATGCACATTGTCTTACCGGCCTCTGGTTCATTCATTGCATTGCAAAGTCCCGGTGATCGAAGGCGATAAGTACTCACGCATGGGTGGCATGCAACTAGCAGTCATCCTACCCTTACTCTGGATCCCGTAAAGAGCCTCTGGGTGCAGGGTCTAAGTAAGCCTCGTCATCACGTCTAAACATGGAACCACTAGAACGTGATGGGAGGCGGCCATCTTAGTCGTTTGAATTTAGCTTTATTGAGAGGTTTATGTGTGATATGAGACATACGATTGATCACAGTGTGTGCGATGTCCCCCGTATGTGTCACCGCAGTGTATGGTGTCATATTCTGTAATTATGAAACGGTGTCTATCAAGGTTAGTTTACCATTAATTTGTTTATTACGTTATTCTTGTATGCTTTTTCTACAATAATAAAGGTAGGGGAGCTTGGCGCGGTAGATTTAACTGTAGAAGGGGGATTTTTTTGTGGGGACATTCGGAAGGCAGTGAGCCCCAGATGGAGTCCATTAGCACAAGGCACTGTGGTATTCTGCGTGTGATGATGTGTATTGAGGGATCTATTCTCACCTCATGCTGATTGGATGATGTGGTAGTGTAAAGACTATGACCATGGGCATGGGACCCCCCTATAAGTTCTAAGAGATGTGGGGGCGCTAGTGATAACCACCGAGTTGCGTGGCAGGTGTTCATCTTAATCGCAGATCGGCTTAGGGGTGAGGTTCCCGAATGGGGGAAAAGAATGTGATGTTAGGTGTGGTTTAGTTCCACCCACGGGATATCGTCGTTAAGACCCCCAAGGTGGCTAGAGAGTCTAAAGATCCATTGCTGCTCTTTTCTGAAAAGGGCTTCCTTTCTAATCAGTGGATGTGATTCCAAGATGGTCCAAAGTATGTCATCTGTAGTGTGATTCACTTCAGTAAAGTGGGCGCACATTTTTCTGTTGGTTTTTTTGCACCTAATGTTGCTACGGAGCTCTGTAATTCTGATTTTGACAGGGCGAGTTGTCATGCCTACGTATTTAAGGTGGAAGGGGCAAGTAATTAGATATACACAATTGCGGGTGTTACAGTTTGTGTGTTTCTTTTGGTGCCATGTGAAAGTGTCTGTAAGGGTTACTGTTTTACTTGTCCTAGTGAAGGGACACACTGTACACTGCCCACATGGGTAGTGGCCCGTCACAGGTGGTAAGTTCCACAGTTCCTCATAGGTGGATCTTTTTTGGGTCTGGTTCTGATCAGTAAGTCTTTAAGGTTGTTCGTCCTTTTAAAGGCAAATCTGGGGGGTCAGATGTGGAATCTCCTATATTGAGAATCCTCCAATGTTTTTTTATGATTTGTTTGATCATATTGGATTCAGGGGTGTAGGTCGTGACACATGTAATTTGTTCTGTGTTAGTTTTTGTCTGGGTTTCTAGGAGTGCCTCCCTGTTTGCGTTACGGGCCCTTTTGCGAGCTGTGTTGATCGTTCTCGCTCGATACTCACGTCTGGCCAGATGGGATGTAAGTTCAGAGGACTGTTTTTTGAAGTCTTCAAGGTTACTGCAATTACGTCTTAGCCTCAGAAATTGTCCGTAGGGTAGGTTGTCACGTAATGCCTTTGGATGGAAACTGCTAAACAGTAAGGGGCTGTGACTGTCGGTCATTTTTTTGTAGGTCTTTGTCTCCAGTCCCATGGTGGTAAGGCTTATTGCGAGATCCAAAAAGGGTTTCTCGCGTTCTGAGATGCTTGCAGTGAATCGTAGAAAGGGGTTAAGGCTGTTGACCCATGTGACGAATAGGGGTATCTTATTCAGGTAACCCTTCCAAAAAACCAAGACGTCGTCAATGTAGCGTCGCCAAAGAATGACATGTCCGTTGTATGGATTAGTTGTAGGAAGGATGTGCTTAGCCTCAAAGTCTGACATGTAGAGGCATGCCAGACTAGGGGCAAAGGTACTCCCCATGGAAGTCCCCTGGGTTTGGTGGTAAATGAGATGCTCAAACTGAAAGTAGTTTTCAGTGAGTGCAATATGTGCACATTCCATGATGAATGAAATTGGTGTAGGGGCTGCCCATTCAGTGGAACGTAGCGTTTCTTCCACGACCTCCAATGTGGCCAACTGTGGAATGTTGGTGTAAAGCGCCTCCACATCTAGGGTGATTAGTGCATCCAGATGGGGGCCCTCCTTGTTCTGTTTTTCTATGATGTTGAGGACATCTCTGGTATCTTGTAAGAATGTAGGTGTTTCTTTCACTAATGGTCTGAAAAAGTGGTCACAGAATCTGGACAGAGGTTCCAGTACTGACCCGATCCCCGAAACTATGGGCCTCCCTGGAGGTGGTAGAGTGCCCTTGTGAATATTAGGTAGGGTGTAGAAATAGGGGACACGTGGGTTGTCATTTGTGAGAAATTCTGACTTGTTTTTTGTAATCCACCCCGGGGTTAGTGCTTTCGTCACAATGGACCTGACTTTTGTGGTTAGTCACGTTGTAGGGTCTTCCCTTAGGGGGGTGTAGTATCTTCTGTCATCTAACTGCTGCAGGCACTCAGTTCTGTAATCCGTGGTAGACATAATGACAATTGCTACCCCCTTGTCGGCCTCCTTTATGGTGATAGACTTATCGCTAGCCAGGTTTTTGATAGCCTCATTTTCTTTCCGTGAGGTGTTGTGAAAGGCCTTGTTGGTCCGGATAGTCCTAATATCCTTAAGGACTGCCTTTTCAAAGGTTAGAACCTCGGGTGGTGTCATGCCCGCAGTTGGAGTAAAGGTCGAAGGTTTCCGTAATCCTGTGTCCACAGGTGCAGGATTGGGTTGGTCTGCGAAAAAACTTCTCAGACGGACCTTTCTGAAAAAGTCATGAAGTTCACAATTGTTTCTGAAATCATCGGTCTTTGAGGTAGGGACAAACCCAAGTCCTTTGTGAAGGACCTTTTCTTCTGTTTCGTTCAATGTGCGTTCAGAGAGATTAACAACTAATTTTTCTTGCCTGTCTGGCTCCTGAGTTCCATCTGTAGTTGATGAGGTGGATCCTGCCATTGAACCTGCTTTCGCGGGTTGTAGCCTCCTCTTCTTTTGCCTCTTCCTCTGCCCCAGCCTCTGCCTAAAAAAGGTGGTTGGTGGAAGGGGGCGAATGGAGGTTGTGGGCCATGTTGGTAACCAGGGAACTGCCAGAGGGGGGGTCCTTGGAAGGTGGGCATATCATAGCCAAACATCTGGTTCGGTGGGCCTCGTTGGTATTGTTGGCGTTGGCCATTCCAGCTATCCGCGCTGGAGTTGCTGCTGTAGGAGGAATTCCTTCTACGTGTTGGTATACTCTCATCTGAGGAATTGTCATCATGTGGTTGTTGGAAGTCCTCTCTTAGGTAGGGATAGATCTTTTTCTTACTAAACCTGGCGATGTCTTTCTGTAATTTAGTCACTTTTTGTTTCATCAGGAAGTCCTTGTTGTCCCCTATTTCGCTGTTTACTTCCACCAGTTTGGTTTTAAAGGCTGTAATGGTGATGCTTGCCTTAAGTGCTCCTTCTGCCACTGTGATTTTGATAATCAAGTCGTCGGCTAGGCATTTGGCTGTTTTTATAATTAGAATCAGCCAGTCCCTAGTGCACTTCCAGGCAACTAGGGACCATTCTTCTTTAAATTGCTTGTCCTCCAAGAAGATTCTTGGCATGTTGGACACAATAAGACCGTTCGGGGCTATATTAGCACGTAGATATTCGGTCATTATTGCGCCGTGTAAAATGATCTTCATGAGTTGGCGTTTCATGGCGGTGATGGAATTCCAATCGCCACCCTGGCTTGTAGATGCTGAAGCTCCATCGGGGTCCAGGAGAGAGGGTGTTCTCAAAATTTCCGTAACCAGGTCATCGCTAAAAGAGAGTCCTTGGTTATTTTCCATATTTAGTGCTAGTACAATGTACGTGTGGGATAGAATGTGTAGCTATGTGATTATTAACGGCAAGATGTCCGTCGGTCCCAAGTAAATTAAAGGAGGTTCCACGGCTGAGCCGCCGTGTAAGGAAGTCACTCAAAAGGGAGGAACCGGGAGCTTTTACATAGGTCCTGCAGAAGGTATGGGAAAAATTTTGGTGTGCAGTTCCTAAGGTGAATGAGTGTTCAGGTCTCTTATGGATTGCCCTCACACAGCCCGAAGGATGTCATGCTTCATCATTGGGCTGTGCTCCTCGTCGGGCCCGCGCTGCAATGCCCGACGGGCACCCGCGAAGGGGCTCTTTGCCGGAGATCTTTTAGAGGAAGCCGTTAGGTGTGTGAGGGTATGTGGTCAGGGTAATGAGGTGAGTGTGCGTTGTGATTTTAAAATAGGTCTAGTACTGCCCTATGTGAAACAAATTTTATTCTGGGGGTGTAATAACTTAACTAAAATGCGTGAGCCCTGTCTGGAGTCAATGATCCTACAGGGTCTGATTGGTGTAAGTGGTTGACATGTTTCTTGCCTTCAGCCCCTAGTGGGTCAAGCGGCAATTCATCAGGACCGGTGTCAAAAAAGAAAAGAAGGTAGTCCTAACTCTTACACTACCGCAATGCTGGTGCTGAGTATCAAGGTGTCACCAGCGTTGATTAAGAGGTACCAGGACAATAGGCCTGGACTCGTTGAGACCTAAAATAAAACAAAGTGAAATAAAATTATAATTGTATTAGCGATAGAACCTGGTATTGGTAACATACTAACCCAAATGCCTGGACAATTGTGCAGCTACTCATTGGTGCATAAGAGAGCTGGTGGTAGACATATTAAGCTCTCAGTGAGGCAAGGTTATTTTTAATTCTTGGAGCGCGTAACTTAGTCCTTCATTTGCAGACAGCTAAGTTGGAGCACATCCATGGTGAAAAATAGGTGTTGTCCGCGAAGACAATTGTGTCAGTGGGGGTGCCGGTATGATAAGCATGGGATTGTATTTTTGCATGCGTGGAACGGTCCATGGTCTGCACACTGGATCCCTTTTGTGGGGGTTAGGCAAGAGGTAGCTGCAGGTCTCAGAGCAGAAGGATGTTTAAGGGCATTTAGCGGCATGCCATGATGTTTGTAATGTAGAAATCCCATACAGCCACAAACATCTTGGAAGACTTTAACAGAAAAGTGTTTGAATGGCTGCAACCCAGAGGTCTCAGAATTGCATTATTTTCCACGGACCATGGCAGTAATATAGTTATGAAAAAACACATAGAAGTATGTCTGGTCATTATCGGGAAGGGGGAAAGTGAACATTGGGCTGCTAGAGGGGGAACGCCCTTCTTAGGGTGAAAACACTCACTCATCCGAAGATGACATGCTTCATCATTGGGTTCCCTTCTCACTAACCCTGGGCGGAGTACGCGTAGTGGAGCTTTGCGTAGCTCCACGTAGTAAAAAAAAACCTCAGTGGAACTACGCGGGGCTCCGCTCTGCCCCGGGACCATCAGCAATATAATAAAAAATTTAAAAAACACCACTTACCTTGTCTTCTGCCTTCCCTGCTCCTCACCGCGGTGTCTCCCTTCTTCCCGCGTCCTCCTCCTCGCGTCCCTGTAGGTATTACGTCTTAAGTGAACTGCGCATTTTGTAAATGGGGCTAGCCTTGTACTCCGCTCTGCCACGGAGGCAGAGATTTGCCCAACTTCGCATTCCCAGCGGAGCGCGGAATTGGTAGATCTCCGCAAACTCCGCTGGCGGAGCGGAGTACGACGCCCAGGGTTACTTCTCACACCAAGACCGCAAGGTACCTGGTTTGGGCTACAACTCTCCAACGGAGAAGAGCTGAGTTGTTTTTTAGAAGATGAGCAAACTGGTCTGAGTGAGGGGCTGAGTGCTAGTAAAAGAAAACTGTGAATTGTATAAAACTATCTCCTGGTGGGCTGAATGTCAGCTTCATTCTGGTGCCCCCAGTGGAAAGGGTTAAAAACACAAGCTAGTATGATGGGGTTACTTAAACAAATGTATGCCCTAGAAGGTCAACATGTTTCTGCCTAAGGAGGTCCCTGTGGAGGGTTCTGGGGCATTTGTCAAGACCAAGATGATGTAGTCACTCTGTCAGATTTATAAAAGGTACTAAAATTACCGGCCTCACATAGGTAAGCCTGATTGTGTACGCCATGTCCCACAACACTGATTTGATGGGTCCAGGCAGTCATCTCTGAAGAATAAATAACAAAAAATTAAAGGCATTCCAACACCTTCTTAGCACAATACTAACATTTAAAATCATGTGGCTAATATACATTGGTACATCAAGTACCCATCACCAAACATGCTACTCATGTTTTGAATAAGAGAGGGGTAATCTTACCCGTAACTTTGAAAATGTAAAAGCCTCTCAAGCCTCTGAGGCCACCTTCACTGCAGCACTGCATGACATATCAAAGACAGAACACTGAACATAGACGAGAATGCGTTGAATACAGGGGGGCTACCTTAAAAGGCCCAGACTTAAAGGTTTGACTGTGTCAAGTATTGATGGTAAAGCTATGACCTGTTACGTTGACCACAGCTTAACAGTTGGCCCATGAGTGACCGATCCACATCCTCACTTGCAGGGACTAGGACCATTATATCTTCAGTTTATCTGCCTTTCTTTGAAGCTCAGCACCAACCAGTGATTTCACAATAAATAGTTTGGCGGCATTTGGTTGGTAGTTGATTTTATTCTCACACCATTCATCAATCTTCTCATTTTTGTAGGACACACCATTCTTTGCCCTACTGTGCTCTATCGGCACATTTATTAAATGATCTCCAACAAAGAGTCCTCTTGCGGGGCCCCCCAGGCATTGCAGCACCGGCCTGGTAAGGAGCACCGCCCAATGATGAAGCATGTCACCTTCAGGTGAGTGAGGGCAACTGTTCTTACAAGCACATGCTTCCCTTGGGACCTGCATACAGCTAGAGATAATTTCTCTGGGGCTGTTACACCGCAGAACATTATACTGATATTAGATTACAATTATCTTGCACACCACTTCACTGGAGTACAGAGGCACCCCCCTGTACAGTAAAGACATCTGAATCGTGACTTCAGGAGAACAAAAGTGTAATCTATGATGGATCGTGTACAAATTTGTGACTTATTGTACCTCCGCTGAGGTACAGTGGTTGCACGTCTGTATGATGTGAGGAGATGAGGGGAGAGTGCATATGAAACATCACCTGAGAAGGAAAATGAGGGAATATTTGTACGTCACTCTTGCATCAGTACAGTACATGATGTATGGAATGGTACATGCTGTGTCTGTTGGGGGTATGTATGTGGCAAGAGGAATAGTGCTGTATAATGGTTGTGTATATTAAAAAACAATCATACATATCAGACGTTTGGTGCTTGGTACTTACCCAGAAGCCACATGTTGCCAAATTCTCCTGCTGTCATCCGCCAGGCAGGAGATGATCTGTAGAATACATAGCTGTCATGGGTACTGCCTGGGAACACTGCATGCACATCAGTGAAGCTACCAATGGCTTCACAGACACCCTGCATGTTAATAGATTGCCAGCTGTGTCTATTGCAGAAGATGTGTGCATTGTGGTGATGTGGCTGAAAAGCCACATGAGTGCAACCAATTGCACTTAGCACACGTGAGAAGGGGGAAAAGAGGTAGAAATCCCTAGTTACACTTTGCCTTCTGGCCATTGTATGTGCCATTTGATTTGTATGTGGAGCTGAGCTCTCCTATTGATGCAGATCACTACCTGATGCAAGCATCGGGCTTGCTTGCCTGAATAATGCTCACAAGGGCACCAGAGAATCTCTGAAATGACCCCATAGCAATCAAATGGATAGCTGCTAGGATCTTGATATAGGCAGGGATGGTGTGGGAGTGCAGGTAACAGAGTCAAGATCTTGCTTCCACTCACCAACCATCTCCAAGATGACATCAGGGGGAAAACGGTATCTGGCCCTGACATCTTGTCTGGACCTCCCAAAGAGGTTTATCCTGTGTCTAAAATTCCTCTCTACTCTTCTCTTCCTCTTTCTCCTCAAATCGTCCTGTCGCATGGCAAGGGAAAAACCAACAAACACATTCAGCAGCATGTTGAAAGGTCTGAAAGGGTTTGTTTGTGACAGCTCTGCTTTTATGTTTGCTGCAAGGGTAGGATTGGCTGTTGGGATAAGGAGTTTCACCTGGAGCTGGTTAGGTGAATGGTAGGCTCTGACACAGGTGAGTCAGGATGAAAGCAACCTTCCTCTGCCCGTGAAACTGCGCCTCGTGTGTGGAGATTCCACCCCGAGTGTGGACCAATGATACTACTTGTAAATTCCAGTTGTGAATAACGAAAGTCGTAAACTCAGACTTTTGGTCCAAGTTTACCTTTGAGAATACAGAAAAATAGTAAATGTACACAAAAATGTAAGTTTACCTTTGTGAATCAGGCCCTATATATCTAAAGCCAACTGATCTTGCAAAACCATAGAACTACTAACTACTAATTCTGTGTTAACTGCTACCAAAGAGCCAGATGTGCTAGTAGCCAGCTTATCTACTATGGTAAAGAGCTTTCTGATTTTCTTGTCATTCAAAACCAGTCCTACTGGAAGAATGATTGCCCCAAAAATGTCTCTCACTAATTGTTTCCCATCAATGGTACTACATGTATGTCTGTGAGATGGAGTCATTGTGAAAGCATTCTATGATATTTACATAATATATATTGGAAAACAATAAAGCTAAAAAGCAAACCCCTTTCCAGTCTGCAGGTAAGAGAAAATATGCATCCTGTCCGCAAACAAAATAGACTCCTGGAATAACTGCATCTTTCTCTGTTAATATTAGAACAGGCCCTCTGAGAATTTCAAATGTGTGTTCACAGCTACTTATCCCAATATGTCATTTTCTAAACTGATTTCTTCCTTTGTAAAACATAGGGCCTGTTTAAGAGTCTGGTGGTCCAAGGACCGCCATACTGGTGGGGGAGCGGCTGTGGCAGTCCAGACACCGCCGCACCAGTGGTCTGACTGCCATATAACGACTTTGGTGGTTGGACCGCCATTGCACCCCGCAACTGCCGGGAAACCACGTTCCCTTATGGTCCTGCGGCGGTCTCAAGGCCAAAACAATCTTGATGGTGCTCTGAGGAACTGGCATGCATATTATGACTTTCCTCACCGCCGGCAGTTACATGGATGTTCTTCCTCTATGTAATTACTGGCAGTGAGGAAAGAAAGGGGGGCCTACAGCAGCCGTGGCCCATGCAGGTAAGAGCAGTATGGCAGTGGGGCCAGGTGGGGGGGATTCAACAGACAACCACGAGGGAAAATTAAAGAAATATGTATTCTTCCCTCGTGGTCGTCTGTTGAAATCCCCCCACCCGGCCCCACCGCTCTTACGTGCACGGGCCGTGGCTGCCCTACAAGGGTGCATGCAGGGGGGTACATGTTGTGCCACCCTGTACTTTAGCACCCCCAGTTTCTGTTGTGCATTCATTCCCGTGCAGGAACGTGCACTGGCAGTCCCACAGCGGTGCTGTTTAAGGCTCACAATGAGCCTTTACACAGCACCGCCGTGGGACTGCAATGCCGCCTTCCCACCAGACAACAAAATTATTTGTAATCTGGTGGGCATGCGGACGTGTGGCCGTGGCGTGCCACTCACTCCCGCACTGGCAAAAGTCATAGTTTCCCTTTTTGTCATCTGTCTAATTTAAATTTAGGATATATCATCTTCTTTCAAACTTTCTTTGAAACACTTTCCTCTTTCTTTGCCTTGTGAAATATGTGGGCTCTCTTTTCCTCTAGCGCTAGGATACATTTATTTTCTAATGGTCTTGTTAGACATGTCATATTTTGTTTAAATGCCTTAGGAGTGCCTGCCTTTGTAGGGGATCTAAAGAAGTACCATGCAACCCCCATATCTTCAGCTTGTGGAAGAGGGTTCATTCTTTTCTGTAGCTGAACTTCAGAAAGAATCATGTCATAGTTATAAAAATAATATTCCAAAGTGTTCTTGTCTATAAAACAAACATGGTGGCGCTTACGATGTCAGGAGGAAACTTTCCGCCCAACACCGTCTCGGCATCGAGATCGACCGAATCGCGGTCAGCTGTTCTGCCTGCCTGATTACGATGCAACCCTACACTGTTCTGGTCGGAGTCCTATTGTTTCCTATGGGAACTTGTGTTCCACCTGAAAACACAGGCTCCTATGGGGAAATGGGGTGTGTGTGTAGAACCCTGCACCCTGTTGCCGGTACCCCACGGTGCCTGCCACACAGTGCAGGGTTTTACAGGGGGGTCCCTTAGGTACCCCCTCGGCCCCCAACCAGAGGCCTCAGGATGAAGGGGACCCTGCTAGGGGCCCCCAAAGTCACTTTTCGATAGCTTTTCCGTGTCTGACAGGCCAACTCAGAAAGGCTGTTGGAAATCAGCATCGTAATCACGAGGTCGGAAACGCTGTCCATAGAGGTGTACGATGCGGTTCCGACCGTCACAAATTCTCCGAGAGCTAGCCGGAACCGATTCAGAATGACCGCGCGGTTTACCTTCCGACCACGAACATCGTAATCGGTTGGGCGGATTGTAAACCGACCGAGTCATTTGGAATGGTTCTGACATGGTCGAGGAGATTCCGACTGTTGGGAGGAGGCTTTCCACCCGACATCATAATCGGCCCCTATGTAATATACTATATGTAGCTGCATATGAAGGAGACCAAGTTAGACAGCTGGTTCTCTCAACTAATTCTGACTCACCTCACAATCCCTGTCCTCCAAATATTTTGCAGCTCATTCCTGATTTGGTGCCTACTCAATTGACGCCCATTTTTAATGAGGTATTTCGGACAGGTGTCTTTCTAAAAGATTGGAAATCCGCACCAGTCCATTTGCTGCTCAAGAAAGCTAATATGAATACTCTTGATCCTAATAGCTATAGACTGATCTCCAGGCTGCCCTTTCCAGCTAAATTGTTGGAGATAGAAATTAATCTTCAACTATTGGCTTTCCTGGATAATAATCAGCTGCTGGATGACTCCCAATATGGGTTTTTTGCAAGGGCCATTCCACTGAATCTGCTCCTATTGTAGCTACAGAGATGGCCAGGGCCACATTTGATGGTGGGGGCAATGTTGCCCTCATCCATCTCAATCTAACTGCGGCCTTTGACATGGTCAATCATGACCTCCTAATTGACCGTTTGAAAGACCTGGGTATAAAAGGGGCAGTTTTGGCCCTTTTAAGATCCTTTCTGACTGAACGAATCCAAACCGAATCCATGGGCGATTTTACATTCAAACCATGGGGCATATTATCAAGGGCCTTATCTCAGTTTTTTTGGCTTTAAAAGCCAAAAAGCGGAGATAATGTTTTCGCCCTATTAACAAGAGGGTGATAACATGCATTAGCGCATGTTAGCACCCTTTACCCGACGCCTTCCTCTGCATCTCTAATGAGATGCAAAGTGGGCGTCACTGGGCAGAACAACCTTGTAAATATCGCTGATGTGCACATCGCGATATTTACAAGGAGGTTCAGGCATTTTTGCAGACGTTAGTTTTTGGCGAAAACCGCGGTTTTCGCTAAAACTAACGTCTGCAAAAATGCTGACTTACCTATACTTTATATTGGAGGTGGATTATGCTGATACGACCACAGGGTCGTATCAGCAAGGTTATCGCCGCTTTCCATGGAACATCGCTGGAAAACCAGCGATGTTCCATGGAAAACAAGTTATCGCAGGGATAATTATCGCCATTGCGCTATGCGTTGTTAATACAGCGCTAGCATGGTGATAATTATCTGCGGTAGCCGGCGATAACAATTCTCACGCTGAGAACGGCCAGCGATAATTATCGCTGGCCGTTGATAATATGCCCCCATGTTCCTTATTGTGTGGGGTGCCCCAGGGCTCCTCAATGAGTCCCACTGTTTTCAACATTTATGTAACACCGTTGGCGGCCCTGGTGTATTCTTTTGGTCTGTCAGTTGTTTCATATGCGGACAACACACAAATTGTCGTCTCCGTCTCCAGGAAAGGGCCTGACACAAATGAGACGTTCCATAATTGTATGCAGGAGGTAGGAACTTTGATGGATTTGGACTTTCTTAGGTTGAATTCTACAGAAACTGAGGTAATCCTATTTGGGCCTCCTTTTGGAATCCCTCCTAGTGGCTGGACGAATTGGGTTCTCTTCCAATGCCGTTGAAAATCTTTGGAATCCTGATAAATGACAGGCTTACCTTTAAAGAGCAAGTAAACAAGGTAATTTCTGCATCCTTTTTTCTGTTACGAATGAATTAGAAACTTGCTGAAACTTGTGGTCCTGTGCCTTGTAATATCTAGGTTGGACTATTGTAATGGACTATATGTTAATCTGCCTAAAGCTCTCCTAAAACAACTTCAGATTTTACAGAATACAGCGGCTAGGATGCTCATAAAAATTCAGAGGGTCCAGTCGTCTTCGTAAGCCTTGATGAGGCACACTGGCTCCCGGTGCATGATTCTTTTTAAAGATCTTTGTATCACCTATAAAGCACTTTATGGACTAGGTCCATCCTTTCTAAGAGGAAAACTTAGAAGGTACATTCCCAACAGCACTCTTAGGTCCAGTACAGTCAGGAACCTGGTGGTGCCATCCTACAAACTCACCTCTTGGGCAGGTAGGAGTTTTGTGGTCTGCAGTAATCACAACTGAAATCTGCTTCCCATGGAAATAAAATCTGCCCCCTCACTTTTGGGTTTCCCAAGCTATTTAAAACTTGGCTTTTCACTAAATCCTAAATGTGTTCTTTATGTTTCTTTGCTCCTTAGCGCCAAGTTGCATCAGGGTATTCGTTCGCGCTTAACAAAAATCAAAATCAAATCAAATCAAGTTCAAAGAGGCTTTATCACTTGTCCAAAAGATTGCGTGGTCCAGGGTGAATTTTGTTTTGTTTTACTGTTGGAATGTTGTTTATTAGTAGGTGTAGGTAGGGACCTACCACTAGTAATAAGGCCACAATCACAATACAAGGTCCAATCAAGAAATCAATAAATTATTCCATTGCTCAACCCTTGGTTGCTGGCTATGAACAGACAGGGTTAACTTAGGAGACAGGTGGGTAAATCATTTAAGAACACCAATACATTAAATAAGTAAGACAAAACACACAATAAAAATCCAACACCAAAGTGACAGGAATGCAATGTAGGGTACCGGAGATATGAATTTTTTAAGAATAAACACTTTCTAGTCCCTAAAAACAGAAATCGCCAACTTGGGACATCTGGTCGCTCCAGACTGGGACAAAGTCCAAATTTAAGGCCGACCATGATAGAGCGTGGGACGGATATAATGAGTGAGAGGCCCCGGTCACGTTTTTTACCTTCTGACTTAGTCACTTTTTTTTAGCTTTTTCTCTCAACGTCAACAAAGGCTCCTCTTCATGGTAGGTTTCAAGTCGATGTCAGTGGCTTAACTCAGTGCAAGGCCTCAGTGAACTCCTGAAAGTCTACAGCGCCGCAGCTTTCAGCGGGACGAATCTGAAATCCAGGCTGGGTTGCTGTTCAACGTCGTTGGCTTAACTCTTGAAGATGGGTTGGTCAACTTATGGAGGTTTTTAATAAAAATTCTCCAAAGATCTCCAAACTTCTGGAACTTCTTCTATAAGGACTTTTTGTGGTTCCAACGTGTCTATAACACCAATCCAAGGTTCTTAGTTGTTCCTTGGGACTACGTCTCCCATGGTGCACCTGGCCAAATCCTTTAAAGTTCAGCTGAAGGTGGTGAGCTGATTTCTTCTTTCTGGAGATGATGCATGTGGAGCTCTTTTAGCCTGTTAATTTCAGGGAGTCCACTTCTCTCTTTGAAGCAAAGCAAAGTCCTTAGGGCTGTAGTTCCCAAAGTGTGCAGCATGTGCAGTTATTCATTGTGCAGTCCTCTTGCTGCAAGTCAGTGTTCCAGCAGGGCAGTCTTTCTTCTTGTATTTTCAGGCAGGGATCTGCATTGCTGGGCAGCTCTCCCATATTTATCCAGTGTTCCTGGGTGACAAGCAGTGGGGTACCCCTGACCAATGGGGTAGAGGGTGACACCCAGAAATTTGACAACTTCCTCTAAAGCGTGGCATATTCTTGTCCCAGAAAGCACTATTCCTTTAAAATCCAAAATGGAGAAACTCTCTCTGGGAGGTTAGGATCTGGCCAAGCCAGCCTACTCGCATGGCTAAATTTCCCTAACACTCCCCTTCTGCCCCCTCTGCTAATTCAATTACTGGGGCTCCTCTCTGGCTGTGGGAGCAGGACGTGGGGGTGAGCCTGTGTCCTGTCCTAACTGCCATTCCCTCTTTAAAGACCAGTTTGGCTACCCAGCCCCCTTCCTGTCTTTTGCTCTGCAGCTTGCAGATCACCTCCGACCAGATGTCCGTTGTCTCTATGCAGGCCACTTCACACCTCATCAAAGCAGTTTGGCTCAGCGTGCCAAAGGCTGATCAATCAGGATAGGCTGCTGGAATGTTGAATTTTAGCACATCATAAAGCAAGTTCTATAACGTCTTTTCTGTGATAGTTATAATAAATCTAACCGTTGCAAGTTGTTGCATTTATTTTAATTATCCTTTTCATACTCTGAAGTATGTTTTTAGCTCACTACTATCAGTAGTTATACTTTATTAAAGTATTCCCATGTTAGCCAATAGAGCCAATGTGCTACAATGGAGAAAAACGAAATTGGCAGTTTTTCCCTTACCAAGGCATATAAAACATCTTTTATAATTGCCCTGCTTATAGTTACAAGGCACCCTTACCCCTGCTTATAGTTACAAGGCACCCTTACCCCTGGGGCACCTAGGGGAGACTGTAGGGGTTACTTATATGTAAAGGTAAGGTAGTTTAAGGCTTTGGAAGTACCTTCAATTTCAAAGTCAAATTAGCATATAATTTACTTTTAAAAGCAGCCTGCAAAGTAGGGCTCCCTTTAAAATGACAGCAGTGCACACTGACGTGCATTAAATCTACTGGGCCTTTAAACCTACATGCCCTACCATATACTAGGGACTTATAGGTGGGTTGTCAGTACTAATTGTAATTATACCTAATTATCATGTACTTTTTATCAGAGCACAGGCCCTGGGTCTGGTTATCAGAGCCCAGCGCACAATCAGAGTCAGAAAACCAGCATCTAGTAGTCAAAATGAGGCAACAAAGTGGGGGGGATACTGCAAAACGCCCTGGTTTCTCACATTTACTAAATATCATGTGTACTCTGCAGTACATCAACAATACTGATACACCAATCCATCTGCTCACCCTTGACTTTAACCATTCTTCCACCAATGAATGCATCCATCCGTCTACACCCAAAAAGGCAACTATCTATCCATCAACATGCATTTATTTATTCATCAGTGCATACAACCCAAGCTTTCATAAATGTATTCTTCCCCACAAAACAATAATAAGTACACGCTCTACAGGTACACATTTACTTGTGTAGTCTTGTGTGCTTCTTTGTGTGATGTTTCTGAATTGAAGTCCTTGCATGTGACAGATATACATTTTATAATTTTACGATGTTTGGCTTGGAAGAATGCATTTTGCATTCAATGACTTGGTGTTTTTCTGCCAAATTTTAACACATTCCCTCCTGGAACCTATGTCACAGGGCATATTAGCTCAGCTTCTGGAGGGCATGAGAAGATCCTGTGCATATTAGAGGGCGGAAATTATTCAAAAAGAGATGAGACAAGCATAACTAGCAACTAGTTGCTACTTAACGGCCGTGGGGGGAGCGGGTTGCGGGGGGGAGGGAATGAATTTTTTTTTATGTCACTTACCTGCCTTCCAGCCATCGCTTATCGGTCCTCTTCACCCTTCCAGGACTCCAGGGGCAGGAAGCAGGAACAGGAAGCACCCAGGCTTCCAGACTCCCCTAGCCAATCACAACGCTGCTGATAGCAGTGTTGTGATTGATCGGGGCACTGTGGTCCAGCGCTCAGAGGGGGACTGGGATGCTGGGAATGTTCTCCTCTAGGCTGTGCAATACAACCTGGTGGAGAACATGCAAAGTGTGCATGACTGTTTAGCCGGGCCAAGACGGGCGGCCAAACCATCATGCGCACTTACAGAGTGCTCAACACTCCTCCCCCTGCTCCTGTCACAGCTAGCCCCACCCTGCCCCTAATCAACTGAGCAACGAAGGAAAAATAAAATAATAACGAGTTATTATCATTTAATTTTTTCCTTTTTGACCTGCTGAAAGCGCAGTAGGGAGACTCTCCTCCGCCTTAGCGGAGGAGCCACCCCTGTTAACTAGAGAGGAGAGCGCACAAACCTACTTTCATGTTTATCAACAATGATGCTTCAATTCATTCAAACACACATGTATTTAGCAATGAATCCATCCAGCTATAGACATACACTTATACATCTGTACACCCCACCCATGCAGACATCCATAAAACAACACCCATGAGATATTAAATCCATCCGTCCACCCGCGCACAGTCATCCAGCAATGCAAGCAAGATGATTTACTGATTCATCTATAAACACATTTATCCACATGCTTAACTTTCCATCAAGCTACACATGCATACCCTCATATAACTATAGCTATGCACTCAGTGATCTATGCACCCTGATCCTTCCATCTGTTTATTCATCTTTCTATCTTTCTATTCACTTTTATCCATGTAGATACACACCTACCCCTTTGTGTCCATCTATTCATCATGTACACTATCGTGCCAGGCATCCATCGATGCATCCCCTCACTCAAACATTCACACATTCAGGTGTGCATGTTTATTTTTGTTTTCTATGACAAATTGCATGTGCCGCCACATAGGTTTTTTGTGAGCATCGAGGCGCTTGTATGTGTATGTACTGTCCACTGGCGTGCATCTGTGTTTACTGTGTGTGTGCATGTCTGTGTGCCTATTTTTTTGTTGGTTTCTGTGCGTGTATATATAATCATTGGTGAAGTGACAGTTGAGCATGGGCTGAGCAGCAGGCAGGCTTCTCCTGGTGGGGCTCCCCTTCACAACTCAACTACCTGTTGTCTGGAACTATTCAACTTGTTACCTGCTTGAATAAATCATCCTTAATTACATCCTACCTGCGTGGACCTCCTTACTACACATTGTCTGCATAGAAACATGTGGATGTGTTGACTTTTGTCTGCATATCCTCATGCTGTGAGTTTATGAGCGCATAGATGTTGTTTTTGGTTCCATGCATAAATGTCAAATATGTTTGGTTTGTCAAGGATAGTTTGTATTTAGCTAGTCCAAGTTATATTGCTATCCAGCCCTTAGGTCAAGTGTTTTGTCACAAATTCCCATCCTATGCCTCGAAGCTTCATTGATGACAGTGGTCAGATAACTCATTCTTGCTTCAATGATGCATGGTTCTTGTTGCAGCTTTGTTTCTTCCTAAAGTGATGCCATTGAGAATATCGCTCGGTTAGCCATATAATGCATTAATGTTTCAAATATGAACAACTAAAGGAACATTGTGGGTGTTCTGAAGAGATTGGGGCCAGAGGAGAGTAGGGACGCGCAGCGGTATAAAACTACTAAACAAATACATATTGAATTCTACAATTTCAGATCAGACGTATTATTATTTTTTATCTAATAGAAAGTTTGTTACCTACTATCATATATATATATCATTATTTCTGCACTTTGATGAGAAAGCATTTAATAATACTTTGACCCTGTAACAAACAAGTGGTTTAGTGAACCAAATGTGATCTGGATGTGCATTTTGTAAATGAAGGGTATTTTGAACACATTAGGTATGATTTACTAGAACCAACAGTAAAATAGAAACAGTGCTCAATATTTTATAATTTATTGTGAGGGACGTGATTTTTTTGGTGCACCGAACATGTGCAGATTTTGGTGTAATTCCGCCCATTTTTCCTCAGACCTTATTGGAATGATAAGGCACAGCCAGTTTTGCCTTCATTTTTTGCTTCAGAGACCTAAGACTATATGCACTCCCTGACATGAGCAATAGGCAACTTTGCTACCAAACCTTTCCGGAGACGACCGTCAGATTGAGAGGTCTCCATCATGTTGGCGAAGAATATATGATGGAAGAACTCAGGCCATCAATGCAAAATGGTCACCCTGTTTCAGATGCCCAGTCAGTATACTTTTTAAGTTTCAGAAAGAAGACATTCACTGATTTTCGGCGGATGCCTGACTTCTTTTCATCCTGAAATGAGTAGCTAAGTGTTTGAATTTTTCATGGTGTGCCAAACTGGTTGGGTGGTTTCCTTGACAGAGATTATAGAAATTGGGTTGTTGGTTGAGGGGGTTGTGAGCCTTTCTCAAGTAAAAGCCACAATCCCTGTCAGTGTGAACCACAAAAGTCACTAAATTAAACTGTGCTTAACCAGCTTGGCTCAAAAGCAGTCAGGCTTAACTTAGAGGTAATGTGTAAAGTATTTATGCAGCGCATAAACAGTGATTAAGTGAAAACACAATACAAGAAAAATCCCATACAAATTTGTAAAAATAGAGTAAAGGTTAATAAATGTTTTGACACCAAAATGACAAAAATCCAATCAGTAGAACCGGTAATGTGCAATTTTAAAGATTTCAAGTAAGCATAGAGCATAAAAGCACAAAGCGCCACGCACAGTTATCTGGTCGTGTGAGACATGGGGAAAGTCACAATTTCACACTGATGACAATAGAGCTTAGGCTGAATACAGGGACCAGGTATGTCCTGCCTAAATGTTACCTTCTAAAGTCCAGTGGGAAGAGTTTAGTTGGCGGTGGGGGAGGCCGCAAAGAGCAGGGAGAGCATTGCAGACGGCAGTGGCAGTAGCGCAAAGATCAAGCTAGACATCACTGATGGTCATCACTGTAGTGTGAAAATCCTGTTGGGCAATGCGGACGGTCATCGCTGGAGCTTCCCGTTGGTGGTCACCACAGGCTATTGATGCTGTAGCATGAAGTACAGATCTTGAATTGCCAATCATCGCTGGTGATCACTTTAGCACGAAGATTCGAATTCACAGGAGCTTTGCCCTGGCAGTCAATGCAGGTGACAAGCTCTTGGTTCGAACGGGCACATGCCTGATCATAAAGACCCCACAACTTCAGAATCTCTCCTTTGGTTTCAGGAGGAGCTCACTTGATGCCACACCAAGGGTCCAATACCTGTGAGGCACAGCTTGGGATTAAGAACTCACTCCAGCAAATGTCAGCAGGGCTCAGGCTGGTCCAGTTGCAGGTCCAGGCAGGTCAAGGTCAGCAGGTCAAGGTCAGCAGGTCAGCTGGGCAGGTGCAAAGAGGTCTCTGAAACATGTTGTGTACCTGTAGCTCAAAACAGAAGGCCAGCTAACCAGTCTTTGGAGTCACTCAGATGGGTGCAGGTCCAATCCTCTTCTCAGATAATAGGGCAGGACTTAAGAAGCATGGTAGTCATCTGGCAGCAGGGCAGTCCTTCGTCTGCAGTAGCCACAGGTCCAGGAGTGTATGAAGAGTGGGTCTGATGGTCCTATTTTTATACCTGGTGCTAGCTTTGAAATGGGAGAAGCTCTGGGATCCCCCCTCCCCCACAGAAGTGTTTGGAATTTCTTGCCTACCTGTCATGGTCCCAGTCTGCCTGCAGTTCCAATAGGCTAGTGTGAAATTGTGTGTGAACGGATGCAGTGTCTTTGAAGTGCAAGTAGGGATGTGCACAGCTCCGCACCCCAATCCTGCCTTGGATGGGCCATCCTGCCAACACCCAGGCCCTCTATTGTGTGGTTGTCTGGAAGAAATAGACAAAGGTAAGCTGCCAACTACACCTAGTCATGTAACCGAGAAAACAGGCTGCAGGCAGGATATAGTTAGGACAAGAAATAAGTGCATTTAGCAGCCCCTAGTTGGGCTGACACAATCATTATGCCACCCATTCCTTCGAGTTTTAAGATAAATTCAGTCTACCTAAACAGACAAGATTGAAATACTGCTTGATACTGTTTTACATACCCGATGGCCCTAGTATTTAAGCATGGGCAGCATTTTATTACCACACTGAATATTTCATCATTATGAAACACATATTTGCTTAAAGATTTAGGGGCCGATTCCGATTCGGGCCGGAAAACGTACCGACCGACTCGGAGCCGGAATTAATACCGACCGACACGTACAGGTGCAGGCCGACCCGCAAAGTACGATGAGAAGCATGCAAAATCCGACCGACTCGTACGGAACACAAGCCGAACGACCGAGCCGCGCGGAAAACAGCCATCCGGCCGGAAAACCACGCGAATCGAACCGACCGACACGCACCAGGAATGAACCCGAACGAAACGTACCCGCAAAGTCCGACCCGCGCAGTACGATGCAACGCGTGGAAAACACGACCGAGTCGCACGGAGCCCAAGCCGTACGACCGACACGCATACGAAACTGCGAGCAGAAGCAACCCAATACACCGCGACCGACGCGTACGCAGCATAGAAAACAGCACAAACACAGCGTGAACGACTCGGAGAAGCTCGTACGAGACAACTGCAGGGTCCGACTCGGTCACAAGAACGTCTCCTACATGCACAAAAAGTACAAAGGGAAAAACACACAAAAAAAGGCCAAACAAGCAATTACAAAGGCAATACATACTGGGGGGGGACAGGGAACAAAGATACACCCACAACTCCACCCATATAAAGGACACAAATCCCTACCATGATCCTTTGCAAATTCATATTACCAGCCAGCACTGAACAGACAGCAACCACACACCCACCCACAGCTCATCCATCACACAAGCCACACACCATCAGCACCTCAACAAATAGCACCCTCACATACACCCAGCTAAACACACACTCACACACCCTCACCTGCACAAAAACACACACATCACTCACCATCACCACCCATCACCATGCCCCCAAAGAAGAATCATAAGTTCCTAGATAGTGAATTGGAAGTCCTGGTAGATGAGATCCTCATGGTAGAGCCACAGCTGTTTGGTACACTGGTCCAACAGACACCCATGTCGCAGAAAACCAAGATGTGGGAGAGGATCGTCGACAGGGTGAACGCACAATCACCATGTTTGCGGACAAAGGTAGACATCCAGAACAGGTGGTATGACGTGCGCAGGAGGGTCAGGGAGCTGTTGAAGAAGGACTACCTCTTGAGCCAACACACCGGCAGTGGCCCTCCTGCCAAACCAGTATACCTCAGGCCCTGGGAGGAGAAGGTGCGGGCCATCCTACCACCAGTGAGCGTCTATGGACTAGAAAACATCCCAGAGCCTGGTGAGTACACAACAAATGTACACAATATTGTGCGACAATACACACACATCACTGTCAAGGGGAGAGTCAAACCATGCACCCTAAGCAAATACACACCAACCAGAACAGAATCATCCCAAAATGTGTATGTCAGTCAGATAAACACAACACATGCCATCTCATAGTGATATGTAACTGTGTCATCACATGTACAAACACAACTACAACTACAGCTAGGCAGTGGCACAAATATAACTAACAAACACATCCAGACATGTAGCCACCACTACAACACCACCTCACAGTGAAGCCCACTGAAAGGAAGGAATCTTGTGTATGCTGGGCAAGTCAGTGTAGCCAATAGCATCATGGGAGTCGTAGTCACAGATATTGCCCACCCTCACAATGCACACATCAACACCACCATGAACCATGCTCACATCACAGGGAGTGGAAAACAACTGACAAGATGGCTGACACTGGCTACTGCTGTGGGGAGCACAAGGACCTGCTGGCAACTGTGCACCAACCAACAGCAGGACACCACTGACTGACATCCTGAAAGACAACTTGCACTCCCTGCAACGGAAGCACGTTCCATGGTGGAGAATCTAGCTGGGTGGGAAGGAGGACTGACAGCACTGACCATAGTTACCAGCAGCTCCACTCACACACACCCCTAACACAAACTCCACACAACTCACCTGGGAGAATGCATTGCCTCACCCTCCAATCAAATATCCCACAAAGAACCACAACCCTGGGTCATGCAGTGTGAAGCACAGGGACACACATGGGACTTGTAGCAAAACTAACCCCAGGATAACACTGTCAGCCATCTTGCCATTGCTCTCACACTCACACACAGTGAAGTCCACCCAAAAGCAAGTAAGTATGGGCATGCTGGGAAGTGGGGTGGAGGCAATAGCATGATGGGAGTGGTAGTCACAGCCCAACATCCCCCACCCACATGGCCCAGCAAGCTCACACCCAAGCATGCACACCTCACAGGGAGTCAAAAGCCACTTCAAAGATGGCTGACACTGGTGCTCAGTTGTGGGGAGCACATGGCCCTGCTGGGAACTGGGCACCAACCAACAGCAGGACACCACTGTCAGCCATCTTGCCATTGCTCTCACACTCACACACAGTGAAGTCCACCCAAAAGTAAGTAAGTATGGGCATGCTGGGAAATGGGGTGGAGGCAATAGCATGATGGGAGTGGTAGTCACAGATATTGGTCACCCCCACAACTGTCCCATCAACACCACCCTGAACCATGCACACATCACAGGGAGTGGACAAGAACTGACAAGATGGCTGACACTGGTGCTCAGCTGTGGGGAGCACATGGCCCTGCTGGGAACTGGGCACCAACCAACAGCAGGACACCACTGTCAGCCATCTTGCCATTGCTCTCACACTCACACACAGTGAAGTCCACCCAAAAGCAAGTAAGTATGGGCATGCTGGGAAGTGGGGTGGAGGCAATAGCATGATGGGAGTGGTAGTCACAGATATTGGTCACCCCCACAACTGTCCCATCAACACCAACCTGAACCATGCGCACATCACAGGGAGTGGACAAGAACTGACAAGATGGCTGACACTGGTGCTCAGTTGTGGGGAGCACATGGCCCTGCTGGGAACTGGGCACCAACCAACAGCAGGACACCACTGTCAGCCATCGTGCCATTGCTCTCACACTCACACACAGTGAAGTCCACCCAAAAGCAAGTAAGAATGGGCATGCTGGGAAGTGGGGTGGAGGCAATAGCATGATGGGAGTGGTAGTCACAGATATTGGTCACCCCCACAACTGTCCCATCAACACCACCCTGAACCATGCGCACATCACAGGGAGTGGACAAGAACAGACAAGATGGCTGACACTGGTGCTCAGTTGTGGGGAGCACATGGCCCTGCTGGGAACTGGGCACCAACCAACAGCAGGACACCACTGTCAGCCATCTTGCCATTGCTCTCACACTCACACACAGTGAAGTCCACCCAAAAGCAAGTAAGTATGGGCATGCTGGGAAGTGGGGTGGAGGCAATAGCATGATGGGAGTGGTAGTCACAGATATTGGTCACCCCCACAACTGTCCCATCAACACCACCCTGAACCATGCGCACATCACAGGGAGTGGACAAGAACTGACAAGATGGCTGACACTGGTGCTCAGTTGTGGGGAGCACATGGCCCTGCTGGGAACTGGGTACCAACCAACAGCAGGACACCACTGTCAGCCATCTTGCCATTGCTCTCACACTCACACACAGTGAAGTCCACCCAAAAGCAAGTAAGTATGGGCATGCTGGGAAGTGGGGTGGAGGCAATAGCATGATGGGAGTGGTAGTCACAGATATTGGTCACCCCACAACTGTCCCATCAACACCACCCTGAACCATGCGCACATCACAGGGAGTGGACAAGAACTGACAAGATGGCTGACACTGGGTACTGCTGTGGGGAGCACAAGGCCCTGCTGGCAACTGTGCACCAACCAACAGCAGGACACCACTGACTGACATCCTGAAAGACAACTTGCACTCCCTGCAATGGAAGCACGTTCCATGGTGGGATATCTGGCTGGGTGGGAAGGAGGGCCGGATGTCAACCAAATACAACCAATGCAGACCATGTACACACCCCAACATTCATATAGAAATGCCCAAAGTATGCAGGACAATGTGCTACATCAATATCAACCTCTGACTGTGACAACTTAGGACAATGCAATGTACAGGCCCGCATCCAGAGGTACAGTCACAACTGTCATGTGTGTCAACCATTCATGCCTGCAGAAACATAACATACATTGTGTGTGTCTCCCAAAAACAGGTGATGATGGGGACACAGCAGCAGACGCTGAGGAGTCCCTGTCCCAGGCTCAAGGGGAAACGGAGCTCACTGGTGTGGAACAGCCTCTGCCCTCCTCGGATGACGAAGACCTACCTGGCACCTCCGGAGCAAGTCATCATGCAGCACCAGCAGGACCACCAGCTGCACCCCTGCACCCACCCCTCCAACGACTGTCAACACACATACCACCCCTGCTGACACGGAGAGACCAAGGAGCACCACCACCACCAGCACAGGGACCCTGGACCAACGTGGGGCTATGGACACCAACACCACCAACAACCCCCAAGGGGGCCCAGGGTCACCTGTGCGTGCCACCTCAGGTACTGCACGTGTCGCCAGGGGTGGTGGGAGGGGTGGGAGACATAGGTCACTGATCACAGAGGGGTCTGGACTGCATGATGACCCACAACTGGTACGCATAGCCGATGCGTACCAGTCCAGCACCGGACAGCTCAGCCAGGTAGTGGGGCTCCTCAGGGACATTAAACAGCAGCAGGCTGCCCATCATGCCCGCTTGGACTCGCACATGTCCCGCGTGGAGTCCAAGTGGGACACACTGCAAGAGATGACGGCGGTGCATAGGGACATATTACAATGCCTCCGCCAGATGAGCAGCAACCAGTCAACACCTCCCTGTGTGCCCACAACATCTGGTGCTGAAACAACTGCAACTGCCACAGGGAGGGAGGATGACTCTGGCGGAGAGTCCCCTGCACCGCAGCAGCCTGCACTTGAGGGTCCCCCCCAAAGAAGAGGGGTTGTCCGAGGAGGGGCAAGTGAGAGGCCGATGGCCATGTGCAACCCCCAGGAAGCCAAAACCTGTACTGGATAATCACCTTTGTGCGAAAACTGTTCACCCTGTTGACTGCAACACAACTCCCCCACATGACATGGGGAGTACAAGTTGGACCAATGTATCAGATGACTGTGGACTTTATTCTGGACATATCTGCTACCAGGACTTCCAATTCATCTAGGAACTTAGGATTGAAATCAAAATGTACAGCACCCACCATCCTGTGCACTATACACACACATGTATGACAATAAACACACTGATACACCATATCTGCCTCTGTTGTGATTCCAACGTGGTTCCTGTCATGGAGATGATGACCTGCGAAATTACACTGTGCATGCTAACTGCTACAGCAAGTACAACACAGGCATGTGAGTCATGGCAACGTGACACATATGAGGGAGACACACCACCAGGGCTACACAACATATACACACCTAGCCCATCTGACTCATCGCCTACACTGATGTTGCCAGGACATACGGTGCAATGCACAGACACAACACCTATTCACAGTCTCTGTCAACTAGCCCACTGGTGCAGTAAGCAAATGTCAGTCAGATGTGTGACCACAGACAACGCACATCACAAAGTGAAGCACAGGTTTATTACACATTTGCAACATGTTGTAACCACTACAGATGCAAGGCAATCCCACCTGGCAGCGGGCACACAGTCAACAAGTGTATAAGGAAGGAAGTCCATGGGTGTGGCGCACATCACCTGTAGGGACACGAGAGCTACCACCCTGGAAGTCGAATCACGGTGTTGGGGATCACAGTTGACCAAACCACTCTGAAAGTAGTCTGTGAAGGACAGAAATGAAACACAGTCAAAAGCACTGAAGAACAGGACAGAACTGCAATACTCATGCCCAATACATGTCACAAGATACCCACCCAGAACCAAGTTAGCATGTCAACACTGTTGGGGAGTACAGACTACCTGTAAGGACACATCGCTACACGCATACAGTCATGTAGCACATGGACACACTCAAACAGCACCAGAGCACCACCAACACATATCATGCATACTCACATCATTGACATGACATCTCTGGATACTCACATTCAGCTGAAGAAGTTGGTGATGAGCTGTGTGCGGACATCACCATCATCATCATCATCATCATCACTGGCATCGTGGTCCAGGCCAGGATCCTCCACAGGTGGCGGAAGTTGGTCAACGTCATCCAGGATGAGAGGCAACTCCTTCCGCACTGCCAGGTTGTGTAGCATGCAGCAGACGATGACAATCTTGCACATCTTTGCTGGGGCATATGGGAGGGCCCCTCCTGTCTTGTCCAGGCAGCGGAAGCGGCTCTTCAGGAGACCAAAGGTCCGCTCAATCACTCTCCTGGTCCGACCATGTGCCTCATTGTAGCGCATCTGGCCTGGTGTCACAGGGTTCCTGAGGGGCGTCAGCAACCACGGCATGTTGGGGTATCCGGAGTCACCTACATACAGACAATTGCACATTAGCTGAGTTGGAAAAGAGGGTGGAACACTACATTGCAGAACACATACAATGGTACAAAGTCAGTACACACCAACAAGCCAGGCACGCTGGTTCCGCATCTGTGACATCATCCTCGGGATGCGACTACTCCTCATCACGTAGGCATCGTGTGCAGAACTGGGGAAACGGGCACAGACGTGTGAGATGCTCATATCTGCAAGACATACCACCAGTGCATTGACCGAGTGGTAGTGTTTGCGGTTCCTGTATGCCTGCTCTTGGGCCTGTGGTGGTACCAAAGCAACATGTGTCCCATCAATGGAGCCAATGACATGCGGCATCCTCCCCAGGGCATAGAAGTCACTCTTCACGTCAGTGAGTTGTTGGAGTCTAGGGAAATAGATGTACTGGTTCAGGTAAATCAACATAGCCTCCAAAACATCGCGGAGCACACGGCTGAACATGGTCTGTGACATCCCACCAGCAGTCGCCACAGTGTGTTGAAAGGTACCGGTGGCAAAGAAGTGTAGGGCTGCCATCACCTTCACCTTGGGGGTCAGCGCTGTAGGGTATGTCCGGCCAGCTTGCAAATGTGGGGCCAACCGCACCATCAACACCTCAATCAGCGGCCTGGTGAAGCGGTACCGTCGGATGCAGTCCCGTTCCACCATGGTTGCAAGGTCAGGGAATGGTCTATGGACAGCTGGTGCCCTGCAGTGCATAGGTGAAGAAAGAAAGATTGTCAGTCACCCCACATATGTGGCATTGACCATACTCAATATCACATGATACATCATTATGAGGCACAAGTACATGATGTGTGCAGTTCCGTAAGGACATGTATGGCACATGCATGGCCAACATCTAACATCACAGTTCAACAAGTGGCATCAACAAGTCCCAGGTTGTGCCATGGGATATCATGAGGCCGTGTCACAGTTCCCATCTCCTGCTGCCACGTTCCAAACACACCCCACAGTGACATGTGAGGACAGATGTGCCCCAGGCATCACAGCTCAACGACAGGTAGATTCCCAGGGACCCTGTATTGCCACATGGACACTGGCATGACATGGTGTATCATGAATACGCCACAGCAAAACAACCATGACCCCCACAGGTAGTGGTTTTACAGCAAACAAATGATGGACGGAATGCTGACAATGCAAACATTCTCCCCCAGTCAAAAGATCTGGGTTAAATCCATCGTTCTTTTGCCCACTACGCCACCCCAGTTTGGACCCAGCCATATGCAAATCAGTCTTGACCCTGTGCCCCTTGGGAACAGTCCAGACCGAACTGCCAGGCCAGGTCCTCCCTGGACCGGAAACAAGCATCCTGGGACCGGTTTCAGGGTATGTCACCCTTCTTTAGCCAGTCTAGCTTGAATCCAGTGGCACAGTGAGCAAGGGACCCACGTCTGGGCATACCCATCCCACTTGGGGCGAAAAGTTTTACAGCAAACAAATGATGGACGGAATGCTGACAATGCAAACATTCTCCCCCAGTCAAAAGATCTGGGTTAAATCCATCGTTCTTTTGCCCACTACGCCACCCCAGTTTGGACCCAGCCATATGCAAATCAGTCTTGACCCTGTGCCCCATGGGAACAGTCCAGACCGAACTGCCAGGCCAGGTCCTCCCTGGACCGGAAACAAGCATCCTGGGACCGGTTTCAGGGTATGTCACCCTTCTTCAGCCAGTCTAGCTTGAATCCAGTGGCACAGTGAGCAAGGGACCCACGTCTGGGCATACCCATCCCACTTAGGGTGAAAAGTTTTACAGCAAACAAATGATGGACGGAATGCTGACAATGCAAACATTCTCCCCAGTCAAAAGATCTGGGTTAAATCCATCGTTCTTTTGCCCACTACGCCACCCCAGTTTGGACCCAGCCATATGCAAATCAGTCTTGACCCTGTGCCCCATGGGAACAGTCCAGACCGAACTGCCAGGCCAGGTCCTCCCTGGACTGGAAACAAGCATCCTGGGACCGGTTTCAGGGTATGTCACCCTTCTTCAGCCAGTCTAGCTTGAATCCAGTGGCACAGTGAGCAAGGGACCCACGTCTGGGCATACCCATCCCACTTAGGGCGAAAAGTTTTACAGCAAACAAATGATGGACGGAATGCTAACAATGCAAACATTCTCCCCCAGTCAAAAGATCTGGGTTAAATCCATCGTTCTTTTGCCCACTACGCCACCCCAGTTTGGACCCAGCCATATGCAAATCAGTCTTGACCCTGTGCCCCATGGGAACAGTCCAGACCGAACTGCCAGGCCAGGTCCTCCCTGGACCGGAAACAAGCATCCTGGGACCGGTTTCAGGGTATGTCACCCTTCTTCAGCCAGTCTAGCTTGAATCCAGTGGCACAGTGAGCAAGGGACCCACGTCTGGGCATACCCATCCCACTTAGGGCGAAAAGTTTTACAGCAAACAAATGATGGACGGAATGCTGACAATGCAAACATTCTCCCCCAGTCAAAAGATCTGGGTTAAATCCATCGTTCTTTTGCCCACTAGTAGTGTAGGTAGGTAGTGGTCCCCGTTGCCTCTGCAGGACAGACATGGACGTCTGTGACACACACACGTACAACATCAAAGTCTATGCACAAACAACGTGGATGTGGAGACTGTCTCCCATTGTGCACATGGAATCAGAGACATTGTAAACACAACATGCACACAGACTGTGGAGGACCATCACCATTGTGGCAATGGGTCACCCTGGGACGTACATACCATCACACATGGGACTCAGGGGGTATGTGACATGACATACACATACACCACCGTGAAATGTGACCATGCCACATGCACAGAAATGAACAGTTGCACATCACAGTGGTCATGTACATGAAACACCAAGGATTCTGTCCCCATGAACACGTGCACAGCCTGGGAGTGGCTGCCCCCAAGTGCCACCCACAGAACAACATGTTCACCCCCATACACGGAATAGGTAATGCAGCCTTACATGCCTCAGGATACATGGTGGACAGGGTGTGGTGTTGTAGGTGTGCCCCTCACTCCCTGGGAAGTATATGTTGCTGACATATATTCACCTGTGACAGGCATGGTGACATATGCCAGTGACTTGTACAGGGATCGCGTTAGTACAGCAATGGACCGATCGGTGTGCCCGGCCGGCCCATTGCATTCAATGTGAGCGGGTACGCGTTGTATCCGGGTACGCGTTGAACAGCAATGGACCGATCGGTGTGCCCGGCCGGCCCATTGCATTCAATGTGAGCGGGTACACGTTGTATCCGGGTACGCGTTGAACAGCAATGGACCGATCGGTGTGCCCGGCCGGCCCATTGCATTCAATGTGAGCGGGTACGCGTTGTATCCGAGTACGCGTTGAACAGCAATGGACCGATCGGTGTGCCCGGCCGGCCCATTGCATTCAATGTGAGCGGGTACGCGTTGTATCCGGGCACGCGTTGAACAGCAATGGACCGATCGGTGTGCCCGGCCGGCCCATTGCATTCAATGTGAGCGGGTACGCGTTGTATCCGGGTACGCGTTGAACAGCAATGGACCGATCGGTGTGCCCGGCCGGCCCATTGCATTCAATGTGAGCGGGTACGCGTTGTATCCGGGTACGCGTTGAACAGCAATGGACCGATCGGTGTGCCCGGCCGGCCCATTGCATTCAATGTGAGCGGGTACGCGTTGTATCCGCAATACGCGTTGAACAGCAATGGACCGATCGGTGCACATCCATTGGCTATGGCCTGGCCTGGCAACGGACGCGTTTTCAAATCTTGAACGAGTCTGATGCTGGAAATTCAGTTGGTCACCCACAACAATGTTGCAAATTCATGGGTGTCATGAAGTTGAACTTTTGAAGGACGCTGTGGGCGTGTGTAAGTGGTGCAATTCCATGGATTGGCCAGATTCAGAAGATGTTAAAGACTTGGACCTATCACTTTGGACACATGGGATAGTATCTGCCCCTGCAGCACACATATAATGCTGGCTGTTCCCCTGAGAGCTCACTTGCCTGCACTACATGCTCCTGGACGACATCTGCCACCACCACTGCTGCTGGATCTGCACCCTCTGGGCCCTGCAATGGCACGTACTGTGGAGAGAGCCCCAGCCTTCAGCACTGAGGAGAACCAGGCCCTGCTGGACAGCCTCCTTCCACAGTACAGCAAGCTGTATGGGAAAGCAGGGGAGCAGGTGAGTGTGCTGTCCACTGCCTTACTAAATGTGCATGTTGTCTGACTAGCAAGGCTAACAGTCTGCACGCCACTGGCTAGCAGGCTCACTGAGTAGTTGTCACCCCCCATAGTGTGTGGTTACATGCACTGAACAGGTATAGTACAGTGACAGTGCATTTAAACAAGGTTTTACTTCCCAGGCAATGATACCATGTAGTAACTGCTGGCATACTGTCCATAGCCATCGTTGCACTGCCTGTGTACATCATGTGCCCCTGTGATTGAGACATGTATATCCAACTGTGTAATGCACGGATATGTTGCATGTGTAGTAATGGAATTCTCACTTTGTCTTCCTCACAGGTTGATGCCCACCAGAAGCAGAAGATATGGCTGACCATCGTCTGGGCAGTGAGATCCGTGGGGGACTACAAGCGCCGGATCTGCAACTGCCAGAAGAGGTGGCATTACCTTCGGGGCTGGACCCGGAGGATCGCACGGGTCCAGCTGAAGCTGTCGCCTCCTCGCAGGAGGGGCGGACACCGGACCCTGACCCCCCACATGCTCAGGATCCTGGAGGTGGTCTTCCCTGATCTGGATAGGCAGCTGAAGGCTAGAGAGCAGCAAGGAGGGGGTGAGTCCATGACTGCATTGTGAACTTTGTCTGCCATGCTATGTGCCCTCCTCTGGCCTGGTTGAACTTCCACAGTACATCAGTCATGTGGTCCAGGACCCATGTCCCTCGATTGTGCACTGCCCACTCCTCATCTGATACCCAGGTGTGGCCCATGCAGTCAGGGAATTGTGTCACTTGGGTACTGTGTCCTTGCAGTTTGCTTGACTCAAGGTGGGGGACAGCATCTGTTCCCCTAACTCTGTGGTGGGCATCATGGGTGGGTCCTTTGCTTACACAATGCCTGTGTTCTGACATGTAATCTGCGTGTTACTTTGATATGTGGTCCAATTGCTGAGCTGATCCACCACATGTGCCTGGGGTATCTGGCACACACCCATGCTGCGGGTAGGAACAATGCTTGGGCCCCAGGAGTGTGTATATTACGTGTGTCACACATACTTAGCCAGCTGCCTACTGTCCAGGGATCATCCCTCATTCATGTGGGGCAGGACAGTCATGCCTACTCCAGCCCATACAATACACTCTGTACTCCCACTCCTGTGTATCAGCTGACACGTTGTGCTCAGTGATATGTCCCCTCAGGTGTCTGCCTCTGTGTCAGTGTGTTGTGGCTTCCTTGTCATGACTGCTGGGGTGTCTCTCGGTTGGGGCTCAGCATGCCACCGGAGATGTGACCATAGTAGACGATACTTGGGTGACACATAGGTGTTTGATCACCTGACCGTGCAGACTGGGGTATGCGAATGTGAAGTTCAGGCAGCTGTTTCCCATTCACAGCAGATTGTGAGGTGCTCAGGTTCAGAGGGTTGTGTTACAGGTCTCCCATATGTCCAATCGGTATGACGTGGACAGATAAGGGTTCAGATGATGTGGTGTGTGGGGGATTTACATGTGCACTTGTTCAGCTCCAGGACTTGCATTCCCCATGACCTACTATTGTGACACAGTGCAGACTGTTGTTGTCTGGCTGCCCTGCCCATGTGACTGGAGACAGTGATGTATGACTTAGCAGGCATGCCTGTGCCATGGCATGTGACTTCCTATGAGTGATCCTGCAGGGGAGTGACATGTGCTACATGCACACCATTGTGGCAATGGCTATCAGGACATGGGTGCATCATGGTGTCTGTTGCTGGTATGCATCACATGCATTTCATATTTGACTCTGGGCATCCCTTTCATCCGGACACCTGTACTGACTCAGTGGCAAGAGTTGTGATGTGTGCATGTTCACATGCTTCACCGTGTTTTCTGCACTGTCCAACTACTGTGTAGGTGGTGCATGTGTCCACACTGGGGTATTGCCATCCAACAGACACCAGACAGATGTGTGCAAGGCCAGGAGGGATGTGAGTGCCATGGTTGACCATCAGACTGACAATTGGCTACTCCTATTCTGTTTGGGCACTTTTGGCAATGTTCAACTAAGGATGCCAGGGCATGCACTGTAATATGCTGTACTTACTGTGGTGTGTGCGTTCGGTGCAGGTGACTGATGTCTGTCTGTTTCCCTATTGTTTGCAGATACATCCACAGCCACAGGAGGGGACAGCTCCACGGACCAGGAGGAGCCGCAGAGCCAGACTGGGTCAGCAACCGAGGAGTGGTCGGAGGGACCCAGTGGCACGGAGGGCGAGGGGAGCCACACCGAGGAGTCCTCAGCACCATCCACCTCAGCTGAGGACCACAGCAGCTCGGAGGATGACTCCCTTGTGGATGCGGGTGTCAGCAGCCACCACACCCCAGCTAGTGTTGCTGTCCCCGCCACCACCACCACCACCGCCCTCCCATCGGCTCCCATTCCCGAGGTCCGTGGAGGCTCCCATGTTCGGGAGCGTGTCTCCTTCGGGCCAGGCACCGCACCCCCTGCCCCTGTGTCACCTGCTGCCCTGAGTGAGGAGTCTGTGTACCTCCTTCGCCAGCTCCATGTAGGGCAGACAGCGATGCTGAGTGTCCTCCATGCACACACCACTCTGTTGACTCAGCTGGTGTCGTTCATGGAGGGCATCTCATCGGGCATGTCTGCCCTACAGAGGGGCAATAGGTCCATGGACTCCTCCCTGACGGCAGCAGTGTCCCTCCTTCAACAGTCCCTCACCCCTCCTGCCTCTGCCCCATCCACACTCCCCAGCACCTTACCTGTCCCAAGCACACACACACCAGCACAGGCACACACCAGCACAGACACGAGCAGCACACAGACACACACACCACAAACAAGACGCACACGCACGCACAGTCAGGGGACTGAAACCACACTCACAGGGGATGGGGCCCAGGCACACACACACGAATCCACGAGCACTGCGCAGTCCTCAGTTGCCTCTCCCTCCAAAGCCCCCTCCCTTGCCTCACCTGCAATACCAAAGACACAGCGGCTCTTCCTCAGTGACCTCGGCCTCTTCCCCTCCGATCCAGCTGATCCAGCATTCAGGGGGAAGAGGAAGCCCACCCACATGGAGCGGAGTGCCCCTCGCCCCCGGACACCCTCCCCCAGGAGCAGACCAACTGACGCCCCATCCGCAAGTCCCCCGGACCCGGAAGAGCAAGACCCCGCCACCGCCCTGCAGCTCAGGCACCAAGTCTCCTTCCTCCATCCCTCAGGCCCCCACTCCACAGGTGCCACCACCACACCCTGCCCCAGGTTCCCCCACCCACAGATACACCATCCCCAAAAAGATCCGGCCTTCTCCCCCTGCCACTTGCTCTTCCGGCCCCACACCCCCGCTGCACTTGTCTGTGCCACTGGTGTGGAGACGGTGTCCTCCCCCTCTGTCCTGCCCACCTTACCTGATCCCCATTCTCCTCCCCTGGAGGTAGGCACTGCAGTGGAGTCCACTACCACCCTGTCTGACTTGGGCACTGCAGTGGGGGACCTGTCCACTCCATCTGCACGGTCCACTGCAGTCGTGCCGGCACCCACACCATCAGTGTCATGCCTCCCAGTTGTGCCGGCACACACCATGTCAGACACCTCCACTGCAGTTGTCAGTGGCTCTTCAGCACCCACCACCCCTTCCCTGCCTCCTTCTGGTGAGCCCTGATCCTGTCCCTGCGGTGCCTGGCCTGCCCCCCCGTATACCCCTCCGAGGGGATTGTCCCTGGTTTTTATCAGTGCAGGCATGCGTAGGGTGATATCTGCCACTGTCACCCTGTTTAGACTTTCAGGATGGACTGGCCATTGGCCTTTGTTTCTTTTTTCCTGGACTTCAACTTTTGAACCCACATAAGCTGAATAAAGCGACTTTCTGTTCTCTAGTGCTTTTGCTTCTGATGTACATGATGTTGATGATGCTAACCATGCCCTTGCTGCAGGGATGGTGATATTTGGTCTCATGAAAATGAAGTGTTACTGTTCAGGAACCCATGGGGTCCAGGGGGAATGTGTCCTAACCTGTGGTGTATCCATGTCATCCTTAGCAGCATCTGAGGGTGTCATATTTTCAATATTTGGCAATGGGATTTCCTACTTACTTCACAATGTCACATCTGTGGCTTCCACCCCTGCACATCTGTTGTGCTTGCCATTGTTCAATTATTCTACTTCCCTGACCGTGTGGCCATCTCCACTGGACATGCAGGTTTGGGTATCAATGGGGAAGGACTCATCTGTGTTGTCAGTGCAACTTACTATACATGTGTGTTGGATCTGTGCTGATGATTTCGTTGACACTCCCATGACCAGGCTGATGTGACGGGAGCCTTCATTTTGTGCAAATTGTTGACTGTGTGACCAAGTGTTCTGCTGACATGATGGAGCCCTACTGTGGCAACATATGGCACAGCTTTCCTCACACAGGAGTGGAGTCCCCTCATGGCAGTGTGTACTCCTGTGACATCGCCTGTGCCCAAGGTGTGTGTTGTATGAGCATGTCTGTGTGTTCACTTCCATTTTGCTGTGCATGCTGGGATCCCTAGTGGTGTTCCTGTTTGTGATGCTTGCTGAGTTGACCTATGTTCCCCCAAAGTCTTCTCCCTGGGTTCTCTGTGATGTGGGTGCATGGCACATTACTGGTCATCAGGGTGTCACCCATAGGTGTGTTGGCTGTGAGGGCTGAGTTTGTGGGCAGACGCAGATGGGTCACAGTCAGGATTCCCCTTGGCACTTGTTGTTTACACCTGTCATGTGATTTCCAGTTTGTGTTAGCTTTCAGTGATTGTGACACGTTGTGTGAGTGACTGCTGGCACTCCTCAGGGTCAGGGCTGCAATGTTGGTAGTTGTCTATGTGTGTTCTTTGTGGGTGACCTTGGCTTCTTCATTGGTGTGGGACTGTGGCTGGGGTCCCATTGGTTGGTGTGGTATTGCCGTCATGTCCATGTACAGCGTAGTGTGTAGTGTGTCAGACATTCAAGGGTCTTGTTGAGTGGCCATGTGTGATGTGTTTCTGCACCTTGGTTCCCACCACCACCCATGGGATTGTCATGGGTGCATGTGCCATGTCACCAGTGCATGTGTGCTTCACTGCTGCACATTGTTGGAGGTCGAGGTGTGTGGTTTGAGTGTGTGCAGATGATAGTTGTTGCACAACTAGACCCCTGCCTCCATGTTGGCCTTGGCTTACTGGCCGTGCTGATTGATTTGTGCTTGTGTAGGTGTGATGGTAGTTTGTTGCTCAGGAAACATGACTGTGGTTCACAGTGTGAACGACATCTAGCTTTGTCATCACAGTGGGATTGTAATGCAGCCCAGGGTCACCACATTGTGGGGACCCTGGGGGTAGTGCTGTGGTGTCTCTGTGTCTTGCTGTGTCAGTTGCTGTTCCTACATGCTTGTGTGACATGTGTGATTAGTGCTCCCTCTCATCTAACAATGCCTGATTGCCCACATAGGGGATTTGGATCCATGAGTTACCTTTGTGTGGCACTGTATGCACATCTGTGTAATTGGTATTCAGGCCTCATCATGTGTTGTGTGGTTGCCTGGGGACACTGGCACCCCCTCACCTGTTGTGTTTGGTGTGCAGTGTGGGTCTGCCTGTTTGTGTTTGTGCATCTGCACCACTGCATTGGCATGTCTTTAGTGTGCCATTGGCTGTATGTTGTTTGGTGGGTTTCCCTGCTGTCCCTGGGACTCCTAGGTCATCAGTCAGCATAATGATCATTGTTTGTGTGTCCCATTGCTGCCATGGTATGGTATCTGTTCACCTCACATCTACAGTCTCCACAGGGTATCTGCATTTGTGTGCCCATTGGTGCAAATATGTGGGTCTGCATTATCATGGTCACTTCTATCATTGTGTCATTGATGAATGTTGACAGTGTCAGCCCCCATGGGTGATGTTTGTCTGCACATGACCAAAGGTATGTCTTATTTGCACTGCAGTGTTTGCCTCCCCCAATCTCTGTTGCTATGGGACACAAGCACTATTTTGCCACTGATGTGTTTGTTGTTCTGTGACCAGGAATCATCCATGCAGTTTGGCAGTTGCAGCTTTTTCAATGTCAACACTTACATTTTGGTCATTGTGATGATGGGGGTTTGAACCCCATTGCCACAATGTTCAAGATGTGCTTCAGCTATGGGCCCCACACTTACCTTTTGGTCACTGTGATGATGGGGATATGAACCCCATTGCCACAATGTTCAAGATGTGCTTCAGCTATGGGCCCCACACTTACCTTTTGGTCACTGTGATGATGGGGGTTGGACCCCATTGCCACAGTGGTCATGGTCTGCTTGCATTGTGGGGGCCACACACATTTATGTGTGGCACATGTGATAGGGGGTCACATTGTATGTTCAAAGTCATGTTCAGTGTTGTAGCCATTTGACACAGTCTACACATGCTTGTCATGGTGTTGGGGGGGATGTCTTTATGTTGCATTGTTTATGTTGGTGTGTGCTTGTTGTGTCATGTATTAGCCATCCTGTGAGGGGGTGGTAGTAGTTGTAGGCATCTGGCACCCCCTGGGTAGAGGTGGTAGTAGTGGTAGGCATCTGGCACCCCCTGGGTAAGGGTGGTAGTAGTGGTAGGCATCTGGCACCCCCTGGGTAGAGGTGGGAGTAGTGACAGGCATCCAGCCTCCCATGGGTAGAGGTGGTAGTAGTGACAGGCATCCAGCCCCCCATGGGTAGAGGTGGTAGTGGTGACAGGCATCCAGCCCCCCATGGGTAGAGGTGGTAGGCATACAGCCCCCATGGGTAGAGGTGGTAGTAGTGGTAGGCACCTGGCACCCCCTGGGTAAGGGTGGTAGTAGTGGTAGGCATCTGGCACCCCTGGGCAGGGGTGGTAGTAGTGGTAGGCATCTGGCACCCCCTGGGGAGGGGTGGTAGTAGTGGTAGGCATCTGGCACACCCTGGGTAGAGGTGGTAGTAGTGGTAGGCATCTGGCACCCCTGGGGAGGGGTGGTAGTAGTGGTAGGCATCTGGAACCCCTGGGTAGAGGTGGGAGTAGTGACAGGCATCCAGCCCCCCATGGGTAGAGGTGGTAGTGGTGACAGGCATCCAGCCCCCATGGGTAGAGGTGGTAGTAGTGGTAGGCATCTGGCACCCCTGGGTAGGGGTGGTAGTAGTGGTAGGCATCTGGCACCCCCTGGGGAGGGGTGGTAGTAGTGACAGGCATCCAGCCCCCCATGGGTAGAGGTGGGAGTAGTGGTAGGCATCTGGCACCCCCTGGGTAAGGGTGGTAGTAGTGGTAGGCATCTGGCACCCCCTGGGGAGGGGTGGTAGTGGTGGTAGGCATCTGGCACCCCCTGGGTAGAGGTGGGAGTAGTGACAGGCATCCAGCCCCCCATGGGTAGAGGTGGTAGTGGTGACAGGCATCCAGCCCCCCATGGGTAGAGGTGGTAGTAGTGGTAGGCATCTGGCACCCCTGGGTAGGGGTGGTAGTAGTGGTAGGCATCTGGCACCCCTGGGGAGGGGTGGTAGTAGTGGTAGGCATCTGGCACCCCTGGGTAGAGGTGGGAGTAGTGACAGGCATCCAGCCCCCCATGGGTAGAGGTGGTAGTAGTGACAGGCATCCAGCCCCCCATGGGTAGAGTTGGTAGTGGTGACAGGCATCCATCCCCCCATGGGTAGAGGTGGTAGTGGTGACAGGCATCCAGCCCCCCATGGGTAGAGGTGGTAGTAGTGGTAGGCATCTGGCACCCCCTGGGTAGGGGTGGTAGTAGTGGTAGGCATCTGGCACCCCCTGGGGAGGGGTGGTAGTAGTGGTAGGCATCTGGCACCCCCTGGGTAGAGGTGGGAGTAGTGGTAGGCATCTGGCATCCCCTGGGTAAGGGTGGTAGTAGTGGTAGGCATCTGGCACCCCCTGGGGAGGGGTGGTAGTAGTGGTAGGCATCTGGCACACCCTGGGTAAGGGTGGTAGTAGTGGTAGGCATCCGGCACCCCCTGGGTAAGGGTGGTAGTAGTAGTAGGCATCTGGCACCCTCTGGGGAGGGGTGGTAGTAGTGGTAGGGATCTGGCACACCCTGGGTTGAGGTGGTAGTAGTGGTAGGCATCTGGCACCCCCTGGGTAGGGGTGGTAGTAGTGGTAGGCATCTGGCACCCCCTGGGGAGGGGTGGTAGTAGTGGTAGGCATCTGGCACCCCCTGGGTAGAGGTGGGAGTAGTGACAGGCATCCAGCCCCCCATGGGTAGAGGTGGTAGTAGTGACAGGCATCCAGCCCCCCATGGGTAGAGATGGTAGTGGTGACAGGCATCCAGCCCCCCATGGGTAGAGGTGGTAGTGGTGACAGGCATCCAGCCCCCATGGGTAGAGGTGGTAGTAGTGGTAGGCATCTGGCACCCCTGGGTAAGGGTGGTAGTAGTGGTAGGCATCTGGCACCCCCTGGGGAGGGGTGGTAGTAGTGGTAGGCATCTGGCACCCCTGGACAGGGGTGGTAGTAGTGGTAGGCATCTGGCACCCCCTGGGGAGGGGTGGGAGTAGTGACAGGCATCCAGCCTCCCATGGGTAGAGGTGGTAGTAGTGACAGGCATCCAGCCCCCCATGGGTAGAGGTGGTAGTGGTGACAGGCATCCAGCCCCCCATGGGTAGAGGTGGTAGTGGTGACAGGCATCCAGCCCCCCATGGGTAGAGGTGGTAGTAGTGGTAGGCATCTGGCACCCCCTGGGTAAGGGTGGTAGTAGTGGTAGGCATCTGGCACCCCCTGGGCAGGGGTGGTAGTAGTGGTAGGCATCTGGCACACCCTGGGTAGAGGTGGTAGTAGTGGTAGGCATCTGGCACCCCCTGGGGAGGGGTGGTAGTAGTGGTAGGCATCTGGAACCCCCTGGGTAGAGGTGGGAGTAGTGACAGGCATCCAGCCCCCCATGGGTAGAGGTGGTAGTGGTGACAGGCATCCAGCCCCCCATGGGTAGAGGTGGTAGTAGTGGTAGGCATCTGGCACCCCCTGGGTAGGGGTGGTAGTAGTGGTAGGCATCTGGCACCCCCTGGGGAGGTGTGGTAGTAGTGACAGGCATCCAGCCCCCCATGGGTAGAGGTGGTAGTAGTGGTAGGCATCTGGCACCCCCTGGGGAGGGGTGGTAGTAGTGGTAGGCATCTGGCACCCCCTGGGTAGAGGTGGGAGTAGTGACAGGCATCCAGCCCCCATGGGTAGAGGTGGTAGTGGTGACAGGCATCCAGCCCCCATGGGTAGAGGTGGTAGTAGTGGTAGGCATCTGGCACCCCTGGGTAGGGGTGGTAGTAGTGGTAGGCATCTGGCACCCCCTGGGGAGGGGTGGTAGTAGTGGTAGGCATCTGGCACCCCTGGGTAGAGGTGGGAGTAGTGACAGGCATCCAGCCCCCATGGGTAGAGGTGGTAGTAGTGACAGGCATCCAGCCCCCCATGGGTAGAGGTGGTAGTGGTGACAGGCATCCAGCCCCCATGGGTAGAGGTGGTAGTGGTGACAGGCATCCAGCCCCCATGGGTAGAGGTGGTAGTAGTGGTAGGCATCTGGCACCCCTGGGTAGGGGTGGTAGTAGTGGTAGGCATCTGGCACCCCCTGGGGAGGGGTGGTAGTAGTGGTAGGCATCTGGCACCCCCTGGGTAGAGGTGGGAGTAGTGGTAGGCATCTGGCATCCCCTGGGTAAGGGTGGTAGTAGTGGTAGGCATCTGGCACCCCCTGGGGAGGGGTGGTAGTAGTGGTAGGCATCTGGCACACCCTGGGTAAGGGTGGTAGTAGTGGTAGGCATCCGGCACCCCCTGGGTAAGGGTGGTAGTAGTAGTAGGCATCTGGCACCCTCTGGGGAGGGTGGTAGTAGTGGTAGGCATCTGGCACACCCTGGGTTGAGGTGGTAGTAGTGGTAGGCATTTGGCACCCCCTGGGGAGGGGTGGTAGTAGTGGTAGGCATCTGGCACCCCCTGGGTAAGGTTGGTAGTAGTCGTAGGCATCCGGCACCCCTGGGTAGAGGTGGTAGTAGTGGTAGGCATCTGGCACCCCCTGGGGAGGGGGTAGTAGTGGTAGGCATCTGGCACACCCTGAGTAGGGGTGGTAGTAGTGGTAGGCATGTGGCACCCCCTGGGTAGGGGTGGTAGTAGTGGTAGGCATCTGGCACCCCCTGGGGAGGGGTGGTAGTAGTGGTAGGCATCTGGCACCCCCTGGGTAGAGGTGGGAGTAGTGACAGGCATCCAGCCCCCCATGTGTAGAGGTGGTAGTAGTGACAGGCATCCAGCCCCCCATGGGTAGAGGTGGTAGTGGTGACAGGCATCCAGCCCCCCATGGGTAGAGGTGGTAGTAGTGGTAGGCATCTGGCACCCCTGGGTAAGGGTGGTAGTAGTGGTAGGCATCTGGCACCCCTGGGGAGGGGTGGTAGTAATGGTAGGCATCTGGCACCCCTGGGGAGGGTGGTAGTAGTGGTAGGCATCTGGCACCCCTGGGTAGAGGTGGGAGTAGTGGTAGGCATCCAGCCCCCATGGGTAGAGGTGGTTGTGGTGACAGGCATCCAGCCCCCCATGGGTAGAGGTGGTAGTAGTGGTAGGCATCTGGCACCCCCTGGGTAAGGGTGGTAGTAGTGGTAGGCATCTGGCACCCCCTGGGGAGGGGTGGTAGTAGTGGTAGGCATCTGGCACCCCCTGGGGAGGGGTGGTAGTAGTGGTAGGCATCTGGCACCCCCTGGGGAGAGGTGGTAGTAGTGGTAGGCATCTGGCACCCCCTGGGTAAGGGTGGTAGTAGTGGTAGGCATCTGGCACCCCTGGGTAAGGGTGGTAGTAGTGGTAGGCATCTGGCACCCCCTGGGGAGGGGTGGTAGTAGTGGTAGGCATCTGGCACACCCTGGGTAGAGGTGGTAGTCGTGGTAGGCATCTGGCACACCCTGGGTGGAGGTGGGAGTAGTGACAGGCATCTGGCACCCCCTGAGTAGGGGTGGTAGTGGTGGTGGGCATCCAGGCCCCTATGTGTATATGTGGTATTGGTGATGGCCATCCCGCCCCTATGGTGCTGCTGTTGCTGGTGTAAGTAATTTCTGCATCCCTCTGTGTGTGTGTGATATGTCGGGTACGTGTAGTTTGTTTTTGTGCTTGGTGTCTGACTTACCTTCTGCGCCGTACGCGTCCTTGCCTGTTCCGGTAGTAGATGTAGAGTATTGGTAGGATCGGCACGATGGGATTCATAGTTGGTTCGTCTCGTTCGTCTTTCTCTTTGCTTCGCCTCGTCCTCGTCGCTGGCGTGTTCGTCTCGTAGCCGTGGATCGTGTTGTGGCGCGAATTGGAGCTTATTTGCGCCTCTCCCGGATGCTTTGACGTGCCGTGCGTAGCGACGGGTTAGGCGCGTACGGAAGGCGCATCGTACTTGTCCGGCCGGACAGGGCTGCATTTTGGCTTCCGTGCGACTCGATTCTGCGTTTACGGATCCGGCTCGGTCGGTGAACAGGACCTGGATTGGGTGAGTACGACTGGGTCGGAATCTATGCAGTTGTGCGCATCGTACTTGCTCGTTCGGAAGAATGTGCGAATCGGTCGGGAAACAGGCATTCGCCTGGCTTTTTTCCCGGCCGAATAGTGTTGGGTCCGCCTCCGACCAAGATCGGAATCGGCCCCTATGCCTTTGATTTAAAATGTCATTAATTAACGACATGTTATATTATTAGTGTGAGACTACATGAGCCATCCCCTCTGGCATCTGACTATGTTGTTAAATACCGGCCCAAGTTTGGTAAGTTAAGATGCAGGGTTGAGTGCATGGGATTTTTGTCTAAACAGAACCACAATTTCACATGTGCAGCATGTTTCGCTTTGCAGTGTCACTTTAAGGACCACCTGTACTGACGTTACATCACTATTTCAATTATGGCAACCAAAATAGAGTACATCCTAAGATGGCCGCAGAACAGGAGCTCCGATAGGTAGCTCCCGGGTTGGGGATTATCAAATCGGTAGATATCCTTTTTTAACCCTGCCATCCATCACCCAGTTCATACCCTGCTCGGAGTAGTTCCTCTACTGCTGGCTGTGAGATCCTGTGGCTGGTGAAGTGGTGGACCACAGAGCTAAGAGGCATCGAAGGAGCGATCCCCCCTGCATCAGGGGCTGATGACATGGCTTCGCTCAACTGGGAAGGAGGACGAAGTCCTGAATGGGTGTGAGGGCCGGTTGGGCTTGGCAACTCAGGGAACCCCCTGGCCACCTGAAGTCTACCGAAGAGAGGCTCACTCTATGATTCTCTGTCCGGTGCAGCTGCGGGCGGGCTGTGCTCTCTCTGTGCACGCCCAGAGCCTCGTTTCTCTCTTAGAGGCTAGCGGACTGTGCTCTGACTGACCTGGAGACTTAAGCTGATCTGGAAGGCTTGTGGACTCCCCCAGGGGCCACCCGTTCTTGAGCACCCTTTTATCACCGTGACCACACCTCAGCGGCTGCGAATGGCAGGTCATCTGCTAGACCGTTATCAGGTTCCAACACAGGAGGGGATAGCGTAAGCGCTTGCGGAAGACGGGAGCGTCCCTGCACTACACAAGAGGCATTTGAGCCTAGGCAATAGTTGCGATTGCTGGGCCATGAACTGTGGACGAGTCTTCTCCACGCCATATGAGAACACCAGATCTTCTGCGCCTGATGCAGAGCAGGAGAGTCTTCCTACAGCGCTGTTTGGAGGCCCTGGCCCCAGGATGTATATCATTTCTCATGCATAGCTGGCCACAGGATCAAAATGGCCACCTGATAAGTGGTCCCCAAGCCCTCTAACAAGCATAGAGAGCACTCACAGCAGAAAGTAAAATAGGACTTGAGTGATCTTTCAGAAAGAAGCGGCCATATTGGAACATCCTCCAGCAAAGAAAAGAGGGCACTGATAATGGAAAGTGGTCCAACGCTACTCGGATAACAGAAATAAAAATTGGACTTGAGTTGTTCCCCTCTGTACAAAGAAGCAGCCATCTTGTAACATCCTCCAACACAGGGCATGGATTGCATTAGAGGCACAGCTACACTAGCCGTAGTAATTATCTCTGGTTAGTGCGAGCCTTTTTTTTTCTAACTTCACTGCCCCAGAGTGTTCGCTATCATTCAAAAAAAAGACGCAGATGAAGCGGAAAGAATCATTTATTTTAAAAATCTGCATTTGCTCCTCTGCCAGCCAGGGCAGTAATGTGTTGGATAGCAGCAGGATGTAACTCCTATTCTATAGTAAACACCCCCAACCTTTCCAAAACTGCTACTAAAACCTTTAAACACACCCTTCAGAGAAGATACCCAGAGACTCTGATCTCTGACTCGTACTATAACATGCAACAGGGCATCATTGTAAATGACCTAATTTTCTACACCAGGAAAATAGCAATATGGCGAGCAGCCATTATAAAATTATTGAACATTCTTGAAACAAGAAACATTCTGTATCGCACTAAATTACTGATCACTCCTTCACAAAGTCTAAGAGCTGATTTAAACATAACATTCTATAAGAATGGCACCGTTCTGATCCAAGCAGCCAACAAGGAACTAAAAAAAATTGATTTCTTCTTTACCACACTAAAAGTTCAGGTCCATGACAATACTCCCTCAACTCACCCTCATGCACAAACTAACACACTTGGAATCAGTCCCCTTACCAGATCAAAGTCAGTTTCTCGGGGTAGAGGCCCCCCACTTATGGTGGTCAAATCAGCAGGAACCCCCTCATGCACCGTAACTCCTCCCCTCACAGAAAGGTCTGGCCCTAATCTCCCCAACTCTTTGCCCATCCTGCACGGTGCTCAAGGCAGCATACCTCCTAAGTACAATAGAGCTCTGCCCAGCCCGTCTTCTCTACATCGCAACTTAGCAGCCCCTTTAATTTCTTCAGCCGTACAATGTCCCCATTCCGCACCCCATACATCAAGCACACAGGACAGACAGAGATCATCGCTTACTCCCCCAAATTGTCCTTCAGTTACCCCTCTGAGTAGGAAAGATCCCATGCTCACCCCTCCATGTATGATATCACATACAAGGAGGTTGAAATCTAGCCCTTCCACAATGGTCACCAAGCCTAATAGCAATCCTAGCTTAGGTCCCTGGGATGCCTCGCAGTCAACACTAACAGACCTAGAAGCACTGAATCACAAGTCAGAATATCTCAGAACATCCATTACACGATTCTCGAAATGAAGAGCATCTTACACCTCACTGAAAATTCTCTCTCTAAACTCAAAGGCATTCAAAAAGCAGTACTCATCCTCCGATGCAAGCCCTGCCGTCAAACCATGTCACAAGCAAATAGGCAATATCGCACTCTTAAACAGCTTAACTATTTATCGGAGGATGAAACTCTAGCTCTCCTTCTATCCTACAAGCCTACTCTCGATCCTGCCAGTCTCCCTGACAAGGAAGATGAAAACAAAATTCAAACGGTCACAATCAACACAAATAGAACTTCCACAATCAGAAACAGAAGGGTAAACAGCAATAACCTGATGAGAGTATCTATAACCACCTCTTGTCACATCACAATCCCAGGGAACTCAGTGACGTCACTCTCAGGACTTCTACTCAACTGCCGTTCAGCAGTGAAGCACGGCTCCGACATCGCCAACCTCATCCTTAGCCAAGAGGTAGACGTGCCGATCTTAACAGAATGGTGGCTCAATGAAGCTTCATCACCCTGCATGGATCTACAGGTCCCTCCAAATTACATTGTGAGACTAGTCAGACAAGTGAAAAAAGGGGGAGGTATTGCCTGCATTCACCGCTCCGACCTCGCCTTTGCTCAACTTCACTCAGATCCTCTTGATTCCTGCGAATACCTCATACTTTCCATAAGGAACAAATCTAACCAACTGTGCAAACTACACACCTTTTAGCACCCCTCGGGTAAGAATGACTCTTTCATCAACCACCTCATTGAAATCATCGCAGCAAACATCTCCCCCCATCCGACGATGTTTTCCTAGGGGTTTTCAATCTACTTTGGAACGACCTTAATGATAATCAGGTCAACATCTTGAAAGATTTCCTAGCAGACCAATCACTTACTCAAGCATGCACTTTGCCAACTCACACGAAAGGCTCTATGTTGGATTGGATTATCTCAAAGGAAAAGGCCGTCAGGTTATCTTCGATTGCTCCCTGTGACTGGTCAGACCACCACGTTATTACCTTCCGTATACAGGGCATAATCAAAAAATGGCCAACGCAATCAGTGAAACCGAAACACTGCGTCAGGGATACAAAAAGCTTAGACCATGAGAAACTGGCAGCACAGTGCAAGATTGAACTTCCTCCGCCTGCTAAGCTTTCAAATGTCAGCAAACTTATGATACACTACAACTCAACAGTGTCAGATATAATTGACTCTCTAGCACCATTAAAATTGAAAAGAATCCAGGTGACAGACAATAATCTTTGGTTTAATGGGTCCCTAAACTTGGAAAGGAGAAATCTGAGACTAACAGAGTGGAAATGGAGACAACACCCTCATCCCCCAGCTAAAACATCTTTGAAAGACCAGAAAGGCATACAACAAAGGCATTCTCAATTCAAAAAATATTTCTTTGACTGGAGCTAGAGAGCGCTAAAAATAGACCTCGGGAGCTCTTTGAAATGGTTAAACAACAATTGAACAGATTGACCAAATCCTCTAAAGAAACAACAAAGCCCCTAATAAACTTTGATGAGTTCTTATCCTTCTTCTCAGCCAAAATCAATGCACTGGAAATGGATCTGAAATCTGCTGCTGTCGATTTGTCTCATCCATCTGCATTACAAATCAATGCAACTACACACTCCCATCTGAAAATACCCAAAAATGAAGCTCACTGGTCTACCTTCAATCTATATGATGACCACAACATCTCCAAAATCCTGGCGTCCATAAAACCATGCAATCACTTCAATGACCCGCTCCCCTCTAACTGTCTGTCCTCAGCCAGCCAAGTTATCATACCCATCTGGACCACAATAATCAACGCGTCCTTAATACAAGGTTCCATACCTGACTCTCTAAAATCGGGCCAGGTCATCCCCATTCTAATACAAACCGACACTGAACCCTGCTGTGCCGGACAATTTCAGGCCAATATCCAATATTCCACTTCTAGCGAAAGTGCTTGCAAAATGCATGCAACAACAACTCAGCCAACACATCGCAAAATTTAATCTGCTTGATGAATGTCAATCGGGCTTCAGGCCAAATCACAGTCCTGAAACCACAATCCTCCATATTGTGGATGACGCCCTACAAGCACTAGACCAAAACAAAACAAGTCTCTTAATTCTTCTGGACCTATCGTCAGCATTCGACACAGTTAACCATGAGAAATTACTAGACCGACGCGAAAACTTGATGGGTTTAGGAGGAACTGTTCTCAAATGATTTAAATCCTTTTTGCGGAACCGCTCTGAAAGAGTCTTAGTTAATAGAAATCTATCTCCTTCCTCCCCAATTACAATAGGAGTTCCGCAAGGCTCAACTCTCTACCCTACCCTTTTCAACCGATATCTGGAACCACTATCGGTGATTCTAAATAGCGCCAACATCTCCTTCCATATGTATGCAGATGACACACAGATCTATGATAAAAATCTCATCCCGTGAGGAGATCAAGATAATGAATCAGGCGCTAAAGCTGACTGTGCAATGGTTAGCCAGTAATCAGCTCAAATTTAATACACAAAAAACCGAATTCTTATTAATATCCCCTCCAAAAATTTCCACTGCATTTTAGAATGGACCAAGTCAATCACTGCGCTGAACTGCACTCCGATCATAGTGGACTCAGCCAAATCACTAGGAGTCATGCTGGACAAGAATCTGACCATGCGGTCCCACATCATCACTCTAGCCAAAATCGCCAGGTTTCACCTGAGCTACCTCAGAAAACGTAAACCATTCCTCGATGCGTCAGACCTTAAAATGGCAGTGCAGGCATTAGTTATGTCCAGGATAGACTACGGATGTACAACTCTCTCAGGGCTGCCCAAAATCTCAACCGCTCCCATAAAAGCCTGTCTCAACGCAGCCGCAAGACGCTTAACAGGTTAAAAAAAATTCGACCACATCTCTCCGCACCTGAAGGCACTGAATTGGCTTCCCTACGAAGCCAGAATCCAACTCAAACTGGCCTGTATGACACACAAAGCGCTACATGCTAAGTCTCCTTCATATCTAGCTCAGAAAATAGTGTTATCCGGAGGAGGCAGGCACTCTTCCGGAAGAAGAAAACCTACAACAGAGCGTTCTCCCGGGCCACACCTAGAGTCTGGAACTCACTGCCACCAAACATTAGCAGAATCCCAAACTCATCAAGATTCAATAAAGAAGCCAAGATTTTTCTAAAGGGCAAATTCCTTCCATAACACTCTTCCAGAGGGATCACTGACATAATATCGACAGACTTAGGGGCCGATTCCGATTTTGGCCGGAAGGGCACCGAACGATGGTCGGAGCCCTTCCGACCGAATCGGAACGTGCCGGCCGGATTCCTTTCCGACCGAGCCATTCCGATGGGCTCGGTCGGAAAGGAATCTGACTCGGATTTCCGGATGGCTTACGACGGGCTCAGCCCGAACCGCCGTCCGGAAATCCTTCAGTACTCCCCCGGCCGCCTCTTCACGACCGAGGGAGTACGATGGCAGTATTTCGATGCCTTTTCGTGCCGGTCTTTCCGGCACGAAAAGGCAGTCGGTAACTGTCTTTGGGGGCCCCCAGTAGGGCCGCCATGGGTGCGAGGCCGCCGAATGGTGGCCTGGGGGCACCTATGGTGCCCCTCTGTTGATCCCTGCACCCGGTGGCAGGCACCTTGGGGTGACGGCCACAGGGTGCAGGGATGAACTGCACCCCTGCTTTTCACATGCAAGCATGCATTCCGCTCGGAATGCATGCTCCCATTGTGCAGTAGTACGAGTGCGACCGAACAGGGTTCGGTCGCATCGCACTCTGCAGGGCCGTAACCGACGACAGCAGGTCGGTCGGTTACGGCTCCTGGACGATGTCGGACGGACCTGAGTCCGTCCGACATCGGAATCGGCCCCTTAATATCGACCTACCATAATATTGGGACAAAAATATTGATTACACTAATATCGACATACTATACTTATTTAAAAAAATACACAAATATAGACAACAAAATATCTTTAAACATTTACATTGATATCAGTATTATCGAACCAAAAAATATCGTGATAACTAATATCGAACATATTAAGAAAGCATACAAAGTGACAATAATATCGATAACAAAAATATAGACAACAATATTATTTTTTTTTAAATATATCGACAGGTTAAAATTATTTATAATAACACAATACATACCCCAAAAATATAAAAATGTTAATTAACACACACAGCATACAAAATAAATCGATTAACACATATTTTAATGACTTTTAAAAATAATATCATGAAAATAATTAAATACACAAAATTATTTACTACTTCAAACATTATATCTAAATTAAAACAATATTATTTAACATTTAAAAGAATATAAATTACATACAATATACAATACCACTTTTAAATTAAAAAAAACAGTAACTGAAGCTTAATTAGTGTTTTCCATATATGGAAAACAACTGCCAAATTAATTAAAACAATAAGTAACAACCAATGAAACACACATACATTTAAAATAACCCAATAAAATTAAAACAACAATTAATGAAACACTATATAAACACACGAAAATTAAACATTATTTTACACTGCAACCAAAAAAGCAAGAATAAGGAGAAACTCTGCCGGATTGCTGCCACAACATTGGACTGAATTATAGAAAACTCTGATTGAAGCTCCACAAAGTAAGTAAAATAGCATTTTAGAACTACTGCTACTGAAAATGTTCTCAAGCACTTTTTTATAAACAAAATAATTAATATATTTTTTTTAAATTATATCTCCTCTACAGATAATTCTGAAGACACTCAAAAAACTACAGAACAGTGTGAAATATCAACTTGCAAATAAAGTAAGTATTAAACTCAAATAAACTAACACAATTTTCAAAAATGTCAAACAGAAGTGCAAGCCAAGCACAACCCCCCCCCCCCCACACTAAAAACACAGTTAAACAAATTTATTAGAATTACTCTTTTTTTCAGCAGGAATTTCTAAAAAAATAGTAAAGGCAAACAGCAAAGAAAACCCATCAGCATTGAAAAAATTCTTCAAATTCAACATTGTAAGTATTAAATTGACAATGTACATGTTTTAGATGATAAAACAGCAAAGGAATATTTGTAATAATTTGTATATACATTTCTCTTAGCATTTGAAACATCACCATGACTGGAGGGGCCCAATTCATTACTTCCCAAAAAGGCAAATTTTTGTTATGTTATATGGGGTATGTGTACACCCAAGAATAGCAGACAGGTGACAAAGTGAACTGGAAATGTAGTAAATATTATTCTAACAAATGTTATGGGAGGGCTGCAACAAAGGAAACAACTGTACTATATGTTAGAGAGCATAACCACCCCCCTAACATAGCTGAAATTGAAGTTCGAAATGCTTTAGAAAATATAAAAGAAGCTAGCACTAGATCTGAAAAGGCTACAACAGAAATACTTAAGGCCATGCTCCCCAGAGTCCCACAACATGCAACTGGCCAAATGCCCTCAATATCGTCACTAAAAAGAACAATAGCTAGAACTAAAACAGCTACTGCTACCACCACACCTGTCCCCAAAACTTTTGCTGAAGTAGAAATACAACCTGAACTCACAGTTACTCATAATGAAGAACAATTTCTTCTTAATGACAATAAAGCAGCTGACAAAAGAATAATAATATTTGGAACTCCCACAAATTTACTGAAACTACAGAACTGTGAGACATGGATGATGGATGGGACTTTTAAAATATGCCCCAAACCATTTTACCAGTTATATACAATACATGGACTTTATCAAAATACAAACATCCCCTTTATATATGCTCTATTGCCAAACAAGCAAACCACCACATATGTTGAACTTTTAACCAAAGTAAAACAAGAAACCAATAATTACTTTCCCCAAAAAATGATCATTGACTTTGAACAGTCAATGATACAAGCCATACTAAAAAACTACCCTCACAGAGCAATTCAGGTTTGCTATTATCACTTTAACCAATGCATTTGGAGACAACTCCAAAAATCTACACTAAGGGGGTCATTATGATGGCGGAAGGACCGCCACCGCCAGCTGTGCGGTGGCAATCCCTCCGCCATCGAACGACGATTCACCGCCCGCCAGATTAGGATGGCGGGCGGATCCAGACCGTGACCGTGGCAAAGACCGCCCACCACGGATCCGCCACACGCAATTGGCAAGATTGCCTGGCGAGCGGTCTGCATATGTAAAATGGTGGCGGTGCCTAGCAGGCACCGTCCGCTAAATTACGATGCTGGCTACAGCCTGCCTTTCCATGGTGGCGAAACCGCCATAGAATGGCTGGCGGGGATTGGTTTCGGGGCCCGTTGCGGGCCCCGCTTGTGTTGGGGGGAGGTGTGGGTACACTGTGGGGGTACCCATGGTACCCCCCTACATCTTACTGCACTAAGTGGCAAGCACCATGTGGTGCCTGCCACGTAGTGCAGTGAAATGCACAACCTGCATTTTTGACATCGCCGCAGGTGCTGCAGTCAGCAGCACCCGCCGCAATGTTAAATTGCAAGATGCGACTGCCATGGTGGAGGTCGCATCCTGATTTGGATTGCTGGACTGCTGTTTGCATGGCGGGCGGTCCAGATCCCCACTGCGATGGCGGGCAGAGTCTAGCCCGCCTGCCATCGTAATGACCCCCTAAGTGTAGAATATGCAACAAATAGCACCTTTGCATCTCAATTTAAAAAACTAATAGCACTAGCACACGTCCCAATTACTGACGTAGCCGAACACCACAATTTATTAATTGAAAGTGCCTACTACCAACAAAATGAGCAAAAACTAACTCCCCTACTTGACTATTTTGAGGATACCTGGGTGGGAAGGCTACACAGATCTGGACACAGAAGACAGCCTAAATTCCACATTCCATGGTGGAATGTATAAACAAAGAAGCTAAAACTAATAATGCTGTAGAAGGATGGCATAACGCCTTCCAAGCCACAACAGGCAGAACCCCACCAACTCTACATAAACTATTACAATCTATCCAAAAAGAACAAAGCTACCAACAACTAAGAATGGAACAGTCTATAACACAACTAGGCCCAAAACTAGCCAAGCAAACTAAACAAATGTTTGAGTACTTACAATACAAAGTAAGACTCTGCCCAACAACTAAAGGGCTAGAATATCTTGAAACAATAGCTAAACGCCTACTTTAAATAAATATACCTCAAAATCCCCAAAACTCGTAATCTAAAAACAAGCAGTCAAATATATAAAAAAAAATTAACTCCAAAAATATAATTATTTTGTCTATTAATTTAATTAATATGTAGAAAATAAATTGACATAATAATTATATTTTATATAATATAAATAACAATAACAATTACAGTATTAACATTTCCCTCCCAGTATAAATAATTTAAAATTACTTGCTGTTTTCGTAGCTGAAGAAATGTAATACAAACTGCCATAGATAAATCCACATTTATGAAAATCCCAATAAGTGAAGAAAAATCCCCCCAAAAAATGGAAAAATCCAACTGTATAAAAAGTAATCCACCGGCAATAGCTCCACAGACGATAAACCATAAAAATACAGAAAAACGCATTTAAAAAAGAAACGATCCTGGAAAACTCGAAAAATTAAGGAAGTGTAAAATAATTATTAGTTTACTAAAACTAATACACACTTCCTTAAAAAAAAAACGCATTCTTCTCCCAATGGCAACTTCCAATCGACAAAAACCTGTTAGGAAAAAAAACAATCCCTCCTGCACAAATATACATGTACGTTATATCATAATACAAATAAATATAACACTAACACCATACTATAAACATAATTTCACATACCTATCAAACTCTGACACTGATTAACAAACTAACCGCATTTCGCAAACGCATAAGTAAAACATACAACTCACCAAAAATTGAAAAACCTTACACTACATACACTATATACTACTTGACTACCTTCAAATTAACCCCAAATTCAAGTTTAAATAAAGAAAATTAAACTTACTTTACCCGATGTGACGCAGCTTCCAACCGCGAGCTTCTCCCCTCAGAAATTACCTAAAACAAAACCAATAGCTTACAAAATATAAGTTAGGAATAAAAATGGCTGGCTTAAATAATAAAGTTTTACATTTTTCTTTATTAAACTTATTGTACATTAGAAATGCATTATTATAAATTTTTGTAAAAATACTAAAAATAATACTCATGGATACAAAATTATTTGACATATTTTTTCAAATGTTAAATTATAATAATAAATATTATTAAACAATTAATATTTATAATTCAAAAAGTATACATTTAATGGCCAATGTATATTAAAAATCTGTACTATTTTTAAATAATGTGAAAAAATTTATAAATGTTATGAAAAATGTTTGTGTTGCCAAATGACCTATGTACTACTTAATATTATTTATATTTAAAATATAAATAATATTTAATAAAATATAACATTATGGGGTCGATTCCGATCTCACTCGGAAGGCCCTCCGAGTGCCGTCCGTAGGTTTACCTTCCGACCGACTCGTTCCGGGAGTCGGTCCATCCAAACGACGAAGTACGATGCGCAAATCTCTCCTATTCCCGAGCGACACGTACGCTCCGGTTCCAGCACCATTTTCCGTACGACCCGGCTCCGTAAACGCTAAATGGAGTCGTTCGGAGCCATTTCCGAAGCAGTTTCCGGCCGGCCAAGTACAATGCGTACTTCCTACGCGCCGAACAGGTCGCCACCTCCAGCACGTCACAGCATCCGGAAGAGCTGTATTTCAGCTCCGATTCGCGCCACAACACGATCACTGCATACGAGACGAAGCAGCCATGTATCCGATCGCGCATGTCATCCCTATACTGTACGGCTACGGTCGAATCAACAACTGTAACCGACTCGTTCGTCACAGATGGTAAGTCAGACACCTACCACACACCAAAACGTCACGATCCTGCGAAAGGCAACACACCCATAGACGGTGGATGTCCATCACTCCCACCATTGGCCACCCCATAGGGGGTGGATGTCTATCACTACCAGCATTGCCAACTCCATAGGGGGTTGATGTCTATCACTACCAGCATTGCCCACCCCATAGGGGGTTGATGTCTATCACTACCAGCATTGCCCACCCCATACGGGGTGGATGCCTATCACTACCAGCATTGTCCACCCCATAGGGGGTGGATGCATATCACTACCACCATTGTCCACTCCATAGGGGGTGGATGCCTATCACTACCAGCATTGTCCACCCCATAGGGGGTGGATGCCTAACACTCCCACCATTGTCCACTCCATAGGGGGTGGATGCCTATCACTACCAGCATTGTCCACCCCATAGGGGGTGGATGCCTATCACTCCCACCATTGTCCACCCCATAGGGGGTGTATGCCTATCACTACCAGCATTGTGCACCCCATAGGGGGTGGATGCCTAACACTCCCACCATTGTCCACTCCATAGGGGGTGGATGCCTATCACTAAAAGCATTGTCCACCCCATAGGGGGTTGATGTCCATCACTACCAGCATTGCCCACCCCATAATGGGGTTGATGTCTATCACTACCAGCATTGTCCACCACATAGGGGGTGATTGCCTAACACTGCTACCATTGACCACCCCATAGGGGGTGGATGCCTATAACTACCAGCATTGTCCACCCCATAGGGGGTGGATGCCTAACACTACCAGCATTGTCCACCCAATAGGGGGTGGATGCCTATCACTCCCACCATTGTCCACCCCATAGGGGGTGGATGCCTATCACTCCCACCATTGTCCACCCCATAGGGGGTTGATGTCTATCACTACCAGCATTGTCCACCCCATAGGGAGTGGATGCCTAACACTCCCCCAGTGCTGTCATGCCAAAATTGGGTTTTGTGTATGAACTGCCTGCAAAATTGACACATAAAGTGATATGTTGGACAAACCTCACATCTCTGTAGTGACAAAAAGGTGAGTGTGGTGTTCAATACCCCAGCATTGTCAAGCACATAGGGCTTATGGGACATAACTCCCCCATCACTGTAATGACAAAAAGGTGAGTGTGGGGTTCAATTCCCCAGCATTGTCAAGCACATAGGGCTTATGGGGTATAACCCCCCATCACTGTAGTGACAAAAAGGTGAGTGTGGGGTTCTATCCCCCAGCATTGTCAAGCACATAGGGCTCATGGGGTATAATCGCCCCATCACTGTAGTGACAAAAAGGTGAATGTAGGTCTCACACCCCCAGCATGTTCAAGCAATTATGTATTTATTGGGCCCAAACCCACATGCAATGTAGTGATAAAGTAGTGGTTGTGTGTCAAACAACAACAGAACTGTTGAGGCAAACATTGTTGTGTGTGTTACATACCTTCAGCCATGTGCAGCCAATCAGTGCTCTTGGGGGCCAACACTGCCAGCAATGTTCAATTGGACAATGTAACATGTGACCACCCAAAATGCATAAACACACAATTTTGTCACAATCGGACACAAATACAAAGGATTCAATCTGAAACAACAGCATTGGTGAGATCCAGTACCACGCTGTGGCAGCAAGGTCAAATGCAAAAAATAAGGGGTGTGCAGAGTGAAGATGTAGGAGTCCCAGGGCCAGTAGAGAAATAAAGTAAACAAAACATCCACTCAATGCCCTTCAAACACAGTTGAAATACATGGGTGAAGATGCACAAAGACAACCAAACAGCCACACACTGCAGAACAAACACAACATGTGTGTGTGTGTGGAAGTGTTTCGAGGCTGGGCCAACACACACGATGGGAGGCTGAACTCCACTGAGACATATGCGTATTGAGTACAATCCCAAAGTATTTCATGAATTGGGATAGTGAATGTGGGCAATTAGGCATTGTTTGATGAGCGGGTGCACAAGAGTCACATGCGGAACAAGCTTGGTGGGACCCCAAACAATACATCAAGAGACTGACTCTCTTCCACAGTAGCCTCAAGGCTACAACACTGTGGTGACAGTATCCTGTCTGCTGACCCTCTGTGATGTCAAATTAGGATGTGGGCCATACTTTTTAGCACACTCACTCTTGCGCACTGTGTCTCGTGCCTTGCAAGAACCACTGTCATCTCACATACCCAAACATTACTCCCAGGGCATGGCCCGTAATGTGAGGCCACATTGTAGGTAGGGGCCTTGCTAGGAGACAAGTCACATTTGGCCACTCTAAACACCACACACCTTGATCAGCAGCAATGTGCCTGATCTAAGCCTACATTGACAGGTGACATTGCACAGGCACCCATGACAGTGTGGATCACTGGCTGTATGACGAGGAATACATTATTGACCACACATCATTGTGACCACAATACAAACCATGTACTGTTGTGTATGACCAATGTGGCAATCTCAGTCACAGCAAGGTACACCCAGCACGCCACATACTAGGACACACACATTTGATGGTTGAACAAGAGGTGCCAGACACACATATGTATGGGACACAAATTCACTGCATCTGTCCACAACAACACATACTCAAACCCTGCAGGGCAACAGGAGTAAACACACTCACAGAAGAATGACATTTTGATGAGTTAGTGTACAATGAAGCACACAGGAGACTGCCCACGACACCACACAAGTCCACAGACACTCAAAATACATTCATGAGCCTACCACTGCAACAAACATGAATTGGTTGTGTCACAGCTGTCAGCGTTACATTTGTAGACAAGATTCCTACTTGCTGTGTAGAAAAGCATGGACCAACAACAATGTATGAGACAGTCAACATGTGTTGACTATGTGCGTTGCACACAACTCAAGATCAGACCACTTACAATGTTAACTTGTTTGCATGTCTATCAAATCAACTCTGCATCTAACTACAAAAGTTGCATTATGTGCAGATCATCACTATTGTCAAATTTCCAATGCTGAGTGTGTGCAGGAAGACTTGGAAGACACGTGGCTCACCAGATAGGGGATACAACAACTGTGACAGTAGGCTCCAATGCACAGGCAAATGTGTAAGCTAATCTTCCTGCACTGTTGACAACGCCAGGGGTGGTGGTGGGACCTGTGTTCCACAAACACAATACAAATAGCTAGATATAACTCATGGGAAATTTGTACATCCGTTTAGGATGAAGTACATATGCATAATGTGATATGTATTGGACACATTTGGACTTTAACACTGTCTCAGAATAATTAAATCACTCTAGGAGACCTACAAATAAGACATGTTGCCATCAGGGTACAGGGAAGGGTAGAATCTGCTGAGTGTGAGCAGTCATAGACACATACAAGTGCCAAACTTGCAAAAACAGATGACAGATTAAAAACACACTGATGTCGCTAGCACAAATGTGACTGGGGGAATTGAAAATGTGTCACATGTGAGTTTGCTCACAGTGCAGGCCCTTGTCTCAACCCAACCAGGGATGTCAACATAATGACTCCATTCTACTGGTGCACCCACATCTTGGACACTCAAAGTCAAATAGTCCAAGAAAGCACTGGACTAGTCAGCACACAGAACGCTTGTCAAACAGGAACATCTGCAGGGACTATAGTCTTGGTAGGAAAGGGGGTTTGAAGACAGAGATTCAGGCTCGCATGACACACACCATGGGCTCAGGATATGTCACAGATTAACACACTGCCATGAGGTGATTTCACTACTGTGGAAGGTCAGCTGTGTCAAGATTGGTCTTGGCAGGGGTCTACCATGTCAGAATGAGACTCGGACATGGATCCAACAATTACAACACACAGAATACTATGTTTCCAGCAGCCTGTGTACATGTGTGTGTCCAAATTCATCTGCACGTAGTCAAACGTCAGGCTTACCAAGTTGTACTGATGAGAAGGATGACTTGTTCATCATCAATGCGCTATTCTGCATGTCCATCGTAGACGGTTAAACCTTGAAAAACTTGTACAATGTTTACAGATGTCAGCACGACCTATGTGCAAAAGTGTAAGTCAAAGATGGGAGGTTGTTAAAAGCATGTCACACTCATTATCCCAAATGTTGTGGATCATGACAACCTGCAATTGCAGACAATGATGACTCTGATACATACTGTAATAGTACACATATACCATGGACCACATGCAGTCCATCACATCACTATATCATTATTTTCACACAACAAGATTTCAACAGCAATTTCATTAGACTTATTAACAAAATGTGGTACACAAAATGCAAATATCCAAAAGAAAAAAAAAAGCTTTATTCAGCATCTGTATCACAAATTCTAAAACATGGAAAACAATAAGGCCAATGGCCAGTCGACATTATATAGTCCTTTAGGGGGTAATTCATATGAATGTTCCTCCCTCGCTTGCCTGCACTGCTACAACTAGGGGACATCTCCCCTTGGAGGGGCATCTTTAGGGGCATGCCAAGCACCGCAGGGACAGGACTAGGGTTTACCAGTTTGGGTTGTGAGAGGGATGGGGGCTACTGGAGTGTTGGGATCCACTGCAGTGGACAGGTCTGATTGAGGGGGTGGGGGCTCCACTGCAGTGGACAGGTCTGATTGAGGGGGTGGGGTCTCCACTGCATTGGACAGGTCTGATTGAGGGGGTGGGGGCTCCACTGCGGTGTCCGGAATAGACAGAAGGTGTGGCGTTGTGGGAGGGGAAGTGCTTGTGGTTGGGGGGAGGGCCTTATCATCTTGGGGATGGTGTAATGGTGTGTGGGTGAAACTGAGATGAGGTGTGATGTGTGAACTTTGGGAGGGGTGGCCTGGGCTCCTGAGGAAGTCTATTTTGTGGTGGAAGTGTGGGATGGTGGTGGGGTTTTTGATTTTTTCATTCTGGGGGATGTACGGGTGGGGGGCTCAGTGTTCCTACTCTTAGGGGAGGGTGTGCGTGCAGGGGTGGATCTCCTCTCTGTGCGGGGAGATTTCCCTTGCGAGTCTGATCTGATGTGTCAGTGGGGAAGAGGCCAAGGTCGCAGAGGAAGACCCTCTGGGAAGGGGTGGTTGCAGGAGAGTCAAGGGTAGGGGTTCTGGAGGGAGAGGTAGCTGAGGAATGCATAGTTGTGTGGATGGATGTGTGTTTTTTGGCCCTCTCCCATGTGTGTGTGATGTCAGTCCCCTGAGTGTGAGTGCGTGTTTTCTTGGACTTTGTTTTGGGTGGCTGTGTGCTGCTTGTGTCCGTTGGTGTGTGTGCATTTGCCTGTGTGAGTGTGCTTGGGTCAGGTAGGGTAGTGGGGACTGTGGATGGGGCAGAGGAAGGAGGGGTGAGGGACTGCTGTAGGAGGGACACTGCTGCCGTCAGTGAGGAGGCCATGGACTGATTTATTCGCTGTAGGGCAGACATGTGTAATGACATGCCCTCCATGAATGACACCAATTGTGTCAAAAGACTGGTGTGTGCATGGAGGACACTCAGCATGGATGTCTGCCCCACATGGATCTCTTTTAGCAAATCCACAGACTCCACACTCAGGGCAGCAGGTGTGACATATGCAGGGGGTGCGGTGCCTGGCCCGAAGGAGACATGCTCCCTAACACGGGAGGGTCTACAGACACTTTGAATGGGAGCAGCTGTGAGGGTGGAGATGGTGGTGGTGGCAGAGCAGACTCTGATGTTGTGGCCTCTGCTATCGTAACACCCACCACCACAAGGGAGTCATCACTGGAGCTTGATTGGTCCTCTGCAGATATAGATGTTTCTGATAGGCCCTCAGTGTGGCTCCCCTCACCCTCTGTGCCACTGGGTCCCTCCTCCTCCTCCCATGTGGACCCAGTTTGGCTAGCCGCTTCCTCTTGGTCCGTGGAACCTTCTCCTCCAGTAGCCGTAGATGATGCTGTGAACAGGGATGAGAAAGAGATTCACATAAGTCATCTGCATAGACTTGACACATGAGTTTCATCACAAAACATCACAGAGCAAGCCCTTGAATAATGTTCATGGCACTTTTTAGATTCATTACACATATGTGAACATGGCACCTGTCAGGCTGCCATTAAACCACGGTTCTCAAACACATGATGGCAATGGAGCCATCTGTTAGATGTATTTCAAAGACCACTAAATACATGTCCAATAACGCACTATTTTAGCTGCTGTCTGATCAGTAATGCTCCTGAGGGTCATGTGTCATTACAAACATGTCGAATCTCCTGCAAGGGAGTCTGGAAGTGACACAGCAAATGGGTTGGACAAATTTATAAGTTTACATGATGAACATACTTCCATCCCCAGTCATCATGATGGGCACCTATGTCTTGAACGTCAATGCTATAATGGTCTGCATGCAGGACAACAGACAAGTACAAATACTGCATCCTCACAAAATTTCATGTGGCATACCATGCCACTGGCCTGTCTGGCTAAACAGTCTGTACTGACTCTTGTTACAGGGCCAGTAAATCACAACTTCAAAGTCTGCACCGTATCACAATCATGTATTCACTGTCAAAGCAACATCTGTAGTGGTCAAGTATACATGTTGCATGTCTGCTGAGACACCACTTCTGTGGCAAAATGTAAATATGCCCCATTATCATCTGATGCCCAGGTGTGTCCCTTTCCGTCTGTGACATGTGATACTCTAAAGTATATTAACTCAGGGAAGGTGCTGGACAGTAAACATATATAATTTACTATTCCCACTCCAAAGTATATTAACTCTGGCAAGGTGCTGGACACTAAACATATTTAATTTACTATTCCCACTAAAAATACATTAAATAATGAAAAGTGATAGTCAGTATCCATTTAAAAAAGAATATTCATAAATAAAAATGAATCATAAAAATCAAAATCAAAAACAACCTACACATATAATTATAATACCCACATATTATATATCATAAACACATATATTTTTATATTTTGTTTAAATATATATTAACATATTCATAAATTAACAAATATATAAACAACACTAATTTATTATCAATATATTTATTGCCAGAAATAAAAGTAATAAATAAAATATATTTTATTAATAAGAATTAATAAATTTCACAATATATTACACACATACATATTAATTTTTGTAATACATTTTACAAATTATTATTATTTTTTTATTATTATGACCAAATTAAGATATATAGGGCCATATGTAGGTGGGCTAATACCGGTCGGTAACGGCCGAAAATCGGTAAGTTTCCCGTTACTGACCGGTATTTAGCCCTTTGCGATGTAGGAGGCCGGATTTAAGGAGTCGGTAATTTACCGATTCGTTATTTTAAGGAATCGGTAAATTACCGATTCCTTAAATCCTATGTAGGAGCACTCAAGTGAGTGCATTTTTGGTTTAAGGATTCGTTATTTACCACCAACTACAAGTTGGTGGTAAATACCGAATACCTTTTAAAAAGCAAATTTGTGCTTTTTAAAAGTGCCATGTGGCAGACATACATGCCCTTAGGGCATGTATGTGCGCCACATGTGCACACATGCACGATTCAGGGGTGCAACAGGGTGTCAATTTGACACCCTGCCACCCTTGAATATGCTCCCCTATTACCGATTCGGTATTTACCGAATCGGTAATAGTGAATGGCTTCCCATTCATTCATATGGGCCTCCAGGCCCATAGGAATGAATGGGAAGGTATTCCTTATTACCGATTCGGTAAATACCGAATAGGTAATAACGAATATTACCGAATCGGTAAAATTTACCGAATGTTTACCTACATTCTATTTACCGATTCTTAAATACCGAATCGGTAAAATTCGGTATTTAGGAATCGGTAAATAGAAATTACCTACATATGGCCCATAATCCACTATAAACCAAAAATGTACTCTCATTAATAAAAAAATAATATTTACATAAATATAATTTTTACATGTGCAAATTTTAAAATTTTAAATTAAAAAACTACTCAATTTTATCCTCTATAAACACAACATCCCACTCTCAAAAAAATTAAGATTTAATTAAAAATATATTTTTTAATAACATTTGAATTAATACATTTTTAAAACACTCCCCACCCTTATCCCCTATAAACCCAACATCCTGCTCCTAAAAATAAAATTATAATTTCATTTTAAGTTTTTAATTTTTTTAAAATTTAAAATGAACACTTTTAAAACACTCCCACCCTTATCCCCTATAAACCCAACATCCCACTCGTAAAAAAAAAATATATATAATTTCTTTTTAAATTTTTATTTTTTTACATTTAAAAAAAAAAACCTTTTAAAACACTCCCCACCCTTTATCCCCTATAAACACAACATCCCGCTCCTAAAAAATTAAATTATAATTAAATTTTACATTTTTAAATCTTTTTAAAAATTTTAAAAAAACTTTTAAAACACTCTCCACCCTTATCCCCTTAAACCCAACATCGCGCTCCTAAAAAATAAAATTATAATTTCATTTTAAATTTTAAATTTTTTTAAATTTAAAAAATACTTTTAAAACACTCCCCACCCTTATCTCCTATAAACCCAACATCTCGCTCCTAAAAAATAAAATTATAATTTCATTTTACATTTTCACATTTTTTTAAAATTAAAAAAAAAAACTTTTTAAAACACTCCCCACCCTCATCCTCTATAAACCCAAAATCCCGCTCCAAAAATAAAATTAGAATTCAAATTTTTTTTAACAATTATTAACAATTATTAGAACATTTACAAAAATTTAACATAATAAAAAAATACTAAAACGATATATTTTCACTGCGATATTTTAGCAAACGATATTTATCACAACAATATTTTTATCAACACACTAAATCGATATTATTAACATCGATATTTTAAACATCGATATTTTTTACTATTGATATTTAAAACTCGATATAATGACATGTCGATATTAAAAATTCGATATTGTGTCTACTCTACTTACCCTTCCAGACCATTCACCGAACTGCAACTTAGATTACTCAATAGCTCTCGACAGGGCATACCCTTGCAAATCTTTTTATACATAACTTAATGGTCTATGTACCCCCCTCCCGGAGAAGCCGACCACAGATCGGCCTGGCCGTACCCAATTGTTATTGTAATTTATACTCTCTTGTGTGGTGTTTAGGATGTTGGAAAATGTGTACTTCAGTGTAACCTTAGAGGGCAGAGGTTGAAGTAGGCACTTTTGCTCTGTTTTTGTCTCTGTTTTTGTTATGTATTTTCTCTCTCAGATGTTAGTTATGATTGCTTGCTCTTTTCCACTGAAAGTTTCTATTTCTCTGTGAAGCGCTCTGATACCCTAACGGGGCACATGCGCGCTCTATAAAACACTAAGGGCCAGATGAACGACCCATTTTTGCATGCTCAAACGGGTCTGCGACCCGTTTGCGCATGCAAAAACCCTACAGGGCCATGTACAAACGCTATTTAGCGAGTTGCAATTTATTTGCGACTCGCTAAATAGTGTTTGCGACTCTCAATTAGGAAGGGGTGTTTCAAGGGCGTCCCTTCCTAATTGCGACTCTGAGACCTATGTATGACTGTTTTGCAACCGCAATTGCAGTCGCAAAACAGTCGCAATTTACCACCTACTTCAAGTAGGTGGTAATGCAGTCGCAAATGGGAAGGGGTCCCTAAGGGACCCCTTTCCCTTTGCAAATGCATGCAAAAATATTTTTTAAGGGCAGGCAGTGAACCCAGGGACCACTGCCTGCCCTTAAAAAATGAAATGAAAACGTTTCATTTTTTTTTTAAATGCATCTCGTTTTCCTTTAATTAAAACGGGCTGCATTTAAAAAAAAAAGCTGCTTTATTTAAAAGCTGTCCCGGACATGCTGGTCTGCTGAGCCCAGCAGGACACCATCCCTGGGAGGGCCAGCCATTCTCAATGAGGTCGCAAAATGCGAGTGCCTCATGAATATTGATGAGCCTCGCATTTTGTGATCCCATTGGGATTCGCTAACAGTGTCTCTGACACTGTTGTACATTTGGAATTGCGACTTGCAAATTGCGACTCGCTATTTTTTGCACTTTGCGAGTCTCAATTCCAAATGGTCGTACATCTGGCCCCCTATAAATAAAAATAAAAAACAATTATTATGTTATTATTCACTAGGTAAACATCTCTTTGCAGGTCAGGTAGGAATTCCTTGTGTCACTTGCATGTAAAGGTGTTACTTCAGTTAGGAGGATTTACTATCTCTACCTTTATCAGCCCTGATGAATGCTTGAGACCATGCATTAGGCTAGTTTATGGCTAGAAACATGTGGCAGGAAAATAGTTCTGGAGTCATAATGCTTCTCAGAAAATAATCAGAAATGCGAGGGTCAAGGTGCCCAAAAACATCTTTCTCAGTTGTTTTAACCACATTTAGGGTAGCTAAGAATAAAGGGAATTGCTATTTTTATCTGGACCCCTGTAATTATCCAGGAATTCTTTATGAAGAACTCCCTCATATTCATGAGGTTGAGTCCGTCCTGGTAGTACCATCTTACCAGGGTGGGGTGAGGAAGCCTATGATGAAGCATATCACATTAAGTGGATGAGGCTATATCATCCAGAACAACTGGATCTGGTCTTTCCTTCTAGGGATATTTAATAGGGAACAAAGGGGCTGATTCCGATTCAGGCCGGAAAACGTACCGACCGACTCGGTACGGGAATTTAGTCCGACCGACACGTACCGGCGCTGCCCGATCCGCGTTGTACGATGCAATGCATGTGAATCACGACCGACTCGTACGGAACACAAGCCGAACGACCGAACCGCACGGAAACCAGCTATCCGGCCGGAAAACCACGCGAATCGAACCGACCGACACGCACCAGGAATGAACCCGACAGAAACGTACCCACGAACTCCGACCCGTGCAGTACGATGCAATGCGTGTAAAACCAGACCGAGTCGCACGGAGCCCAAGCCATACGACCGACACGCATACAAAACGGAGCCGAAGCAACCCAATACTCCGCGACCGACGCGTACGCTGCACATGAAACACAGCAGAAACACAGCTTGAAAGACTCGGAGAAGCTCGCACGAGCCAACTGCAGCGTCCTACTTGGTCAGAAGAACATCTCCTACATGCCTAAAAACTACAAAGGAAAAAATACAAAAAAAAGGGCCAAACAAGCAATGACAAAGTCAATAAATACAGGGGGAAAAAAACATGGAACAAAGACACACCCACAACTCCACCCATATAAAGGCCACAAATCCCTACCATGATCCTTTCCAAATTCAAATGACCTGCCAGCACAGAACACCATCAGACAGCAACCACAGACACACCCACAACTCATCCATCACACAAGCCACACACCATTAGCACCTCCCAAATAGCACCCTCACATACACCCAGCAAAACCTACACTCACCCACCCTCACTTGCACCCTCACACACACATCAATCCCCACCACCACCCATCACCATGCCCCCAAAGAAGAATCCAAAGTCCCTAGACAGTGAATTGGAAGTCCTGGTAGATTAAATCCTCAGGGTAGAGGCACAACTGTTTGGTACATTGGTCCAACAGAACCCCATGTCGCAGAAAACCAAGATGTGGGAGAGGATCATTGTAGGAGAGTAGGATCTGCTTCACATGGGTACCCCCACTTTTTGCTGATGCTTCACTGTTTTTCGACTTTAGTCTGGCTGGGGCCCTGCTAATCAGAACCCCAGCCTAGCTGCTTCCTCTCTAAAATGGTTTCCATGTACCTTAGGTACATCTTTGATTGGAATCTGGAGTGCCCTTATAAGTCCCTAGTATATGGTATACTATGTACCCAGGGCATAGGTACCCCAGAGGCCTGCCAGGGGCTGAAGCATGTATTATGCCACCCCTGGAAGGCCAGCCAAAATGACACCACAGGTCTGCTACTGCAGCCTGGGTAAGGTGGTGCATGCACCCCTTACTGTGATATAGGCTACCTATATCACTACCAATGCACACACATATAAACCTATAAGTCACTCCTATGGCACGCCTTTACCATCCTGAAGGCAGAGTGCTTGGTTTTTATGTGAGAGGGTGCCCCTGCATGAGCAGAGCCCCTCTGCAGCATTCGGAGTCCCTCCTCTGATGCTGTTTGTGGTACAGCCTGACCATATACTCTTAAGTGCATTATATCCTCGCGGTACAATGCTAACTTTGGACTGGCTGCCCCAAAACATGTCGTGTTTGGTGTCAAACATCTTTGAATACTACCCCCCGCCAGTCCTGGCGGCGGAGGTAGCATTCCACCCTTCTAGAGGGAGAGACATGTACCCACCGGCCTACCCGGTAACTTCTTTACAGAACCCTGGCATCACAAAATGGATGCCGCTGCCACAGACACGGGTCTGGCCTCCTGCTGCTGACTGAAACTCCGGCAGGGGAGGCCTGGACAATAGGTTTCCTGTCGCAAGGAGGTGTAACCACCTCCCCAGACAGGATAATGTGTATTGGGGCTGGGCGGGAGCACTCTCTGGTGCTTTGAAGTCCTGCACTGGGGGCACATTTGGTGTCCCTGTGCATAGCCCAGTTCAAACCGGTTGCAGGGGCTACCTGCCCCTGCTCTGGCGCAAAACTGGACAAAGGGAATGGGTGTAACCACCCCTCGTCCCTGACCCTCCCATAGGTGGGTCCCCAGAGTATGTCCAACCCCCTAACTTAGTATAAGTATGGGACCCCAGTCCTTAGGACTTTAGATTACCCTGGACGAAACTCTGAAGCCGAATCCTGGACCTTTGACGCTCTACTTGAAGATTAGAGGACTGAAGAATCTCCCTTGGGGTCAAGGAGTGACTCCCCTGCTTGGCAGGCACCTAAGAAGCAATTGTCCAGTCTGCATTGCTGAAGCTCCCACTGGATGCCAAAGTCTTTGCAACACCAGAGGTAGATTTCCAGACTTCCCCGAGGCTGCCCTGAGTCCCCAGTGAAGCTGAGGCCCGTAGCTGTCGTGGGTAACATGAAACCGTGACCCCTGGACACCAAGAACTTTTGCAAGTGCATCCTCTTTCTGGCCTTCCACAAAGTTGTGCTTTGGGCTCCGAGTAGCCTCCGCCTCCAGCACCGACTGCACCGAAGATCATTGGCCTCCACTCCACGAGTGTCCTGTGAGCCAGCTCCAAGTGTGTCCACTCGAGGCTCCTTCGCGGTCGCTAGTCCATTGGCTAGTGGGCCCTCCCGAAAGCAACTCTTCTTCTGCTTGGGTTTTCCTGGTTGCTCCAAACATGCCCTGACTTACCCTTGCTGGGTGAGTCCCTCAGACCTTGCTGGTCTGCATCAACGTCCTTTCTTTGTTTCCACCTGACTTGCCGTTGCCAAGGCTTGTTGGGTCCAATCCGGTCGCCGACACCTCAGCAATCGACAGACGTCATGGGACAGCTTGAATCCAGCTCCTGGTTGTCGTCGACGCCTCCTGAACCTCGTGGCTGAAGAGTCAAGACAACCATCAACCTACCTGAAGCACCCGACATCGGTGGGCATCTGCTCATCGCCTTCCTGGTCACTGGCTAGTGACCCAGACTCTGTCCCCTCTGCTTTCAGGTTCTTCAGATCTTCGATCCACCCGGACACTTTCGACTTGGTCGCCAGCAGCCTGCTGCAGCAGATCGCCATTGAAAACGACGACGAAACCCGACGCCAAAAGACACCTATGCACCCGGCTTCCCTGGGTGAGGTAACTCGAGTACTCCGGTGCTCCCGTGGGTATTGACTCTAGAACTGCCTAGTTCTAAAGGGATTTGCTCCAAGTCCTCCTCTAAGTGTCCTTTCCTTTTAAAAATCCAACCGCGACTTTCCCCATAGAAGTTAACGGTGGCTCGCGGCTGTGTTCTCACACTGCACGCGTCCCCCGTGGGTCCCCTGCGTCACTACCTTGGGTGGTTCCTTGGGGTCCAAGCACTTCTACAGGCTCTAGGCCTTGTGTCTAGCTCAGTCGTGGTTCTTATACCACTTTATTGGTATATGGTTTGGTACGCCCCTAGGGCTCAAACTTGTATTTGTGCTATTACTGTTGATAACTGACTTGTAACTTATGTACTTCGAACTCTAGCCTCATAAAGAGACTAGAGGGGTGTGTTTAAGACTAAATACATATATTTTATATATATACCTGGTGTGGTCCTCTTTCATTTGGTCACTCAAGAGATTATAGACTGGTAAAACAAGCTGCTTTACATTCCTTCAAGACTTAGCCTGAAGGCTGCTCTCCATAGCTACCACTAGGATAGCTTTCAATAAAGGTTGCCTTTAACCTATCTCCATAAGGGGTTGTTTGGACTGGTACAGGGTGCCCACTTTAATTAGTGGACAGCATATACCAGGCCAACTTCTCACATTGGTGTGCAGCGTGTGGGATTCCAGCGTGCTATTGTTTTACCAGATAATCTCAATTGAATTGATCAACTGAAAACCACTAAGGGTACCTTAGGTACATATAAAACAAGCTTAGTATACAGTAAGTTCTACTGAACTTAGAGTTGTGTGTTAAGGGCTAGCACACCCTTTCTACAACTCAAGAGAGTTTAGTAGGCCACACTAGAGTAGGTAGTGCATACACCACACCTCACTAGTAATGTCTTCACTACCAGGAACCAGTGGGCACCTGCCATCCAAATATGACAACCTCCCATTCTTGGAATTGAGAGAGTTGTGCAAGATTAGGAAGTTGAAGACAGGCAAAAGTGCCAACACCCAACGTCTCATGGAGATGCTCCTGCTAGATGATCTCAGAAGACCTATAGGGTCTGCAAGGGTAGGCAGAGAGGGTGGGGCAGAAGAGGAGGAAGGGACCAGGGATGAAAATCCCCAGGACCTGACCTCTGAAACTGGCCAGGAAGGTGACAATGACCTTGACCTGGATAATGCAGCTACTCCTGAGGATGAGGAGGAGGATCAGAATGACCTCCCCTTTGTCCCCCCAGGAAGAGTTGTGAGTGTTCCCAGAAGTTCTAGATCTCCTTCTCAGGAGTCTAACCACTCTGACACCTCAGTAGGGACCTCTGTTTCCTTTCATAGGAGGGAATCCTCCAGTGAGAGGAAAGAGAGACTGCTCAAGTATGGAGAAGCTCAGTTGAGACTCAGAAGAGAGCAGTTGGCTATAGACAGGGAGTCCCTAGAGCTTGAAAGGCAAAGAAAAAAGTTGGGACTAGAGTCCCATGGTGGCAGCAACTTCCCTAGTGGTAGGGAAAGGTCTTATGACCATAGAAACCTGAGCAAGATTGTCCCTCCCTACCAGAGTGGGGATGACATCCACAAGTAGATAACTGCACTGGAGAGGGTCTGTAAAGTACAGAGGGTCCCTCGGGAGCAGTGGGCAGCAATCTTGTGGCTCTACTTTGCAGACAAAGGTAGAGATAAGCTCCTCTCTGTTAGAGAAGAGGATGCTGATAATTATCCAGTCTTAAAAAGTGCATTGATTGATGGGTTTGGCCTAACAACTGAACAATACAGGTTAAAGTTCAGAGATACCCAAAAGGCACAGAATCAAGACTGGGTGGACTTTGTTGATTGTTCTGCTAAGGCTCTGGAAGGTTGGTTAGTGGGCAGTAAGGTATGTGACTTCAAAGGATTGTACAATCTTATCATGAGGGAGCAGATTCTTAATAACTGTCAAAATCAGCTGTTGCATCAGTACCTGGTGGACTCTGATCTGACCTCTCCCCAAGAATTGGGAAAGAAGGCAGACAAATGGGTCAGAACCAGGGTGAGGCAGAAGGTACAGAACCAAGGTGGTGACCCAAAGAAGCAAGATTCTAAGACCTCTGACAAGGGTGGGGAGAAGGGTAAAGACCAGAAGTCTTCACAAGGCCCCCAAAAATCGTCTTCAGGTGGGGATTCACAGTCTAACAAAGGGAAAGGCCAAAAGAAACCATGGTGCAAAGTCTGTAAGCAAAAGACACACTGGACCAGTGATTGCACCAAGTCCAAAGACTCTATTCCAGCCCCCACCAATGCCCCTAAGGCACCTGTTCCCCCTAGTGCAGTTACAATTGGTGGTGGGAGTACACAGGCCAAGGGTTTAGTAGGGTTGAGCCTGGGTAAGGAGATGAGCTCTGGCCTAGTCAGAGAACTCACTCAGGCTGTCCTAGTCTGTGATGGAGGCATGGATGTGACCTCCTCTGTGAGTCCCAGTAATCTGGGCAAGTACAGGCAACAGCCATTAATAAATGGAAAAGAGGCTTTGGCATTTAGGTACACAGGAGCAAGTGTCACCATGGTGACACAAGATCTTGTGGATCCTGGGCAGATTATACTTGGTGAAATGTACCAAGTGACCAATGCTAGCAATGTCAGAACAGACCATACTCTGGCAGTTGTTAACTTCTCCTGGGGAGGGGTAACTGGCCTTAAGAAGGTTGTGGTAAGTGCAGACCTACCAGTTGAATGCTTGCTTGGCAATGATCTAGAAACTTCAGCTTGGGCAGAAGTGGAGCTCAGGACCCATGCAGAAATGCTGGGCATCCCTGCAGATGTGTTTGCTGTGACCAGGTCACAGAGCAAAATGCCTAACACTGAACAGGCCTTGGATCCTGGAACAATGGACCAAGTGCCATCCAAGGAGAGGAGTAGTAGGGTAGAGGCAGTGCCTTCCCCCTTGGCTCAGAAGGAAGATCAGTCTCTTCAGGGAGATGATCTCAGTCCTGAGGAAGGAACTGTCCCAGAGGAGCTTGAGCCTGATCAGGTTGAGTTCTTAGGGACAGGGGGCCCTTCCAGGGCAGATCTGAGCCAGGAGCAGCAGAGCTGCCCCTCTCTTGAACCCCTCAGACAGCAAGCTGCTGCTTAGGCTGCTGGGAATGCTAGTGGTCCCCATAAAGTGTATTGGGAGGATGGACTCTTGTACTTAGAGTGTAGAGACCCCAAGCCTGGTGCCACCAGGAGGTTGGTTATACCTCTGAAGTTCAGGGGCTTCCTATTGACCCTAGCCCATGACATTCCTCTAGCAGGTCACCTGGGCCAGAACAAGACTTGGGACAGAATTGTCCCTCACTTTCACTGGCCCCACATGTCTGAAGACACCAAGGAGTTTTGTCGCTCCTGTGTAACCTGCCAGGCCAGTGGCAAGGCAGGTGGCACTACAAAGGCACCCCTGACACCACTACCTGTGGTGGGGGTCCCCTTTGAAAGGGTGGGGATTGACATTGTTGGTCCCATGGATCCCCAAACAGCATCTGGGCACAGGTTTATCCTGGTGGTGGTGGACCATGCCACCAGGTACCCAGAGGCTATTCCACTTAGGACCACTACAGCACCTGTGGTGGCAAGAGCCCTCCTGGGAATTTTCTCAAGAGTGGGCTTCCCTAAGGAGGTTGTATCAGACAGGGATGCAAACTTTATGTCTGGATACTTGAAAGCAATGTGGAAGGAGTGTGGAGTGACTTACAAGTTCACCACACCCTATCACCCACAATGCAATGGTTTACTTGAGAGATTCAACAAAACCTTGAAGGGCATGATTAAAGGGCTCCCAGAGAAGCTTAGGCGAAGATGGGACATACTCTTGCCCTGCCTTTTATTTGCATACAGGGAGGTGCCTCAAAAGGGGTTGGCTACAGCCCTTTTGAACTTTTGTTTGGTCACCCTGTCAGGGGTCCATTGTGCCTGGTGAAGGAAGGATGGGAGTTACCTCTCAAGCCCCCAAAGCAGGACATAGTGGACTATGTACTTGGTCTCTGCTCCAGGATGGCTGAGTACATGAAAAAGGCAACTAAAAACCTTGAGGCTAGCCAGGAACTGCAAAAAGCCTGGCATGACCAAAAGGCTGTACTGACTGTTTACCAGCCAGGACAGAAGGTATGGGTGTTGGAGCCAGTGGCCCCAGCAGCTCTCCAAGACAAATGGAGTGGACCCCATACCATTGTTGAACAGAAGGGTGAGGTTACCTATTTAGTAGACCTAGGAACACCCAGGAGTCCCCACAGGGTTCTCCATGTCAAAAGATTGAAACCATATGTGGACAGGGCAGACATGGGCTTGCTCATGGCTACTGATGAGGGACAGGAGGAAGAGAGTGACCCACTCCCTGACCTGCTCTCACAGAACCCTGATGATGGGTCAGTGGATGGTGTAGCCTTGGCAGGCAGCCTCACTGCCCAGCAGCAAACTGATTGCAGACAGGTGCTCAATCAGTTCAGGCATATGTTCTCTCTGACACCCAGTCAGACCACCTGGTGCACTCATGCAGTGGACACTGGGGACAGTCTGCCTATTAAAAATAAGATTTATAGGCAACCTGACCATGTCAGGGACTGTATCAGGACAGAAGTCCAGAAGATGTTGGATTTGGGAGTTTTTGAACCCTCAGATAGCCCTTGGGCTAGTCCAGTGGTCCTTGTGCCAAAACCTCACACCAGTGGTGGGAAAAGAGAGATGAGGTTTTGTGTGGACTACAGGGGTCTCAATGCAGTCACTATGACTGATGCCCATCCAATATCCAGGGCAGATGAGCTAATAGACACTTTGGCCTCAGCCAAGTATCTAAGCACATTTGACCTAACAGCTGGCTACTGGCAGATCAGGCTAGCTGATGATGCAAAGCCAAAAACAGCATTCTCAACCCCTAGTGGGCATTATCAATTTGTGGTAATGCCCTTTGGTTTGAAGAATGCACCTGCCAATTTTCAGAGGTTGGTGAATACAGTCCTTACAGGTCTGGAAGCCTATAGTGCAGCATATCTAGATGATATTGGTGTCTTTAGCTCCACCTGGGAGGATCACCTGGTCCTCCTCAGAAATGTTTTAGAGGCCCTGCAAAAGGCAGGCCTCACTATCAAGGCCACCAAGTGCCAGATAGGGCAGAGTCAGGTTGTGTACCTGGGCCACCTTGTAGGTGGAGGCCATGTTCAACCACTGCAGAGCAAAATCCAGACCATCATGGACTGGGTTCCTCAAACTACCCAGACCCAGGTGAGAGCCTTCTTAGGCCTGACTGGGTACTATAGGAGATTTGTCAAGGGGTATGGATCAATAGTGACACCCCTGAATGACTTAACTTCCAAGAAAATGCCCAAAAATGTTCAGTGGACAGCTAACTGTCAAAAGGCATTTGATGACCTGAAGCAGGCCATGTGCACTGCTCCCATTCTACAGAGTCCTGATTACTCCAAGAAGTTCATTGTCCAAACAGATGCATCTGAATTGGGGGTAGGGGCTCTACTGTCACAATTGAATGAAGAAGGTCAGGATCAGCCAGTAGCTTTCATTAGCAGAAGGCTGACCCCTAGAGAGAAACGTTGGTCAGCCATTGAGAGGGAGGCCTTTGCTGTGGTCTGGGCTCTGAAGAAGTTGAGGCCATACTTGTTTGGTACTCACTTCCTTGTTCAAACAGACCATAAGCCCCTCTTATGGCTAAAACAAATGAAGGGTGAAAACCCCAAACTGCTTAGGTGGTCCATTTCCCTACAGGGGATGGACTTTACAGTGGAACATAGACCTGGGAGTAACCATGCCAATGCAGATGGACTCTCTAGGTACTTCCACTTAGAACATGAAGACTCAACTGGACAAGGTTAGTTTAATGTCCCTGCATTTGGGGGGGGGTTGTGTAGGAGAGTAGGATCTGCTTCACATGGGTACCCCCACTTTTTGCTGATGCTTCACTGTTTTTCGACTTTAGTCTGGCTGGGGCCCTGCTAATCAGAACCCCAGCCTAGCTGCTTCCTCTCTAAAATGGTTTCCATGTTCCTTAGGTACATCTTTGATTGGAGTCTGGAGTGCACTTATAAGTCCCTAGTATATGGTATACTATGTACCCAGGGCATAGGTACCCCAGAGGCCTGCCAGGGGCTGAAGCATGTATTATGCCACCCCTGGAAGGCCAGCCAAAATGACACCACAGGTCTGCTACTGCAGCCTGGGTAAGGTGGTGCATGCACCCCTTACTGTGATATAGGCTACCTATATCACTACCAATGCACACACATATAAACCTATACATCACTCCTATGGCAGGCCTTTACCATCCTGAAGGCAAAGTGCTTGGTTTTTATGTGAGAGGGTGCCCCTGCATGAGCAGAGCCCCTCTGCAGCGTTCGGAGTCCCTCCTCTGATGCTGTTTGTGGTACAGCCTGACCATATACTCTTAAGTGCGTTATATCCTCGCGGTACAATGCTAACTTTGGACTGGCTGCACCAAAACATGTCGTGTTTGGTGTCAAACATCTTGGAATACTACCCCCCACCAGTCCTGGCGGCGGGGGTAGCATTCCACCCTTCTAGAGGGAGAGACATGTACCCACCGGCCTACCCGGTAACTTCTTTATCAATCAATCAATCAATCATGTCATTTATAAAGCGCACTACATACCCGCGAGTGTCTCAAGGCGCTGGGGGAAGAGGGGGGTGGTGCTGCTACTGATCGAAGAGCCAGGTCTTGAGGAGTCTTCTGAAGGCCAGTAGGTCTTGGGTCTGTCGGAGGTTGGTGGGGAGGGTGTTCCAGGTCTTGGTGGCGAGGTGGGAGACGGATCTGCCGCCGGCGGTCGTTTTCCGGATGCGGGGGACTGTGGCGAGGGCGAGGCTGGTCGAGCGGAGCTGGCGGGTGGGGGTGTAGAAGCTGAGTCGTCTGTTGAGGTAGGCTGGTCCGGAGTTGTGGAGTGCTTTGTGTGCGTGGGTGAGGAGCTTGAAGGTTATCCTCTTGTTGACAGGGAGCCAGTGCAGGTCTCTCAGGTGGGGTGTGATGTGGCTGCATCGGGGGATGTCGAGGATAAGACGTGCAGAGGCGTTCTGGATGCGTTGCAGCCGTCTCAGGAGCTTAGCCGTCGTTCCTGCGTAGAGGGCATTTCCGTAGTCCAGCCTGCTGGTGACGAGGGCCTGGGTGACTGTTTTTCTTGTTTCGGTGGGGATCCACTTGAAGATCCTGCGGAGCATTCGGAGGATGTCGAAGCAGGATGAGGAAACGGCGTTGACCTGCTTAGTCATGGAGAGGGTGGGGTCGAGGATGACCCCTAGGTTGCGTACGTGGTCGGTGGGTGGCGGGGCTGTTCCCAGTGATGTTGGCCACCAGGAGTCGTCCCAGGCTGAAGGGTTGGAACCAAGGATGAGGACCTCCGTCTTGTCCGAGTTCAGCTTCAGGCGGCTGGTCCTCATCCATTCGGCGACGGCCTTCATTCCTTCGTGGAGGTGGGCTTTGGCGGTGTGAGGGTCTTTGGTGAGGGAGAGGATCAGCTGGGTGTCGTCGGCGTAGGAGATGATGTTGAGGTTGTGCTGTCGGGCGATGTGGGGGAGGGGTGCCATGTAGATGTTGAACAGCGTTGGGCTGAGGGAGGAGCCTTGGGGTACGCCGCAGATGATCTTGGTGGCCTTGGATCGGAAGGGGGCGAGGCGGACGCTTTGTGTTCTGCCGGAAAGGAAGGATGTGGTCCAGTCCAGGGCCTTCTCTTGGATCCCAGCGTCGTGAAGGCATGTTCGTAGTGTGTGGTGGCAGACCGTGTCGAAGGCGGCTGATAGGTCCAGGAGGATGAGGGCTGCTGTTTCTCCGTTGTCTAGCAGGGTCCTGATGTCATCGGTGGCGGCGATGAGGGCGGTTTCGGTGCTGTGGTTGCTGCGGAAGCTGGACTGGGAAGGGTCCAGGATGTTGTTCTCCTCGAGGTAGCGGGTCAGTTGTTTGTTGACGATTTTCTCGGTGACCTTCGCGGGGAACGGGAGCAGAGAGATGGGTCGGAAGTTCTTGAGGTCCTTGGGGTCTGCCTTGGGTTTCTTGAGTAAGGCGGTGATCTCGGCGTGCTTCCAGCTTTCCGGGAAGGTTGCTGTCTCGAAGGAGATGTTGATTATTTTCCGGAGATGGGGCGCGATGGCTGTACTGGCTTTGTTGAAGATGTGGTGAGGGCACGGGTCTAGCGGTGAACCGGAGTGGATGGTGTTCATGATCTCGCTGGTGTCCTCGTCGTTGATGTTGGTCCAGGAGAGCAGGCGGTTGGTGGTTGTGGGGGCAGTGGTCTCGGTGGTTGCCGGGGCGGTCGTGGTGTTGAAGCTGTCGTGGATGTCGGCGATTTTGTGGTGGAAGAAGGTGGCCAGTGAGTCGCACAGGTCTCGCGACAGCTGGATGTCGTTGGTGTTGGAGCTGGGGTTGGAGAGTTCCTTCACGATGTTGAAGAGCTCTTTGCTGTTGTGTGCGTTGTTGTCTAGGCGGTCTTTGAGTGAGGCCCTTTTGGCGGATCTGATGGGTGATGGTGACTGCGGGTGGCGCACTTGTGGGTGGCGTAGCTGTCCGCTGTCCGTTCGTGGAGCCAGATCTTCTCCAGTTTTCGGCATGTTCGTTTGGAGGCCTGGAGGTCTTCGGTGAACCAGGTGGCTTTCTTGCTGGTGTGGCTGTTGGGCGGATTCTTGAGCGGGGCGAGGGTGTTGGCGCAGTCGTCGATCCACTGTCTGAGATTGCGGGCGGCGGTGTCGGGGTCGGAGGGTTCGGCGGGTGGGCTCAGGGCGAGGGTTGTGGTTAGCTGGTCTTCCGTGACTCTGCTCCAGCAGCGGCGAGGCATTTGTTCGGTGCGGTGGTGCGTGGTGGGCTTCCTGTAGGTGAAGTGGATGCAGTGGTGGTCAGTCCAGTGGGGTTCGGAGGTGTGGTTGAAGGAGACGTGTGGGCTTGCGGAAAAGATGGAGTCGAGCGGGTGGCCGGCGGTGTGGGTGGGTGTAGTCACGAGCTGTCTGAGTCCGAGGGTGGCGAGGTTGTCGATCAGGGTGGTGGAGTTGGTGTCCTTGTTGTTCTCGAGGTGGAAGTTCAGGTCCCCGAGGAGGATGTAGTCCGTGGAGGTGATGGCGTGTGTGCTGACGAAGTCAGCGATGGAATCGCTGAACTGTGGTCGGGGTCCGGGGGTCTGTAGATGAGGGTTCCTCCGAGGGTGGTGTTGGGATCGGTGTGGATCTGGAAGTGCATGTGTTCGGCGGTGCTGAGGGTGTCGTCGGTGTTGGTTGAGACTCTGAGGGTGTTCCTGTGGACGATGGCGATGCCTCCTCCGACTCCGTTGGTGCGGTCCCTGCGGGTGATCTTGTATCCGTCCGGGATGGCAATGGCGATGTCGGGGGCTGAAGCGGGATTCAGCCAGGTCTCCGTCAGGAATGCGACGTCTGGGGAGGTTGAGTCGAGAAGGTCCCAGAGTTCGATGGCGTGTTTGCGGGCGGAGCGGGTGTTGAGGAGGATGCATCTGAGGTAGTTGGGTTCTTTCCTGGGCGGTGGTTTGGCGGGGCGGGTGCTGGCGAAGCTGCAGTTCCGGCAGGTGAAGGGCCCTTGGGTGCGCTTCGGGGTGGCCTGGTAGCAGGCGTGATCTTTTCTGGGGTTGAGTGCGTGGAGGGTGCTGGCGTCGTATCGGCGTCTGTTGATGTGGCGGGCGCGGGGGATGCCCGGACCAGGGGGTCTGGCGCTGGGCGCGGTCACGGCGCGGACGGGTGCAGACGGGCTTGCCTTAGGCGCGCCTTCGGCGCGCCAGCGGCGCGGCCGCGCAGCGGCCGCCATAAATGGGGAGGTGGGAGGGAGGAGCAGGGATTGGGGCAGCGAATCGGCAGTGAGGGGGCGGGGCCGAAGGGGCGCAGCGGCAGGAAACAGGCACAGAAGGGAAAACGAGCACAATCAGGGCATCAAGGGGGCACAGAAAGGAAAAAAAAACGAGCACAATCAGGGGCAGCAAGGGGGCACAGAAAGGAAAAAACGAGCACAATCAGGGGCAGCAAGGGGGCACAGAAAGGAAAAAACGAGCACAATCAGGGGCAGCAAGGGGGCACAGAAAGGAAAAACGAGCACAATCAGGGGCAGCAAGGGGGCACAGAAAGGAAAAAACGAGCACAATCAGGGGCAGCAAGGGGGCACAGAAAGGAAAAACGAGCACAATCAGGGGCAGCAAGGGGGGCACAGAAAGGAAAAAGCGAGCACAATCAGGGGCAGCAAGGGGGCACAGAAAGGAAAACGAGCACAATCAGGGGCAGCAAGGGGGCACAGAAGGAAAAAACAGAGCACAATCAGGGGCAGCAAGGGGGCACAGAAAGGAAAAACGAGCACAATCAGGGGCAGCAAGGGGGGCACAGAAGGAAAAAGCGAGGCACAATCAGGGGCAGCAAGGGGGCACAGAAAGGAAAAACGAGCACAATCAGGGGCAGCAAGGGGGGCACAGAAAGGAAAAAACGAGCACAATCAGGGGCAGCAAGGGGGCACAGAAAGGAAAAAAACGAGCACAATCAGGGGCAGCAAGGGGGGCACAGAAAGGAAAAACGAGCACAATCAGGGGCAGCAAGGGGGCACAGAAAGGAAAAACGAGCACAATCAGGGGCAGCAGCAGGGCACACAGACGGAGCTGTGTGGTGGGGGAGCGACCTACCAGTCAAGGTCAGGGGTCGCTCCTTTACAGATCCCTGGCATCACAAAATGGATGCCGCTGCTACAGACACGGGTCTGGCCTCCTGCTGCTGACTGAAACTCCGGCAGGGGAGGCCTGGACAATAGGTTTCCTGTCGCAAGGAGGTGTAACCACCTCCCCAGACAGGATAATGTGTATTGGGGCTGGGCGGGAGCACTCTCTGGTGCTTTGAAGTCCTGCACTGGGGGCACATTTGGTGTCCCTGTGCATAGCCCAGTTCAAACCGGTTGTAGGGGCTACCTGCCCCTGCTCTGGCGTGAAACTGGACAAAGGGAATGGGTGTAACCACCCCTCATCCCTGACCCTCCCCAGAGTATGTCCAACCCCCTAACTTAGTATAAGTATGGGACCCCAGTCCTTAGGACTTTAGATTACCCTGGACGAAACTCTGTAGCCGAATCCTGGACCTTTGACGCTCTACTTGAAGATTAGAGGACTGAAGAATCTCCCTTGGGGTCAAGGAGTGACTCCCCTGCTTGGCAGGCACCTAAGAAGCAATTGTCCGGTCTGCATCGCTGAAGCTCCCGCCGGACGCCGAATTCTTTGCAACACCAGAGGTAGATTTCCAGACTTCCCCGAGGCTGCCCTGAGTCCCCAGCGAAGCTGAGGCCCGTAGCTGTTGTGGGTAATGTGGAACCGTGACCCCTGGACACCAAAAACTTTTGCAAGTGCATTCTTTTCCTGGCCTTTCATGAAGTTGTGCTTTGGGCTCCGAGGAGCCCCCGCCTCCAGCACCAACTGCACCGAAGATCACTGGCCTTAACTCCACGAGTGTCCTTTGAGCCAGCTCCAAGTGCGTCCACTTGAGGCTCCTTCGCGGTCGCTAGTCTGTTGGCTAGTGGGCCCTCCCGAAGGCAACTCTTCTTCTGCTTGGGCTTTCCTGGTTGCTCCAGAGGTGCCCTGACTTACCTTTGCTGGGTGAGTCCCTCAGACCTTGCTGGTCTGCATCAACGTCCTTTCTTTGTTTCCACATGACTTGCCGTTGCCAAGGCTTGTTGGGTCCAATCCGGTCGCCGACACCTCAGCAATTGACAGACCTCATGGGGCAGCTCGAATCCAGCTCCTGGTTGTCATCGACACCTCCTGGACCTCGTGGCTGAAGAGTCAAAACGACCGTCAACCTACCTGAAGCACCCGACATCGGTGGGCATCTGCTCATCGCCTTCCTGGTCACTGGCTAGTGACCCAGACTCTGTCCCCTCTGCTTTCAGGTTCTTCATATCTTCGATCCACCCTTGGATCCACCCGGACACTTTCGACTTGGTCGCCAGCAGCCTGCTGCAGCAGATCGCCATTGAAAACGACGACGAAACCCAACGCCAAAAGACACCTATGCACCCGGCTTCCCTGGGTGAGGTAACTTGAGTACTCCGGTGCTCCCGTGGGTATTGACTCTAGAACTGCCTAGTTCTAAAGGGATTTGCTCCAAGTCCTCCTCTAAGTGTCCTTTCCTTTTAAAAATCCAACCGCGACTTTCCCCATAGAAGTTAACGGTGGCTCGCGGCTGTGTTCTCACACTGCACGCGTCCCCCGTGGGTCCCCTGCGTCACTACCTTGGGTGGTTCCTTGGGGTCCAAGCACTTCTACAGGCTCTAGGCCTTGTGTCTAGCTCAGTCATGGTTCTTATACCACTTTATTGGTATATGGTTTGGTACGCCCCTAGGGCTCAAACGTGTATTTGTGCTATTACTGTTGATAACTGACTTGTAACTTATGTACTTTGAACTCTAGCCTCATAAAGAGACTAGAGGGGTGTGTTTAAGACTAAATACATATATTTTATATATATACCTGGTGTGGTCCTCTTTCATTTGGTCACTCAAGAGATTATAGACTGGTAAAACAAGCTGCTTTACATTCCTTCAAGACTTAGCCTGAAGGCTGCTCTCCATAGCTACCACTAGGATAGCTTTCAATAAAGGTTGTCTTTAACCTATCTCCATAAGGGGTTGTTTGGACTGGTACAGGGTGCCCACTTTAATTAGTGGACAGCATATACCAGGCCAACTTCTCACAATCGTCGACAGGGTGAACGCACAATCACCATGTTTGCGCACAAAGGAAGACATCCAGAACAGGTGGTATGATGTGCGCAGGAGGCCCTACTGAAGAAGGATTACGCCTTGAGTCATCGCACCGGCAGTGGCCCTCCTGCCAAACCAGTATACCTCAGGCCCTGGGAGGAGAAGGTGCGGGCCATCCTACCAACAGAGAGCATACATGGACTATCAAACATCCCAGAACCTGGTGAGTACACAACCAATATACCCAATATTGTGTGACAATACACACACATCACTGTCAAGGGGATAGTGAAACCATGCACCGTTAGCAAAGCCACAGTAACCAAAACATAATCATCCCAAGATGTGTATGTTAGTCAGACAAACACAACACCCGCCGTCTCATAGTGATATGTAACTGTGTCATGACTTGTACAAACCTAACAACAAATAGAGCAAGGCAGTGGCACAAATCTAACCAACAAACACTGTCAGACATTTTGCCACCACTAGAACACCACCTCACAGGGAAGCTCACTGAAAGGAAGGAATTCTGTGTATGCTGGTGAAGTCAGTGTAGCCAATAGCATGATGGGAGTTGTAGTCACAGATATTGGTCACCCTCACAATTGGCCCATCAACACCACTCTGAACCATGCTCACATCACAGGGAGTGGAAAAGAACTGACAAGATGGCTGACACTGGGTACTGCTGTGGGGAGCACAAGGCCTTCTGGGAACTGCGCACCAACCAACAGCAGGACACCACTGACTGACATCCTGAAAGCCAACTTGCACTCCCTGCAATGGAAGCACGTTCCATGGTGGGATATCTGGCTGGGTGGGAAGGAGGACTGACAGCACTGACCATAGTTACCAGCAGCTTTTCTCACACACACCCTTAACACAAACTCCACACAACTCACCTGGGAGAATGCATTGCCTCACACTCTAATTAAATATCCCACAAAGAACCACCACCCTGGGTTATGCTGTGTGAAGCACAGGGACACTTTTGGGACATGTAGCCCAACAAACGCCAGGACAACACTGTCAGCCATCCTGTCAGCACAGGCACATTACCCCACAGGGAAGCAGAGTCAAAAGGAAGGAAGTATGGGCATGCTGGGAAGGGAGGTGTAGGCAATAGCATGATGGGAGTGGTAGTCACAGCTCAACATCCCCCACCCACATGGCCCAGCAAGCTCACACTGAAGCATGCACACCTCACAGGGAGTGAAAAGCCACTTCAAAGATGTCTGACAATGGTGCTCTGTTGTGGGGTGTACCAGGCCCTGCTGGGAACTGGGCACCAACCAACAGCAGGACACCACTGACTGACATCCTGGGAGTTAACCTGCACCCACTGCAAGGGTGGCATGCTTCATGGTGGGATAACTCGGCTGGGGGGAGAAGGAGGGCTGGATGTCAACCAAATACCACCAATGCTGGTCATGCACACACCTCAACATTCACATTGAAATGCTTCAGGTTGGCAGGACACTGTGCTACACCAATATCAACCTCTGACTGTGACAACTTAGGACAATGCAATGTACAGACCCGCATCCAGAGGTACAGTCACAACTGTCAGGTGTTTGAACCATCGATGCCTGTAGAAACATAACATACATTGTGTGTCTCTTCCAAAAACAGGTGATGATGGGGACACAGCAGCAGATGATGAGGAGTCCCTGTCCCAGGCTCCGGGGGACCCTGAGCTCTCTGGTGTGGAACAGCCTCTGCCCTCCTCGGAAGGCGAAGACCTACCTGGCCCCTCCGGTGTGAGTCATCATGCAGCACCAGCAGGACCACCATCTGCACCCCCTGCACCCACTCCTCCAACATCTGCCAACACACAGACCACCCCCACCGACACGGACAGACCAAGGACACTCAATGACAACAGCACAGCGACCCCGGCCCACCGTGAAGCAACAGACAACAACCCCAGTAACAACCCCCAAGGGGGCCTAGGCTCACCTGTGCATGCCACCGCAGGTCCCGCACATGTGGCTAGGGGTGGTGGGAGGGGTGGTAGGCAGAGGTCGCTGTTTGCAGAGGGGTCTGGACTGCATGATGACCCACAACTGGTACGCATTGCTGATGCATACCAGAATAGCACCGGAGAGGTCAGCCAGGTAGTGGGGATCCTCAAGGACATTCAACAGAAGCAGGCTGCCCATCATGCCCGCCTGGACTCCCACATGTCCCGTGTGGAGACACACATGTCTCGCATGGAGTCCAAGTGGGACACATTGGAAGAACTGACAGCGGTGCAGAGGGACATATTGACATGCCTCCGCCAGATTAGCACCAACATGGCCACACCTCCCTGTGTGCCCACAACATCTGGTGCTGCAACAACTGCAACTGCCACAGGGAGGGAGGATGACTTTGGTGGAGAGTCCGCTGCACCGCAGCGGCCTGCACGTGAGGGTCCCCCCGAAAGAAGAGGGTCGTCCGAGGAAGGAAAACTGAGAGGCCGATGGCCATGTACATCCCCCAGGAACCCAACACCTGTTCTGGAAATTCCCTTTGTGTGCAAACTGTTCACCCTGTCGAATGCAACCCAACTCTCCCACATGACATGGGGCGTTCAAGTTGGACCAATGTATCAGATGACTGTGGACTTTACTCAGGACATTTCTGCTACCAACACTTCCAACTCATCTGGGAACTTTGGATTCCAATCCCAATGTACAGCACCCACCATCCTGTGCACTATCCTCACACATGTATGTAAATAAACTCACTAATACACCATACTTGCCTCTGTTGTGATTCCAACGTTGTTTTTGTCATGGAGATGATGATCTGCTAAATGACACTGTGCATGCTAACTGCTACAGCAAGTTCAACACCGTCATGTGAGTCATGGCGACGTGACACATATGAGGGAGACACACCACTAGGACTACACAACACATACACACCAGGGCCATCTGACTCATCGCCTACACTGATGTTGCCAGGAAATACAGTGGAATGCACAGACAACACACCTATTCAGAGTATGTGTTAACTAGCCCACAGGTGAAGTAAGCAAATGTCAGTCAGATGTGTGACCACAGACAATGCACATCCCAAAGTGAAGCACAGGTTTATTACACATTTGCAACATGTTGTTTCCACTACAGATGCAAGGTAATCCCACGTGGCAGTGGCCACACAGTCACCAAGTGTAGAGGAAATAAAGTCCAGGGGTGTGTGGCACATCACCTGCAGGGAAACGACTGCTTCCACCCTGGAAGTTGAATCATGGTGTCGGGGGATCCGAGTTGACCAAACAACTCTGAAAGTACCCTGTGAAGGACAGGCATGACACACAGTCAAAAGCACTGAAGAACAGGACAGAACTGCAATACTCATGCCCAATACATGTCACAAGATACCTACACAAAACCAAGTTAGCATGTCAACACTGTTGGGGAGTACAGACTACCTGTAAGGACACATCACTGCACGCATCCAGTCAAGTAGCACATTGCCACACTCAAACAGCAACAGAGCACCACCAACACATATCATGCAAACTCAAATCATTGACATAACATCTCTGTATACTCACATTCAGCTGAAGAAGTTGGTGATGAGCTGTGTGCGGACATCACCCTCATCATCATCATCATCACTGGCATCGTGGCCCAGGCCAGGATCCTCCACAGGTGGCGGATGTTGGTCATCGTCATCCAGGATGAGAGGCAACTCCTTCCGCACTGCCAGGTTGTGTAGCATGCAGCAGACGATGAAAATCTTGCACACCTTTGCAGGGGCATATGGGAGGGCCCCTCCTGTCTTGTCCAGGCAGCGAAAGCGGCTCTTCAGGAGACCAAATGTCCGCTCGATCACTCTCATGGTCCGACCATGTGCCTCATTGTAGCACATCTGGGCTGGTGTCACAGGGTTCCTGAGGGGTGTCAGCAACCACGGCATGTTGGGGTATCCGGAGTCACCTACATACAGACAATTGCACATTAGCTGAGTTGGAAAAGAGGGTGGAATACAACATTGCAGAACACACACAATGGTACAAAGTCAGTACACACCGACAAGCCAGGCATGCTGGTTCTGCATCTGTGACATCATCCTCGGGATGCGACTACTCCTCATCACGTAGGCATCGTGTGCAGAACCGGGGAAACGTACACACACATGTGAGATGCTCATATCTGCAAGACATACCACCAGGGCATTGATAGAATGGTAATGTTTCCTGTTCCTGTATGCCTGCTCATGTGCCTGTGGTGGTACCAAAGCCACATGTGTCCCATCAATGGAGCCGATGACATGTGGCATCCTCTCCAGGGCATAGAAGTCACTCTTGATGTCAGTGAGTTGTTGACGTTTAGGGAAATAGATGTACTGGTTCAAGTATCTCAACATCGCCTCCAAAACATCGCGTAGCACACGGCTGAACATGGTCTGTGACATCCCACCAGCAGACGCCACAGTGTGTTGAAAGGTACCGGTGGCAAAGAAGTGTAGGGCTGCCATTACCTTCACCTTGGGGGTCAGTGCTGCAGGGTATGGCCGGCCAGGTTGCAAATGTGGGGCCAACTGCACCGCCAATTCCTCAATAAGCAGCCTGTTGAAGCGGTACCGTCAGATGCAGTCACGTTCAACCATGGTTGCAAGGTCAGGGAATGGTCTATGGACAGCTGGTGCCCTGCAGTGCATAGGTGAACAAAGAAAGATTGTCAGTCACTCCACATATGTGGCATTGGCCATACTCAATATCACATGATACATCATTACGAGACACAAGTACTTGATGTGTGTGCCGTTCTGCATGGACATATATGGCACCTACATGGCCAACATCTAACATCTCAGTTCAACATGTGTTGACAACAAGTTCCAGGTTGTGCCATGGGAAATCATTCGGCTGTGTCACAGTACCCATGTACTGCTGTCACGTTCCAAACACACACCACAGTGACAAGTGAGGACAGATGTGCCCCAGGCATCACAGCTCTTTGACAGGTAGATTCCCAGGGATCCTGTATTGCCACATGGACACTGGCATGACATGGCGTATCATGTACACGCCAGCAAAACAACCATGACTCCCACAGGTAGTGGCCCCTGTTGCCTCTGCAGGACAGACATGGACGTCTGTGGCACACACACGCACAACATCAAAGTCGATGCACAAATAATGTGGAGACTGTCTCCCATTGTGCACAAGGAATCCGAGACATCTGAAACACAACATGCACACAGACTGTGGAGGGCCATCACAATTGTGGCAATGGGTCACCCTGTGACGTACATACCATCCCACATGGGACTCAGGGTGTATGTGACATAACATACACATACACAACCTGGAGATGTGACCATGCCACATGCTCGGAACTGAATAGTTGCACATCACAGTGGTCATGTACACAACACACAAAGGATTCTGTCCCCATGAACACATGCACAGCCTGGGAGTGGCTGCCCCCAAGTGCCACCCAACAAACCACATGTTGACCCCCATACACACACAGGTAATGCAGCCTTACATGCCTTAGGATACAGTGTGGACAGGCTGTGGTGTTGTAAGTGTGCCCCTGAGTCCCTGGCAAGTAATTGTGGCTGGCATACGTTCACCAGTGACAACATGGTGACATATGCGAGTGACTTGTACAGGGACGCGTTGTACAGCAATGGACCGATCCGTGTTCACGCATTGGCCATTGCATATGATGTGGACGGATGCGTGTCGTTTTCCGAAATACGCATTGTACAGCAATGGACCGATCGGTGTGCACGCATTGGCCATTGCATATGATGTGGACGGATGTGTGTCGTTTTCCGAAATATGCGTTGTCCAGCAATGGACCGATCGGTGCGCACGCATTGGCCATTGCATATGATGTGGACGGATGCGTGTCGTTTTCCGAAATACGCGTTGTACAGCAATGGACCGATCGGTGCGCACGCATTGGCCATTGCATATGATGTGGACGGATGCGTGTCGTTTTCCGAAATACGCGTTGTACAGCAATGGACCGATCGGTGCGCACGCATTGGCCATTGCATATGATGTGGACGGATGCGTGTTGTTTTTTGAAATACGCGTTGTACAGCAATGGACCGATCGGTGCACCCGCATTGGCCATTGCATATGATGTGGACGGATGCGTGTTGTTTTTCAAAATACGCGTTGTACAGCAATGGACCGATCGGTGCGCACGCATTGGCTATGGACTGACATGGTAACGGACGCGTTTTCGAAGCTTTTACAAGCCGGATGCAGTGAATTCAGTTGGCCACCCACAACAATGTTGCAAATTCATGGGTGTCATGAAGTTGAACTTTTGAAGGATGCTGTGGGCGTGTATAAGTGGTGCAATTCCATGGATTGGCCAGATTCAGAAGATGCAAACGACTTGGACCTATCACTTTGGACACATGGGACAGTATCTGCCTCTGCAGCACACATATAATGCTGGCTGTTCCCCTGAGAGCTCACTTGCCTGCACTACATGCTCCAGGACGACATCTGCCACCACCACTGCTGCTGTCTCTGCATCCTCTGGCTACTGCAATGGCACGTACTGTGGAGAGAGCCCCAGCCTTCAGCACTGAGGAGAACCAGGCCCTGCTGGACAGCCTCCTTCCACAGTACAGCAAGCTGTATGGGAAACCAGGGGAGCAGGTGAGTGTGCTATCCACTGCCTTACTAATTGTGCATGTTGTCTGACTAGCAAGACTTACAGTGTGCACACCAGTGGCTAGCATGCTCACTGAGTAGTTGGCACCCCCCAAAGTGTGTAGTTACATGCACTGAACAGGTATAGTGTAGTAACAGTGCATTCCAACAAGGTTTTACTTCCCAGGCAATGATACCATTTAGTAACTGCTGGACAACTGTTCATGGCCATAGTTGCACTACCTGTGTACATCATATGCCCCTGTGATTGAGACATGTATATCCAACTGTGTGATGCACGGATATGTTGCATGTGTAGTAATGGCCTTTTCACTTTGTCATCCTCACAGGTTGATGCCCACCAGAAGCAGGACATCTGGCTGACCATCGTCCGGGCAGTAAGATCTGTGGGGGTCTACAGGCGCAGGATCCGCAACTGCCAGAAGAGGTGGCAGGACCTTCGTGGCTGGACCCGGAGGATCGCAAGGGTCCAGCTGAAGCTGTCGCCTCCTCGCAGGAGGGGCGGACACAGGACCCTGACCCCCCACATGCTCCGGATTCTGGCGGTGGTCTTCCCTGACCTGGACGGGCAGCTGAAGGCCAGACAGCAGCAAGGAGGGAGTAAGTGCTAGCCTTTTCTGTGTACTATGACTAACACGCTCTATGCACTGCTTTAGCCTGGTTCCACTTCCACAGTACAACTGTCTTGTCGTCCTGGACTCATGTCCCTCACTTGTGTCATGCCCCCTCCTCATCTGATACAGAGGTGTGGCCCTTACAGTCTGTGACTTAGGTCACTTGGGTACTGGGTACTTGCAGTCACCTGTGGTTCAAGTTGGGGACAGCATCAGTTACAGGAACTTTGTTGTGGGCTGCATGGGTGGTACAATTGCTCACACAATGCCTGTGATCTGACATGTACTCTGGGTATGGCTTCACAATGTGTTCCAATTGCTGCTCTGACTCACCACATGTCTGGGGTATGTGCCACACACCCATGCTGCAGCAGAGACCAAGGGGGGAGCCTCAGAAGTATGTACATCATGTGTGTGACACATGCATAGCCACCTGCCTAGTGTTCAGGGTAATACCATGTTGCACATGGACCAGGACTGTAATGCCTACTCCGTACATCGAAGGCACTCTGTTCTCCCACTCCCATGTGTCAGCATACATATTGGGCATTGTGAAGAGTGCACTCAGGTGTCTGCCTCTGTGTCACCGTGGTGTGGCCTTGCTTTTTTGACTCCTGGAGTGTTTAACAATTTGGGGTGGCCAGCCATCTGAGTTGTGACTATAGGATCTGCACATTGGTTAATGCATAGGTCTCTGATCCCTTGACTGTGCACAAAGGTGTATGAAACATTGAGGTGCAGGCAGCTTTGGTTCATTCTCATCAGACGGTGAAGTGCCCATGTGTATGGATTTGTGTTTGCAGTCAGTCAAATGTCTCATTTGATTGACGTGGGATCATCTTAGTCCTCATGATGTGGGTGGCCAGGGGTGCACATGTGCACCTGTCAGCTACAGGGCTTGCATACCCAAAACCTCCATGATTGTGACACAGTGTAGACTGGTGTTATGTGTATGCACTGCCCCTGTGACAGGAGACAGTTATGACTGACTTGCCAGACAGGCCTGTGCCATGACATTCAACTCGCAAAGGGTGATCCAGCAGTAGTGTGATATGTCCTGCAAGCACACCATTGTCGCATTGTCTATCAGGACATGAGGACATCATTGTGTCTGGTGATGGAAGCAAAACCCGCATATCGACAGGGACTCTGCCCGTCACTTTTCCTGACACATGTACTGAGTCAGTGGCAGGAGATGGCATGTGTTTGGAGTGACACATCTCCACATGTTCTCTTGGATGTCCAACAACTGTGTATGTGGTGCATGTGTGCACATATGATTAGTCGCATACAACAGGCACCAGACAGATGGGTGCATGGACAGGTAGGATATGTGTGGCATGAATGACTGTCAGGCAGACAATGGGCTTCTTCAAATCAGTGTCAGCACTTATTGCAATGTCTAGCAAATGATGGCAGGGCTTGCTCTGTGATGTGCTGTACTTACTGTGGCGTGTGTGGTCAGTACAGGTGACTAATGTTGCTCTGTTTATCCTGATTCTTTGCAGATACATCCACGGCCACAGGAGGAGACAGCTCCACGGACCAGGAGGAGCGGCAGAGCCAGACTGTGTCCACTGCAGGGGAGACCGAGGGACCCAGTGGCACAGAGGGTGAGGGGAGCCACACTGAGGAGACCTCAGCTATGACCACCTCGGCTGAGGACCACAGCACTTCCAGTGAGGACTCCCTTGTGGAGGCGGGTGTCAGCAGACCAGAGACAAAATCAAGCAAGTCTGCCCCCGCCACCACCACCATCTCCACCCTCCCATCTGCTCCCATCCCACATGTCCGTGGAGGCTCCCGTGTAGGGGAGCGTGTCTCCTTCATGCCAGGCACCGCACCCCCTGCCTCTGTCTCCCCTGCTGCCCTGAGTGTGGAATCTGTGGACTTGCTTAAACAGATCCATGTAGGGCAGACATCAGTGCTGAGTGTCCTCCATGCACACACAGGTCTGTTGACACAACTGGTGTCATTCATGGAGGGCATGTCATCTGGCATGTCTGCCCTACATCGGACCAATCAGTCCATGGCCTCCTCACTGACGGCAGCAGTGTCCCTCCTGCAACAGTCCCTCACCCCTCCTACCTCTGCCCCATCCACAATCCCCAGCACCCTGCCTGTCCCAAGCACACACACACCGGCACAGGCACCCACCAGCACAGACACAAGCAGCACACAGACACACACGCCAAAATCCAGACGCACACGCACGCCCGCACAGTCAGGGGACTGATACCTCACTCACAGCGGATGGGGCCCAGGAACACACACACACATCCACGAGCACTGCGCAGTCCTCAGATACCTCTCCCTCCAAAACCCCTTCCCTTGCCTCACCTGCAACCCCCCCTCCCAGAAGCTCTTCCTCTGTGAGCTTGGCCTCTTCCCCACAGATCCATCTGACCCAACGCACAGGCGGAAGAGGCGACCACCACACACAGAGGGAGTGCCCCTCACACCCGGACACCCTCCCCCAGGCACAGGCAGACTGAGGACCCCATTCGGAAGTCCCCCCGGACCAGGAAGGGCAAGACCCCACCACCACCACCACGCAGCTCCACCACACAGTCTCTCTCCTCCATCCCCCAGGCCATCCCTCCACAGGTTCCCCCGCAGCACCCTGCCCCAGGTTCCCCCACACACCCATACCGCATCCCCAAAATGCTTAGGCCCTCCCCCCTACCCCTTGCTCTTCCACCCCCAAGCCAGACGCTCGGCCTGTTTGTGCCACTGGTATGGAGACCGGGTCCCCCCTCTGTCCTGCCCACCTCATCTGCCCCCCTTCCACTCCCTTGGAGTTATGCACTGCAGTGGAGTCCACAACCACCCCGTCTGACTTGGGCACTGCAGTGGGGACCCAGTCCACTCCATCTGACCGGCCCACTGCAGTGGTGCCAGCACCCACACCATCTGACTTGTGCCCTACAGTGGTGCCGGCCCCCACTGAGTCAGACACCTCCACTGCAGTTGCAGGTGACACTCCTGCACCCACCACCCCTTCACTGCCTCCTTCTGGCATCCCCTGATCCTGTCCCTGCGGTGCCTGGCCTGCCCCTTGTATGCCCCTCCGAGGGGATGTCCCCTGTCCGTACCAGTGCAGGCAAGCAATGGGTGACAAGTTGTCACATATCACCCTGTTCGGACTGTGTATGTGGACTGGCCATTGGCCTTAGTTTCTTTTGGACTTCAAATTTTTTTCAACATTTGCAGAATAAAGCCTCTTTTTGTTTACTAGTGGTTTTTCTTTTGATGTACATGATGTAGATGAGTATCATCATGCATTTGCTGTTGTAATAGTGTTCAGATCAGTAAAATGAAGTGTTGCTGTGATGGACTCCATGTGGTCCATGGGATATGTGTCCTAATCTAGTCTGGGCACCTAATGAGCAGTGGTATTTAGTTGGGTAAATGAAGGCGCCACTCGGGAGAGATAACACAAATATTTGATATTTACTTGCTGTATTGATCACGGTGCTGCAAGGTGAAGAGAACCACCGACCTCCTCAAAATACAAAATGGCCTTGGCCAATTGACAGATATACAAAGGAATTCCTCAGCACACGTCTGTTATGTCACAATATACATAAACATGCTTGATGTGAGCATAAGTAAAATACAAGTAGGTAAGTTCTTATTTCTTTTTTCCTTTTTATTTTCCGATGTTCAGACAGCCGACACGTGTTTCGTCGCTTACATGGGAATTAATCCCGCGACTTTATCAAGGCTATTGTCTTCCTGTGTATAACCTTTATTAGTGGTGTTAATTCCAACCCACACTGGGATTCAATATCTCGCGACGTACTCGGCAACACGAGGAGCGACGTCTGTGTGTGGGATCAAACTACTAAGAAATAAGATTCTGGACTTCTGGGACATACAGGGATCCCTTGGATTTAACATTGAGAAGTGAGACGTCGCGAGATATTGAATCCCAGTGTGGGTTGGAATTAACACCACTAATAAAGGTTATACACAGGAAGACAATAGCCTTGATAAAGTCGCGGGATTAATTCCCATGTAGCGACGAAACACGTGTCGGCTGTCTGAACATCGGAAAATAAAAAGGAAAAAAGAAATAAGAACTTACCTACTTGTATTTTACTTATGCTCACATCAAGCATGTTTATGTATATTGTGACATAACAGACGTGTGCTGAGGAATTCCTTCCTAATCTAGTCTGGATCCATAGCATCCTTTGCTGCAGTCTGAGGGTGTAATGTTCTGCATTTGACACAGGGATGAACGTTTTGCATTTGTAAATTGGCATCTGTGGCTTACACTGATGCACATCTGGTTGGCTTACCACTGTTCAATGTTTCTATTTCCCTGACTGTGTGCCCATCTCCACTGGACATGCAGTTTAGCACATCAATGTTGAAGGACTCATCTGTGTATACAGTGCAACTTGCTTAACACGTGTTTTGGGTATATGCAGATGACTGACGTGACACTCCAGAATCCAGGCTGATGTGAGCAGAGCCTTCAGTGTGTTGTGATTGTTGACTCACTGACCGAGTGTTTTGCTGACATGTTTGAGTGGTGCACAGACAAGGTTTGGCACAGCGGACCTTCCACAGGAGTGGAGTGCCCTCATGGCAGTGTGTAATCCCGTGACATTGCCTGGGCCCATGTTGTGTGTTGTGTAAGCATGTCTGTGTGTGTTCCCTTCCCTTTTCCTACACTGGCTGTGTCCCTACGGATGTTCCTGTTTGTGATGCTTGCTGAGTTGTCCTGTGTTCATCCAGCATCTTGTACCTGGTTTCTCCGTGATGTGGGTGCATGGCAAACTAATGTTCATCAAGTTGTCATCCCTAGTTGTCTTTGTTGTCAGGGCTGGGGATGTGGGCAAACGCAGATGAGACACAGTCAGGATTCCCCTTGGCACTTGTTGGTTACACAAGTCATGTAATTACAGTTTGTGGTAGCTTTCAGTGATTGTGACACGTTGTGTGTGTGACTGCTGCCACTCCTCAGGGTCAGAGCTGCAATGTTGGAAGTTGTCTACGTGTGTTCTTTGTGGGTCACCTTGGCTTCTTCATTGGTGTGTGACTGTGGCCGGGATCCCATTGATTGGGGTGGAGTTCACATCATGCCCATGTATGGTGTACTGTGCAGTGTGTCAGACATTCACGAGTCTTTTTGACTGGCCAGGTGTGATGGGTTTCTGCACCTTAGTTCCCACAACCACCCCTGGGATTGTCATGGGTGCATGTGCAATGTCACCTGTCCATGTGAGCTTCACTGCTGCACATTGGTGGAGATCAAGGTGTGTGGTGTTGAGTGTGTGCAAATGTGAGTTGTTGCACGGCTAGACCCCTACCTCCATCTTGGCCTTGGCTGACAGGCCGTGCTGATTGATTTGTGCTTGTGTAGGTGTGATGGTAGTTTGTTGCTCAGGACACATGGCTGTGGTTCACAGTGTGAACGACATCTACCTTTGTCATCACAGTGGGATTATCATGCAGGCTAGTGTCACCACAATGTGGGGTCCCTGGGGGTAGTGCTGTGGTGGGTCTGTCTCTTGCTGTGTTAGTTGCTGTTCCTACAAGCTTGTGTGACATGTGTAATTTGGGCTCCCTCTCATCTAACAATGCCTGATTGCCCACATAGGGGAATCCGATCCATGAGTTACTTTTGTATGGCACTGTATACACATCTGTGTAATTGGAATTCAGGCCTCCTCATTTGTTGTGTGGTTGCCTGGGGACACTGGCACCCCCCCCCCCATCACCTGTTGTGTTTGATATGCAGTGTGAGGCTGCCTGTTTGTGTTTGTGCATCTGCACCACTGCATTGGCATATCTTTGGTGTGCCATTGCCTGTATGTTGTTTGGAGGATTTCCCATGCTGTCCCTGGGACTCCTAGGTCATCAGTCAGCACAATAATCATGGTTCGTATGTCCCATTGCTGCCATGGTATGGTATTTGTTCAACTCACATCTACAGTCTCCCCAGGATATCTACATTTGTGTGTCCATTAGTGCAGATATGTGGGTCTGCATTATGATGGTCACTTCTGGCATTGTGTAATTGATAAATGGAGACGATGTCAGTCCCCATGGGTGATGTTTGTCTGCACATGGCCAAAGGTATGTTTTATTTGCACTGCACTGTTTGCCTCACCCAATCTATGTTGCTATGGGACACAACCACTACTTTGCCACTGATGTGTTTGTTGTTCTGTGACCAGGAATCATCCAAGCTGTTTGGCAGTTGCAGCTTTTTCCATGACAACACTTACCTTTTGGTCACTGTGATGATGGGGGTTTGGACCCCATTGCCACAATGTTCAAAATGTGCTTCAGCTATGGACCCCACACTTACCTTTTGGTCACTGTGATGATGGGGGTTTGGACTCCATTGCCACAATGTTCAAAATGTGCTTCAGCTATGGACCCCACACTTACCTTTTGGTCAATGTGATGATGGGGGTTTAGTCCCCATTGCCACAACTTTCAAAATGTGCTTCAGCTATGGACCCCACACTTACCTTTTGCTCACTGTGATGATGGGGGTTTGGACCCCATTGCCACAATGTTCAAAATGTGCTTCAGCTATGGACCCCACACTTACCTTTTGGTCAATGTGATGATGGGGGTTTAGTCCCCATTGCCACAACTTTCAAAATGTGCTTCAGCTATGGACCCCACACTTACCTTTTGCTCACTGTGATGATGGGGGTTTAGACCCCATTGCCACAATGTTCAAAATGTGCTTCAGCTATGGACCCCACACTTACTTTTTGGTCACTGTGATGATGGGGGTTTAGACCCCATTCCCACAGTGGTCATGGTCTGCTTGCATTGTGACGGCCACACACATTTTTGTGTGACACATGTGATAGGTGGTCACATTGTATGTTCAATGTCATGTTCAGTGTTGTAGGCATTTGACACAGACTACACACTCTTGTCATGATGTTGGGGGGATGTCTTTTGCTGACATTCCTTATGTTGGAGTATGCTGGTTGTGTCATGCATTACCCGTCCTATGAGTGGGGATGGTAGTTGTGACAGGCATCCAGCCCCCCATGAGTAGGGGTGGTGGTTGTGGTAGGCATCCAGGCCCCCATGAGTAGGGGTGGTGGTAGTGGTAGGCATCCAGCCCCCATGAGTAGGGGTGGTGGTAGTGGTAGGCATCAATTCCCCTATGAGTGGGGATGGTAGTAGTGACAGGCATCCAGCACCCCATGAGTAGGGGTGGTGGTAGTGACAGGCATCCAGCCCCCCCTGAGTAGGGGTGGTGGTAGTGACAGGCATCCAGCCCCCTGTGTAGGGGTGGTGGTAGTGGTAGGCATCCAGCCCCCATGAGTAGGGGTGGTGGTAGTGGTAGGCATCCAGCCCCCTGAGTAGGGGTGGTGGTGGTGACAGGCATCCAGCACCCCATGAGTAGGGGTGGTGGTAGTGACAGGCATCCAGCCCCCCCTGAGAAGGGGTGGTGGTAGTGACAGGCATCCAGCCCCCTGTGTAGGGGTGGTGGTAGTGGTAGGCATCCAGCCCCCCATGAGTAGGGGTGGTGGTAGTGGTAGGCATCCATCCCCCCTGATTAGGGGTGGTGGTGGTGGTAGGCATCCAGGCCCCCATGAGTAGGGGTGGTGGTAGTGGTAGGCATCCAGCCCCCCATGAGTAGGGGTGGTGGTAGTGGTAGGCATCCAGCCCCCCCTGAGTAGGGGTGGTGGTGGTGGTAGGCATCCAGGCCCCCATGAGTAGCGGTGGTGGTAGTGGTAGGCATCCAGCCCCCCATGAGTAGGGGTGGTGGTAGTGGTAGGCATCAATTCCCCTATGAGTGGGGATGGTAGTAGTGACAGGCATCCAGACCCCCTGAGTAGGGGTGGTGGTAGTGGTAGGCATCCAGCCCCCCCTGAGTAGGGGTGGTGGTGGTGGTAGGCATCCAGGCCCCCATGAGTAGGGGTGGTGGTAGTGGTAGGCATCCAGCCCGCCATGAGTAGGGGTGGTGGTAGTGGTAGGCATCCAGCCCCCCCTGAGTAGGGGTGGTGGTGGTGGTAGGCATCCAGGCCCCCATGAGTAGGGGTGGTGGTAGTGGTAGGCATCCAGCCCCCCATGAGTAGGGGTGGTGGTAGTGACAGGCATCCAGCCCCCCCTGAGTAGGGGTGGTGGTAGTGGTAGGCATCCAGGACCCTATGGGTTTGTATGGCATTGGTGATAGCCATCTCGCCCCTATGGTTCTGCTGTTGCTAGTGCACGTCATTTCTGCATCCCTATGTGTGTGTGACATATGTCGGGTACGTGTTGTTTGTTTGTGTAGTGGGTGCTTGACTTACCGTCTGCGCCGTACGCGTCCGTACCGGTTCCGGTAATAGATGTAGAGTATTGGTAGGACCTGCGCGATGGGATTCATGGTTGGTTCGTCTCGTTCGGCTTTCTCGTGGCTTCGACTCGTACTCGTAGCTGGCTTGTTCGTCTCGTAGCCATGGATCGTCTTGTGGCGCGAATCGGAGCTTATGTGCGGCTCTCCCGGATGCTCTGATGTGCCGGACGTAGCGACCAGTTTGGCGCGTACGGATTGCGCATTGTACTTGTACAGCCGGAAGGTGCTGTGTATTTACTTCCGTGCGACTCGAATCGGCGTTTCCGGATCCAGTTCGGTCGGGGAACTGGAGATGGAATGGGTACGTACGGCTCGATCGGAATTTTAGCAGTAATGCGCAGCGTACTTGCTCGCTCGGACGACTGTTCGAATCGGTCGGGAAAAACGCGCTGGGCTCGTATTTTTTCCGGACGAATAGTATTAGGTGCGCTTCCGGCCGAGATTGGAATCGACCCCATAGTGTTCATCTGTACTCTCTTGTGATACACCATACTCATTGTGATTAGATGTGGAACGTTTTGGAGGACATACTGTGTCTTTCTCCTTTTCATCTCATTTGTGCTTGCATAGGACTAACCCTGGGCGGTGAACTCCGCTCCGCTCGTGGAGTTTGCTGAGTTTTCCACACTCCGCATTACACAGAGCTCGCGGAGTTCCGAAAAACTCCGCTTCGAGCAGCGGAGCAGAGTTTTTTTCCTCGCTCGCGTTCACCAATGTCAAGTTGGTGAGCGCGAGCGAGGAAAATCCACCTCCCGGCGAGATTTTTCCTCGTTCGCGATTGTCAACATCAAGTTGGCGAGTGCGAGCGTGGAAAATAAACCTACCTACAATACGATACCATCACATTTCATAGTAACACACCACGGTTCACGCATGAGACGATTAAATATATATGGTAAAAATGTGCAAATGAATGATGCTTGTAGTAGGACAGGAGTATCCAATACGTGTCTAGTATGTACAAAGCCATGCCATAGCTTTAAAATAACCAGCCATTTAGATTCACTGTGTGTAACTGTATTTCATGTTGGCATCATTAAAATCTGGCATGGATGTGACAAGCCTGGAACTAAGCTAGATATGTTGTAGAAGATCTGCTATTAAAGAGGGCTGTGAGTTCTAAGGAAAAGTTTACAAATAAGTATCAGCAAAATGGGACACATTGTAAAAGTGAGATGCTTCCATCCCCTTTACAATATTTACATTTTCATGTCATTAGATGTAGAACAATGTGCATAGACATTGCACATTTATGATAGAAAAAGTTCTGCAGTTATTTACATCCAGTGCAGCTTGTGACATTTGTGCACTTATGACATTTTTATCAAGCTTGTCAAATTTTGTGGGGGCAGTTGCTCATCCATAGGACCAGGAAGTTTCAGCTTGCCTAACAGCACACAATGCCTCCCACTCTCGCTTCTCACAGTATTAAAGAATATAATTTTGCGATCTCCCAATGCTGCAGTCAGCAATTTCCATAATAACATGGGTAGGAGTTTCTTCTGAAAGCGCCCCGCCATGTAGTTAATGTAATTCTCGCTGATGCATCTCAGTGGTTTTAAGTTACTTAATAGTGGGAGGTATCTCAAGGGAGCCATCCCACTCCTTGCAATTGTTTTTCTACCAGTGCGACGCATTTCTTTAACTCAGGCTGGTGTACTGAATAGCATTTTCTACCAATTCTATTTCACTTTTTACAAGGCAGTAAGTAAACTGAGGGCCTCATTTAGAGTTTGGGGGTGTGGATTACTCCATCACAAACATTCAGGATATCCTGTAGGATATCCTAATTTGAGATGAATTAGGATATAGTACAGTAGTAATAGGGTGGACAAGATATCTATCACTTTTGACAGAGAAACTCATTGGCCAAACTCTATATCAGAACTTGAATGTTTTAATCATACAGAAGTTAGATGCAGGAAAGTTTGTTTGGTAGCAGCAAAGATGTTGCTCATATGGCAAATAATATTTTCCATCCGGGGATAGAGTATGAATAACAAACATTGTGATTCTTTTTGTGCTTTTCAATATTTTGTGTGCAATATGATGACCTAGGGATTTGATGTACTATTCCCATTCACAAACTAAGAATATGAAATGTATGACAGACTATTTTGAGAATAGGAATGCAATTTACAATGCTACCTATGTACTAAGAGGTTGTATCACAAATTGTTCAGTCACAGGGATTGCAAAGCAACCTTACTTTTATAATTGATTTGGCAATAATGAGGCAGTTTGTGATTTGTGACACCCCTTTGATTCCTGAAAACAGGGATGGAGATCCTCAAAGCACATCAGACCTCCAGCACTGTATTTGTATTCCCAAATGGGAATTGTTTTTAGGTCCATGACAGTGGTAACTGCTGCTTAAAAAATGATTCCCATTTGGGAACACATTGGGGAAGCAGTGGTCATCTGCCATAATCCAGCACAGAATCAGAAATCTGACCTTTAGTTGTAGGCCTATCACCAAAAGCAGGGTTAAGCTACCCATCTTAACTCAAAGCATGAGCACAACATCAGACCTATTTCTACGTGCTCCCAGTTTTCGACAGAAAAATAAATCAAATCACAGGTAGCTGACATGATTTGACTGGCACCAAAGAAAGAGGAAAAGTGGGGGACCAGAATCCAAACCCAGGTCAGTCATTGCAACAGTCAATAACTGATATGCTAACTGAACCTATGTAGTGTAGGATGGCTACTGTGTGAGGGGTGTGAGAGTACTGGCAGTAGTGCGAGACTGCTACTGTTTGAGAGATGTTGGTACTGTCTGATTACCAGTATTCAAGGGTGTAAGAGTGCTTTCATTAACATAAGACTGAACGTTTACTAAGGCTAAGAGAGTTTTGTTTGTAATGTGAAGCTGCTGATTTGAGGGGTGTGAAAGTGCTTGCAGTAGTGTGAGACTGTTAGTTTGTGAGGGATATGAGAATGCTCTTGGTGACTGTGCTCTGCGATGTGTGAGAGTGCTGTTCCTAGTGTGGGACTGCTACTCTTAGAGATATAACGATACATCTGGTAGTGTCAAACTGCCAAACTGTGAGGATTGAGAGTGCTGAGACTACTAGTGTGTGAAGGGTGTGAGAGTGCTGCCAGTAATGTAAGACTGCTAATGTGAGAGGTGTGTGAGAGTATTGATGGTAGCTTAACTGCTGTTCCGAGGTGGGTTTGGTTGTTCTGATTCTACTGAGCTTGCTAGCATATGAGGGCTTTGTGAGTGCTGTTAATAGTGTGGAACTGCTCGTGTGAGAAATAAGAATGTTAAAAGTAATGTGAAACAGTTGGTGTGTCAGGACTGTGAGAGAGTTGTAAGTAGTGGGATGATGTGAGTGCTGTTGGTTTTGTGAAACTGCTAGTGTGTGAGCAGTGTGAGAGTACTAGGCTGATGCATGACTGCTACTCTGAGAGTGCTGTCTGTCATGTGAGACTGCTAGTCTGAGGGTCAAGCATGCTTTCAGGAGTGTGAGACTCATTCTCAGTGTGGGGTGTAAGAGTGTTGTTGGTAGTATGAGACTGCTAGTCTGTGAAGAGTGTGGTGGTGCTGTTGTATTCCGCTTTAGGTGTCCGTATAGAGGTTTTCCTGAAACATGTCCTTATATAGGCACAATTCGCACTGCCCTTATATAGGCATAGAATCCCAGTCCTTATTTAGGCACTAGCCGTGCACTCCAAATACAGGCATGGTCACCGACATCCGTCCACCCTAACGTCACAACAAGTTCTTAGAAACCAGACCCTTAAGCTATCGGGAGTTCCCCTAGCACAGGATTATTGATTTCTCCAAGAACTCATCTATTATGTATGAACCGTTATACCTTAAGGGTTCATTCCTGACGTCTTCCTCTGTCCAACTTCACGTCAATGCTAACATTCCAAGGCACCTATCAGGTATAAATATACCTTCCCTTGCCCAAGCAAGTTAGAGGAGACCTCGACTTCAGAGGAGCCCGTATCCCGGCCTGACGCACTGAGAAGACGCTGTCATTCCTGCACACAGAAGAATCCAGCTTCCAGTGTTCTCACTCCCTTCGCGGGGTGTTAGAGTTCGAGTCAGGAAAGAGATTCCCACCTCTCTCATTCTCAAGGTATGGAGCTGACTAGAACCTAGAGGGACTCTTGGCATACTAGACTTAACATACTCTTAGTATACCATACTAGAGAATACTCCACCTACTTCTTACCTTTCCCTACACCTAGACTAGGTTAGGTACATTGGGGTAGAACTAGCTTAGAGACGCATCGTATGAGTACTCGCATTTTTAGCTCATGTTATTTATGTACGTGAATATATGCTAAAAGATAATGCTAGTGCAGTATTATTTATTTCTACTGCTTACGCTGTACGTTAGTTATCTTGCATACTGTCTTGTGATCATAACAGCACATATCTCTTACACGAGAAACAAGACTGTTCAATAAAATCCTTTTATTGAAACGCCCGTCTTTCCTTTCTGTGTAACTCTGTAGAAACTAAGCATGCACGATTGACTGAGTGAAACTGTTATCTATTGTTTCCACGATTCTGAGACGTGTTCCGATTCTAAAGGGAAACAAAGTGGTCATGTTTATGCGGTTCCCAGAAACTACTCCTTTCTTGTTCTCAAGGAGTTTCTAGTGGCCTCTGAGCTAGCTGGCACAAGTAATTAAGTTTAATATATTCGATAGGGACATACCGACCTCAGTCCTATGTCAAGCCTATAGGTTATATTATTCCAATGCGCAGAGCCTATTAGGGAAATAGGAACTACACTACATGGCGCCCAAGCGTTTGGTAAGGCAGTAATTTAATGCTAGATACTGAGTAACTCAGTCGTGCTTTTCTCTCAGAGACCCCTACTCACATACTCCATAAGACGTCTGGAGTGGGTAGGGTTAAATATCCGCCAAAACTAAATAGGACGAAAAACCCTATATATTAGTTGTTTGGTTTGTTCAACGTTGAAGGATACAGTGTTCCAAAATATTGTGCACCTTATCTTTTTGTTTCCTTGAAACTTGTTCTACATTTTTCAAAAAACAAATGTCCACACGCGGGGACAATAACACCGGGGATGGTGTAGCTGCGGCTGACCCAGTCGTAGCAGTTTTTAACTATACAGGTTTAAATGAAACCGAGGAGGGTGTTATAGACATCCATCCAAACTTAAGAAGAGCCATCACTCTAAAACGTATAAAACACGGCCTACCACCAAGAGGCGGTAGAGCAGTTTTCGTGATAGAGGCACACGAATCATTTCAGACAGAGGTATTCTATTCATGGATAGTATTCCCTGAATCAAATTCAGTAACAAAACTGTTTCACTTCTACAAAGAAGATGAACCACCAGAGGAATATATTCCTTTCGAGGATATTGAAATTCCACTAACATACCAGGAGCTTCAGCTCTGGTTTAAAGGCGCCCTAAAACATCACAAAAACATTACCAGGCTCGGTCCACTAGGTAGACCAGGAGCAACGTGGCCGATTCTAGCCGGCTACACACCTCATCCTGACATCGATATAATGTCAGACGAGGAATTACTTACTCCACTTACAGAGTTAATAAAAAATTAAGGACAATCGGTCCAATATTTCATGCGGACTTTCACAGTCCAACCACCATTGACCATTCCAAATCAAACCCCTCAACAGGGGAATACACTAAAAATTACTCCACAGACTTTATACGCAGTCATGGGTAAAATGCCCACAAAGCGTGAGCAAATTCCATTCTGGATAGCTCAAAAAATTACTCAAATCGAAGCAGTATTTCCAAATACTAGCCCTTATGAGAAACACAGAATCCTAACAATATGTTTACCAATGGGGATCACACCACAACTGGAAGACTGCACCACTTGGGGCTCAGTCTTTGCTGCCATCTATACTAAAACACATGGTGTTCCGTCAATCGCAGTAATATCAGATGTCCTGAAACAAATTCAAAACGAATACGGGGCAGAGCCTGCTCTGAATTTAGGTATGAAATTACTGAAAAACTTCGACCAGGTCTCAACAATAATATTATCTAATATTAAAGGGGAGGCAGCAGCAGTGGCGATCTGCCAACGATTAAGGGAATTCGATGTTACAGAGCATCAAACTGAACTACCCAGAATAATAGAACAATCTTATGCAGAATTAGGCAGAGATAGTTTGGGTGGAAGACCATTGAAGCCAAAACTATCTGAAAGTCCTGAGAAGCACTCTATTAAACAAACTCCTACATCTTGTAAAAAAAAGTGGGAAACTAATAAACAAAATTCAAACGAGAAACGTTCTCAATCCCGAGGTAGGTCTCCTCAAAAGGAGCCCTCTGAAAGGAGGTATAACCTCAGGAATAGGGATACTTTAAGAAAACCTGACAGGTATCAAGATACTGATACACGTTCCTCTCGTACCTTTCAGATATCGTCACAGACATCAGAAAGAAGAGGACGGTCAGAACATAAAGAAGAACGTGTGAAATCGAAAGACGACAAACACGTTCCGAAAAATAAATCAAAACCTCAATTCTCAAAAAAGAAGGTAGCAGGTCTGAAGATCAGACATGCTGAGGATACTGAGAACACAACTCAAGAACGGAGAATGGGCTCAGACAATGCTGGACAGTGCAGCAGAAGCCACAATAGCTTACCAGAACCTGAAGGAACTTCTGGAGATAGTGGGCTTGAATGAGTACATTACAGTTGAGACTGTAGACACCAGGGTTAGTACTCCACAAAAGTTATATGAAATAACACTCCGAATGGAGGGAGACATACCAAGAAAGTTGAAAACACTCTTTTGGGAGAAACTTTCAAGGGGTTATGATATACTTCTAGCAGAAAAAGACTGGCCACCACAATTTGTCAGGGAGTGCCCACATGGTGAAGACATTATTATGCCTGCCTTCTCCAACCATATTCCAATTCATCTAAAATATACTTATGCCAGGAAATGGGCAGTTGCTCAGGCCCCAGCATTATACAAAAGTCATGTAGGATGGGATGAGGACTCACCTCACCATAAAATACATTTAAAAAATGAACCTACTGCACAAAGGCAGTACCCAATAAAGCAAGAAGCTAAAAAACAGGTCAGGGAGATCTTAGATCAACTTGAATACCAAGGGGTGATTGAAACGTGCACCTCTTCAATGAACAATCCTTTGTTTCCTGTCTCCAAACCAGACAATACATATCGTCTAGTTTTGGATTACAGACACTTAAACACTTGTTCTAAAACATTTGAAGTGCAAAATGCACATAGTACAGCATTAATGAATAACATTGTGCGTAAAAAATATAAAACCACATTGGACATCTCAGATGGTTTCTTTTGTCAAAATATAGCACCTGAAAGCAGGTACTTAACAGCTTTCTCAATAATGGGGACCCAGCGTCAATTTTGCCGACACCCACAAGGGTTCAAGAACAGCCCAGGGTTATTCTCAGCGAGGGTAATGGAGTTACTACAAATTTATGATAATGAGGCATTGTCATATGTCAATGACATCTATCTGACAGACGATGACCTGGATAGGCACTTGAACATGGTGAGTACCATTATATTGGGCTTCGCCTCTGAGGGCTATAAGTTCAACTTTAAAAATCCAGAATTGCCCATCTCAATGTCCTTTTCCTAGGATATGAGCTTTCAAGTGAAGGCAAGAGCTTGGCAGCCAACTTTTTAGAAAGGTGTGCGCAGCTCCAGCCTCCTAAAACGCTGAAAAATGCACAATCCATCCTGGGTTTCCTAAATTTTGGAAGAACTTACATTCTAAATTACGCAGAAAGGGTTAAACCTCTCTACGCATTAATCAAACCTGATTTTTCAATCAAAAATTGGAAACAGGAACACACAGAAATCTTGCGTTCACTCCAAGCTAACATGTTAGCAACAAATCACTTACAAACACGTGTAAGTCAACGCAACTTAGTGATCCGAATAATTTCGGGTCAATGCGGATTCCCCTACTTAACATTTAATGAGGGTGAAAAAGTACCAATAGCATACAAATCACATTTGTATACACAAGCAGAAATGCGCTTCACTTCAACAGAAAAAATACTGACAGCAGTTCAAACTGCAGTAGCAAAAGAAAGAGCTCTAGCCCAAGGGAAACGCATTATTGTCGTAACCCCAGTACCGGCCTTAGAGGCGGTCACAAAAGCGAGCATTCTAAATGCAAAAGCAAAACATCCTAGATGGATACAATGGGTTAATTCTCTTGCTGCAACAGATGTTGAATATGTTTTTTTAGATCCTGATTTAAAAACACAAGCGTTCCTGCAATATGAACATGAATGTCCTCTGCCCACTGAGATTCTGCCTCTCGATCAGTATGAATTCATAATTTACACTGACGGATCCGCACAACCCGCTACAGGGAGTAAGCAAGCTTACAGTGCAGCGTGCGCAATCGTTAAAGGTCGCATGCGGGATGGTAACTTCAAACCAATGGTCACTAAAACTCAATCTCTAGGAGATTGTACAGCTCAGCGAGCTGAACTACAAGCATTCAAACTGGCACTTGAAAGTACAGATCGCAAATTCCCCACACTAATAGTGTGCAATTCTTTCTACTGTGTTCAGTCTTATAATGAATATATACAAAATTGGCTTGAAAATGGGTTCAAAGATGCAAAAGGGGGCACAATAAAGCATAAAACGCTTTGGGAACAAGTAGTTCAGTTAAAAAACGAACTACCAAAAGCTCACATGATACACACGCTGAGTCCTCAACGTGATGGCGTTAACGTTGCAGGGAATTCATTGGCTGACGAAGCCGCAAAGGGAGCTGTTCAGATGGCTTCCGTAGCTGCGATCACTCGTTCAAAAACGAGAATAGACAGTGAGATATTGTTGGCTGTCAATGCTATGAGCAAAGGCAGTGGTGCAGCGTTACCAAAAAGGTTTCCACTCAAGTACTCTTATGTAATTGATGCGAACAACGTTCCTTTTGCTCAAATCCCTGGAGTGGGGGATAGGGTAATTCCAAACACGGAACGTAGAGCATCTTTGATTTATGAAGCACATCTGGGGAGGGTCTTTCACATCAAGGGATCTCTAAAACAATATTGACATTAAAAGAGATGTACTGGTGGCCTGGAATGAATAAACAGATTCACATCTTCATCAATGACTGCATAGACTGTAAGGTACAGCGTGATGCAGAACGCCACCAGACACCATGCTACGAAGTAGCCTGCCCAGTACAGACACCATTGTTAGACAGCATTAGACTATCTACACGCAGGCGTCCTTTTGGACAAATGCAATCCCACAAATACTAAGTCAAGGTTCCTATGGATATGGCCTCAGCGCTCGGCTGACGCTCGAACTGTTATAAAAGATTTGCGAGTCTTTATCGGCACATACGCAATAGGCATGCTACATTCTGATCAGGGCCCTGCATTTAGCTCTCGGCTTACAAAGAAGCCATGGCCAGTCTGGGCGTTGCATTGCGGTACTCCTCTCCATTTCATCCTGAGGGAAATTCTGTTGTGGAAAGGAAAAACCATGACATAAAGCAGTCTATAACAGCTAGGTTATTAGGTTCGGGTGATGGGTGGGTCAAACATCTTTATGAGGTCCAACGCTCATTAAATAATTTGCCAAGAAGTTCTCTAGGGGGGGTCACTCCATATGAGGTCCTATTTGGGACAAGAATGTGGGTTCCTGATCTCGAATGTAAAGGCACAGTGGTGGAAAATAAACCCTTTGATATCAAAGATCGTTTGGCTGTTTTACAGGATCTAAATGAACTAAGATCAAAACAAAACAACGTGTTCCTGCAGCCATCCACCACTGGGGAAAAACCGGCAGTCCCAGCAAGGCCTGTCTGTATTCCAAAAGTTGGGGATCTAGTCAGAGAGAAGATTGCGGACAAGAAGGAATTTGGACCTTCTTACAGACAACCAGTACCTGTCCTAGCCGTACACAGAACAAGAACAGTACTTCTGCCGCCCCTTGCTGGAAAAAAGGAGAAAAGATTTGTGTCCATCGACCTCATCAAACCACAGTATGTGGCCAATACTAAATAGTAGGCCTCGTGGACTCCGACCTAGTAGCAGACGCACTCCTCTCGCTACTATCCAAGAGGTTCAGACTGAAAGACTGATAACCATTGAGAATTCAGCAGTAACAGATGTAGGACTGAGCAACAATGCTATGGAACTCATCCCTCTTGAAACTCAAGTAACAGTTCGTCCAAATACACCTGTCTACACCAATGTAACAAGTGATCAACTGGTTCCAGCGATTTCAACAAATCCTGATGCAATTCCAACAATTGACAGAACTGCTTCTGGCTATTTCATTAACTTTGATACGTTTTCTGAGGATCTGAGTGAGCCTGAAACGACGCCAGCATCAAAGACTTTTAAACAACAGGACCAAGACTTTTTTCATTTTCTGAGAAAAACTTATCTGGTTTCACCATGGATTGAACTGTGGATTATTTCTAGAATATTTTTCTTTCTGCTTTGGCTAGCTTTGGTTATGACTATGAGCATGCTTGTAAATGGCAGATACATCCATTTGGACATTGAAAGTAAAGATGTGAACTTACTTTTAAAACCACACAAATCATCCCATCGTGAAGCAAGAGACTTGTCAGCAGTGAATATCACAGCCGTTCCTATACAGGATGGTATAGTGTGGGACAAAACAGATTTCGATATCTTCGGCCCTACGGAACTTTTGAACATTCCACATTTATTTAAGATTTCACTAAGTGATTTTGTTTCATCCAGTACATATTCTGATGATTGGGACTTTGAAACTGTAAATGATATGATGTTTGACCTAGAAAAGTCTGCTGCATTTTCTAATAATGAATATTTAGAGGGTTCATCAGACTACGAACAGTTGTATTGCTATAACCACTATGGTCATCATTTTTTTGCATAAATCTGCAACACCTAGAAATGTGTTTATGTTTAACCAATGGGAGCATTGTCCTACACCGCCAAAAGGTAGTTCAAAAACGTTTGCTAAAAAGTTTCCCTATTTTTCAGGGTACAATACATCTGACCCAGAAACATTTTACTATAAAACTGTAAACAAAACAGGACAGGAAATCATGTTAACAAATACAAAACAGATTTACTCTGCAGCATTTATTGCCCAACTGTCTAGACATGGTTTCGACTTATGGGAAGACAAAATAGACACAAAATCTGTCTGGGGTACTAAAGATTGGCAAGTGCAGGGGATAGAAGCTTTGTTTAGAGCATGTATCATCCCTCAGCAAATTATGTTTTTGAATGACACTGTGCAACAAGCGTCTTGCCTTGGTTTAGCCAAGATCAAAGACATGAAAACAGCTTCTGTTCCAACACCTGCCAGTAATAACAATACACAGGCAGCGGTTACAGTTGACACAATAATACAAATCAACAGAACAAATCCTGATTGGAGAAAATGGTTGATCTGGCCCACAGATACAAACATCTGTCAAGAAAGATTCCTGAATAAAACACAGGGGTTTACTATTCATAGGCCAGACCCACGATACGTCCAAAGACAACATCAGGGGGTAGTAACAACATACAGTGTAGGAAAATTATGCCTCGATTGGCTGCAAAAATCTACACTTAAAGATGTGAAACAACACTTATCTTTACTTAAAGAAGAAGCAGACCTTAGTGAATTCTTGCTTGGACCAAGAAAACCGCGTCAAAAACGTTTCATATATGCCAGCATCTATGCTGCTTATAATGAAGCATGGAAGGTTAGACAGGCAGAGGCCGCAGAACGAATACGTGAACTTGATCGTATTAACTTAGAGAAAACTCTCACTGTGGTCGACAACGGGTTAACAGCTTTGTCATCCAGAATTTATTCATTGGACAACATTGTATCCTCTGCTATTGACATACTGGAACAAGATTTAGCCATGTTACAACAAGGCCAATCTCAGTTACGTTCTATTATGTTATTAAGCTGGACACTGCAATCTTTGCGTGCGGGCTATGTGCCTTGACGTTTTATCAACACGTCGGCTCTGTTTGCAGAATACAATCTAACTGATAAACAGATCGAACTGGCACAAAGAGGAGCAAAGTATACAGTGCTGAGCATTGAAAAACTGGAAAAATTACCATTCACAGTGGCAGAAAAACCAGCTACAGAATGGCTTATTCATGGCAAAATCACTCTGCCTGTCACTACTTTTCAGTTTCAGTATTGCCTCAAACAAATGCAAGCAGGCAAATATGAAAGGTTGGGTAAAGAATACATTAAGACATCCTGGAATTTACCTTACACATACAGATGTTGGAGTGGGGATCGTGAAGTGTTTCTAAGCGGTACACACTGTGAAAGTGCACCAAGGGGTTCACTCATTTGTCAGGACATTTCTTTACACGGGGCTTGTAATGGTTCTGTGGCAAATTTGTCCTGCCACCAGCAGGGTACACCAGCTACTGTGATTAATCCAACGTTTGGCCAACTTTCTTATGGGAGTTACCTCATGTTGAATGATCAGAGTTGCTGTGGCATGTTGCCAGGCATCCCATATCTGGTAACAGTCGACTCCAGGGTCACTTGCTGTATGGAAGTATTGTTTGCCCCAATAGACACAGTCAGGGAGTCGCCTTTGTGGCCTTCGTTGAATGTCTCTTTTATACGATTTGATACTTTAAGCAGAATGAAAGCCATGCTTATACAACAAACAGTGCCTCTGACCTCGGCCAAAGAAATCTATGATTTACAAGTTGCAAGGACTTCGGCTGAGGTACAGGCTTTAATTCGTACAAACTGCCCTATACATTTCGTAGAAATGATGGGACGTATCTTTAACATGTCTGATACGAGCGGAATTGTACATGTATTTAAGACCATCTGTTCCGGACTATTAGCACCTTTCCAGGCAGTCCTCGGAATCATCCCAGACTTCGCACATTCGGTGTTTGGTGGTGTGCCATTAAATCTAGCACTTGTTGCAGGAATTCTATTTCTATTCCTCCTACTACGCTATGGCAAGCCTATTCGCCAACATCACTCCGAGCGATGTGGAGAAAGTTCTCCTTGAACGGAAGTGCCGTGAGCGAATAGTACAGCTTTTGGGCATGCCTCGTCTACGGGAACTTAATACAATGTGGTTCCTGTCATTCAGACCAATCTGGCAAGATTTCATCTTACCTGTTCTATGCTGCCTGTTTTGCGGTGAAGAATGCGTGCTAGACACCTGTCTAACACTCCCATCAGTCATGCCAACGGATATCGATACTCTGCTGGACCCGATAACGGCCCATGCTCTGTGTTGTCCCCAGAGGCTACCAATCCTGATGACGGCATTCATTGAGATCTCACAGACGCTTCCGGCAGCTGCTGAGGTACGAGATGGATCAACAGGCACACAGGTAACAACGGACGCAAACATTGCATCTTCTGCTGAAGGCGATGTTTCTCATCTCTGTGCAATTAACCTTCTGAACGAGGTGTTCCAAATGTCACCAACTTCGGTAGACAATATTTTGGCTACGGAAATAGATGATCCCATGTTTACGCCAGACCCATACACTGACTTTGATTCGGCTCACAGTGTACCAGGGAAGCAATGAAATTTGGCCTTCATATTTTCAAAACTTGGAACTTTTCCCAGAATTGAACTTTCTTCTTTTTAATCATTGAAAATAAATGGCAAAAAACAATCTGCTTACAGTAGAACTAGTCTTATAAAATGGACTTCTTTGAATACTTCCAGGGAAACATTGTCACCTTACTTGTCTAACATTTCATTTAATACCATGATATGCAATGGCTTTGATTTTTGAGAACTTATCAACCATTTCATCATATGTATATATTTCTGTTTATTCATTCATGTTGCATTTATTTCGGTAATATGCTTAGAATGAAAACGATGCTTTAAATGTACAGTACCTATTGCATTCAACAGTTTATTTTAAACTTCTTTTAATATGCTTTTAGAAATGTTTTTAGCAACATGTGGTACTCAATTTAATGTTTAGCATTTAGTATTATCGTTCATTCGAAAGTGGAGTGGGTGTTGTATTCCGCTTTAGGTGTCCTTATATAAGTTTTCCTGAAACATGTCCTTATATAGGCACAATTCGCACTGCCCTTATATAGGCATAGAATCCCAGTCCTTATTTAGGCACTAGCCGTGCACTCCAAATACAGGCATGGTCACCGACATCCGTCCACCCTAACGTCACAACGAGTTCTTAGAAACCAGACCCTTAAGCTCTCGGGAGTTCCCCTAGCACAGGATTATTGATTTCTCCAAGAACTCATCTATTATGTATGAACCGTTATACCTTAAGGGTTCATTCCTGACGTCTTCCTCTGTCCGACTTCACGTCAATGCTAACATTCCAAGGCACCTTTCAGGTATAAATATACCTTCCCTTGCCCAAGCAAGTTGGAGGAGACCTCGACTTCACAGGAGCCCGTATCCCGGCCTGACGCACTGAGAAGACGCTGTCATTCCTGCACGCAGAAGAATCCAGCTTCCAGTGTTCTGACTCCCTTCGTGGGGTGTTAGAGTTCGAGTCCGGAAAGAGATTCCCACCTCTCTCATTCTCAAGGTATGGAGCTGACTAGAACCTAGAGGGACTCTTGGCATACTAGACTTAACATACTCTTAGTATACCATACTAGAGAATACTCCACCTACTTCTTACCTTTCCCTACACCTAGACTAGGTTAGGTACATTGGGGTAGAACTAGCTTAGAGACGCATCGTATGAATACTCGCATTTTTAGCTCATGTTATTTATGTACGTGAATATATGCTAAAAGATAATGCTGGCGCAGTATTATTTATTTCTACTGCTTACGCTGTACGTTATTTATCTTGCATACTGTCTTGTGATCATAACAGCACATATCTCTTACACGAGAAACAAGACTGTTCAATAAAACCCTTTTATTGAAACGCCCGTCTTTCCTTTCTGTGTAACTCTGTAGAAACTAAGCATGTACGATTGACTGAGTGAAACTGTTATCTATTGTTTTCACGATTCTGAGACGTGTTCCGATTCTAAAGGGAAACAAAGTGGTCATGTTTATGCGGTTGCCAGAAACTACTCCCTTCTTGTTCTCAAGGAGTTTCTAGTGGCCTCTGAGCTAGCTGGCACAAGTAATTAAGTTTAATATACTCGATAGGGACATACCGACCTCAGTCCTATGTCAAGCCTATAGGTTATATTATTCCAACGCGCAGAGCCTATTAGGGAAATAGGAACTACACTACAGTGCTCTCAGTAGTGAGACGGCTAGCATGTGAGTGGTCTGAGAGGGTTGTTGGTAGTGTGAGACGGCTAATGTAAGAGGTGAAAGTACAGTCAGTAGTGTGAGACAGTTGGTTTATGAGAATGCTGTAAGTAGTGTGTGACTGCTAGTGAGGAGGAGGCTTGAAAATGCTATGTGCAGTGCAAGGTTGTTAGTCTGTGGGTGCTCTTTGTTCTATCAATAGTGTGTGAACACTAGTGTGTGAAGGGAATGAGAGTGCTTCTAGTAGTTTGATACAGCTAGTCTGTGATGGGTGTGAGAGTGCTGTGGATAGTGTGAGGCTGATACTCTCTGAGTGCTTCCAGTGGTGTGAAATGTAAAACAACAAGGGGTTGCTCATGAAAATCAGGGAAGATTTCGACCACTTAGATACAAAGCAAAACATTATACATGTAAGCTCAGCGAGATGTTACTTAGAAGTATCAGCTCATAATGATCAAGACAATTATTTACATGATCTGGAGGAAACACAATACATTTACTTCATTAACTTATTTAAAAGAGATTCAAACAATATGCCTTTTGAATCATACACTGTAGCATATTATTAATAGCATACTCAACAACTAAGAATTTAATCAACACCATGTGGGCATTAGCAACCTTAATGTCTATGTGTGATGTGTAGTCAACTGTCACCATTATTGTGTGAAGGGATGCAAAGGTAATAAAGAAATACAAAGAAAAGAATCCAGAAAATTATAAAATGCTTCAGTGGTGTGAGACAGGTTTTTTGTGTTAGATGTGAGAGTGTTGTCAGTCGTATGAGAAGATCTTGTATCAATCAACCTCCTCCTTCATGGCCACTTTGATGTGTGGAAGGAGAGGAAGAATGTGAACCAGATTTCATTTGTTCATTTATGTGACCACATAAGAGCAGCCACTAACAATAACAATTATTCCCTCACTAGTGGTTGGAGAGAATTTCAAATTCTTCTAGGGAGCCAAAATGATGCCAAACTCCAAAGTAAAACAAATAGAAAAAGACAGGCTTTTAACATTATAGACTTGTGTTGTGTGCTGTTAGATATACAGCAATCACACAGTAGGTGCTCTATGTGACGGCATGGTGCAGGTGATCAACGAAAAGCAATGTAAATGTGCACAACAAAATAAAGGAAGTAAAGCCTCAATATTGACTTATAGAACAATTCCTATATGAGCCAGGCTACAGTATTTTGCCAATAAAGTGGACATGTTGACATTTTGACTCCAGACCACCCAAACTTGACAGGTGCTTCCTTCTTCTTGCAAATGGAAGTGATGGAAGTAGATGTGAAATATTTCTTCTTGCACACGTTATTGAGTTGAAGTTGGCCTGAGTAACCAAAATTAAATATCATGTTAAGAGGATGCTACAATTATATTTTGTCCTGATGAAGACCCTTTAATTCATTCATCTTCTAGTTCAAAATGTCTATGTGTTCACATTATAGGATAAATATTTATTGTACAGAACTCTAAGGCCTGCATTGACGTTGTAGGAGTTGCTCATATAGGAATTGTTCTACAAATTCAATATTGTGCCTTTACTCTAATTATTTTGTGGTGCGCCTTCACATCGTTTTCACTGATCACCTGCACTGTGCCATCAAAAGGAACACTTACTGTATTATTGTTGTGTAAGAACAGTCATGTGACTCTGGACCCAGGAAGCAGGCACTAAATGATTGGTACAAGAAAATGCCAACTTTACAAAAGTGGCATTTTCATAATTGTGGCTTAAAGTTTGACTTTAACATTCAAAAGGATTTTAAATTGCAAGTTATTTGAGTCCAAACCTGACATCCCTATTTTTTCCCAATAATAAGGTAGATCTTGCTAAATACAATAAGGTAACCCACTGATATCCAATGGGAGAGATATGTCTTACAGTAGTGAAAAATGAAATTCGTTTTTTTTTTACTAACCGGACATGTAAAACTTAAAAACACCTCCTACTTTTCAGATACATTGTGCCCTGCCTTAAGGCAGCTTCCTGAGATTAATTTCCAGTGACACGAAGGGAAAGAGAACTCGTAGGCATTAATTAGCCTGGAGTCTGTCATGAAAGCTTTGCATGGAGGCGATCGGCCCCGGCAATGTGTGCCCATTTGAGAAGCATTGAATAATTACAGGAGACCCCGAGCGTCAGACGCCGGAGAGTTGCAGGCACGCTGTGCCATTGAACCTAAATACAACCAGCTGATAAGGAGAGCTTTTTTGATTCAGGTCAATCATATACAGTCTGTTCAAGCTGCGGTGCTGACAGTACCTATAATCTGATATCCAGGTGGAATCTTTATTCAAGGCCACACACAGACTCTACATATAGTCCTGAGGAAGACCCCCTTTTGACGATCAATTTATCGCAATATTATCTGGGGTCGAAACGTCGATGCATACTTTCAAGTGCTAGTAAGTAGTGCGCTTTACAAATCTTGTGATATGATATGATTAAGGCTGGGCGTAGTTCGCGAAGTAATGCTTCGCGAAGCTACGCAAAGTGCAGTTCGCACTACGCAAGCTTCGCGTAGCACTACGCGAACTGTGTAGCGCACTGTTCGCAATGATTGCACAGTGCCGGATGCTTGTCCGCACTGTGCAATCATTGAAAACGGCAACTTGCACAGTGCGAGCTGTCTTTTACTGCCGCTCGAGTAGATTTTTACTCGAGCGGCAGCTTTCTCAACGCGGACTGGTAGTTTCTCATTGCGAGCGGTCGCGAGCATACGCGACCACTCGCAATGAGAAACCTGACCTCCCGCGTTGAGAATCTCGCCGGGAGGTTTATTTTCCACGCTTGCGATCGGCAACTTGATGTTGCTGATCGCGAACGAGAAAAAGTCTCGCCGGGATGTCATTTTGCTTGCTCGCGGTCGCCAACTTGACGTTGAGGACCGCGAGCAAGCAAAATGACCGCGGCACTACGCTACGCGTGTTTGCACTGTGCTACGTGCAATTCGCGTTGTGCGAAGTAGCGCCAACTTCGCAAACTACGCGAGCGTAGCGTAGCACTTTGCCCAGGGTTAGATATGATATAACAATCGAGAATAACCAGATCGATTGCAAGTCGGGTTGAATCAGATTTTCATTTTTTCTCACACTGTGTTTAAATTTTTTGTCTTGAATATATATATGTATTTGTTATGTATATATTGTGTTGTGATATGTAAATAGGTTTATTTTCACTTCACGTTATGTTTCAATAAGTGTAAATACACATCATATGTTTGTGTGTGCATATATATGTCCTGTTCTCATTGTTTTGAGTGCAAAGTTTTCACCAAATTGGTTATAAAATCACATAATAATTCAGAAGTACATGTGTTTTTTTTGGGCGTTATTTTGATTTCTTGCATTAAATGTTAGTCTCATCTGAGAAGAGGGACCAATTGAGTAAATAAGTTGGACGCTTTTTATAAGCTGATAGGTGGCAGAACCACTGTTCGCTTAATGTACTAATCCCCAGGTTCTGCACATAACTGGGTCACCCTATTGCTTTATACTGACTTATGGGCTGTTTAGGGCCTACTTTAGGGGTGACTTATATGTTCTAAAAAGGAAGGTTTAGTCTTGGCAAAAGGCTTATTTAGCCAGGCCAAATTGGCAGTTTGAAACTGCATGGCAGGCTGCAATGACGGGTTTGAAATATGTTTTTAATGGCTATAGAATGTGCTTATGCCCTAACTAACAGATATTAGAAAGAAACTGTTCAAAAACTCCTTCAATACAGAACAGATTAGAACTATACATGAGGCCTTTTTTTTCTGCTTTCAGGGCTTGACGCCCAATTTAGATGGACAAGTGACAAAAGTTTCATCTTTAGCAATCAAAAGATGGGCCGGAAAAAATTGTGAACAACTTAGGGCCTCATTACGATGTCCGTCGGAAAACAATTCGACCGACTCCTTGTTGGAATCGTTTCCAACCGACTTCAGTGGGAGCCTGTGTTCCGACCGACAACACAGGCTCGCATTGAAGAAAGGGGTGTTTGCAGAAAACCTTGCACCCTGTGGTGGACACCCCTTGGTGCCTGCCACACTGTGCATGGTTTCAAAGTGGGGTCCCATGGGTACCCACAAAGGCCCCAACCGGAAGCATCTGGGTGAAGGAGAACCTGCTACAGTCCCCCAAAGTCAGTTTCTGTCAGCCTTTTCATGTCAGTCAGACTGAGTCAGAAAGGCTGTCCGAATCCGACATTGTAATACGTCGGTTGGAAACGCGGTCCATAGAGCTGTCCGATTCAGCTCCAGAAACAAATCGGACAGACCGAACGGTTACTTTCCATCATAATCGGTCGGCCGGAGGTGTTTCCAAATCGGTCGGAAAAATGGCTTCCGACTCGGGTTAGGAAAATCCGAATGCCATTTGGAGCCTTTCCGACCGACATCGTAATGAGTCCCTTAATTTGTAGAACAATATAAGGGTGGTCAACACCTCTTATTTATTGTAAGATTTTAAGGTTTTATATATTGTGTATTGTTTTATATAACTGAGTCAATTGACAAAATATGTATCTCTAACAATGAGAAGAGGGGAAGGATAGTTAAGGGCAACTTAATTCGTAGAACAATGTAAGGTGTGGATGGTGGGTGATCGATATTTTTGATTTAATGTAAGATTTTAATTTTTCATATATTATGTATTGTTGTAATAAACTGGAACAATCGAATGTCATATCATATTATAAATGGCTACATAAGAGGGTGGCAGACTTACATTTACACGCTCTCTGTACATGTAGTACCATATACTAGGGACCCATAAGTAAATTAAATATGCCAATCAGGTGTAAGCCAATTGTACCCTGTGTTAGGGAGGGTGTATATGCACTGTAGCACTGGTTATCAGTGGAAAAGTGCAGAGTCCTAATGCCAAAAAAGTGAAATTCAGAAAAACAGGAGATTTGAAGTCAAAATGTTTAGGGGACGACGACACCAAGGATGACAGGTTTAACAATTTTTTATACAAAAGGTGAGAAGTCAGTGTAGCATTCTAAATTTTAGATCTAGAAGGGTCAATAATACTCCTCAACATACAAAGTCTATTAAGGATGTTTGTGACATCATCAATTACAACCTCATCAGACTGTTACCAGGCACATCATGACAAAGCACGTGAAGGGTAAAACAGACAATGTTACAGCAAGAAACTAGACAAGAAATTGTCATGACGGCCATCATACAGATGATACAAAAATAAGAGCCCACACAGCAAACACCATATTTTAATAGGCATAGGAGAGACTAAAACAAAAACAATTCCTCATTAATAAGATGATGGTACTGATATTCTTGAGCACTTCAAGGTTCTGTTGCATCCTATCAATTTGCAGCACTAAATGACCATACCTTGAAAAAATGTAAACTTAAAATGAAGCTGTATGCATCTCTGAAAGCCCTAGACTCCCTGAAAACATAAAGCCTATATGCCTTAAATGATGCTCTAACATTGGAGTAAAAAATAAGCAGTTTTAGGGAGGATACATTTTCCTGTTGTTCAAAACCAAATTTGATCATTGCTGTAAACTCAATATCTGAATTTAAAATGCTGTTTTACCTAGAGAATCTAAATAATGAAGAAATTATCTGTTTTTTACTTGAAGCCTAGCACAGGGGATTCCATAGAAAATAACAAGGATCATTTAAAGAAAAACCCAAGGACTAATCGGACAATGCATACACATCTCTGCCAAATATTGCGAGTAAGTGCATCATTCGAGGCAGCATTTTAGCACCACCTGCCCAACCTTTTAGCACCAGTGGAGAGAATGAAAATGTAGAAAACACAAATAAATACTCAAAGCCTACTCATAAAATTGAGCTTCTCAGATTAGACCCAAAACAGGTTGGTTATGGCCTCTTGGCATCACTATATCAACTACATTGTTGGTATCGGGATTGCTCTTAAGGGAAGACTACTGGAATTCTGAGAACTGTCTAATATTCACAGTGTCTATTGCAAATTTACCATTATATCAGACAATATTGAAATCAACTTTAAAAAACCTAATTTGTCCTAATGAAGGTCAATTATTAACATATTTTTCTGGTAAACTTAAATGCAAACATGAATTTCTCCTACATTCTACCAAAAACCTACCAAAAACCTACACATCCTCAAAACTAACCGATATCTAGGTGGTTTGTTTATATCAGAACTGATACAAGTGGCTAATTAATTCATCCGTTATGATTTACTTTCCAACTTATTTGTAGAAAAAGGCCTGTCAGCCTTAGGGTGATCTCGACCCTAACATGTTGCCTGCTTAACTCCTCTTTTTGTGATTCTTTTTGTTGGCTTTAGGACTCTGAGCACTTTACCAATGCTGACCAGTGCTAAAGTGCATGTGCTTCTCCCCTAAACATGGTTACATTTGGTATACCCACAGTTGGGATATTTAACTTACCTGTGAATCCCTAGTAGAGTACCCTACCTGTGTGTATGGCCTGTAAATTAAATGCTACCAGTGGGCCTTCTGCACTGCTTGTGCCCCCACACAAGTAGCCCATTAAACATGTCTCAAGCCTGCCACTGCTCATCCTGTATGTGCAGCTTTACTGCCATTTCGACTTGGCATTTAAACCCCTTTGCCAAGTCTTAAACACCCCTTTCATTACACATAAGTCACACCTAAGGTAGGCCCTAGGTAGACCATAGGGCTGGGTTTTGCGTAAGTAAAAGGTAGCACTTAATGATAAGACTTACGCACTCACATGTGATTAAGTTAATCACATACTCTTTTTGTTGGTGCTGATTGGTTGATCCTCCTGAGTTTGAGATATGGGAAAATGAACTGAATGCGATATCCCCAACATGTGGGGAACGTCCCAAATCTGCACTCTGGTGTGATTCAAATATTCAAAAAAGTAATCAGTGTAATTCCAAACAATTTCTTCCTTATTTTCTTTTCATTTCAGTTTGAAGTATCCAACTTCTGCTGTTTTCAAATGTAACAATGTTTCATAACACAAATATGCCCAATGCATTTCGGGCTGTGCCCTTTAGCAGGGGCTAGGTCCTACAAACATAGAAGAAACTTTCCTCAGTTTGAATCCATAATAATTGTCTCTCTTATAAAAGCATCCATGCAATTAACTATGAGGTGCAATTAAATATCACCACGTGAGTAAAATGACATCTGAGAAGTTCCCAGTAAGTATACTCATGCGGCTGTACTCATTGTGACCAATGAATCAAAATGCGAAGTGACTGGCTAAATTGATAAACTGTGTTCTCCCGTGAGGAAAAGACTTGGGCAGTAAAATCGAACAACTCCCCTTGGGAAATCACTATACTACATGCATATACCACATACGCTTGCCTGTGCACCACTTAAATTAATGTCACAAACACACTACTTAAGCTGATGTCACAAGCACATTGTCTACAACAAAGTCAGTACCACGACAATGTAAAAAAACACCGGGCTTTAATGCTACACTCATGAAAAACCATCGGTCAATTAGGAATCCCTACAGTATGTCTATCACAATATCAGTGTAAACACATAACCCACAAAAGTTAAAAACATTTGTTATAGACAAAATGTAAAGAGTTACATTAAAAACCACTCAATTTGGCTCAAATAAAACAAAATTTAAAGAATTAAATTAAGAAAAGGGAAAGGTAGGAAAAACCTTTTTCCTAGACAGGGAGAAACAGAGAAGACAGTTAACAATTGTCTATTTCACCAATACCAATCCATCCAATCACTTACACATGATACATGATATGGCACAAAAGTGATGATCCATTATATCACTGTTATGTACAGATTCAGTATACTGGTTATGTCGAGGTGTTTTGGCAGATCCCCATCTTATGCCACCTTCTTCAGGACCACATATATATTCTCCCACATATAGAAAAATAGAAACGTTTTCTTTGAAAACCTATGAAAGAAATGGTACAGACATTGTAGTACTTATTTATACATATTTTAACACCACACCTGACAAATGTTTCCTCTTTTAATCACACAACTCAAGAAACCCCAATGTTTCCCAAATCATAGTGGTGCTAATTCTCAGGCCATTATTTTTAGACATCATGCTGCATTCTTACCCATTACTAACATTCCAAACAAAACAGATACTCATTCAAATTCTCATACTGCTTCTAAGTTTTGTACCAGTTTATTGCCAATATGTGTCATTATGCACTCACCAGTGTATAAATCTCAGAGTTCCTCAACGAGGTTGTACATCAGTATTAGTATCCCAGAAGGGCCACTTTCCTTATAGGCTCAAAGACTGGCAACAGGCAGATCGTGCTCCAAAAGGTGATTTCTAAAGCACAAGCGAGCAAAAAAATATAAATATATATATATACACCTCCCTACTGGCAGTTGCCAGTAGGTAGTTATAGTTAGGACCTAGTTTCCATATGAAGAGCATTTTTTCATGTACCAATAACTTTGCTGTAGTAGCATGAATCCTCGTGAAATTTGAAAAACTAGTTTGATGCTCAATTCAGGTGATGTCTTGGAAGTTTTGGCATGATCTGTCAAGCGGGGGCCGAAAAAAAGGGGGGTCCCACAATGCGTTTTCCCCATGTTAATTTCCATAGGAAACTTTAGACATGGCTACAGCCCGAACTGCTCAAAGGAATGACACCAAATTTGGCAGAAAGGTAGCTGTTAGTCCAGAAAGCAAAAATTGGATTAAATCTGCTCAGTAGTTTTTGAAATATTAAAGAAAATCTAAATTTGTATATATAGGGATGCAGAGGATCCGCAACCCCTTGCGATCTCGTACTGAGATCTGATTGGCTGTCAACACTTCAAACCAGGAGTTGTTGGCAGGCATCTTGGGACTCGGCTTTAGCCGAGTCCCAGAAAAAACATATAGAAAAGAAAAGTGGGCGGGGTAGAAATACCCTGACCCCCTAGCCCTCTTGGGGCTGTCCCACAGGGAATATTTTCAGAGGGATCCACAAAAATCTTTTTAAAAATGAAGCGCAGGCTCCTGTGCTTTGTTAATAATCAGCCCCCATGTGGCCAGGTCCCACAGGCATTTGCATAAAAGATGGAGGGGGTGCTCAGCCCCCCCTCTTGGGGCTTATTAACACCCCAGGGACAACCACCTCTGAGGGGCTTTTTGATTTATAAACAGGGAGCCTCTCGGACCCCCCCCCCAGGCCCCAGAGACCACCACCTTCCGGGGCCAACATGTCACCAATTAATTGGGGGGCATCTTGGATTTCCCCATGCCCCAGGGACCACCACCTCCTTGGGGCTTAATCATTTTAAGTGGGGGGGCTCTCAGACTCCCCCCTGGCCCTGGAGATCACCACCTTTCTGTGGCTCCCCTCGCAGAACCAAAGATGGCCCTGGGGACAGCCAGCCCCCTAAGGCCTGCTTCTTTTATGTCCCAGGTTGCCCACCCCAGGACATACCTGTTTGCTTGGCTTGGCAGGAGCTTTACTTCTCCTGCCAAGCCATAGCAAACTGTGCTCTGCTTCCAGCAAGCGAGAGCATGGAGTATGCTCTTGCTTGCAGGAAGCGGATCAAAATTTCTTTTACAGAGAGGAGCTGCATGTTTAGCAGCTCCCTCTCTGTGAAAGCAATGTCGGCTCCTGTAAGAGACAGGGAGCCGGCCGGGACCATGGGGGCCTTGAGGCTCCCCCCGCAGTACCCACAATTGAGGTGGGCCCCGGGAGATGCAGTCCATGGGGCCAAAATTGGCCTAGGGAGGTGGACCGCATGGTCCCCCTCCACAATTTCAGAAAGACTGGGCCCCTAATACATGTAGGCCAGGCCCAGGGAAATGTGTCCCTGGGGCCAAAATCAGCCTTGGGAGAGGGGCCGTGAAGGCCCCTACCCATAAAAAAAACAATAATAAAAAAAGCCAGGCCCTGGGGGATGGGGTTCCAGAGCCCAAATTGCCCAGGGAACAAGGCCCACACAGCCACCTCCCCTAATAAAAGGAAGAAGATAAAGCTGCCACAAGTCACCGGATGCCCTGCACCCTTTCACCAGCATTCTGCAAATGTGCCTCCTGGCGCACTGCTAGTTGGGGAATGAAGTCCCTTGACTCCAGAGGGTCTTTGGGGGCCAACTAACCCTCCTGTTACCTCCAATAAGTCCCATGCAGCGGGATTGCTGAGAAGTTGTTGGAGGGCACGCCCTCTTTCTCCACCACTTTGAATTTGTAGCAAACTGCCACACATATATGAGGTCAGCAATACTTTTTGTACATTGGTGTACACTTAGGGCCCAATTACGGTGCCAACCACCACGCCACCGCTCCGCCAAAGATCACCGCTGCCCGCCTGCCAGATTACTACTTTTCAGTGGTCTGGCGGGTGGCATGGCAGTTCCCCCTGTGGTGCCCCTTTTGAAAAAGCAACCGCAATGGGAAAGCCTCACAGGGTTCCTGCACAGCATGGACTTGAAAGTCCATGCTGTGCAGAAACCAATGTGCATGCACACAGGGGGGCACATGTTATGCCCCCCTGTGTGCATGCACATATGTTTGAGGCACCTTTGTTTCCTCTCTGCCAGGCTTTTCATTGCGGTGGAACCGCCAAAAAAAGCCTGGGTGAGAGGAAACTCATAATATGACTGTGGCGATCCTGCCAAGCATATTGCAGCCTCTGACACCTCTCTTACACCAGAGAATGGTGGTTCCCTGGCAGAGCCGGTGATCCTAGGGTGGTCTGACTGCCTGAGTCGTAATCAGGTGGTCGGATCTCTGGTGCAGTGTTCTGGTGGTTCTCGGACTACCAGACTCGTAATAGGGCCCTAAGTTGCATGAAAGATAAGTAAACACCATCACGATAACCAATGGGAGTGGGGCACTGACTTAGTTTAACATTTATTACGGAGCTGCAGTTAAAATGCAAAATAGACGATGAATGCTTAGATGCCCCATAGAGAATCAATGAAAACGTACGAACTTAGGACAGGATGAAATCTGATTATGATTAAGCTAGTCTTATTTCTATATGCAATAGATTGGGTTATCATGGCCCCTCCCAAAAACAAGTAAACATTATATGAATCTTTAGAAAAATTATTCGACACTCAAAATTAGAAACCTCCCTATCAATATTCACTTTAGGAAAGGAGCTGCACTAGAAACTGCGAGGTGATTGCTGAAGCTGACAGAAGGACTCAGTTTTCCAACAGAAAAGAACTTAATCGCTCAATGTGGTGAACATTTTGGCCAACTGATTGCTCACAGAAATGATATCAACTAAATTATGGTGAGCATAGGGAAGAGTATACATATATTACCTACTGGCGGTCGCCAGTAGGTAGTTATAGTTAGGACCTATTATCCATAGGAAACGCGTTTTTTGATTTGCCAATATCTTTGGCGCCGGTTGACGAATCTTCACGAAATTTTCAAAACTAATGGCCCGCTCCGGCCAGCTCCTGTCTTGAAATTTTTGGGGTGATTCGTCAAGCGGGGGCTGAAAAAAAAGGGGGGTCCCAAAACGCGTTTGCCCCATGTTAATTTAAATAGGAATTTGGGAACAGGCTACATCCCGAACTGCTGAACGGAATTACACCAAATTTGGCAAAAAGGTAGCTCTTGGTTCAGAAAGCACTCTTGTTTTTAAATGGTGTACATCTGTTCAGTAGTTCCAGAGAAATTCAAAAAATAAAAATATCGATATCTGAGCACCGAGGAGGATTCGCAAACCCTCCCGGGCACGAGCTTCACTCTGATTGGCTGTCAACACTCCAAACCAGGAAGTGTTGGCAGCCATCTTGTGACTCGGTAACCGAGTCACAAGAAAAAAGGTGAAAAAAAGATGAAAAACAAGAAAAGGGGGCAGGGTGGAAACACCCTGACCCCCTAGGCCTGCTCAGGGGTTCCCTCAAGGACCCCAGGGCCAAAAAAAGCATTTATATATTTTTTTAAATCGGCCGAATTCGCGCTTGGTGCGCAAATTCGGCCGAAATAAAAAAAAACAAAGCGCAGACTCCCGTGTTTTGTTTCCTATAAGCCCCCGGGTGGGCCAGGTCCCGGGGGCAATGCCCAGTTAATTAGCGGGGGACCACCACTTCCTCGGGGCTTAGATACTTATATACGGGGCAACACGCGGCCCCCCACGCTACCCCAGGGACCGCCACCTCCACTGGGCTTCAATTTAATAAGGGTGGGGGGCTTCATGGGCCCCCCCAAGCCCCGGGGACTGCCACCTCCCTGGGGCTCAAAATAAATTAAAGTGTGTGGGGGCTCCTGGCCCTCCCCACACTGCCCTGGGAACCACCACCTCCCTGGGGCACACATTTTATTTAAGGGTGGGGGGGCCTCGTGGGCCCCCCAAGCCCCGGGGACCGCCACCTCCCCGGGGCTTCAATAATTAAAATTTGTGTGGGGGGGCTCCTGCCCCTCCCCACACTGCCCCGGGGACCACCACCTTCCCGGGGCAAACTTTATTTACATATGGGGGTCCGTTGCGGACCCCCGGGGACCACCACCTCCCCGGGGCTTTAAAGTTGTTGGGAGGGGGGCTGCGCAGCCCCCCTCCTGGAGCCCTTGATGGCCCTGGGGAGCGCCACCCCCAGGGCCGGCTCCTGCAATGTCCCGGGGTGCCCACACCTGGGACATTGCTGTTTGCTATGGCAGGGCAGGAGCATGGCTCCCACCCTGCCATAGAAAACTCTGCTTTGCTTCTTGGAAACAAGAGAAGGAAACCTGCTCTTGCTTCCAAGAAGCAAAGCAGGATTGCTTTGGGCAAGGGGAGCTGCATGTTAGCAGCTCCCATTGCCCAAAAGCAATGCCGGCTAGCGCAGGAGGCGGGGAGCCGGCTGGGACAGTGGAGGCATTGGGGCTCCCCCCACGGTCCCCAACGCTAAGGGTCGGCACCGGGGGATGGGGTCCCTGGGCCAAAAGTAGCCCGGGAGGGGGGCCACGTGGCCCCCTCCCTTTATTTAATAAAAAAGGAATGGCCGGGCCCTGGGGATGGGGTCCCCGGGGCTGAAATTGGCCTGGGCAGGGGGTCGTGCAGCCCCCTCCTCACTATAAAAAGAATTAAAAAAATGGCCAAGCTCTGGGAGATGGGGTCCCCGGGGCCAATAGTGGCCCAGGGAAGGGAGCCACGTGGCCCCCTTCCCTATAATTTTTTTTTAAAAAGAGGCCATGTCCCGGGGATGGGGTCCCCGGGGCCAAAAGTGGCCCAGGGAAGGGGGGCCACGTGGCCCCCCTTCTTATAAATATATATACAAAAAAGGAGGCCATGCCCCGGGGACCCCATCCCTCAGGCCTCAGGAGAGGGGCCACGGGACCCCTTCCCGTTCTTTTAAAAAAAAAAATTTTTTTAAAAGGGTCAGGCCCTGGGGGATGGGGTCCCTAGGACCTCAAAAATACTAAAAGACAGCCCCCTTCTAAAAATATATATATATAAAAAAAGCCAGCATCTCACCGGAGGCCCCGCCCCTCCCTGCAGCACTCTGCAAACGTTCCCCCTGGTGTGTTCTAAGTTGGGGAATTAAGTCCCCTTGAATACTGAGGGTCCCTGGGGGCCAACTAGCCCACCAGGTACCTTCAGTAAGCACCACACAGCTGGATTGCAGAGAGGTGGTCCGAGGCCCCGCCCCTTTTTACACCACTCTGCAAACTCACCTCTTGGTGCACTGCTGGTGGGGCAATGCAGTCCTCTTGTGTCCTGAGGACCTCAGGACACAAGTGGACTTCATCCCCCGAGCAGCAGTGTGCCACGAGTGAAGTGTGCAGAGTCGTGTAAAAAGGGGGCGTGGCCTCTGACCAGTCTCAGCAATCCAGCTGTATGGAGCTTACTGGAGGTAACAGGAGGGCTAGTTGTCCCCCAGGCACCCTCAGGAGGAAAGGGGACTTCATCCCCCAACCAAGAGCGCACAAGGAGGCGCGTTTGCAGAGTGGTGGAGAAAGAGGGCATGGCCTGTGTCCACTTCTCAGAAATCCCACTGTGGGGGGGTTACTGGAGGTAAGAGGTAGGCTAGTTGGCCCCTAAAGGACCCCCAGCAGCAAAGGGGACTTCAAACCCCATCCAAGAGCACGCCAGGGAGTGCGTTTGCAGAGTGGTGGGCAAAGGGGGCGTGGCCTGCTATGAGAATTTAGCAATCCTGCTGGGTGGGACTTACTGGAGGTAATGGGAGGGGTAGTTGGCCCCCAAGGATGTCCTTGGGGGCCAACTACCCCTCTTGTTACCTCCAGTAAGACCCACACAGTGGGATTGCTAAGAGGTCTTCTGAGGTCATGCCCCCCTTTCTCCACCACTCTGCAAACGCGCCTCCTGGCAGACTACGGGATGGGGGATGAAGTCCAATTTACTCCTGAGGGACTTTGGGGGCCAAGAAGCCCTTCTGGTACCTCCTGTAAATCCTACGCAGTGGAATTCCTGAGCGCTGGTCGGAGGCCCAGCACCCTTTCTCCACCACTCTACGCGACTACTAGTTAAATAAGTGTTTGCCATGTAATAGGTTTCGCATTTGCGAGAGGTAGAGCTAGTGGCGTTCTAAATGTAAAAGTTTTTTACTAATGTTTTTTAGAGTGGAGTGGATGTACTTTGTGTGTAGTGAAATTATGTGGTATGTTGTGCTGTGAAATTATGTGGATAGAAAGTATGTGGTATTTAGTGTATAAGAATTATGTAGAGTGGGATTATGTGTTATGGAGAGTAATTATGTGGTATGGTAGTCTATGTTGTGGAGTGGTAACCTCAGGTTTAGGCTTCCTCGTTTCCATAGAAGCTCAACTATGAACTCAGTGAGACAAAAAAAGAAGGAATCACTGAGGAGCACTTGTGGACCTAGTCAGAGGTATGAGCAGGGCCACTGGAATTATGCGACTGTTTGGCTGCACCGACTTTCGCACAATTATAAATTTTCTGCATTAGCCACATAATTCATCATCTGCACCCTAATCTGCAGATTTGAACAAAAAAAGCCTTGTTTCTAGCTCAAATGGCTCAAACGTTACCAAAAATGCAGCGACAAGTGTTACAGCGTGGTGGAAGGCCCTTTGCAAACCTAGAATGGTCACCTGTTACTTATTGCTAAATGTGGGTGTTAAATTGGTACTAATGGTGTGCAAGCCACTCCTGCTTCCTTCTGCGCCTCTCTTGCCTCTTTCTGCATTTCTGTTGCTTCTTTCTGCACATTTCTTTCTTTTTCTGCACTTCTCTTGCCTCTTTCTGCAAATCTTTTCTACTTTCTGCACCTCTCTTCCCTCTTTCTGCACATCTGTTGCCTCTTTCTGGATCTCATTTGCTTATTTCTGTACCCGTCTTGCCTCTTTCTGCACAATTCTTCCCTCTTTCTGCACCTGTCTTGCCTTTTTCTGTTCACCTCGTAAGTCTTTCTGCACCCTTTTTGCCTCTTTCTGCACCTCTGTTACGTCTTTATGCCCTTCTCTTCCTTCTTTCTGCACCTCTCTTGCATCTTTCTGCACCTCACTTGCCTCTTTCAGCACCTCTGTTGTTTTTTTCTGCAGATCACTTGCCTTTTTCTGTACCTCTCTTTTCTCTTTCTGTACATCTCTTGCCTCTTTCTGCACCCCTGTTCCCTCTTTCTGCACCTTTCCTGCCTGTTTCTGCACCTCTCCTGCCTCTTTCTGTACCTCTGTTGCCTCTTTCTTCATTTTTCTTGCCTCTTTCTGCACCACTCATGCCTCTTTCTGCACTTCACTTTTGCCTCTTTCAGCACCTCTGTTGCTTTTTTCTGCAGATCTCTTGCCTCTTTCTGTACCTCACTTGCCTCTTTCAGCACCTCTGTTGCTTTTTTCTGCAGATCTCTTGCCTCTTTCTGCAACCCTCTTTTCTCTCTCTGCACCTCTCTTGCCTCTTTCTGCACCCCTGTTCCCTCTTTCTACACCTTTCCTGCCTGTTTCTATACCTCTCTTGCCTCTTTCTGTACCTCTGTTGCTTCTTTCTGCACCCCTCCTGCCTCTTTCTGCACCACTCTTCCCTATTTGTGCAACTCTCTTGCCTCTTTCTACACCTCTCTTCCCTCTTTCTGCACCACTCTTGCCTCTTTCTGTACATCTGTTCCTTCTTTCTGCACTTCTCTTGCCTCTTTCTGCACCCTTCATGCCTCCTTATGCACCTCTGTTGCTTCTTTCTGCACTTCTCTAGGTACTTTCTGTTCTGCTCTTGCCTCTTTCTGCAACCCTCTTGCCTCTTTGAGCACCTCTTTTGCTTCTTTCTGCACATCTCTTGCCTCTTTCTGCACCTCACTTGCCTCTTTCAGCACCTCTGTTGCTTTTTTCTGCAGATCTCTTGCCTCTTTCAGCACCTCACTTGCCTCTTTCAGCACCTCACTTGCTTTTTATGCAGATCTCTTGCCTCTTTCTGCACCCCTCTTTTCTCTTTCTGCACATCGATTGCCTCTTTCTGCACCCCGGTTCCCTGTTTCTGCACCTTTCCTGCCTGTTTCTGCACATCTCTTGCCTCTTTCTGTACCTCTGTTGCCTCTTTCTGCACATCTCTTGCTCTTTCTGCACCCTTCGCGCCTCTTTCAGCTCCTCTGTTGGTTCTTTCTGCACTGCTCTTGCTTCTTTCTGTACTTAACTTGCCTCTTTCTGCACTTCTCTTGCTTCTTTCTGCACCTCGGTTGCCTCTTTCTGCATTTCACTTGCTTCTTTTTGCACCCCTCCTGCCTCTTTCTGCACCCCTCTTCCCTATTTGTCCAGTTCCCTTGCCTCTTTCTACATCTCTCTTCCCTCTTTCTGCACCACTCTTGCCTCTTTCTGTACCTCTGTTGCTTCTTTCTGCACTTCTCTTGCCTCTTTCTGCACCCTTCGTTTCTCTTTAAGCACCTCTGTTGATTCTTTCTGCACCCCTCTGCCTTCTTTCTGCACCCCTCATGCCTCCTTCTGCATCTCTGTTGCTTCTTTCTGCACTTCTCTTGGTTCTTTCTGCACTGCTCTTGCCTCTTTCTGCATCCCTCTTGCCTCTTTGAGCACCTCTTTTGCTTCTTTCTGCACATTTCTTGCCTCTTTCTGCACCCTTTGTGCCTCTTTCAGCACCTCTGTTGCTTCTTTCTGCACTTCTCTTCCTTCTTTCTGCACCCCTCTTGCCTCTTTCTGCACTTCTGTTACTTCTTTCTGCACTTCTATTGCCTCTTTCTGCACCTCTCTTGCTTCTTTCTGCACCTCACTTGCCTCTTTTAGCACCTCTGTTGCTTTTTTCTGCAGATCTCTTGCCTCTTTCTGCAGATCTCTTGCCTCTTTCTGCTCCTCACTTGCCTCTTTCAGCACCTCTGTTGGTTTTTTCTGCAGATCTCTTGCCTCTTTCTGCACCCCTCTTTTCTCTTTCTGCACCACTCTTGCCTCTTTCTGCACCCCTGTTCCCTGTTTCTGCACCTTTCCTGCCTGTTTCTGCACATCTCTTGCCTCTTTCTGTACCTCTGTTGCTTCTTTCTGCACTTCTCTTGCCTCTTTCTGTACCCTTCGTGCCTCTTTCAGCACCTCTGTTGCTTATTTCTGCAGATCTCTTGCCTCTTTCTGCACCTCACTTGCCTCTTTCAGCATCTCTGTTGCTTTTTTCTGCAGATCTCTTGCCTCTTTCTGCACCCCTCTTTTCTCTTTCTGTACCTCTCTTGCTTCTTTCTGCACCCCTTGTGCCTCCATCTATACCTCTGTTGCTTCTTTCTGCACTTCTCTTGGTTCTTTCTGCACTGCTCTTACCTCTTTCTGCAACCCTTTTTCCTCTTTGAGAACCTCTTTTCCTTCTTTCTGCACATCTCTTGCCGCTTTCTGCACCCTTTGTGCCTCTTTCAGCACCTCTGTTGCTTTTTTCTGCACTTCTCTTCCTTCTTTCTGCACCCCTCTTGCCTCTTTCTGCTCCTCTGTTGCTTCTTTCTGCACTTCTATTGCCTCTTTCTGAACCTCTCTTGCTTCTTTCTGCACCTCACTTGCCTCTTTCAGCACCTCTGTTGCTTTTTTCTGCAGATCTCTTGCCTCTTTCTGCACCTCACTTGCCTCTTTCAGCATCTCTGTTGCTTTTTTCTGCAGATCTCTTGCCTCTTTCTGCACCCCTCTTTTCTCTTTCTGTACCTCTCTTGCCTCTTTCTGCACCCCGTTCCCTGTTTCTGCACCTTTCCTGCCTGTTTCTGCACATCTCTTGCCTCTTTCTGTACCTCTGTTGCCTCTTTCTGCACTTCTCTTGCTCTTTCTGCACCCTTCGCACCTCTTTCAGCACCTCTGTTGGTTCTTTCTGCACTGCTCTTGCTTCTTTCTGCACCTCACTTGCCTCTTTCTGCACTTCTCTTGCTTCTCTCTACACCTCTGTTGCTTCTTTCAGCAATACTCTTTCCTCTTTCTGCACTTCGCTTCCTTCTTTCTGAACCCCTCCTGCCTCTTTCTGTACCTCTCTTGCCTCTTTGTACACCACTCCTACCTTTTTCTGCACCCCTTTTGCCTCTTTTTGCACCTCTGTTGGTTCTTTCTGCACTGCTCTTGCTTCTTTCTGCACCTCACTTGCCTCTTTCTGCACTTCTCCTGCTTCTTTCTGCACCTATGTTGCCTCTTTCTGCACTTCTCTTGTTTCTTTCTACACCTCTGTTGCTTCTTTCAGCAATTCTCTTGCCTCTTTCTGCACTTCTCTTCCTTCTTTCAGCACCCCTCCTGCCTCTTTCTGTACCTCTCTTGCCTCTTTGTACACCTCTCCTACCTCTTTCTGCACCCCTCTTGCCTCTTTTTGCACCTCTGTTGGTTCTTTCTGCACTGTTCTTGCTTCTTTCTGCACCTCACTTGCCTCTTTCTGCACATCTCTTGCTTCTTTCTGCACCTCTGTTGCCTCTTTCTGCACTTCACTTGCTTCTTTGTGCACCCCTCCTGCCTCTTTCTGCACCTCTCTTCCCTATTTGTCCAACTCTCTTGCCTCTTTCTATACCTCTCTTCCCTTTTTCTTCACCACTCTTGCCTCTTTCTCTACCTCTGTTGCTTCTTTCTGCACTTCTCTTGCCTCTTTCTGCACCCTTCATGCCTCCTTATGCACCTCTGTTGCTTCTTTCTGCACTTCTCTAGGTACTTTCTGTTCTGCTCTTGCCTCTTTCTGCAACCCTCTTGCCTCTTTGAGCACCTCTTTTGCTTCTTTCTGCACATCTCTTGCCTCTTTCTGCACCTCACTTGCCTCTTTCAGCACCTCTGTTGCTTTTTTCTGCAGATCTCTTGCCTCTTTCAGCACCTCACTTGCCTCTTTCAGCACCTCACTTGCTTTTTTATGCAGATCTCTTGCCTCTTTCTGCACCCCTCTTTTCTCTTTCTGCACATCGATTGCCTCTTTCTGCACCCCGGTTCCCTGTTTCTGCACCTTTCCTGCCTGTTTCTGCACATCTCTTGCCTCTTTCTGTACCTCTGTTGCCTCTTTCTGCACATCTCTTGCTCTTTCTGCACCCTTCGTGCCTCTTTCAGCTCCTCTGTTGGTTCTTTCTGCACTGCTCTTGCTTCTTTCTGTACTTAACTTGCCTCTTTCTGCACTTCTCTTGCTTCTTTCTGCACCTCGGTTGCCTCTTTCTGCATTTCACTTGCTTCTTTTTGCACCCCTCCTGCCTCTTTCTGCACCCCTCTTCCCTATTTGTCCAGTTCCCTTGCCTCTTTCTACATCTCTCTTCCCTCTTTCTGCACCACTCTTGCCTCTTTCTGTACCTCTGTTGCTTCTTTCTGCACTTCTCTTGCCTCTTTCTGCACCCTTCGTTTCTCTTTAAGCACCTCTGTTGCTTCTTTCTGCACCCCTCTGCCTTCTTTCTGCACCCCTCATGCCTCCTTCTGCACCTCTGTTGCTTCTTTCTGCACTTCTCTTGGTTCTTTCTGCACTGCTCTTGCCTCTTTCTGCATCCCTCTTGCCTCTTTGAGCACCTCTTTTGCTTCTTTCTGCACATTTCTTGCCTCTTTCTGCACCCTTTGTGCCTCTTTCAGCACCTCTGTTGCTTCTTTCTGCACTTCTCTTCCTTCTTTCTGCACCCCTCTTGCCTCTTTCTGCACCTCTGTTACTTCTTTCTGCACTTCTATTGCCTCTTTCTGCACCTCTCTTGCTTCTTTCTGCACCTCACTTGCCTCTTTTAGCAACTCTGTTGCTTTTTTCTGCAGATCTCTTGCCTCTTTCTGCTCCTCACTTGCCTCTTTCAGCACCTCTGTTGGTTTTTTCTGCAGATCTCTTGCCTCTTTCTGCACCCCTCTTTTCTCTTTCTGCACCACTCTTGCCTCTTTCTGCACCCCTGTTCCCTGTTTCTGCACCTTTCCTGCCTGTTTCTGCACATCTCTTGCCTCTTTCTGTACCTCTGTTGCTTCTTTCTGCACTTCTCTTGCCTCTTTCTGTACCCTTCGTGCCTCTTTCAGCACCTCTGTTGCTTATTTCTGCACTCCACTTCCTTCTTTCTGCACCCCTTGTGCCTCCATCTACACCTCTGTTGCTTCTTTCTGCACTTCTCTTGGTTCTTTCTGCACTGCTCTTACCTCTTTCTGCAACCCTTTTTCCTCTTTGAGAACCTCTTTTCCTTCTTTCTGCACATCTCTTGCCGCTTTCTGCACCCTTTGTGCCTCTTTCAGCACCTCTGTTGCTTTTTCTGCACTTCTCTTCCTTCTTTCTGCACCCCTCTTGCCTCTTTCTGCTCCTCTGTTGCTTCTTTCTGCACTTCTATTGCCTCTTTCTGAACCTCTCTTGCTTCTTTCTGCACCTCACTTGCCTCTTTCAGCACCTCTGTTGCTTTTTCTGCAGATCTCTTGCCTCTTTCTGCACCTCACTTGCCTCTTTCAGCATCTCTGTTGCTTTTTTCTGCAGATCTCTTGCCTCTTTCTGCACCCCTCTTTTCTCTTTCTGTACCTCTCTTGCCTCTTTCTGTACCCCGTTCCCTGTTTCTGCACCTTTCCTGCCTGTTTCTGCACATCTCTTGCCTCTTTCTGTACCTCTGTTTCCTCTTTCTGCACTTCTCTTGCTCTTTCTGCACCCTTCGCACCTCTTTCAGCACCTCTGTTGGTTCTTTCTGCACTGCTCTTGCTTCTTTCTGCACCTCACTTGCCTCTTTCTGCACTTCTCTTGCTTCTTTCTACACCTCTGTTGCTTCTTTCAGCAATACTCTTTCCTCTTTCTGCACTTCGCTTCCTTCTTTCTGAACCCCTCCTGCCTCTTTCTGTACCTCTCTTGCCTCTTTGTACACCACTCCTACCTTTTTCTGCACCCTTTTGCCTCTTTTTGCACCTCTGTTGGTTCTTTCTGTACTGCTCTTGCTTCTTTCTGCACCTCACTTGCCTCTTTCTGCACTTCTCCTGCTTCTTTCTGCACCTCTGTTGCCTCTTTCTGCACTTCTCTTGTTTCTTTCTACACCTCTGTTGCTTCTTTCAGCAATTCTCTTGCCTCTTTCTGCACTTCTCTTCCTTCTTTCAGCACCCCTCCTGCCTCTTTCTGTACCTCTCTTGCCTCTTTGTACACCTCTCCTACCTCTTTCTGCACCCCTCTTGCCTCTTTTTGCACCTCTGTTGGTTCTTTCTGCACTGCTCTTGCTTCTTTCTGCACCTCACTTGCCTCTTTCTGCACATCTCTTGCTTCTTTCTGCACCTCTGTTGCCTCTTTCTGCACTTCACTTGCTTCTTTGTGCACCCCTCCTGCCTCTTTCTGCACCTCTCTTCCCTATTTGTCCAACTCTCTTGCCTCTTTCTATACCTCTCTTCCCTTTTTCTTCACCACTCTTGCCTCTTTCTCTACCTCTGTTGCTTCTTTCTGCTCTTCTCTTGCCTCTTTCTGCTCCCTTCGTGCCTCTTTCAACACCTCTGTTGCTTCTTTCTGCACGCCTCTTTCTATACCTCTCTTCCCTCTTTCTTCACCACTCTTGCCTCTTTCTCTACCTCTGTTGCTTCTTTCTGCACATCTCTTCCTTCTTTCTGCACCCCTCGTGCCTCCTTCTGCACCTCCATTGCTTCTTTCTGCACTTATCTTCCTTCTTTCTGCACCCCTCTTGCCTCTTTCTGCACCTCTGTTGCTTCTTTCTGCACTTCTATTGCCCCTTTCTGTACCTCTCTTTCTTCTTTCTGCACCTCACTTGCCTCTTTCAGCACCTCTGTTGCTTTTTTCTGCAGATCTCTTGCCTCTTTCTGCACCTCACTTACCTCTATCAGAACATCTGTTTCTTTTTTCTCTTTCAGCACCTCTGTTGGTTCTTTCTGCACTGCTCTTGCTTCTTTCTGCACCTCACTTGCTTCTTTCTACACCTCTGTTGCTTCTTTCAGCAATTCTTTTGCCTCTTTCTACACTTCTCTTCCTTCTTTCTGCATCCCTCCTGCCTCTTTCTGTACCTCTCTTGCTTCTTTGTGCATCTTTCCTACCTCTTTCTGCACCCCTCTTGCCTCTTTTTGCACCTCTGTTGGTTCTTTCTGCACTGCTCTTGCTTCTTTCTGCACCTCTCTTGCCTCTTTCTGTAGTTCTCTTGCCTCCTTCTGTACCTCACTTGCCTCTTTCTGCACTTCTATTGCCTCTTTCTACACCTCTCTTTCTGTACCTCACTCTCTTCTTTCTGTGCCCATATTCCCTCTTTCTGTACCCATCTTCCCTCTTTCTGTACCTCTCTTGCCTCTGTCTGCATACCTGTCCCTCTTTCTGCACCCTGTTTGCTTCTTTCTGCAGTTCTCTTGCCGCCTTCTGCACCTCACTTGCCTCTTTCTGCACTTCTATTGCCTCTTTCTGCACCTCTCTTTTGCTTCTTTCTGCACCTCTGTTGTCTCTTTCTGCACTTGTCTTCCCTCTTTCTGCACCTCTCTAGCTTCTTTCTGGACTTCTCTTGCTTCTTTCTGCACCTCTCTTGCTTCTTTCTGCACCCTTCTTCCCTTTTTTGCATCCCTCTTGCCTCTCTCTGCTGTTCTCTTGCCTCTTTCTGCACCTCTCTTGCCTCTTTCTGCACGTCACTTGCCTCTTTCTGCACTTCTCTTGCTTCTTTCCACACCTCTGTTGCTTCTTTCATCAATTCTCTTTCCTCTTTCTGCAGTTCTCCTGCTTGTTTCTACACCTCTCTTGCCTCTTTTTGCACCTCTGTTGGTACTTTCTGCACTGCTCTTGCTTCTTTCTGCACCTCTCTTGCCTCTTTCTGCAGTTCTCTTTCCTCCTTCTGTACCTCACTTGCCTCTTTCTGCACTTCTATTGCCTCTTTCTGCACCTCTCTTGCCTCTTTCTGAACCTCACTCTCTTCTTTCTGTACCCATCTTCCCTCTTTCTGTACCTCTCTTGCCTCTGTCTGCACACCTGTTCCCTCTTTCTGCACCCCTTTTGCCTGTTTCCGCAACTCTCTTCCCTCTTTCTGCAGTTCTCTTGCCTCCTTCTATACCTCACTTGCCTCTTTCTGCACTTCTATTGCCTCTTTCTGCACCTCTCTTGCTTCTTTCTGCACCCCTGTTGTCTCTTTCTGCACTCGTCTTCCCTCTTTCTGCACCGCTCTTGCTTCTTTCTGCACCCTTCTTCCCTTTTTTGCATCCCTCTTGCCTCTTTCTGCTGTTCTCTTGCCATTTTCTACACCTCTCTTGCCTCTTTCTGCACCTCACTAGCCTCTTTCTGCACTTCTCTTGCTTCTTTCCACACCTCTGTTGCTTCTTTCAGCAATTCTCTTGCCTCTTTCTGCCCTTCTCCGGCTTGTTTCTGCACCTCTCTTGCATCTTTCTGCACCCCTTTTTTCTCTTTCTGCACCTCTCCTGCGTCTTTCTGCACCCCTGTTCCCTCTTTCTGCACCTTTCCTGCCTGTTTCTCACCTCTCTTGCATCTTTCTGCACCCCTGTTCCCTCTTTTTGCACCTCACTTGCTTCTTTCTGCACCTCTCTTCCCTCTTTCTGCACCTCACTTTCCTCTTTCTGCATTTCTCTTGCTTCTTTCCACACCTCTGTTGCTTCTTTCAGCAATTCTCTTGCCTCTTTCTGCACTTCTCTTGCATGTTTCTGCAACTCTCTTGCATCTTTCTGCACCTCTGTTGCCTCTTTTTGCACCTCACTTGCTTCTTTCTGCTCCCCTTGTTGTAGGGATTCTGCACATACACAGAGCTATGCACAGGATATTAGGACCTCAGAATATGTTGGTGAGCCAACCATAAACCTTAGCACCTAAAACCCCAACCCGACTAGCTGTAGCGTCTCATTAGCAACAATGCTACCAATGATTAGACAACCCAGAACACGGTATCTCTCTCTCAGGACTCGCAGTAGCAAGAACACCCTTTCATTACTCACTCATACCTGTCCACAACGCGCCTAAGAAGAGACACTGTATAGTTTAAAATGTTTATTTCAACTAACGTGCTCTAAGATACAGTACACGTGCCAGTACTATCAGCATAATGCATAAGGATAATATAAGCAGCATAGTTACAACTCCATAGAATACAAACGGGGAAAGCATTTCATAAAGCAGTGGATATAGGGCTAAATGACCTTACCACCCTCCCCGTGCTAGTAGCTAGTTTATTATAAAAACAGAAGACCTCTGGGCATTGTCAGGCAAACCCTCATACCTCAATATCTAGATGCAAGTTTTACATCATCAGACAAGCACAGCTCTTCTCTCTGGAAAGGTTTTTCTCCAAGTGTCTCTAACAGTGAAAAACACAATATTAAAAGCACACAAATTTCTCCAGGGCAGCTGTACATAGAGTGTTATGTCTAAGTGCGAGGGACTGGCCAAATCAGCAGGAACAAGGGACGTTGTTTTTCGACCTTGTACTTGGTGTGCAGACGTAGCCCAAAAGGGAACAGGAGAAAAGGTGAAAGATAGAAATGCAGACAGTGCTAAAATAGCCGGGCAGAAGCAGAGGCTTGAAAAACAATGGCACCAAGTAATGTGCGCAAAAAGGCCTCAAGGCAGCCAGGCCTAAGTCAACGTAGCAAGGCAGACCAGGAGGCCACAAACCACACGACACCCTCCCCTGGTCAGTCCACCGTACAAGAAGATGACACAGTTCAAATAAATGGAGCAGAACAGAAACGCACGTCGTGAAGCGATCCCCAGGAAGGGCAACGAAGGGGAGATGAAAAAAAAATAAAAAAATAAATCCAGCGAGGCAGGTTGCAGAAAGCGAAGGCCCTCTCAATCCAATAGAGTGTAAGTGCAGAAAAACGCCACACCTTCCAAGATGACATCATTGAAATCGTCGGAAAAAAGCGACGCCATCCAGTCCAGTAAATCAAAGCTGCAGTTATGTTCCTCGCAAGAGGGAGCAGCGAACAGCATTGCGGGACAACTTGCGTGGTACTCAATATAACTTTGTTGTAGGAGATTCTGAGCAGCCGCCCAGGTATCCCATTGTGCCAAAATCCCCAGTGCAGCCGCACGCGCCATGTAGCTTGCACCGGAACAGTCCAGTTCATGGGCCTCTAAGGGACCCACCAGCAGGACAAAATCTGGTCGAGACAAAGACGCATTGGAGAGGCAATAATCCAAGGACCACGAGAAAGGACATCTGATGCAAGACATCACAGGTTGCACGCAAGTGAAATACGCAAAGCGGAAAGAAAGTGTATAGGACACACTCAGTGTCGTCAACGGCAGGACGCCGAAGCCAGCGAGGATGCGTTCACGGAGCATTTGGAGCCGACCTGGGTCGAGAAGGGCCCATGGTGGTGCAGCCATTGCGTAGTAAACAGACCAACAGCAGGACACCAGCCGCCAAGGTGAGGATCAGTGGAAAGCCACCAAAGACGCTGGAAAAGATGGAATGAATAAAAGCCGGTATTACACCAAAAATAGTTTGAAAAGAGGTCACAAGGCCAGAGCCCACAACTTTAAAAAAGTGCACCAGACCTTCAGTGCGGGACGCATTAAAAACACGGTGAATCAGTTCACCGAAATGTTGTGGGAGGTTAGTGTTCAAAAGGGCCTGTATTTAACTGTGGGTACTTGCCACCTGGAGAATGAATGTCTCCCGGGCAGATGTGAGCATAACCTCCTGGTTCAATAATAGTGCCTTTATTCTGATCAATTTATTGAAATCCGCCCTCAGAGTAGGAATGGAAGGCCAAACAGAACTATCTATGATGTCGTGCGGGGGAGGAAAAAGCACATTTTTGCAGCAGACAACCCTGTGTGAAACTGTTACAATATAGGGTATGCCGGCCAGCATGCCACAGCAGTCTTGGTTATTCAAAAGCAGATAGCTACCATTTGCAAGCACAGTGAAAGTAGGAGAAATAGCAGGAGCAGGAATGCCCTTCAATACACAAGCAAGATTCGGACCTGAAACGTTACAAGCCCCATGCAATTTAATGTGTTTGCAAACAAGGGAATGGCCCACAGTTGAATCGCATGACTCCCCCGTGAGAAAAACCTCCCTTCCGTCTCTAAGGCATTTGAACATGAAAGGCAGGGACCAAAGTTCATGCAGGAAAAAGGTAAAGCGATAACCCCCTGTACTTGCCACACAGCAGAATCCAATTCTGCAACAGAGAATGGTAAGGGCTTTATTTTTTCGATATGTAAAAGAGTGTATGCTGCATCTTTCATGGACATGAATCGCTGTTTCACAGTTAAATTAAAAGGTAAGAACAAGGCAGAGGTGTTCAAAAATTGCCAAGGAACTTTCCCCATTTTAAGTGTTTCAAAGTCCATGCAAACTGCATTACAGAACGCAATTGATTTTGACCATTATATATCACAGAAACATCATCTTGTACTATATCAACAACAGAGGAAATAATATTCTCTAATGTGTAAATGCGGGAAGACAGGGTATTAATACTATTGTCAACAACAGCAAGCACCTTTTCCAAATTTGCCTGATCGATTTCCCGCAGACGGGAAGCAGCTTCAATTTGCGAAAGCTTCCAGAGTTCATTATAAGTTTCATAAATGAATCTCTTAGGTCGAGGGCCACGAGGCCCCAGAACAAAATCGGACAGATCTATGTTGCCTGATAGGAGGGACAAATGTTGTTTAACAGAATCTAAAGAAGAGTGCTGCAACCACTGTTTACACAATTTACCAACAGAATACGTTGTAACAGTACGAGAGTCAGAAAACTGTGGATCTGGCCGAACTTGTTTGTAGCCAGGTTCTGTGTTATGAAAACGCAGCTGGCAGGCATTAGATGCAATGGGCCAAGCCAACCAGGGTGACTGAACAAACGTAGAGACATTAAACGAATTGTTCTGAAACAAAACCTGCAATTCGGTAAGGGACATATTAAAGTACAAGCTTTTGTTGGGCGTGGAAGACAAGACAGGAAAGGATGGTGCATTCAATTGTTTGGACGTAGCCAAACCCCAACATGTCGTTTGATAGATGGTCTGATTTAAAAATAGAATTTGAGCTGGGATGAGGCAAGCACTGTGCAAGGCTTCTGTGCCCTGCACCTGCCATGCTTTGGAGCCCCAAATAGATTTTAAATCTATGGTGTCACACCAGTGTTCATACCCACCCACAGCCAAGGTGCTTAAAAAGGAGCCTGAATATAGCAATTTTGTATGGGGCAACATGATTTTCTGTGTAGATGAAGTGTTTAACTTAAAGAAATAGGACCCAGGGTTCGATCTGTTAAAATCGGTAAAATAAGTAAACTTATTTCTAAGAGTTTGGGAGCTACCTGGCAAAGGAGTTGGACAATGTTCCCATTGGGTGTAATTAAAAAGACCCCGAAGGGTACTGGGTTTATGGACAAAATGGTTGCCCCAATGCTGGTAACAATACAAATCAGCATAACCGGCAGAATTCATGTACAGATCTTCAGCATGAAAAGCAGCATAATATTTTAAATCAGTAAATAATGCTTCAACTGTATGCACATCCCAATCGTCAGAATGAATATTGCTTTTTACAACATCACCCATTGAAACACGAAGGACATTTGGTACATTAATAATTTCGGTCGGTCCATGAATTTGGAAGTTTACCGCATCCCAAACGATGCAACTGGAAAAGCCGAAATGTTCACAAAAGTGTGGTCTCGCTTCATGATGTGAGATGAAGAATGTGGAGCCAAAGTTCCAGTGACAGAGTTCACCTCAGAGCGTTCTGGCAAATAGTGTCCATTGATGAGCAGAAAAAACACGGTGACAAAGCCAATAGACATGAACAAAAAAATCAGGAAAAGTACCAACCAGATGTATGTCCATGGGGGGATCAAAAAATTGTCTCTGAACCAGGATACAAAAATACTGAATTTGGATGGGACAAGTGACGAAGTGGAATCCGAGTCAAAAGAATAACTTGTTGGGTTCAGTGGCATTGTTGGTAGATGAGCCACGGACTCGTTTGCGGGATAGGTATACTCAGACTCGTCGTTGCAGGGAGTCCGGGTAGTCGAGTAAGCGATCAGGCAAATCTACCATCTCGATGGCAACATCAGTGACCGTTCGGGCAGGAGAGCCACAAACATTCGTCTGGGAAATAACAGGACAAGAGACCGCTGGTGTAACACTATTCAGGATCGGCCAGATGTTGTAGCTTGACATTTTCCACTGAGATGTATCTGTTCTCTTTGCGACCAGGAAGCGGTGGTAAGATGACTGTACGAGTTCCCTTCAAGCCCAGGACTGGAACTGGTGCACGATAAGAGGGGCCGAATTCTTTTTTGTTCTCCACCTTCTCTCGAACCAGATCTCCAATCTTCGGAAGCCAGCCGGCAACCGGAATCTGCAGCGCAGCGTCTGTGGCTGAAGGTAAATGTGCGATTGCAAGTTTGTCTGGGGCTTCTTGTAAGTCCTGTAACATAGTACAATGGTTATCTACATCAAAGATGGCGGATTGTGCCGCCATGTCTAGACCATCAAGGTCAGGCACAAACATTCTTATGCCAAAGAGCATTTCATATGGGGTTCGCCCACCCAGAGGTCTTCTAGGGAGATTATTAAGTGCACGTTGTACGGTATACAAGTGGGCCAGCCAGTTCCTGCCAGTACCAAAGACTCTAGCTGTCAAGGATTGCTTTAAGTCACGGTTCATTCGTTCAACAATCGAATTGCCCTCAGGCCGATATGGTGACGAAAATTTCACCCGCACCCCCAGTGAACCCATTGCGTCCTTGTAAGCCTTAGAGGCAAACGCTGGACCTTGGTAAGAATGGAAGGTGCCGTAGGCGAAAATTCCCACAAAGACACGCAAATCCCTTATGACATTTCGAGCGTCAGCACTTCGTTGTGGCCAAACCCAGATGAAACGTGTGCACGAATCCACTGCAACTAAGATATATTTATATGCAGTGTCTGAAGAGAATGGACTGCAGTGATCCAGGTAAACACACCCAAAAGGTCTGTTAGAAATGCAGAGCGGGGTCTGTGGTGGCCGTGTAACCGTGGAAGGCTTAATATGCTGACAAACGTCACAAGAAAGCACATAAGTACGGGTTTGTTTGTATAAACCACGCCACCAGTAACGCTGCTGCAAGATGGAAACTGTCGCAGACACCCCAGCATGAGCCGAAGCCATGCCTTCGTGTGCTGCAGTAATCAAGGAAAGTCTGCGGTCCGCGTTAGGAATCAGCCGATCCCCAACGTCTGGAATCCTTACGTAAGGAGCCTGTTTGGGACTTAACTGATAAGGGTATTTGGAAGGGAAACCCCTAGGGTAATTAGCACCTTCCTTTGTCGCAGCAATAGCTGCTAGAATATCAGAATCTATTTTAGACATGGATCTGGTAACTGCTGCGACTGAGCACGTGGCTACTGCTGATTTGGCAGCTCCTTCTGCCAAACCGTTACCGACAGCGTGTGCGCCCACACGCTGGTGGCCAAGGGTGTGAACCACCTGTGTGAGGGGCAGACGCTGTTGCAAATCTGCCACTCGAACCCAAAGCATTTTATGCTTGATTGTGCTGCCTTCTGCGTCTCTGTAGTCATTTTGCGACCAAAAGAACAGATTGTCATTGTAAGACTGAACACAGTAATAAGAATCACATACAACTAGAGTGGTCACATCCGGATTAGCGAACTCAAGTGCGAGCACCAATGCGCGCAGCTCGGCCAATTGTGCAGTACTGTCTCCTAGTGCCTGTGTATGCACTACAGTTGATTTGAACTTTCCGTTCACAAAGGTACCTGCAACAATAGCACATGCGGCTGAATAAGCATGCTTGGAACCCGTGGCCGGTTGTGCCGAACCATCGGTATAAATAACACATTCGTATTCCTCAAGCGGTAGCAAGGACAAAGGAGGAGGATGAACGAATTCATACTGTAAAAACTCCTGAGTCTGAAGAGAAGAATCAAAGATAAAAGTGACATCCGGAGACGTCAAAGATGTTGCCCATTGTATCCAACGGGGGTGCAAAGCTTTAGAGTTCGGAACACTTGCTTTAGTCACTGCCTCTAGGGCAGGATATGGAGTTACCACCAGAATTTGCTTTCCCTGTGCCAGTGCGCGTTCCTTTAGAATCGCCATTTGCACTGCAGTCAAAACTTTCTCCACAGATGAAAAACGCATTTCTGCGGAAGTGTAAAGATGTGACTTGTATGCGATGGGTACTGTGTCACCTTCGTTAAAGGTTAAGTACGTGAAACCCACTGCCCCTGGAATCATTCTAATCACCAGGTTTGTGTGGTTGTCATGAGTCAACAAGAATTTAGACTCAAGAAGGTCTGTCTGCAAAGACTGCAGAATGGAGGAATGCTCCGGAAGCCAGCATTACTTCGAAAAGTTAGGTTGTATCAAGGCATAAAGTGGCTTGATACGCTGGGCATATTCGGGAATGTAAGTACGCCCGAAGTTCAGAAAACCCAGTAAAGACTGAAGTTTCTTCAGAGTAGTAGGAGGGCACAGAAGTGCACATTTCTCTAGGAAATGGGGGCTAAGCCCTTACCTTCATTGTTGAGCTCATAGCCCAAAAACAAAACGGTAAATTCAGCAATGTGAGATTTGGCAAAGTTAAACTTAGTAACCTAGAACCGCAAATTCTAAAATAATGCGGTCCACTCGGGAAAGATGCGGGAATAATTCGTCGTCTGTCAGATAGATATCATCGACGTACGAACATGCATCTGGGTCTATGCCGTCTAACAAAGAGACAACACGGGCAGCGAATACGCCTGGACTGTTCTTGTAGCCCATAGGTAAACGCCGGAATTTGAATAATTTACCACCGGAGGTAAAAGCGCTCCATTGGCTACTCTCCGGGGCTAAGTTGTGCGGGTAGAATCCATTGGATAGGTCAAGTGTAGTTTTATATTTCTTACGAACAAGACTGTCTACAAGCGCAGAACTATGGGTGTTTTGTACCGCAAAGGTCCGACAATGAGAGTTCAAATGTCGGTAATCCAAAACTAAGCGGTACGATCCATCGGGTTTAGAAACCGCGAAAAGGGGATTATTCATAGGTGACACGCATGTTTCAATCACTCCCTGATATTCTAACTGGGTCAGAATTTCGGAAACGGGACCTTTAGCTTCCCGTTTGATGGGATATTGGGGTTGTGGCTGTGGTAGGGACTGCAGAGGTATTTCATGGGGGGGGAGTCTTCATCCCAGCCCACGTGGTTGCGGTATAACGCTGGAGCCAGGGACACAGCCCACTCAGCTGCAAGAGCCTCCGCTTTGTCCTTTGGGACATGACGAGAAAAGCTCGGAAGGATTACCTCCTCCCCTTTATGCGCAGCAAGTACGAATGGGGGCGGCCAATCCGCCTCTGCTAACAAAATGTTGTACGAAGAGGTCAGATTTTCCCCAAAAATCCCTTTAATTACACGCTGTATGTCACCTTCAATTTGAATGACAATATTATATAGTCTGTCAGGGGGTGCCACTCTGGTATCTGCTGTCTCGACAGTAATGAATGTTTCAGTTGCTGTCGCCTCCACATGAGGACGTAGCGCCTCCCGCACTATGGTAACTTCCGCGGCGCTGTCTAGGAGTGTCACTGCCCACGTCCAATTCAGGAGTCTCGTTCTCACCGTCTGTGGCATATCTCGCTGTTACAGCGGCAACCATCTTCTTCTGAAACTGTGGGACGCCCAGCGTTGAAATTCTTCTGCTTTCCCTCTGACCTGTTGTCGAGGTTGGTCTCATCCCTGTGGAGCCTCTCGACCCCTTCCTCTATCCTGGCGATCTCCTCCACCAACCTGCGAAGGTGTTGGTGCCTGTGAAGAACGAGGAGAACGCGAATCAGGGACTTGAAATCTCTCTGGAGATTTAATTCTCGCCCTATCGCGCAAATCATATGTGCGTTCAGAAGAGATGGAAACCGGGGATGCGCCTCGCGACGCCGGTTTCTTCTGTTGCTTACCCTGTTTTTTCAACCTCCACCTCTTTTTAGTAAAAACTGGTTTCTCATCTTTCTCAGATTGAGTTTTTGGTTGTTGTTGCGATTGTGTTTGCGATTTAGCAAAAGGCTTAACTCCCAGGCTATTGCGACCAATGGTTTTGTAAGCCTGAGCAATAATTTTCAGTAATTCGCGCGGCTTGTCCGGATCTGGGACCAAAGCCAAAGCATTAGCTACTTGAAAGTTAACTGCATCGCCCTTGACAATCGCAAGGATCAAATCAGCCACTACGTCGAACACTCCCAGCAGTCTCATCCCTAATTCCACAGCCGCTTCAGGGCCATGTTCATCCTGCACACGTTTGATTACAGATGGGAGAACCGTCATGGAAGGAGTGCCGAAACACTTCGCATATACTGCTGCGAATACCCTACCCCAGTTGTTACATTCTGTCAACTCGGGGATTAAGTCTTTTGGCAAACTAATTGTCAGAATTCTGTGTTTTTCCACGGGAGAGGTATTTGGAAAAACTGCCTCCAGCTGGTCAAATTTTTCAGCAAGCCAATAAGGAAAATCATCCTTATTTTGTGGGCGCTTGCCCATCATCGAATTCACCATGACAGGACTTATGGTCACACCGCCTGCACCAGCTGGATGGGCTGCAACTCCAGGTGGGGCTCCCTGGATGTTGCCTGTAACGTATTGTACTAAAGCTCTATGTACTCGTATCAAAGACGAATGCATATTACGCAGTTCAGTGACTGCCACCGTCATATAACGCGGATGTGGGGTATACCCGGCCAAGACAGGCCAAGTGGCCCCATCAATTGATAAGGGGCCTAAACGAACCGCGGTAACCGGTTGGGGAGGGCGCCATCAAACCAAACACGGTGTTGCCAAGCCGTGAGCGGTACTTCAAGATTCCTATACAGTCTATAGTGATTAGGAACAACGGTGGCTTCATATTCATGGAACATATTATCAGTCCCATCCACCGCCGGAAAGGTGACACAAGAGTAAAACACCTCAAAGTGGTAAGCTGGATCTGCTTGTACCACAAAGATCAGCTCGACACCCGCGTCAGGCACTCCATACACTGTTAAGTGAACCCGGAGCGCTGCGTGGCTATGTGCCGCAATTTGAACAGCCATTTCAGGCTAAAAGTTCTCGACAACCTAATGTGAGGCAGCACAATAGAGGGTATTCTTTAAAAAACCTTTTAACAACTTCAAGCTTGAATGAACCTATAAAAACGTCAATATAGGAGGTATCACCGTCACACACGCTTCCGGAAGCGTCTGCGAAGGGAGTTGTGGACAAGCACAAGTACTACTCAAGCGTCTCGCAGATAAGCAGCCCACTCGTTGGTTGCGCCATGTTGTAGGGATTCTGCACATACACAGAGCTATGCACAGGATATTAGGACCTCGGAATATGGTGGTGAGCCAACCGTAAACATTAGCACCTAAAACCCCAACCTGACTAGCTGTAGCGTCTCATTAGCAACAATGCTACCAATGATTAGACAACCCAGAACACAGTATCTCTCTCTCAGGACTCGCAGTAGCAAGAACACCCTTTCATTACTCACTGATACCTGTCCACAACGCGCGTAAGAAGAGACACTGTATAGTTTAAAATGTTTATTTCAACTAACGTGCTCTAAGATACAGTACACGTGCCAGTACTATCAGCATAATGCATAAGGATAATATAAGCAGCATAGTTACAACTCCATAGAATACAAACGGGGAAAGCATTTCATAAAGCAGTGGATATAGGGCTACATGACCTTACCACCCTCCCTGTGCTAGTAGCTAGTTTATTATAAAAACAGAAGACCTCTGGGCATTGTCAGGCGAACCCTCATACCTCAATATCTAGATGCAAGTTTTACATCATCAGACAAGCACAGCTCTTCTCTCTGGAAAGGTTTTTCTCCAAGTGTCTCTCTCTAACAGTGAAAAACACAATATTAAAAGCACACAAATTTCTCCAGGGCAGCTGTACATAGAGTGTTATGTCTAAGTGCGAGGGACTGGCCAAATCAGCAGGAACAAGGGACGTTGTTTTTCGACCTTGTACATGGTGTGCAGACATAGCCCAAAAGGGAACAGGAGAAAAGGTGAAAGATAGAAATGCAGACAGTGCTAAAATAGCCGGGCAGAAGCAGAGGCTTGAAAAACAACGGCACCAAGTAATGTGCGCAAAAAGGCCTCATGGCAGCCAGGCCTAAGTCAACGTAGCAAGGCAGACCAGGAGGCCACAAACCACACAACACCCTCTTGCCTATTTGTGCACCCCTTTTTTTCATTCTGTACCTCTCTTGCGTCTTTCTGCACCCCTGTTCCCTCTTTCTGCACCTTTCCTGCCTATTTCTGCACCCCTGTTCCCTCTTTCTGCACATTTCCTGCCTGTTTCTGCACCTCTCTTGTGTCTTTCTGCACCCCTGTTCCCTCTTTCTGTACCTCTCTTGCCTCTGTCTGCACACATGTTCCCTCTTTCTGCACCCCTTTTGCCTGTTTCTGCAACTCTCTTGCCTATTTCTGCAGTTATCTTGCCTCCTTCTGCACCTCACTAGTCTCTTTTTGCACCCTTGTTCCCTTTCTGCACCTTTCCTACCTGTTTCTGCACCTCTCTTGCTTCTTTCTGCACCTCTCTTGCCTCTTTTGGCACCTCTGTTGCTTCTTTCTGTACTTCTCTTTCTGCATCTCTGACTTAGAGGTAGTTTTAATCCTGCTGCCCTATTATGTTCTAGGGCCTTACAGGGGAGGTCATGCCAATCACAGGGGTACCCCAATACATAGTGTACCCTAGTGTATGTAGGTGTTTTCACTGTTTTCTAAGTGTCTTTCATCATAGCACTGGCTCTGGGCCTTGTTAGTCAGAGTCAGTTACCACCAGTACCAGTCAGCAAAAAGTTGGGGGCACATGATGACTTTGCAACAAGGCCTCTTTTTGCACTTCTGTTGGTACTTTCTGCATATCTGTGGCTTCTTTCTGAACTTTTCTTTGTCTTTCTGGACTTCTGTTGCCTCTTTCTGCATTTCTCTTCTTTCTGCGCCTTTCTTCCTCTTTCTGCACATGTTCTACCTCTGTAGGCTTAGTTAGAAGTTAGCATTTAAAAAACCTTAGAAATTCACTGAAAAAACCATAGGTTTCAGGGACGTTATAGTTAGAAATTAGCATTTAAAAAACCTTTGAAATTCACTGAAAAAAACCATAGGTTTCAGACATGTTATAGTTAGGAATTAGCATTTAAAAAACCTTTGAAATTCACTGAAAAAAACCATAGGTTTCAGGCACGTTATAGTTAGAAATTAGCATTTAAAAAACCTTACAAATTCACTGAAAAAACCATAGGTTTCAGGGATGTTATAGTTAGTTGGACATTGAACTCGTACAAAACCCGTGAAATTCCCCCGTTATAGTTAGTTCAGCTAACTATAACTCGCGCCCCCGCAATGCACTGCTGATGACGTCACATATTACATCACTCATGACATGGTCAGTGACATCACTGATGACATCACTGATGACATCATCCACGTGATAATCTGATGCACCTCCTCACACCCTAATATAACCTTTGATACACCCACTCTAAATTACAGACTGCCATTCGCAAATCCATAGACACTCCAACACCAATAACTACATACCCACTCACTGATTCTTAGGTCTACACACACATCCACTCACTCACCCGTACAGTCATTCATACTTACGGTCACTCAGTACAGGACTATCATATGCACTCATACTCCTATATAGACACTCAAACACCGCCACTCATCCATAGAGGTACTCACACACCTAGTCAGTCATGCAAATAATTAAACACACTGCCATTTACTCACCTATACACTTATACACACACCACCTCACTTACTCATACAAATACTAGCATATTCTTACGTTCTTATACAATCACTGATACAAGCACACACTCATCCATACAGTCACTCTCACAATCACACACTCTCACTTATAGCTATTTATATACTCCAATACACATATATACTGCCTTTCACATATGTAGTTACTCACACATGTACCACTGGGACATACATTCACTCACTAACACACTCTTACACACACTTACCCACCCATACAGTCTATCACAGATGCACTCTTGAAACCATCCACCCAGTGAATCACCCACTCATACATCTATGCACAGAGTCGCACACACCCCACCCACACAAACACTCAGGCACCCATACAGATACTCAGACAACCAATCAATAACTCATATAGACACTCATGTAGCTATTCACAAACCCATGCAGCCACTTACACAGCAACAGACAGACGGATACAGACATTCACCCAGTTTAGTCACTAACCCATGTATTCAGTAAGATACGTTTAATCACTCACTTATAGAGTTAGTCACGCACCTACTAAATTATCCATACAGACACTTATACACCCACTCATTCTTCAATACGCCTTTCCCTATATATATTAAAAATATTTAAACTTTACAGAAACACACAGTCACTGGATGATGTCATCAGTGATGTCATTTGAGATGTCATCAGTGATGTCATCAGTGATGTCACTGACCATGTCAAGAGTGATGTAATATGTGACGTCATCAGCAGTGCATTGCGGGGCGCGAGTTATAGTTAGCTGAACTAACTATAACGGGGGAATTTCACGGGTTTTGTACGAGTGCAATGTCCAACTAACTATAACTGTCCCTAAAACCTATGGTTTTTTCTGTGAATATATATATATACACACATATTACCTACTGGCGGTCGCCAGTAGGTAGTTATAGTTAGAACCTAGTTTCCATAGGAAATGCGTTTTTTGTTTTGCCAATAACTTTGGCACCGTTTGACGAATCTTTGCGAAATTCTCCCAAAAAATGTTTCATCCAGGTCAGCTCATATCCTGAAAGTTTGGGGGTGATTTGTCAAGTGGGGGCTGAGAAAAAAGGGGGGTCCCAAAAAGTGTTTTCTCCATGTTAATTTCCATAGGAAATTTTAACCAGGGCTACAGCCCGAACTGCTGAACGGAATTACATGAAATTTGGCAAAAAGGTAGCTCTTGATTCAGAAAGCAACCTTTTTTTTTAAATGGTGTAAATCCGTTCAGTAGTTGCTGAGAAATTGAAAAAATAAAAATATCGATATCTAGAGGCGCGGTGGATCCGCGGACCCTCCCGACCACGAGCTTTATTCTAATTGGCTGTCAACACTCCAAACCAGGAAGTGTTGGCATCCATCTTGTGACTCAGTAGAACCGAGTCAGAAGAAAACAGTGAAACAAACGCGAATTTAAATTGGCGGAATTCGTGCTGGGTGCGTGAATCCGGACGAAAAATAATAGAAAACTGAAGCGCGGGCTTCCGCGCTTCATTTAAATGAGGCCCCCGGGTGGACCAGGTCCCCGGGGCATTGCCCAATGTATAGTTTTTAATTGCGGGGGCCCGCGGGGGCCACCGCAGCCCCGGGGACCGCCACATCCCCGGGGCTCTCTTAATGATATGTGGGAGGGCATGCGGCCCTCCCACAGCCCCGGAGACCGCCACCCCCCGGGGCTTGTTTTTTGATGTGTGGGGGGGCACTAAAATGCAAATGACATCACTGATGACATCATCCAGTGACTGAGTGTTTCTATAGAATTTAAATATGTTTTATATATATGCCAAGGTTTATTGAAGAATGAATGGGTGCATAAGTGTCTGGATGGATGATTTAGTTGGTGTGTGACTGACTGTATAAGTGAGTGATTAGTTGTGTCTTACTGAATGCATGTGTTAGTGACTGATACAGACATTCACACAGTTTAGTTTGTCAGTTGGTGTGTAAGAGGTTGCATGGGTTGGTGAGTAGCTAAATGAGGATCTATATGGGTTATTGATTGGTTGTCTGAGTATCTGTATGGGTGCCTGAGTGTCTGTGTGAGTGGGTGGGGGGTGCAACTCTGTGCATAGATGTGTGAGTGGATGATTCACTGGGTGTATGGGTTCAAGAGTGCATCTGTGAAGAGCTGTATGGGTGGGTGAGTGTGTGTATGGGTGTGTTGGTGAGTGAATGGATGCCTCAGAGGTACATGTGTGAGTAACTGCATATGTGAAAGGCAGTATATGTGAGTGTTGAAGTGTATAAATGACTATATGTGAGAGTGAGTGATTGTGAGAGTGGCTGTATGGATCAGTGTGTGCTTGTATTAGTTATTGTAGAAGAGTGTAAGTATGTGTTAGTATATTTTTAAATAAGTGAGGTGGTGTGTGTATAACTGTACAGGTGAGTAAGTGGGAGTGTGATTGATTCTTTGCATGACTGACTAGGTATGTGAGTAACTCTATGAATGAGTGGCGGTGTGTGAGTGTCTGTATAGATATGTGAGTGCATATGATAATGCCGTATGGATGGCTGCCTGCATGTATGAGCGACTGTATGGGTGAATAAGTGGATGTGTGTGTAGACGTAGGAATTAGTAAGTGGGTATGTACTAACTGGTATTGGTGATTTTATGGTTTCGAAAATGATAGTCTGTATTTTAGAGTGGGTGTATCAAGGGTTATATTAGGGTGTGATGAGGTGCATCAGATTTTCACGTGGATGATGTCATCAGTGATGTCGTTTGAGATGTCATCAGTGATGTCACTGACCATGTCATGAATGATGTAATATGTGACGTCATGAGCAGTGCATTGCGGGTTCGCGAGTTATAGTTAGCTCAACTAACTATAACGGTGGAATTTCTACGGTTTTGTAAGCGTGAAATGTCCAGCTAAATATAACGTCCCTGAAACCTATGTTTTTTTCAGTTAATATATATATATATATATATATATATATTACCTACTGGCAGTCGCCAGTAGGTAGTTATAGTTAGGACCTTGTTTCTATTCAATAGCGTTTTTTCTTTTGCCAATATTTTTGGCGCCGATTGACGAATCTTTGCAAAAAAATGTAATGACCAGGTCCGGTCAGCTCCTGTCTTGAAAGTTTTTGGTGTGATTCGTCAAGCCAGGGCCGAGAAAAAAGGGGCGTCCCAAAACGCGTTTTCCCCATGTCAATTTCCATAGGAAATTTAGGAACACGCTACAGCCCGAACTGCTGATCAGAATTACACCAAATTTGGCAAAAAGGTAGCTCTTGGTTCAGAAAGCTCCTTTTTTTTAAATGGTGTAAATCCGTTCAGTAGTTCCTGAGAAATGAAAAAAAAAAAGTTATATATCTGAGCACCGAGGAGGATTCGCGAATCCTCCAGAGCACGAGCTTAATTCTGATTGGCTGCCAACACTCCAAACCAGAATGTGTTGGCAGCCATCTTGTGTCTCGGTAACCGAGTCACAAGAAAACAGTAAAATAAAGGTTAAAAAACAAGAAAAGGGGGCAGGGTAGAAACCCCTGACCCCCTAGGCCTGCTCAGGGGGTCCCACAAGGACCCATAGGGCCACAAAAAGCATATATTTTTTTAAATCGGCCGAATTCGCGCTGGGTGCGCAAATCCGTCCGAGAAAATAAAAAAAACGAAACGCGGGCTCCCGCTCTTCTTTTTTAATGAGCCCCCGGGTGGGCCAGGTCCCGGGGGCAATATGTATATATATGCTGGGGCCGCACAGGCCCCCGCAGCCCCGAGGACCGCCACCTCCCCGGGGCTTGTTTAATTAGGGGTGGGGAGCCTCCCAGGCCCCCCAAGTCCCGGGGACCGCCACCTCCCCAGGGCTTTATTCAATTATGTGCGTGGGGCACGTGGCCCCCTTGCAGCCCCATGGACCGCCACCTCCCCGGGGCTTTGTAATTTTGTGGGGGGGCCTCACAGACCACCCCAAGCCCCGGGGACCATCACCTCCCTGGGTCTTTTTTGATTATCGAGGGGGGTCCTCGTGGGCCCCCCCCAAAATCTGGGGACCACCACCTCCCCAGGGCTTCAAACATGATGGGAGGGGGGCCGCGAGTCCCCCCTCCTGGAGCCCTAGATTGCCCTGGGGACCGCCTCCCCCCTTGGCCAGATCCTGCAATGTCCCAGGGTGCCCACCCCCGGGACATTGCCATTTGCAATGGCAGGGCGGGAGCATGGCTCCCGCCCTGTCATTGCAAACTTCTGCTTTGCTTCATGGAAGCGAGTGAAGGAAAGCTGCTCTCGCTTCCATGAAGCAAAGCAGTATTGCTTTTGAGCAAGGGGAGCTGCAGGTTAGCAGCTCCCCTTGCCCAAAAGCAATGCCCGCTCTCGCAGGAGGTGGGGAGCAATGGGGCTCCCCCCACAGTCCCCAACTTGAGGCCCGGCCCCGGGGGCTGGGGGCCCAGGTAAGGGGGTTCATGTGGCCCCCCTCCCCAAATTAAAATATAAAAAAACAGAGGCCAGGCCCCAGGGGATATGGTCCCTGGGGCCAATAGTGGCCCAGGGAGGGGCCCACACAGCTCTCCTCCCGTAAATAAAAAAACGAGGCCAGGTGCCGGGGGATGGGGTCCCCAGAGCCAATATTGGCCCAGGGAAGGGACGCCACGCGGCCCCCTTCCCGTTTATTTTTTTATTTATTTTTTAAATAAGGCCTTGCCCTGGGGATTGAGTCCCTGGGGCCATAATTGGTCTTAGGAGGGGGGCCACGCATCCCCTTTCCCATTTTTTTTTTAGAAACAGATAAAATGCTGAGGCCCTGGGGTCCCCAGGGCCCAAAAATAGTTAAGGGAAGGGGGGCCACACAACCCTCCTTCCAAAAACAAAGAAAAAGAGAAGCTGGCATTGCGGGAGGCCCCGCCTCCTCCCTGCACCATTGCGCAAATGCACCTCCTGGCACGTTTTGGGTTGGGGGATCAAGTCCCCTTCATTCCTGAGGGTCCCTGGGGGTCAACTAGCCCACCAGGTACCTCCAGTAAGCCCCACACAGTGGGATTGCTGAGAGGTGGTCCGAGGCCACGCCCCTTTTTACACCACTCTGCAAACGCACCTCTTGGTTCACTGCTGGTGAGGCAATGAGGTCCTCTTGTGTCCTGAGGACCTCAGGACACAAGTGGACTTTATCCCCTGAGTAGTAGTGCGCCAAGAGCCGCGTTTGCAGAGTGGTGTAAAAAAGGGTCGTGGCCTTGGAGCACTCTCAGCAATCCAGCTGTATGGGGCTTACTGGAGGTAACAGGAGGGCTAGTTGGCCCCCAGGGACCTTAAGGAGGAAAGGTGACTTCATCCCCCAACCAAGAGCGTACCAGGAGGCACATTTGCAGAGTGGTGGAGAAAGGGGGTGTGGCCTGTGTCCACCTCTCAGCAATCCCACTGTGTGGGGCTTACTGGAGGTAAGTGGTAGGCTAGTTGGCCCCAAAGGACCCCCAGCAGCAAAGGGGACTTCAATCCCCATCCAAGAGCGCACCAGGAAGCGCGTTTGCAGAGTGGTGGGCAAAGGGGGCGTGGCGTGCTATGAGAACTTATCAATCCTGCTCTGTGGGACTTACTGGAGGTAATAGGAGGGGTAGTTGGCCCCCAAGGATGTCCTTGGGGGCAAACTACCCCTCTTGTTACCTCCAGTAAGTCCCGCACAGTGGGATTGCTAAGACATCTTCGGAGGCCACGCCCCCTTTCTCCACCACTCTGCAAACCCGCCTCCTGGCAGACTACGGGATGGGGATGAAGTCCACTTTACTCCTGAGGGACTTTGGGGGTAAGAAGCCCTCCTGGTCCTACGCAGCGGAAATCCTGAGCGCTGGTCGGAGGCCCAGAACCCTTTATCCACCACTCTGTAAACGTGACTACCAGTTAAAGAAGCATTTACAATTTAATAGGTTTCGCATTTGGGAGAGTTAGAGCTATTGGCGTTGTAAATGTAAAAGTTTTTTACTAATGTTTTTTGGTGTAGAGTGGATGTACGTTGTGTTTAGTGGAATTACGTGGTATGTTGTGCAGTGAAATTATGTGACTAGAAAGTATGTGGTATTTAGTGTATAGGAATTATGTGGAGTGGGATTATGTGTTTTGGAGAGCAATTATGTGGTATTGTAGTCTGTGTTGTGGAGTGGTAACCTCAGGTTTAGTCTTCCTCGTTTCCATAGAAGCTAAACTATAAACTCAATGAGACACAATAAAAGAAGGAACCACTGAGAAGCACGTCTGGACCTAGGCGGAGGTATGAGCAGGGCCACTGGAATTATGTGACTGTTCGGCTGCACCAATTTTCACATAATTAAACATTTTCCGCATTTGCCAAATATTCCATCATCTGCTGCCTAATCTGCAGATTTGAACATAAAAAGTCTTGTTTCTAGCTCAAACAGCTCAATTGTTCCCAAAAATGCAACGTCATGTATTACAGCGTGGTGGAAGGCCCTTTGCAAAGCTGGAATGGTCACGTGTTACTTATTGCAAAATGTGGGTGTTAAACTGGTACTAATGGTGCACAAACCTCTCTTCTTTCTGTGCCTCTCTTGCCTCTTTCTGCATTTCTCTTGCTTCCTTCTGTACCTTTCTTCCTCTTTCTGTACCTCACTGTCACTCTTTCTGCACTTCACTTGCCCCTTTCTGCACCTCACTTGCCTCTTTCAGCACCTCTGTTGCTTTTTTCGGCAGATCTCTTGCCTCTTTTTGCACCTCTCTTGCATCTTTCTGCACCTCACTTGCCTCTTTCTGCACTTCTTTTGCTTCTTTCTACACCTCTCTTGCCTCTTTCTGTTCCTCTCTTGCCTCTTTGTGCATTTCTCTTGCCTGTTTCTATTTTTTTTTTAAATATTTTTATTAGTGCATAGTTATACAATCATATATACAATTATTACAGTTCATTAATGAAAAAGCATACAAACGAACAGGAAATTTAAAAGAAAAGGAAAGAAAGTATAAGAATTATGCACATTTTATTAGTTTATCCCACCTCCCACCCCTTCCAGACTTGACCCCACCCACCCCACCCATAAGGAGTTGGCCACAATCAATTGGCTGTTGATTTAAAAGGAAAATAAACTAAAATACAACATCCTAAAGAATATATTTTTAAGTTTTACTAATGCTTCTCAAACCATCTAGTAAGTGGAGCCCAAATTTTGAGGCCTTTAGATCGAGCCCGCAATCCCCTTTTTCCATAGATAGCTTTCTCAAAATTATAATTTGCCAATAGCCAAAAAAGGCATTGGTAAAACCCAGGGGGAGTTGGATCCAGCCAAGCCGAAGCCAGGCATAAGCGTAATATTGCCATGCCAATAAATATGAGTTTTTCTCCTGGCTTCCCTTGTAATTGCGGGTCTACCCCGAGTCTGATCAAAGATGGAGAGAGGGAATACTCAGCCCCTAGTACCTCCTTAAAGAAATTAGAGATTCCCTGTTTTAAATTGCTTAAAGAATTACATGAATTAAACATATGATTTAAATCTGCCTGAAATACTGCACATCGGGGACACTGAGTTCCTTTGCCTGTCCCCCATTTAGAGATCTTTTTGGGGGTATAATAAAGTGAGAAACAGGATTTATAATATTGTGCCTGGAGTCGCGCCGGAATTAAGATTTCCTGTGCTAATTCGGCTGAATAAAAAATAGGTTTTCCTGAATCCCTATCTCTATTTTCCAATTTGCAGCTCATGCGTCCATATCATCCGGCATTAATGAATTAAAAAAACCGATAAACATCCCCGATAGAAAGCGGTCTATTTTCCCTTAACCTATCCATCATATAATTATTGGCAAAGCCGATTGAGCCTCCCCTTTTTTACTTGGAAAATCTCGAACTTGAAGATATTTATAGAAATCTCTCAGATCTAAATTATATGATTCCTTAAGATTATCAAAACTGACTATATTGGTTAAAGAATAGAAATCACCAAGTTTGGATAGGCCAACATCACACCACCTTGTGATAATCGAATCTTTAAAATTTTTTGGCAGATTAGGATTGTTATCTATCAGTGTGTAATAATTCAGTCGGCCCAACCCTAGCAATTTCCGAACTTGTCTCATGATTCTATGCCCTCCTATTAATGTTTTGAAGCGAACCTTCTTGTAGTGGCTATCATTCAAAAATCTCCAAAGCCACCCCCATGCATCTTTACCCATTATAAGTTCAATAGGCGTTGGTATTTCCTCCATTATGCTATCTCTTGGTTTTTCAGATATAATAGTTAAATTAAATAATAAAGTGGTGGCCCAATAGTATAGTCTTATATTAGGTAAAGCCAAACCGCTCCTTTCCCTTGGCAAAGATAAAAATTTATACGCTCTTCTAGGCTTCTCATATGCCCAAATGAAGCGAGAAAACAGCTCCTCAATTTTTTTCAAACAGGTAGTAGAAAATTCTAAAGGAATTGCCCTTAAAAAATACAAAAATGTAGGGAAAAAAGCATTTTAATTATGTTGCATCTACCAATAATCGACAAGTGTAGCTTATGTAATCTCGTTAATTCAGTTTTAGTTTTAGCAATCATAGGACTGATGTTACCATTAACAATTTTATCCACATTAGCCAGAATGTCAACTCCAAGATATGTTGCCTTCTCTACCTGTCTAGTGTTATTATCCATGCTGATGTTATTACAGACAATTTGGGTTTTAGTGCTATTAAGAGAATACCCCGAGATTTGCCCAAATCTTGCTGCTTCCGCCTCTATCTCAGCCATAGCTGTTTCAGGGTCAGGGGTAGCTATAGCAATGTCGTCGGCGTAAGCCAAAGTTTTAGTCTTCCCACCTGGGGATTCTATAGGTCTAATGCTCCTGTTATTTTCAAGTTGCCGTAAAAAAGGGTCAATATATAGAGCAAACAACAACGGAGAGCTCGGGCAACCCTGTCGAGTACCTCTAGTTATTTCAAATGGATCTGTAAGAACACCATTTACAAAAAGTCTTGCACTAGGATGGAAATAAAGCATCTTAAAGCCTGTATAAGCCCTTTACCTACTCCCACCCTTGACAGGGTCTCCCATAAAAAAAAACAGGAGACCCTGTCAAAGGCCTTTTCAGCATCCAGCAATATAAGTGCTGTTGGCTCTCCAGAGATGTTAGCGGCATCAAATAATGCAATAACCCTTCTAATATGGTCAATCGTGCCGCGTCCTGGTATAAAACCATGTTGTCGGGGTGAAACAACCTTATGAATAACAGCGGCTTGTTTCTGCAGTTCCCTTGCCTCTTTCTGTACCTCTCTTGCCTCTTTCTGAACCTCACTTGCCTATTTCTGCACCTCACTCTCTTCCTTCTGCACCTCTCTTACCTCTTTCTGCACTTCTCTTGCCTTTTTCTGCACTTCTCCAGCCTCTTTCCGTACCTCTCTTGCCTCTTTCTGCACCTCAAGTGCCTCTTTCTTCTTTTTGTACCTCTGTTGGTTCTTTCTGCTCTGCTCTTGCTTCTTTCTGCTCCTCACTTGCCTCTTTCTGTACTTCTCTTGCTTCTTTCTACAACTCTGTTGCTTCTTTCAGCAATTCTCTTGCTTCTTTCTGCACTTCTCTTCCTTCTTTCTGCACCCCTCCTGCCTCTTTCTGTACCTCTCTTGCCTCTTTCTGCACCTCTCCTACCTCTTTCTGCACCCATCTTGCCTCTTTTTGCACCTCTGTTGGTTCTCTTCTGCACTTCTCTTGCTTGTTTCTGCACCTCTCTTGCGTCTTTCTGCACCTCTGTTGCCTCTTTCTGCACCTCACTTGCTTCTTTCTGTACCCCGCTTGCCTCTTTCTGCACCTCTCTCCCCTCTTTCTGTACCTTTCCTGCCTGTTTCTGCACCTCACTTGCCTCTTTCTGTACCTCTGTTGCTTTGTTCTGCACTTCTCTTGCTCTTTCTGCACCCTTCGCACCTCTTTCAGCACCTCTGTTGCTTCTTTCTGCACTTCTCTTCCTTCTTTCTGCACCCATCCTGCCTCTTTCCTTACCTCTCTTGCCTCTTTGCGCATCTCTCCTACCTCTTTCTTCACTCCTCCTGCCTCTTTTTGCACCTCACTTGGTTAATTCATTCTGCCCTGCTCTTGCTTCTTTCTGCATCCCTCTTGCCTCTTTCTGCACCCTTCTTTTCTCTTTCTGCACCTCACTTGCCTCTTTCTGTACTTCTATTGCTTCTTTGTACACCTCTGTTGCTTCTTTCTGCACTTCTCCAGCCTCTTTCTGTACCTCTCTTGCCTCTTTCTGCACCTCAAGTGCCTCTTTCTGCACCCCTCTTTCTTCTTTTTGCACCTCTGTTGGTTCTTTCTGCACTGCTCTTGCTTCTTTCTGCTCCTCACTTGCCTCTTTCTGCACCTCTCTTGCTTCTTTCTACAACTCTGTTGCTTCTTTCAGCAATTCTCTTGCTTCTTTCTGCACTTCTCTTCCTTCTTTCTGCACCCCTCCTGCCTCTTTCTGTACCTCTCTTGCGTCTTTCTGCACCTCTCCTACCTCTTTCTGCACCCATCTTGCCTCTTTTTGCACCTCTGTTGGTTCTCTTCTGCACTTCTCTTGCTTGTTTCTGCACCTCTCTTGCGTCTTTCTGCACCTCTGTTGCCTCTTTCTGCACCTCACTTGCTTCTTTCTGTACCCCTCTTGCCTCTTTCTGCACCCCTCTCCCCTCTTTCTGTACCTTTCCTGCCTGTTTCTGCACCTCACTTGCCTCTTTCTGTACCTCTGTTGCTTTTTTCTGTACTTCTCTTGCTCTTTCTGCACCCTTCGCACCTCTTTCAGCACCTCTGTTGCTTCTTTCTGCACTTCTCTTCCTTCTTTCTGCACCCGTCCTGCCTCTTTCCTTACGTCTCTTGCCTCTTTGCGCACCTCTCCTACCTCTTTCTTCACTCCTCCTGCCTCTTTTTGCACCTCACTTGGTTAATTCATTCTGCACTGCTCTTGCTTCTTTCTGCACCTCTCTTGCCTCTTTCTGCACCCCTGTTCCCTGTTTCAGCACCTTTCCTGCCTGTTTTCTGCACCTCTCTTGCCTGTTTCTGCACCTCACTTGCCTCTTTCTGTACTTCTATTGCTTCTTTGTACACCTCTGTTGCTTCTTTCTGCACTTCTCCAGCCTCTTTCTGTACCTCTCTTGCCTCTTTCTGCACCTCACTTGCCTCTTTCTGTACTTCTATTGCTTCTTTGTACACCTCTGTTGCTTCTTTCAGCAATTCTCTTGCCTCTTTCTGCACTTCTCTTCCTTCTTTCTGCACCCCTCCTGCCTCTTTCTGTACCTCTCTTGCCTGTTTCTGCACCTCTCCTACCTCTTTCTGCACCCCTCTTGCCTCTTTTTGCACCTCTGTTGGTTCTTTCGGCACGGCTCCTGCTTCTTTCTGCACCTCACTTGCCTCTTTCTGCACTTCTCTTGCTTCTTTCTACACCTCTGTTGCTTCTTTCGGCAATTCTCTTGCCTTTTTCTGCACTTCTCTTGCTTGTTTCTGCATCTCTCTTGCGTCTTTCTGCACCTCTGTTTCCTCTTTCTGTACCTCACTTGCTTCTTTCTGAGCCCCTCCTGCCTCTTTCTGCACTTCTCTTGCTCTTTCTGCACCCTTCGTACCTCTTTCAGCACCTCTGTTGCTTCTTTCTGCACTTCTCTTCCTTCTTTCTGCACCCCTCCTGCCTCTTTCTGTACCTCTCTTGCCTGTTTCTGCACCTCTCCTACCTTTTTCTGCACCCCGCTTGCCTCTTTTTGCACCTCTGTTGGTTCTTTCTGCACTGCTCTTCCTTCTTTCTGCACCTCACTTGCCTCTTTCTGTACTTTTATTGCTTCTTTGTATACCTCTGTTGCTTCTTTCAGCAATTCTCTTGCCTCTTTCTGCACTTCTCTTCCTTCTTTCTGCATCCCTCCTGCCTTTCTGTACCTCTCTTGCCTCTTTCTGCAGTTCTCTTACTTTTTCCTGCACTTCTCTTGCCTCTTTCTGCACCCCTGTTCCCTCTTTCTGCACCTTTCCTGCCTGTTTCTGCACCTCTCTTGCGTCTTTCTGTCCCTCTGTTGGTTCTTTCTGTACTTCTCTTGCTCTTTCTGCACCCTTCGTGCCTCTTTCAGCACCTCTGTTGCTTCTTTCTGCACTTCTCTTTCTTCATTCTGCACCCCTCCTGCCTCTTTCTGTACCTCTCTTGCCTCTTTGTCCACCTCTCCTACCTTTTTCTGCACCCCTCTTGCCTCTTTTTGCACCTCTGTTGGTTCTTTCTGCACTGCTTTTGCTTCTTTCTGCACCTTGCCTCTTTCTGCACTTCTCTTGCTTCTTTCTACCATCTGTTGCTTCTTTCAGCAATTCTCTTGCCTCTATCTGCACTTCTCTTCCTTCTTTCTGCACCTCTGTTGCCTCTTTGTGCTCCTCTCTTGCCTCTTTCTGCATTTCACTTGCTTCTTTCGGCACCTCTCTTGTCTGTTTCAGCACCTCTGTTGCTTCTTTCTGCACTTTTATTGCCTCTTTCTGCACCTCTGACTTAGAGGTAGTTTTAATCCCCCTGCCCTATTATGTACTAGGGCCTTACAGGGGAGGTCATGCCACTCACAGTGGTACCCCAACCCATAGTGTACCCTAGTGTATGTAGGTGTTTTCACTGTATTCTAAGTGTATTTCAGCATAGCACTGGCTCCGGGCCTGGTTAGTCAGAGTCAGTTACCACCAGTACCAGTCAGCAAAAAGTTGGGGGCATAGGATGACTTTGCAACAAGGCCTCTTTCTGCACCTCTGTTGCTTCTTTCTGCATATCTCTTGCTTCTTTCTGCACCTTTCTTCGTCTTTCTGGACTTATTTTGCCTCTATCTGCATTTCTCTTGCTTCTTTCTGCGCTTTTCTTCCTCTTTCTGCACATGTCCTACCTCTGTAGGCATAGTTAGAAATTAGCATTTAAAAAGCCTTTGAAACTCACTGAAAAAAACCATAGGTTTCAAGGACATTATAGTTAGAAATTAGCATTCCAAAACCTTTGAAATTCACTGAAAAAACCATAGGTTTCAGGGACGTTATAGTTAGAAATTAGCCTTTAAAAAACCTTAGAAATTCACTAAAAAAACCACAGGTTTCAGGGACGGTATAGTTAGTTGGACATTTCACTCATACAAAACCAGAGAAATTTGGCCGTTATAGTTAGTTGAGCTAACTATAACTCACGCCCCCGCAATGCACTGCTGATGACGTCAGATATTACATCATTCATGACATTGTCAGTGACATCACTGATGACATCGCTGATGACATCTCAAATGACATCACTGATGACATCATCCACGTGATAATCTGATGCACCTCCTCATACCCTAATATAACCTTTGATACACCCACTCTAAAATACAGACTACCATTTTCGAAACCATAGACACACCAATACCAGTTACTACATACCCACTCACTGATTCCTAGGTCTACACAAACATCCACTCATTCACCCATACAGTCACTCATACATGCGGTCACTCATCAATACAGCACTATCATATGCACTCATACACCTATACAGACACTCACACACCGCCACTCATCCATAGAGTTACTCACACACCTAGTCAGTCATAGAAAGAATCAATCACATTCCCATTTACTCACCTATACAGTTATACACACACCACCTCACTTATTCATACATATACTAACACATACTTACTCTCTTATACAATCACAGATACAAGCACACACTCATCCATACAGCCATTCTCACAATCGCTCACTCTCGCTTATAGCTATTTATATACTCCAATACACATATATACTGCCTATATCTTGAAACCATCCACCAAGTGAATCACCCACTCACACATCTATGCACAGTCGCACACACCCCATCCACACAAACACTCAGGCACCCATACAGATACTCATAGAACCAATAAATAACCCATATAGACACTCATGTAGCTATTCGCAAATCCATGCATCCACTTACACACCAACAGACGGATACAGACATTCACACAGTTTAGTCACTAACCCATGCATTCAGTAAGATACGTTTAATCACTCACTTGTAGAGTCAGTCACGCATGTACTAAATCATCCATTCAGACACTTATACACCCACTCATTCTTCAATACGCCTTTCCCTATATATATTAAACATATTTAAACTTTACAGAAACACACAGTCACTGGATGATGTCATCAGTGATGTCATTTGAGATGTCATCAGTGATGTCATCAGTGATGTCACTGACCATGTCATGAGTGATGTAATATGTGACGTCATCAGCAGTGCATTGATGGGCGCGAGTTATAGTTAGCTGAACTAACTATAACGGGGGAATTTCACGGGTTTTGTACGAGTGCAATGTCCAACTAACTATAACTGTCCCTAAAACCTCTGGTTTTTTCAGTGAATATATATATATATATGTTTTCTTGCCAGTAAAACTTATCTTTTCAATCTCAACCGGAGTGGCTCGTTCTTTCACCGGAAAAGTGAAGGTGTTCGTCAGTATATATATATATATATATATATATATAAAAAAATATATATATATACAAAAAAAACAGTGTCCATTGCTTGAAGACGCAACTCGAAAACAAAGCAGGACCCCATCATTTGTAACAGAGTCCTTTATTTAAGTAGAAACCAGCATTCTTTCCAGATTTCTATAAAAAGCCCTGCGCGTTTCGGAGACACTTTCTCCTTGTTCACGGGCTGGCACAAGTGGTTGAGGCAGATTTACGGGGAAGTTCAAGTCCCGATATTTAAATGTCTATTTACGCCCCCTGGTGGGCTTGCTCAGGTGCATTTCATTGCAGGCATCCTGGGACTTGTATTTCTCCCTCGTTTGATTTTTAATGCAGGAAAACAAAGTTTAGTGTCATCAAAAACCAGACTTCCTTCTTGTGACCCACTGGAGGGTACTAAACAATGAGCCGTAATTTAGTGAGTTGCTGACAGAACCCACCGAAGGGAAAAATCAAACGAGGGAGAAATACAAGTCCCAGGATGCCTGCAATGAAATGCACCTGAGCAAGCCCACCAGGGGGCATGAATAGACATTTAAATATATGGACACTGTTTTTTTTGGATATATATATATATATATATTTTTTTTTTTTTCCTTCTGTGCTCCCTTCTGCTTTAGAAATTGCCTTTTGGAGCACAATCTGTCTACTGACAGTCTTTGAGTCTATAAGGCAGGAGGCCCTTCTGGGATACTAATACTGATGTATAGCACTGTTGAGGAACTCTGAGATTTACACATTGGTGAGTGCATAATGGCACACTTTGGCAATACACTGGTACAAAACTTAGAAGCAGTATGAGAATATGAATGATTATCTGTTTTGTTTGGAATGTTGGTTTTTGGTGAGAATGCAGCATGATGTCTAAGACTAATGACCTGAGAATTGGTACCACTACGATATGCGAAACATTGGGGTATCTTGAGCTGTGTGATTAAAAGCGGAAACATTTGCCAAGTGTGAAGTTAAATTTTTTATAAATAAGTACTACGATTGTGTGTACCATTTCTTTCATAGGTTTTAAAGAAAACGTTTCTATTTTTCTATATGTGTAAATATATCCACGTGGTCTTGAAGAAGGTGCATAAGAAAGTGGGATCGACCAAAACGCCCCGACGTAACCAGTATAAGGGATCTGTACAAAACCATGGTATAATAGATGATGACCTTTGTGTTATATCATGTTTCACATGTAAATTATTGAACAAATCGATATTGGTGAAATAGATAATTATTAACTGTCTTCTCTGTTTCATCCTGTTTGTGAAACACATTTTTCCTTTCTTTCCCTTTTCTTAATTTAAATATTGAAATGTTGATTTATTTGTGCTAAATTGAGTGGTTTTTAATGTAACTGTTTACATTTTGTCTATATTTTATCTTTTGTGGGTTATGTGTTTACTCTGATATTGTGATGCACATACTCTATTATTCAAAGATTTGGGGCCACCCACAAACTTGTGGGTTTTTAGTTATTCTCTAGGCCTGGGAAAATGTAAATTATGCATGTCTATATCTATGTAATTTTGGAAATTTCATGTAACACTTCCCCAAATTATGTCAATATGCCGTGCTTTTTTATTCCAAGCCATTCACTGTAAAATGTCAATGTAATCGTTCTGGGATAACACAAACAGCCAGAAGGCAGAAGCAGCTGTTGCTTGTGTTTTTTCCACTACTTTTTAACGTGAAATGCATCCTTGCCTCAAAATTTGATGTGAATATGCATATCATACTAAAATATAGCACTTTGTGTAACTTTGCGTAACTGTCCGGGGTTCTCTTGTAATTACGTGAAAATAAATTACATGAATTTGGCACACCCCAATTATTAAAAATGTTGGGGCATATTAGCAAGGGCGTTATCGCCGCTTTAGCAGCACTTTTTGCCGCAAAAGCGGCGATATTTCTATCGCCCTATTAGCAAGCTGTCGCTAACAGCTGTTAGCGACAGCTTCATGGCGAAAGCGACCGTTTTGGTGCCGCTTTGCATGTCAGCGATATTTATCGCTAATGACATGCAAGGTAGGCGTTCCCAACTAAAAGCGACTGGAAACAGTCGCAAACACAATTTCCCCCTATTACCAATGCCTGCGAAGCGATAAAAAAATTCGCGCTAACCGCGATTATCGCTGGAATTTAACACCTGCTAAAAACCTGACTTAACCATTCTAGTCAATGGGAGGTGGATTGTAAGGTTAAGTCCTCACCTGCCTATTAGCGAGCTGTTCATTAGCACAGTGAATTTATCGCTGGATTTATCGCGCTATTGCTGGGTTTCGCCGCTATCGCTGGATTTTTTATCGCCTTGGAGATAAGCGTTGATAATAACGCGTTATCTCCGCGATGAAATCCAGCGATAAAAAAACAGCGCTCAGCGCGCTTTCCGATAATTATCGCAAATCCTTGGTAATATCCCCCCGTTGTTTCTAATCTACTTCCATCTGAACATTTAGAGATTTGCTCCTGCCAAGGGCAGGTATAAATCCCTTTTCATCTTCAAGGTAGTAATGAACTGGGAACTTTTCCAAAAATGGTGGGGTGTAAGGGTAGGAGTGGAGTAATATTCTCTCAATATAGTCGACAAAAAAGAAAGTGCAACAGCATCGATGTGAAAGGTTTGTCACATGTACAACTTTATTGTTTGTATGATTACTAATGTAGAAATTCTGCTTCTAAACATTTGAAGATTGCACCTCACAATAGCTATCCGGTATTACTCCAGTAAATTTGCAACTGTCACAGGTTTTTATAGGTATTCTTACAAAAATTTAGACTCGATGGATTTTGTAGAAGTGTTTCTTCTATATTTGATTAAGGACATGTTTTCTGCTCCCAATGTGAGTAGCACGAATACTGTAAAAAATAGCCACATCTAGCATTTATTAAACCTATACAGGATGTGAAATCTATACAGGGATGACTTGACAACACCGCTCAAGAAATGAATATGCATCATCCCCTGGTGAAACCACCATCAACACTGACTTTGTATGTTGTTGATCTACATTTTAAAAGATTAGGTGTCTAGAAACGAATGTGCACCATTAACAGAGAAAGAGGCGCAGAGATGTTCCCTATAACAATACTCTGACTGATAGAATAAATGCTTGTGGAGTTACCTATGTCATCATCTTCAAACATTTCTGTTATTTCAAATTACATAAACAAAGCAATACAAAACACACATGCAAGGAAAGAACCATATGTGACTAGTAATTTGTGTATTCAGGTGACAATTGGAGCAGAAATATTCCTTCTGGCAGTACTGACACCTTATCTGCCATGTTCACAGTGGTTTTTTGAGTGATGGTGGATAATATTTAGTTATGATATACACATACCTTTACAAAAATGAAACAATGCTAAATACACTATGGCCTTACCTAGGGCAAGTAATTATGGTCAGCATACAATGTTATTTTCCAGAGGTGAGTCCTTGCGCGGGAGGTGATCTAGTGTATTCAAAATACATCTAATGAAGAGTTCACATTTTGGCTGGACCCTAGACGAGCCGGATCCCCTTTGGACGTTGCAGATCAAACAACCATGGCTTTGCATTTCAAATTCAGATATCATTTTAAAATCTTTTACAAGAGCTACGAAAAGAACTCTGAAATTCCCCCAGGTGTTATTAGAGCACACACTGTTGAAACAGCAACGGATTATTGCTCATTTGGGAAAGTTGTCACCTGGCAAAACATTACCTGCCGTCCATGTTCATTGTCAGTGTGGTAATCTTGTATGGAATAAACTTAATCAAAGCAGAAAAATCCTGAAAGTTCAGCTAGATGTCTTTAGTTCTCCTCCTAGGAATATCTGGCTACATAGACCCCAGAGTAGGCGTGTGGAGCTTCGTGCTTTAATACCCTTTATAATGAATACCTTGAAAGAGGACTCGACTATAACAAATCTCTCCCCAAATTCCTCTAAATATATCTAATGAGCTTAATAGTGCAAAGGTAGATTATTCTAACATGAAGAAGCATCATACTGAAACAATGTGCAACAATATGACAAAATTGTGATATAGTGTCACCTCGCAGATATGATCTGAGTAGGTCTGATGCTTTTCTTGGTCGCCCTGGCACTATGTTTCCATTCTACTGAGGAGGAGTTGCAGTCGGCACATCTTTTCTGACATTGTGTCCACATTAGATGCAGAATGAAATTTGCACAATAAAACAGGGACCTTCCCCTAACTATACTGTGGTCTTTTTAAATCAATGTTAAAATGAACAAATCAATATCAGAAAATACATCTAACATAATGAAATAGGAGTTCAAAATGGCATTAACTTTTACCAACATGCTGACGATACACATCTCTACTTGAAAGTCTCCCCTGCTTCAGACATCCAGAGATTTAACAGTTAGTTTATTGTTTCAGCCAAACAAGCCATAACAACTAAAATTCAATATACAGCCCAATTATCTTCAATAATTCATCAGATCAAATAGTACGGCACAATTAATAATCTTTTAAACAAATATGCAGTTCATTCACGATCATATTAGTTCATATACTAAAATATAGCTCCTATTTCTCAGACAAATGAGAATATATGCAACTCTTTCTTTGAATACATTATAAAATAAGTTTAAAAAACAAGCAACCTTTTTGCTAGCCAATCATTTTGTCAATACCATTCTTTCAACAACAGTACCCGTGGCGTAACTTGCTGAACCTTGCAATCAGACTGATCAATTCTTAATGTATAAATAGTATGTATAATTGCTTACGTGCTAACTTGATCAATACAACTCCATTAAAAGATTGTTCAACTTGCTTGTCAACATTCAAATTTAAATGTGCGGCAGATCTTTGTTTCCATGCTGCGAAGATGTAAGATGAAACGGCCATTGTGATAGCTCTGTCATCAGATCGCAGACAGAGAGCCTCCGCCTCTTTGCAAGTTCTAATGTTAGATGTTAGGAAGATTGGTTTCAAACAATATCTGCGAATGCGGTAAGTAAAGGGACACAGCAAAAGAAAATGTGTTAACGTTTCGCATCCTCCAAGGGGACAAGGGTGCTGCTCCGTTCCATCACAAGGTATTTTCAGCCATCTTTGAGTCACAGAAGCCACTGGTAGGGTTCCTAGTCTAAATTCTAAGATAGAGAGCTCTTTTTCCTGCCGGATAAATATCGTCCACACAATCAATTAAACCCAATTCTTGATGGAAAGAAAAATGGTGCTTTGATAAGGCACCTAGGTGGCTCATGATTATTCGTTGTTTGTAGTGTCAATATTCCTTTGTTACCACTTCAAGGCTATCTTTTCTGAGCGTTTCAGGATGAAGCCAAAATTTATTTAAGCCAATGGTGGTCAGAACGTCTGACAAATGAGCAAATCATGTTAGCTTGTGATAGTCTTGCTGCTTCATGATATCTTGCAATGTAAGTCTATATGATGGCAATTCAGGCTTAGACCATATGCGAACCCAATATCTTAGGGGAGCCAGTGCAATATAGTGCTCAATTTTGGCTATACCTAGGTCCGTCCTCCGAGGCAACATTGGTGTACCAGGGCCCTGTTGTAGAAAACGTCTTATGAAATTATTTTCAGTGATTTGAATTTCGGTGCTTTTCTTGTAACCCCAAACCTCAGTGCCATATATACAAGCAGCCCTTGCTTTCATTTTGTAGGCTAGGATTACTTATTTTACTGAATGCTTGCCCAATGAATTTGCGAACCTCAATATCCCTCCAGCTTGCTGTGCCAATATGATTGTACTTTTTGATTGCTGTTGGGACCACTTAAATTTATCATCCAATCGTATGCTAAGATAATCATAAGTGGATACTTGTTTCAATGATGTTTTATAAACCTTAAAAGTATCTCGCAATTTTTGTTTTTGATTTAAAATCATATATTTCGTTTTATCGACGTTAACGGACAATTTCCTTGCTGTACAGAAGGACTCAAAGCCTTCTAGTAGTCGATGCATTTCTATCTCCGTTCTTGCCAACAGTACCGCATCGTCCGCAAAAAGCAAAATTGGAATGTAATTGTTGCCTGCTTTCAGGACATTCAACTTAAGATTTTACGGTGAGTCTAAAACTGCTGGCATATCATCCAAACCTGAACGTCCAGCCATTACCTCAAGGTCAACTGAACCAAAACAGAACTTCTATCAGTTATTTGCCAAGAGCAGCAAACAGGATACTTTACAAACCTGGCTCAATGACACAAATCTTGACAGCTTCATACCTGCAATTTTCAACAAATGCCATGTCCCTTGGATTAACCCTGGGCACCAACCTTGACCTTAAGGAACACACTGATAAAAAAAGCAATGACAGTGTGGTACTAGATCTCTCTTCTAAGGAAAGTCCAACTGCTTCTTCCAGAAAGCTTCTTCAGAACTGGTGCTCAAGCCCTCGTACTCTTGCATCTTTACGTATGTAATGCCCTACTCCAGGGCCTCAAAGACTCCACACTGGTACCCCTTAGGGCCACGTTGCATGTTGCAGCACATCTCATCCAGGGCCTGAAGAAATATTATCGCGTCACCGCATCCTGATGGAACTCTATTGGTTCACCTCGCACCCAGCCCCATTTTCAAAACCAGACGCATCATTTAGAAAGCTATCATGACTAATACCACTGCTTATCTTGTAGACAAGCTCACTATCCCTGGTGATTCTTGGTACATCCACAAGATACAATCAGACTGCAGATTAAGAAGTGTAAGAAAGAAAAAAACAGATAGCAGGCTTTCACCGTCTATGCACACAGGAACAAGATCCCTATATCCATCAGGAGGGCCCCCAACGCTGCTCCTTTTATAGAAAAGAGATGATGACTTACCCCTTTAAAGAACAGTACATCACAATGCATTAAACCAGCCACAACCCAGCCTCCGTTCCTAGAACTCTTTGACTTTGTGTTTGACCATATACGGCGCTCCGTTGACTTTTGGGTAGGTTTGCGCAATAGAAATGTGCAAACCTTTCACAGTGCTTAATTTGAGCCGATGCTGTCCTGTGCTCAACACCAGCACTTATTTGTCAACACAAGCACTTATGACAGCCTGCCACATGGTAGTTAGTGGTGTTTGTCTAATTTAAATATCAGCACAAAAACAATTTTTAATTAATACCTTACACATTAAAAATGACTAATACCTGCTGCCCAAGCCATTCTTACGGCTATGTGGGTCTGCAATAGTCTGAATTGTCACACTTGTTGGAGTGTGATGGTCAGTAGTTGAGGTAGTACTGTCATTTGGCAGCACTGGCAGGGGCAATGGGTGATACAAGCTGCAGTGCCCTCTTAACGAGGGCCCTGGCACTTATTTATTTTACAAATTAAGCATTGAAAATACATACATACATACATACTGTTTTACTTACTCATATCCAAGTATTGCTGTAGTACATGAAATTTCCTGGAACATTTAAGGCATCTATTACTTGAAAATGTGCAACTCATGACTGCTATTTTTTCCATGAAAATTCAACCAACATGTTTCTCACTTTAATCTATGTACTTAGGTAATATTACGTAAGACCTTTAAATTTCACTTGCCTCGAACATGTAATCAAAGCAAAGTAATGCATGCTTCACATCAGCTACTTAGAGTAACACGTCAGCATTAGTGAATAGCGGGTTAAATCTTATTGTTAAACTGTGCTTTTGGTCCTCTTAGAAACAAACTGGGAACATCTAAAGGGTGACTTTATAATCAATTTTCGGAAGACTAGAATACTTTCACATTTAAATGTCAACACTATGTTGATTTTATCCTCTAGCAAAGGGGGGCACTCTGAATGCTAGGAAATCATTACACAGATAGCTTCAGAACAGACAGCCTGTACAATAGGCTTTCCTTCCTGTCAGCACTATACTTGCTTGATTTTCCAATTACTTGAGAATAAAAGGAGGGGGACATAAAGCCAATATGACTTGTACAAGAACTACACATGGGGATATGCTTTGTAATTGGCTGAAAGAAATCTTACAAGCTACAAAACAGCAGTCAGAGCCGAAGCGACGGAAACAAGTATAGATGTAGGTTAGTGGAAACACACTTTCAGAAAATAAGAAAACGAGTGTTTTATTCTCTCTTTTGGATGCTTGCTATTCCGTTTATTCTTTGCACAGTAGATTGGAGACATACCGGAAACAACAAAGAAATGTGATTGAGACTTAGCTGAACGATAAATGAATGGAAGGCAACCACGGATGTATGAAATTAAATTTCAGCAGTTCACATCTGTAGCCATGCCCCACTGATAGCTATGACCGGAGTGGGAGAGAGTGCAATGTATTCTTGCTACCGTTTTTTCAGTCCGTTTAAAGGATTTTTACATCTCTGCCATTTATTTACCTCGATGGTAAAGGGCTGCACTTACAGTCTCATTAAAGGTTATCTGGAGTTTGCAGTTTAAAATACTTGACCGTAATTGCCGATTATGACCAGCATCTTCCTCCCAAACTCCAGGAAAAATTAGTTATTGGTCCTGTAATGAGAATAACATGCAAACGTGGTATTAACGAGTACCTTTCCGCTTGCAGATCCCTATTCTGACCCAAATAATAGGACTTTTCCTTTTCCTTTTACCACCTGCTCTGACAAAATTATCACAGAAACTGATCAGTCGAGGGAGCTTTCATTTGAGAATAAATTCCAATTTGTATTAATACGGTAACCAATACCACCTGTGCAAGTCAGAGCTGCGTCAATTCCCACAGAACAAAGGGGCAAATTTACAAGCCCCCTGCGCCACCAGTACGTCACTTTTTGTGACGTACTGGTGGCGTATTCTACTGCTCCATATTTACAAGGACAGGAAAAGTCACCCAGCGTGGCTTTTCCTGTCCTTGTAAATATGGCCCCTTTACACGCAGCACTTTGCGTGAAAGGGGCGTTCCATGGGTGTTGCTGTGGGTGTTCCCACGCAACACCCATGGAACAAGACACATTTCCAGATTTACGAGGATTCGTAAATCTGGAAATGCGTGTGAATGCTACGCCTCTCCAGGGGAGGCGTAGGGAGGCGCAACAAGGAGAAATGTTTTCATTTCTCCTCGTTTTTTCCTCTTTCAATGCGTGCTGCATTCTACAGCATGCATTGAAAGAGGAAAATGCCTGTAGTGATTGTTTTTGTGAAGGAAGGTACCCCTTCCTGCACAAAACAATCTCCCTATGACGCAGGCATCCTTGCACCATGGTGCAAGGGTGCCTAAACCGGCGCATGGCAGCAGTTTGTGCGCCAGCGCAGGGGAGAGCACAGGAATGCGACATATCATTGTAAATATGTTGCATTCCTGTGCTTTGGAAGTGCAGCAGCGTGGCACAGCCAAAGGGCTTGCGTTGCCACGCTGCGGCACTTCCTTGTAAATTTGCCCCAAAGTATTTACAAGACCACCTTCCACAGTGTAGTAAAATGGTCATTATAAAAAGAATGGTGGCCACACACCAACAAATCAATGTGCTTCACATGTTTAAAATGTGAGCCCCAAGTGAGGCTAAGTAGGTGTGGTCTTTGTTTGATTAATTTTGCACTTGGCAGTATGGTACTTGAGCTGTCCAAGGGGGAGATTTACTGTGATTGTTCGCCCTGTTTGTGTCACAAAAGTGACGCAAACTGGTTCAAAATCTTTTTTTCCTATTTACATTCCAGCACTAAACTTGTTTAGCGCTAGAACTAACGTGAAAGTAACGCAAAGCAGAGCATTGCGCTGCTTTGCATTACTTAGCGCTAAGGGGGCATACCTTGGGTGATGCATGGGCGTTCCCAAGCAACCACCCAAGGTTTCTGACACTAAACCCAATTTACTAAAAAAAGAAGACAGGGGTTAGCATCAGAAAACTGCGTCCTTTTAAAGTAGGCACAAGGAAGGAGAAATGCTTTCATTTCTGCTTCCTTTTCCGACTTTGTACGTATGCTGCACTGTGCAGCACACCTGCAAAGTCAGGAAAGGGTTGCAGTCAGTCTATGCATGGTATTTTGTACTGCTGTGCTTGACTCATGGAGACACCCTTGCACCATGGCGCAAGGTGTCTCCGTGGCACACTGCTGCTGATTTCAGCACGAGGGGAGGAGAGTGCCATTTTTCAATAAATTTGGTGCTCCTTCTCACACAGCGCAGCTCAGCTTTTACAGCTGCTGCAATGCGCTGCATGAGAACTTAGTAAATCTGGCCCCAAGTGTTCTATTTATAAATTTTCATTATTGCAAAGTCCTAGCAAATATGTTCCACTTTTCTTTTATGCTCTTCAGTGGAATATAACCATTAAATATGCTAAGCTATGTGCAGTTCAATTTAAAAACGACAAATGCCAGTATTTCTTCGGCCGGGGGCGCCTTCCCTTGGTATGCCATTTGGCCCTGAATACCAATGAATCTGATTAAAAATGCCATCTGGAGAATGACGTGACAATGGTTCTCAAGTCAAAAGTAGATATTATCAAGCAAAGCAATATTTTAGAATGAATGCAGTTAGTGATTGTTAGCAATGCTGGATTGGGCAAAGAGAACTGTGTATTCTATTTTACGATGAAAGGCAACCTTAAAAAGTGAGGTGTAGTGGGAGGAGCTTAGCCCGATGCAGCATGCCAGGTCTCTAAGGCCGCACCACATACTCCAGTCATGTGATGGTATCTAGGGTTTTTTACTCACGTTGACCTGTGGCCTTGCAAGTGTTGGGCCAATAGTGGCAGACACCTGGAGTCACCCACTTGAGGTTCAAATGGCAGCATCCTTTAAGAAGGAAACCTGCTTACCAAATGAGGGCTCTCCTCCTCCGTTCTCCTGCTTTTATAAAAACAGCAAGGGTAGGAAGGTGGAATCTGACTACATGGTTGCCCCCACTTTTTTTTTCTGGTGTTTTGATGGTTTTTGACTTAGTTTGGCTGGGAACCTGCTATTCAGGTCCCCAGCCTATCTGCTTTCTCCTATAAATTGATTCCATGTACTTTAGGTACACCACAGATTGGATTCCGGAGTGCCCTTATAAGTCCCTAGTATATGGTATACTATGTACCCAGGGCATAGGTACCCCAGAGGCCTACCAGGGGCTGAAGCATGTATTGTGCCACCCCTGGAAAGCCATCCAAAATGACACCACAGGACTGCTACTGCAGCCTGAGTGAGGTGGTGCATGCACCCCTTAAAGAGATATAGGTTCACTATATCTCACCCAATCACTGCACATATAAACATATCAGTCACCCCTATGGCAGGCCTTATCAATCCTGAAGGCAGGGTGCTTGGTTTTATGAGAGAGGGTGCCCATGCATGAGCAGAGCCCCTCTGCAGCCCTCGGAATCTCCTCTCCGGGGTTGTCTGTGGTGCAGCCTGACCATATACTCTTAAGTGCATTATATCCTCGCGGTAAATGCTAACTTTGGGATGGCTGCACGGAAACATGTTGTGTTTGGTGTCAAACACCGTGGAATCATACCCCCACACCAGTAACTGGTGTGGGAGTATGATCCCACCCTTCTAGAGGGAAAGACATGACAGCACCGGTATACCCGGTACCAGCTAAACAGAGCCCTGGCATCACAAAATGGATGCTGCAGCCACAGACACGAGTCTGGCCTCCTGCTGCTGACTGAAACTCTGGCAGGGGAGGCCTGGACAATAGGTTTCTTGTCACAGGGAGGTGTTCCCACCTCCCAGACAGGCCTTAGTGGATTGGGGCTGGGTGGGTGCACTCCAAGAGTGCTTTGAAGTCCTGCACTGGGGGCACATTTGGTGTCCTCGTGCATACCCCAGTTCAAACCGGTTGCAGGGGCTGCCAGCCCCTGCTCTGGCATGAAACTGGACAAAGGAAATGGGTGTAGCCACCCCTCTTTCCAAACCCTCCCATAGGTGGGTCCCCAGAGTTAGTCCAACCCCTTCCTGAGGTATAAAGAAGGAACCCCTGGCAACAGGACTTTAGATATCCCTGGACGAAACTCTGTAACTGAATCCTGGAACTTCGACGCTCTACTCAAGACCAGAGGACTGAAGAAATCTCCCTTGGGGTCAAGCAGTGACTCCCCTGCTTGGCAGGCACCAACAAAGCAATTGCCCGTCTGCATCTCTGAAGCTCCCGCCGGACTCCGAAGTAATTGCAGCCCAGGAAGAGGATTTCCAGACTTTTCAGAAGCCGACCCGAGTCTCCAGCAAAGCTGAGACCCGCAGCCCTCACGAGTGACGTGGAACCGGAACTCCTGGACACTGTGCACATTTGCTAGTGCATTGACTTCTCAATGCCTCTTGAAGTCCTGCTTTGGGTTACTTGTAGCCCAGGCCCCAAGCACTATTTGCACTGAAGATTGTGAGCCTACACTCCACGAGTGTTCCATGGGCCTGCTTCTTGCATTTCCGCTTGAGGCTCCTTCGCGATCCCTGGTCCGTCGACTGGTGGGTCCCTGTGAAGGTAACTCTGATTTTCCTTGGACTTCTCTGGTTGCTCCAGACGTGCCCTGACTCCCCACTGAGTGGTGAGTCCCTCAGAAATTGCTGGTCTGCACCGAAGCATATTTCTCTTTTCTGCGTGGGTTGCTGTTGCCAAGACTTGTTGTGTTCAATCCGGACATCAACGCTGCAGCACTCGACATCTTTCATGGGACAGCTCGAATCCAGCTCCTGGTCATCATCGACGCCTCCTGGTCCTCGTGGCTGAAGAGTCAAGCTTCACCTCTTTCACCTGAAACACCCAACATCGGTGGGCATTCGACTATCGTGCCCCTGGTCACTGGCAAGTGACCCAGACTCTGTCCCCTCTGCTTTCAGGCTCTTCTCATCTTCGATCCAGGCTTGGATCTCTTCGGACACTTCGCATCTTCCCGGCATCAGCACTTCTCTGCAGACTGCCATTGAAAACGACGACGCGACCCGACACCATTTGACACCTATGCACCCGGCTTCCCTGGGTGAGGTAACTCAAGTACTCCGGTGCTCCCGTGGGTGTTGACCCTAGAACTGTCTAAGTCCAAGAGGGTTTGGTCCTAGTCCATTTCCAAGTGTCCTTAAACTCTAAAACTCTAACCGCGACTTTCCCATAGACGGAGCTCGCGGCTGTGTTCACACACTGCACACAGCCCCCGTGTGTCCCCTGTGTCACTACCTTGGGTGGTTCCTTGGGGTCCCAGCAATTCTACAGGCTCTAGGCCTTGTGTCTACTTAAGTCGTGGTTCTTATACCACTTTCTTAATATATGGTTTGGAACGCCCCTAGGGCTAATCGTATATTGTGCTAATTTACTGTGCTATTTGACTTGTAACTTGTGTACTTTGACCTCTAGCCTCATAAAGAGACTATTGGGTAGTGTTTAGTAATAAATACATATATTTTATATATATACCTGGTGTGGTTCTCCTTTCATTTGGTCATTCATGAGATTATAGACTGGTAAAACAAACAGCTTAACACTCCTTCAAGACTTAGCCTGAAGGTTGCTCTCCATAGCTACCACTAGGATAGCTTTCAATAAAGGTTGTCTTTAAACCTATCATCAATAAAGGTCGTTTGGACTGGTGCAAGGTGCCCACTATAACTAGTGGACAGCATATACCAGGCCAACTTCTCACAGCAAGAAGACAACGTCACACCTACAGAGTGCTCAGCAGGGTGCTGGAGCTACACTTACATTGCTTTTGAAAGCCACCAGGTCATGATCAGCATTTAGCAAGGAGAATACAGCAGTGATCAAAGTGTGGAGACTCTCTCGTATGCCCATGTAACCTCACCTGGAATCATAAATTGCAATTGAGCCAACCACACCACACTTGCCATGATGAGAATCCCCTGGTTTATCATTGTTTTGATGGGCCATTTTAGCTTGGTATGTATGACATCTAATGAAGTCATAAGTTCCTTGGGGCGCCACCATCTTGCCTTCCTTGCAATAACCAGCTCTTTCACCTTCTTCAGTGTCCAGAGAAGTACTATCACAGCACCACTTGTTGAAGGAAAGTGGAAGTGTGACACAATAATGCAACCTCATTGTCTAAACCTGCTTACTCGCCAAAAGCAGTGACACAATGAGAACTCCTTTTCTCCATCACACCATGGCACTTCTACGACTGGGAGAGACTGAGATTAACAAAACAGCCTGAGCCAAACCAGAGTCAGAAGACCCACAGACCTAAGAATAAAGCACTAAGACAATTACTTTTTTGGAGGCACTAGCAGGTCGCTAACAACCCCAGCATTAAGACGCAGAGCATGAAATGGCCTCTTCCACCTTGGATTTCATCCTTACAGAGCAGAAATCGATCAAGGTGTCCATTTTATCAGTGGAACGGGCAACAACTAATACGAATAACGAGCTTAAAAATAAGCATGAAAAAGTCACCACTTTCAAGACACAATTGGATAGCACAGACAAAAGGTTGTGGTCCTGGAGAGTTGAGTAGGCCAAAAACCAGACTGTGGCACAGACATATGGAACCTTCACTGAGTTGGAAGAGTGCATCTGGAGAGACAATCTCCAAATCTACGAGATCCCAGAAATTAGGAAGGGAATGATATAAAACCATTTCTAGCAGCCTGGCTGTCTCAAATCTACAAGTGAAATTTTACCAGCCTCTTGAACTCCAAAGGGCCCTTAGGCCGTGTTTATGTTATCAAGATTTTCTAGAGACTACCAAACCAAAAATGGTCTACTTCCTTCACCACGCCCAAGCAGATCTGTCCTCCAAAATTTCCAGCAACATGGTCCTCACTAGCACAAAAGACACAGGGCCATCAAATTGACTGACTTTTCCTGGGAGACACGCCTTATCAGGAAGAAATTCCTATCTTTATCCACAAACTCAAACAAAGGGACATATAATATTAATTTTCTGGATGTCATCACAATTAATAGCTGCACCTTTGAATTTACAGACCCTACTGCACTGGAACAATTCCTGGATTTGACTGCTCCCCAAAAATGGACATCAGTACGTTGACCCATTGACCCAATTTACACATCACTGTGGGTCATCAGGAGTCAGCTCCCTTAACAAACAATTTCTATCACTAAAAACTCTGCGCATAACCCCTAGGTGGGCCAACAAAGAAGGTATCTCATGTTGGAATAATAGTGGGAGGCCTGTGCCTTTACCAAACCCTGAAAAATGACCCATAAAGCGCTGAATATAGTATCATTACATATCACAGGTCTCAAGAGCTATGTCAAGTGGAAAAAGATGCTGTCATATCTTGCAACCAAAAACCTGGGCACAGCACTACTTCAAGGAACACATCTGACTGCTACTAAGTCAGCTAAACTGTAGAGAGAGTGGGTGGAGAAATCAATATTCGCTGTAGGTCCACATTGAGGGAAAGGTCTTTTGCATAAGTCGGAAGGACGCCGCCCTACAGCAAACAGCATTCTTTTCATAAAGAAAATCCTACAATGAGATTTGCTTTTTGAAAAGAAAAAAAGTAATGCTCCCCTCCCCATGGGAGGCTTTTCCCATGGAGGGGGATCATTAGAATGGCTTTACTGTTCCTTACCACCAGGTAAAACCTAGTGGTAAGGAAAATTGAAAAATGACTACATGTCTGCTCTTCTAAATTGGGCGGGCAGTCACATAGCCATTTCTCTGACAGCCATTACTCTCCGGGCCATTGGAAAATTTGGCCATGGCAGAGCCAGAGTAGCCTTCATAGTGGCCAAACTTAAGGTCTGCCTGCATTTAAATTTGGCAAGTTGACCACTATATTGGCGGGGGAACTCCATCGGCATTGCAACAGAGTGCCCTTTCCACTAATAAAACAGGCCCTAAGTTTGGAATGGCCATAGACCAGAACTCAAGATCACCAATCTGAAAGCGGACATGGCATCTGAAGGATTACGTTTACAAGATATGACACTTTATTATAAAGCACACTGTCTTGTACATTTCTCAAGGACCTGGACCAAACTGATTGAGTGGCAATAAAAAATCACCTCATGGGACACCAAACTGCTCACAACGTCCTATATGGGGACATGAAGACAACTGAAGGCAGAACAAACTGATTGTGGAAACAGAACATGGCCCTTGACCCATAAACAACATTGATTATTTCCGCATTATATACAAATGCTCCACTTTGGCATAATAAGGCTATTCGAATTGCAAACACACACTTTCCTGGAGAGACTGGTCAGACAGGGGATCTGCACATGAAGTCAACTGCTGCAGGACAAAAACATAAAAACTTTTGCAGTGTTAATATGCGAATTTCAACTGGACAGACAGCAGCAATGGATTTCTTTGCAACTGTGATACTGTCTACAACCGATGTTGGCATCAGTATCAGGCCCTCTCCCACAATCTGTGGTCCAAGACTATCTACGGAGATGGAGTTCCTATCCAGTGATGATCTATGGGTTGTATAACATTTTGATGGAAGAGCAGCACTCTCAACCTCTACAGACTTACCTGTGGGAAATCTGACATGATATTCCACCTCCTATAATGATTTGATCCATTACATGGCAACCACAGCTGCCCACGAACAGCATATATTAGATCAAACTGATGCCTTTCATCGCATTTTCCAATTTCACAGCTGCTTCGCCATGACCCCTTCCCTGTATTAACATATATATAGTAGAGAAAATAATCCCTTGGCCAAGGAATACATTGAAGTTACTGAGTACAAAACTGGCTTGTACACAGAGAATGTTTTTCAGGTCACCCATACGTTGTACCAATTATCCACAACTACTACAACCCATATGGTAGATCCAAGTAATTACATAAACAACATGAATATATTCAAAAATAAAATCATATTTTATTAATATTAAAACATCTCTTAAATCACAATATCATAAAACAACCCCATACATTTCACAAGGGTACATATTAAAATTCATATACAGAAAAACATTTATGACAACAGACACAAGAGAGAAACAACAAATAGACAGTACAATTTGTCATCAAACAGCACATCTACAGGAAACACTTCTTTAGCTTGTCCTAGATACACTGTATTATCTTTAGTCTGTAGGATAAGCTGATTCCAAAGATTGTGCAAAAACAGCGTCGACGCGTTTTGATGGCTTAATTTATTTTTCCATCTTTTTCAAGACAAACTTTTTTTCCTCTCTCTATCGGCACTGAATGGTTGCCATAGAACTGACCCTGTTTAAAACAAAAGCATATATTGGTATATAAAACTCTAAACCGTACTGTAGTACTGCAATTCTGTAAATACTCCATTAAATAAAACTCCACTATATTGTATTTCTTCAACATAAAGGGAAATTCCTCACATGGTAAAAATCATATTCACCTTCAATCAGGAATATATAGTCTTATTTATATTTAAAATAATTTCATATCCACTCATATTGCAAAGAAACATATGATAACTACCTACCCCACCCAATTACATGGCATTGTCCCTCTACTATTTTTCATTCCTATAAAAGCCTCTTTTAAAACAATTATGTAATATGCTGTTTAGTAATTATCATTGTAGGCATAACTCAATTTTTTTTATATATATACATCCGCTTAAGTCTCTATCATATGGGCTGATCTTTAAGTACCACCCACCCTCGAACAGAAGCTAGCCCACCAAAGTCATAAGATCAGATCGTACTCAATGCTCCCTCACGCATCAAAAAGAAACCTCAATAGATCTATATGCCGGTAATAATTATTTTTACCTTATTTCATACGAAATTCGTCTTCTCTGTCTGACTGCAAAGCATAATAACGGCCCTCAGTACCCCAAATCTATTATGAGAAAGAGAATATATACCAGAGTATTTTTTCACTGCCCTACTAACATCTATGCCTCATTAATTAACACAGATACCTCGTCAGTTTGTTACCTGTAAACACTCGGAAGATTTTTCGCTTCAAAATTCTTATTCTCTTTAAAAATGTTTTCTAGGTTGCTGCCGTTGCAATCTAAAGATAGAAAAATTGTTGTTTACTATCTATATCTCAACTTTACTTTAGCACTATCCTATGAGAAATATCTTGTTAAAACTAGCATACTTTCATACCTGTATCTTGTTTTTATATTGCCAGCCTGGAATCCATTTGATAGTTTAATTTGTATCTTTAAAAGCTGTAGACACTAAGGAGCTGAAGAATCCTATGCCTTAGCAAACACTGTAAGAAAACCAAAACGGTTTCTGTCACTCATTAGCAACATCTAACTACCTCTAAGGACACATGGCCCCAAAGGACAACACTCACGTTTAACTCCCCTTCCTTATCCCTTACCTTATGATGTTTAGTATTAAGGGACTGCTAGAGCTTCGTCATGCCAGCGTAACACGGGAGTACTCCTCACCTCAGCGTTTCTTGAGCACTACTTACCACACCTCGCTCTGTTTAAATACCATGTTTCCTTCTATCTGATTGGTTCCAACCACCGATTATCAATAGTTCACAGCTGCGTATAGATCTACTTCTATACATGCCTGATCTGCTCTGCTAGCTACACCCCGGAAGTTATCTACAGTTCGTGAGTTAAATGGAACACTAGAATGTCAATCTCACTGATTTGCAACCGGAAGTTGCTTAACTCCTCAAACCATACGGTCTACAAAATAAACGCCACAGAGTGCCGAGCGGCCGCGCACACCTTCTCATTTCCAAATACTAACTGTCAGCACCACTCCAATTACCCCGGAAGTTATACGTGGGTAGTGATAAGACCATACGGTGTCTATGGTAACTATTCCAAAGCGTTGTACGATTACGTATATTTTATCTCTAATATTATCCGTCAGCTCTGCTCCAATTACCCCGGAAATTATAAGTGGGTGGTGATGTTACTAAACCACTAGAGCGGCTGACTCCTTGCTATATGCCCGGAAATACCTTACTCAAGAATGCGTATCATCACATCTTCAAATATTCCCTATTACAGTAAATCAGTCTGCTCTCAAATAAAAATGTTAATGTTCTGGCCAGTACTGTGCGGCTTAACACCGCTCTCTATAACCGCCACAATATATTAAATATTTGCGGAACCACTAAACCGACTACCTGACTATTTTATTCACGAGGAAAACTTTGTAAGCTGCACAGCATTACATGAGATAGCGGGAGCATTCAATCATCACAGGAACACTCAATCCGCTATCTCGCTAACTCTTTACCAGAACATCCCTTACTCAGCACAGCAACAAGTGCAATTCTTAGCCGTAAAAATACTACTATCTACCCCATGGGGAGAAATATATGTATATTTCCACGAATGACATGGAACTCGGCAGTACTTACTGCGCTATTCAACTAAGTCAAAATATTGATCAGACAGTTTACCACATAATATTAGACTTAGCAGAACTAGCTACGCTAATAAACCCAGTCAAAAACTCAACCATATAATTGGGTGGGGTAGGTAGTTATCATATGTTTCTTTGCAATATGAGTGGATATGAAATTATTTTAAATATAAATAAGACTATATATTCCTGATTGAAGGTGAATATGATTTTTACCATGTGAGGAATTTCCCTTTATGTTGAAGAAATACAATATAGTGGAGTTTTATTTAATGGAGTATTTACAGAATTGCAGTACTACAGTACGGTTTAGAGTTTTATATACCAATATATGCTTTTGTTTTAAACAGGGTCAGTTCTATGGCAACCATTCAGTGCCGATAGAGAGAGGGAAAAAAAAGTTTGTCTTGAAAAAGATGGAAAAATAAATTAAGCCATCGAAACGCGTCGACGCTGTTTTTGCACAATCTTTGGAATCAGCTTATCCTACAGACTAAAGATAATACAGTGTATCTAGGACAAGCTAAAGAAGTGTTTCCTGTAGATGTGCTGTTTGATGACAAATTGTACTGTCTATTTGTTGTTTCTCTCTTGTGTCTGTTGTCATAAATGTTTTTCTGTATATGAATTTTAATATGTACCCTTGTGAAATGTATGGGGTTGTTTTATGATATTGTGATTTAAGAGATGTTTTAATATTAATAAAATATGATTTTATTTTTGAATATATTCATGTTGTTTATGTAATTACTTGGATCTACCATATGGGTTGTAGTAGTTGTGGATAATTGGTACAACGTATGGGTGACCTGAAAAAACATTCTCTGTGTACAAGCCAGTTTTGTACTCAGTAACTTCAATTTATTCCTTGGCCAAGGGATTATTTTCTCTACTGTCTAGTAGTACCCTATTCCCCTGGTTTTAAGGGGTCCCTCTCTTTTTTCTTATCTTAACATATATATGACATATATTTCAAGATTTGATGCTGTTTCCATTCACTCAGCGCAGCACAGCAACTTAACTTGCTGCTCTGCATTGTGTTATTTATTTGTGAATCTGGGCATAATGTGCGCACATCAACAGTGTTTCAATCTGCTATATTGATTGAAGGTCATAAACAAGGCTGGAATGAATTTGAGCACTCCTGGACTGCAGGGAAGGGGGAAGAAGGAATTATAAGAAGGATTGGCCTTAATTATTTATTTAACATTAATGTGTCAAAGAAAGAAGGTTCTCACTAAAACCACCAGGTGGGCCTGAATGTTGATCTTCACAAAATCACAAAATGAACATGCCAAACAGAAATTAATATGACTGAACAAGTGTGGAGGAGGAAAAACATGAATCAACAGTACACTTTCAGGAAGGGTGAACAAACTTACCAGTTGTTTAGACCAACTAATTTCTCAAACTCTCAGGTATTTAGTAACAATGATCTGACTTCCCTCACCTCCCCACCGGGCTGCAGACCTGGCCCTTCCTGCAGCACTGTGCACGCGCATACAAGGTAAGCAGAAAATCTAATATTCTATGTCATTTTGGTCCTGAGGGAAAAATGTTCAAGCTGAACAGCTTACTCTTAATCATCCAAGATTATTTCCATATTACTACCTGACTTTCTTGTGATTTGGCACCTATGTGGATTCAGTTTTATTATAACCATTAAAAATATCAGAGCTTGGTGCATGTTTTCTCTAACAGCACAGTAGCATAGAAACTAAGGAACTGATTTAATTTTTGGCAGACTGAGTAGTCATCATTGACCTGGTGGAGAACTTTACGTCCGCCAGGCTGTAACTACACCATCTACCAAATTTATAAAAAAATGTCACTGCTTGTTACAGGCTGCATTGGAATAAAGCAGCTCTGTAACAAACAGCAATCTTTGCAAAAAGAAAATCCGGAAACTGTTTTTTTTTAAAGAAAAAGTAATCCTTCCCTCATCATGGGAGGCTTCTCCCATGGCAGGGAGTAATTCAATGTTTTTGGTGTTCCTTACAGCCCGGTTTATCAGTAAGAAACAGTATAAAATGACTACATGTCCGCCCATCCAAACTGAGTGGGGGATGTAGTCATTTCTCTGATGGATTTTGCTTCCCAGTGCCAATGGAAGGGATTAATCATGGAGGAGACAGAGTAGCCTCCACCGTGATTACCCTGAAGGTTCGCATGCAACTAAATAAGGTGGGCAGACTGCTTGCTTGGTGGTGATGGAGCAGGGTTTTGAGAAAATAAAACCTGCTCGGATTGAACCCTCAGTAACATTAATTAACAGTGTGCTGTGAAAAATATTATTAAAGAACACTAAAATAAGGGGAAATGATTTTGCGCATGCGTAAACTAATGTGTGTACTAATGTATGGAACTAGGCCGCAAATAGCTTTGATAAAAGACTAATGCTGCTTTGTGCACAATAATAACATTTTGCTAGGAACAACATGGGTTGTGCATGGGTTAGTGCAATGCTGGGATGGTGTGCAAAATGAAATTGCATTTCATGAAAATAATAAATGTTTGTGTTTGTTTTCTGTAGAAAAAGCAAGCATGTAAGTCCGTTTTTATATAGCGCAGCTACTCACCCTTACGGGTCTCAAGGCGCTGGGGGCCGTAGTGGAAATTAAGTGAGCTATTGCCCAGAGTCACATGGTGCTGAGCTGAGCTGCCGCCGGAGCCGGGGATCGAACCGTGAACCCTGTGCTCCAAAGTCAGCTGCCCTGGCCGCTGCACCACACCTCTCCACTTGGGTCTACACTTCTGCATGTCAGTTTGAGGGTTAATATTTGACTGAAAATGAAAAAGTCCAAAAGAAAGATTTGAATGAGAAGAGGGAGAACGCAAAAGTTGCACATGACCTTCATGGTGTACTGAATGTCTGCCAAGCTGCGGAAAAGAAAAATAAGATTACAAATGGAAGTAAACAGTTTCCTTCACGAAATGGCAGAGGCGAACAATAGAGGCGTAGAGATTTGCAACATTCAAAGAACTGCAGGAAATATTTACTATGATTGTGTTCAAAGGTGTTTCCTGGGATGAATCTGTCGTAATGCTGAATGTTTAAAACAAAGAGATGTTTAATAAAATGGTCATGATGAGAGTGGTGTGACAGTACACCCCCAATCTCAGCCAATGGGAGATGGATTTCGTTCTCATATTGAAACATATGTGGCTTGGACATTTAGGTTTTAGGGTATAATTGAAAGTCCCCGGTGGGTGTAGTTTAGGAGGAGGTTCTGCTGGTGTTAGCTAGCGGGAGATCGTCGCTGTCATCGGTTTGCTGTTTCCAGATAGAGGCCTACCTGTTTCCTGATTCCTGACTTAATCTTTGTCACTCGACTCTACTTGAATGGCCTTGCTGCCCTGACTGGCCAGAGGGGTAGATTTCCCTGATTCTTACTTGGGTTAGTATAGATAATCTCCTAAATTTGCATATTCATTTGTGTGAGAAGTTGGCCTGGCATATGCTGTCCACTAATTATAGTGCGATACAAAAGGGGGTGATGGACGGAACGCTTGAGCCAATCAAACACTCACCCCCAGTCAACTGATCTGGGTTTAATCCATCATCATTCTTTAGCTCACTCCACCACCCCAGTTCAGACATGGCCATATGCAGATCAGTCTGACCCTGTGCCTCATGGGAACAGTCCAGCCCGAACTGCCAAGCCATGTCTTCCCTGGACCGGAAACAAGCATCCTAGGACCGGTTTCTGGCATTCCAGCCGTCATCAGCCAGGCTTGCTTGAATCCAGTGGCAAAGTGAGCAAGGGACCCACGTCTGGGCATACCCCCGCCAACTTAGGGCGAACAAAGCGATACAAAAGGGGATGATGGACGGAACGCTTGAGCCAATCAAACACTCACCCCCAGTCAACTGATCTGGGTTTAATCCATCATCATTCTTTAGCTCACTCCACCACCCCAGTTCAGACATGGCCATATGCAAATCAGTCTGACCCTGTGCCTCATGGGAACAGTCCAGCCCGAACTGCCAAGCCATGTCTTCCCTGGACCGGAAACAAGCATCCTAGGACCGGTTTCTGGCATTCCAGCCATCATCAGCCAGGCTTGCTTGAATCCAGTGGCAAAGTGAGCAAGGGACCCACGTCTGGGCATACCCCGCCAACTTAGGGCGAACAAAGCGATACAAAAGGGGATGATGGACGGAACGCTTGAGCCAATCAAACACTCACCCCCAGTCAACTGATCTGGGTTTAATCCATCATCATTCTTTAGCTCACTCCACCACCCCAGTTCAGACATGGCCATATGCAAATCAGTCTGACCCTGTGCCTCATGGGAACAGTCCAGCCCGAACTGCCAAGCCATGTCTTCCCTGGACCGGAAACAAGCATCCTAGGACCGGTTTCTGGCATTCCAGCCGTCATCAGCCAGGCTTGCTTGAATCCAGTGGCAAAGTGAGCAAGGGACCCACGTCTGGGCATACCCCGCCAACTTAGGGCGAACAAAGCGATACAAAAGGGGATGACGGACGGAACGCTTGAGCCAATCAAACACTCACCCCCAGTCAACTGATCTGGGTTTAATCCATCATCATTCTTTAGCTCACTCCACCACCCCAGTTCAGACATGGCCATATGCAAATCAGTCTGACCCTGTGCATCATGGGAACAGTCCAGCCCGAACTGCCAAGCCATGTCTTCCCTGGACCGGAAACAAGCATCCTAGGACCGGTTTCTGGCATTCCAGCCGTCATCAGCCAGGCTTGCTTGAATCCAGTGGCAAAGTGAGCAAGGGACCCACGTCTGGGCATACCCCGCCAACTTAGGGCGAACAAAGCGATACAAAAGGGGATGATGGACCGGAACGCTTGAGCCAATCAAACACTCACCCCCAGTCAACTGATCTGGGTTTAATCCATCATCATTCTTTAGCTCACTCCACCACCCCAGTTCAGACATGGCCATATGCAAATCAGTCTGACCCTGTGCCTCATGGGAACAGTCCAGCCCGAACTGCCAAGCCATGTCTTCCCTGGACCGGAAACAAGCATCCTAGGACCGGTTTCTGGCATTCCAGCCGTCATCAGCCAGGCTTGCTTGAATCCAGTGGCAAAGTGAGCAAGGGACCCACGTCTGGGCATACCCCCGCCAACTTAGGGCGAACAAAGCGATACAAAAGGGGATGATGGACGGAACGCTTGAGCCAATCAAACACTCACCCCCAGTCAACTGATCTGGGTTTAATCCATCATCATTCTTTAGCTCACTCCACCACCCCAGTTCAGACATGGCCATATGCAAATCAGTCTGACCCTGTGCCTCATGGGAACAGTCCAGCCCGAACTGCCAAGCCATGTCTTCCCTGGACCGGAAACAAGCATCCTAGGACCGGTTTCTGGCATTCCAGCCGTCATCAGCCAGGCTTGCTTGAATCCAGTGGCAAAGTGAGCAAGGGACCCACGTCTGGGCATACCCCCGCCAACTTAGGGCGAACAAAGCGATACAAAAGGGGATGATGGACGGAACGCTTGAGCCAATCAAACACTCACCCCCAGTCAACTGATCTGGGTTTAATCCATCATCATTCTTTAGCTCACTCCACCACCCCAGTTCAGACATGGCCATATGCAAATCAGTCTGACCCTGTGCCTCATGGGAACAGTCCAGCCCGAACTGCCAAGCCATGTCTTCCCTGGACCGGAAACAAGCATCCTAGGACCGGTTTCTGGCATTCCAGCCGTCATCAGCCAGGCTTGCTTGAATCCAGTGGCAAAGTGAGCAAGGGACCCACGTCTGGGCATACCCCCGCCAACTTAGGGCGAACAAAGCGATACAAAAGGGGATGATGGACGGAACGCTTGAGCCAATCAAACACTCACCCCCAGTCAACTGATCTGGGTTTAATCCATCATCATTCTTTAGCTCACTCCACCACCCCAGTTCAGACATGGCCATATGCAAATCAGTCTGACCCTGTGCCTCATGGGAACAGTCCAGCCCGAACTGCCAAGCCATGTCTTCCCTGGACCGGAAACAAGCATCCTAGGACCGGTTTCTGGCATTCCAGCCGTCATCAGCCAGGCTTGCTTGAATCCAGTGGCAAAGTGAGCAAGGGACCCACGTCTGGGCATACCCCCGCCAACTTAGGGCGAACAAAGCGATACAAAAGGGGATGATGGACGGAACGCTTGAGCCAATCAAACACTCACCCCCAGTCAACTGATCTGGGTTTAATCCATCATCATTCTTTAGCTCACTCCACCACCCCAGTTCAGACATGGCCATATGCAAATCAGTCTGACCCTGTGCCTCATGGGAACAGTCCAGCCCGAACTGCCAAGCCATGTCTTCCCTGGACCGGAAACAAGCATCCTAGGACCGGTTTCTGGCATTCCAGCCGTCATCAGCCAGGCTTGCTTGAATCCAGTGGCAAAGTGAGCAAGGGACCCACGTCTGGGCATACCCCGCCAACTTAGGGCGAACAAAGCGATACAAAAGGGGATGATGGACGGAACGCTTGAGCCAATCAAACACTCACCCCCAGTCAACTGATCTGGGTTTAATCCATCATCATTCTTTAGCTCACTCCACCACCCCAGTTCAGACATGGCCATATGCAAATCAGTCTGACCCTGTGCCTCATGGGAACAGTCCAGCCCGAACTGCCAAGCCATGTCTTCCCTGGACCGGAAACAAGCATCCTAGGACCGGTTTCTGGCATTCCAGCCGTCATCAGCCAGGCTTGCTTGAATCCAGTGGCAAAGTGAGCAAGGGACCCACGTCTGGGCATACCCCCGCCAACTTAGGGCGAACAAAGCGATACAAAAGGGGATGATGGACGGAACGCTTGAGCCAATCAAACACTCACCCCCAGTCAACTGATCTGGGTTTAATCCATCATCATTCTTTAGCTCACTCCACCACCCCAGTTCAGACATGGCCATATGCAAATCAGTCTGACCCTGTGCCTCATGGGAACAGTCCAGCCCGAACTGCCAAGCCATGTCTTCCCTGGACCGGAAACAAGCATCCTAGGACCGGTTTCTGGCATTCCAGCCGTCATCAGCCAGGCTTGCTTGAATCCAGTGGCAAAGTGAGCAAGGGACCCACGTCTGGGCATACCCCCGCCAACTTAGGGCGAACAAAGCGATACAAAAGGGGATGATGGACGGAACGCTTGAGCCAATCAAACACTCACCCCCAGTCAACTGATCTGGGTTTAATCCATCATCATTCTTTAGCTCACTCCACCACCCCAGTTCAGACATGGCCATATGCAAATCAGTCTGACCCTGTGCCTCATTGGAACAGTCCAGCCCGAACTGCCAAGCCATGTCTTCCCTGGACCGGAAACAAGCATCCTAGGACCGGTTTCTGGCATTCCAGCCGTCATCAGCCAGGCTTGCTTGAATCCAGTGGCAAAGTGAGCAAGGGACCCACGTCTGGGCATACCCCCGCCAACTTAGGGCGAACAAAGCGATACAAAAGGGGATGATGGACGGAACGCTTGAGCCAATCAAACACTCACCCCCAGTCAACTGATCTGGGTTTAATCCATCATCATTCTTTAGCTCACTCCACCACCCCAGTTCAGACATGGCCATATGCAAATCAGTCTGACCCTGTGCCTCATGGGAACAGTCCAGCCCGAACTGCCAAGCCATGTCTTCCTGGACCGGAAACAAGCATCCTAGGACCGGTTTCTGGCATTCCAGCCGTCATCAGCCAGGCTTGCTTGAATCCAGTGGCAAAGTGAGCAAGGGACCCACGTCTGGGCATACCCCCGCCAACTTAGGGCGAACAAAGCGATACAAAAGGGGATGATGGACGGAACGCTTGAGCCAATCAAACACTCACCCCCAGTCAACTGATCTGGGTTTAATCCATCATCATTCTTTAGCTCACTCCACCACCCCAGTTCAGACATGGCCATATGCAAATCAGTCTGACCCTGTGCCTCATGGGAACAGTCCAGCCCGAACTGCCAAGCCATGTCTTCCCTGGACCGGAAACAAGCATCCTAGGACCGGTTTCTGGCTTTCCAGCCGTCATCAGCCAGGCTTGCTTGAATCCAGTGGCAAAGTGAGCAAGGGACCCACGTCTGGGCATACCCCCGCCAACTTAGGGCGAACAAAGCGATACAAAAGGGGATGATGGACGGAACGCTTGAGCCAATCAAACACTCACCCCCAGTCAACTGATCTGGGTTTAATCCATCATCATTCTTTAGCTCACTCCACCACCCCAGTTCAGACATGGCCATATGCAAATCAGTCTGACCCTGTGCCTCATGGGAACAGTCCAGCCCGAACTGCCAAGCCATGTCTTCCCTGGACCGGAAACAAGCATCCTAGGACCGGTTTCTGGCATTCCAGCCGTCATCAGCCAGGCTTGCTTGAATCCAGTGGCAAAGTGAGCAAGGGACCCACGTCTGGGCATACCCCCGCCAACTTAGGGCGAACAAAGCGATACAAAAGGGGATGATGGACGGAACGCTTGAGCCAATCAAACACTCACCCCCAGTCAACTGATCTGGGTTTAATCCATCATCATTCTTTAGCTCACTCCACCACTCCCAGTTCAGACATGGCCATATGCAAATCAGTCTGACCCTGTGCCTCATGGGAACAGTCCAGCCCGAACTGCCAAGCCATGTCTTCCCTGGACCGGAAACAAGCATCCTAGGACCGGTTTCTGGCATTCCAGCCGTCATCAGCCAGGCTTGCTTGAATCCAGTGGCAAAGTGAGCAAGGGACCCACGTCTGGGCATACCCCCGCCAACTTAGGGCGAACAAAGCGATACAAAAGGGGATGATGGACGGAACGCTTGAGCCAATCAAACACTCACCCCCAGTCAACTGATCTGGGTTTAATCCATCATCATTCTTTAGCTCACTCCACCACCCCAGTTCAGACATGGCCATATGCAAATCAGTCTGACCCTGTGCCTCATGGGAACAGTCCAGCCCGAACTGCCAAGCCATGTCTTCCCTGGACCGGAAACAAGCATCCTAGGACCGGTTTCTGGCATTCCAGCCGTCATCAGCCAGGCTTGCTTGAATCCAGTGGCAAAGTGAGCAAGGGACCCACGTCTGGGCATACCCCCGCCAACTTAGGGCGAACAAAGCGATACAAAAGGGGATGATGGACGGAACGCTTGAGCCAATCAAACACTCACCCCCAGTCAACTGATCTGGGTTTAATCCATCATCATTCTTTAGCTCACTCCACCATCCCAGTTCAGACATGGCCATATGCAAATCAGTCTGACCCTGTGCCTCATGGGAACAGTCCAGCCCGAACTGCCAAGCCATGTCTTCCCTGGACCGGAAACAAGCATCCTAGGACCGGTTTCTGGCATTCCAGCCGTCATCAGCCAGGCTTGCTTGAATCCAGTGGCAAAGTGAGCAAGGGACCCACGTCTGGGCATACCCCCGTCAACTTAGGGCGAACAAAGCGATACAAAAGGGGATGATGGACGGAACGCTTGAGCCAATCAAACACTCACCCCCAGTCAACTGATCTGGGTTTAATCCATCATCATTCTTTAGCTCACTCCACCACCCCAGTTCAGACATGGCCATATGCAAATCAGTCTGACCCTGTGCCTCATGGGAACAGTCCAGCCCGAACTGCCAAGCCATGTCTTCCCTGGACCGGAAACAAGCATCCTAGGACCGGTTTCTGGCATTCCAGCCGTCATCAGCCAGGCTTGCTTGAATCCAGTGGCAAAGTGAGCAAGGGACCCACGTCTGGGCATACCCCCGCCAACTTAGGGCGAACAAAGCGATACAATGGGGATCACTAATTATAGTGGGCACCTTGCACCAGTCCAAACAACCCCTTATTGGAGATAGGTTAAAGACAACCTTTATTGAAAGCTATCCTAGTGGTAGCTATGGAGAGCAGCCTTCAGGCTAAGTCTTGAAGGAATGTAAAGCAGCTTGTTTTACCAGTCTATAATCTCTTGAGTGATCAAATGAAAGAGCACCACACCAGGTATATATTCAAAATATATGTATTTATTGCTAAACACACCCCGCTAGTCTCTTTATGAGGCTAGAGTTTGAAGTACATAAGTTATAAGTTATTTAAACACAGTAATAGCACAAATACACGTTTCGGCCCTAGGGGCGTACTCAAACCATATACCAATAAAGTGGTATAAGAACCACGACTGAGCTAGACACTAGGCCTAGAGCCTCTAGAAGTGCTTGGACCACAAGGAACCACCCAATGTAGTGACACAGGGGACCCACGGGGGACGCGTGCAGTGTAAATACACAACCGCGATACGCCGTTAACTTCTATGGAGAAAGTCGCGATCAGGAAATTAAAGAAAAGGGACACTTAAAGGAGGACTTGGAGCAAACCCTTTGAGAACTAGGTCGTTCTAGAGTCTCTACCCACGGGAGCACCGGGGTACTCGTGTTACCTCACCCAGGGAAGCCGGGTGCATAGGTGCCTTTCGGGGTCGGGATTCGTCGACGATTTGAATGGCGATCTGCTGCAAAGTGCTGCTGGCGACCAAGTGGAAAGTGTCCGGGTGGATCCAAGAGTGGATCGGAGATCTGAAGAACCTGAAAGCAGAGGGGACAGAGTCTGGGTCACTAGCCAGTGACCAGGATGGCGATGAGCAGATGCCCACCGATGTCGAGTGCTTCAGGTAGGTTGACGGTCGTCTTGACTCTTCAGCCACGAGGTCCAGGAGGCGTTGTCGTGACCAGGAGCAGGATTCGGGCTGGAACACGATGTCTGTCGAGTGCTGAGGCGTCGACGACCGGATTGGACCCAACAAGCCTTGGCAACGGCAAGTCTCGGTGTAGATGAAGAATGATGATGATGCAGACCAGCAAGGTCTGAGGAACTCACCCAGCAAGGGTAAGTGAGGGAAAGCCTGGAGCAACCAGGGAGCCCAAGAAAACAAGGATTGGCCTTCGTGAAGGGCTACTAGCCAACGGGCTAGCGACCGCGAAGGAGCCTCAAGACGGTGCACGTGGAGCTGGCTCACAGGACACTCGTGGAGTGGAGGCCAGTGATCTTCGGTGCAGTTGGTGCTGGAGGCGAGGGCTACTCGGAGCCCAAAGCACGACTTCATGGAAGACCCAGAAGAGGATTCACTAGCAAATGCGTGCGGTGTCCAGGGGTCACAGTTCCACGTTACCCACGACAGCTACGGGCCTCAGCTTTGCTGGGGACTCAGGGCAGCCTCGGCGAAGTCTGGAAATCTACCTCTGGTGATGCAAAGACTTCGGCGTCTGACGGGAGCTTAGGCGATGCAGACCAGACAATTACTTCTTTGGTGCCTGCCAAGCAGGAGAGTCACTCCTTGACCCCAAGGGAGATTCTTCTGTCCTCTAGTCTTGAGTAGAGCGTCGAAGGTCCAGGATTCTGTGTCAGAGTTTCGTCCAGGGATAATCTAAAGTCCTAAGGACTGGGTTCCTATACTTATACTAAGTTTAGGGGTTGGACTTACTCTGTGGTCCCACCTATGGGTGGGTCAGGGCAGAGGGGTGGCTACACCCCTTTCCCTTTGTCCAGTTCGCGCCAAAGCAGGGGCTGAAAGCCCCTGATCCGGTTTGAACTGAGGTATGCACAGGGACACCAAGTGTGCCCCCAGTGCAGGACTTCAAAGCACCCGAAAGTGCTCCCGCCCAGCCCCAATACACACTATCCTGTCTGGGGAGGTGGTCACACCTCCCTGGGACAGGAAACCTATTGTCCAGGCCTCCTCTGCCGGAGTTTCGTCCAGCAGCAGGAGGCCAGACTTGTGTCTGTGGCAGCAGCATCCATTTTGTGATGCCAGGGCATTAGAAAGAAGTTACCGGCCAGGCCAGGGTTAACATGTCTCTCCTCTAGAAGGGTGGAATGCTACCCCCGCCACCAGAATTGGTGGGGGGGTAGTATTCCAAGATGTTTGACACCAAACACGACATGTTTCGGTGCAGCCATTCCAAAGTTAGCATTTAACGCGAGGTTATAATGCGCTTAAGAGTGTATGGTCAGGCTGCACTACAAACATCATCAGAGAAGGGTCTCCGAACGCTGCAGAGGGTCCCTGCTCATGCAGGGGCACCCTCTCACATAGGAACCACGCACTCTGCCTTCAGGATTGATAAGGCCTGCCATAGGAGTGACTTATAGGCTTATATGTGTGTATGTATATAGTGATATAGGTAGCCTATATCACAGTAAGGGGTGCATGCACCACCTTACCCAGGCTGCAGTAGCAGACCTGTGGTGTCAGTTTGGAGGGCCTTCCAGGGGTGGCATAATACATGCTGCAGCCCCTGGTAGGCCTCTGAGGTACCTATGCCCTGGGTACATAGTATACCATATACTAGGGACTTATAAGGGCACTACAGATTCCAATCGGAGATGTGCCTAAGGCACATGGAAACCTTTTTACAGAGAAAGCAGATAGACTGGGGTCCTGAATAGCAGGATCCCAGTCCAACTAAGTCATAAACCAGCAAAACACCATAAAAAAAGTGGGGGCAACCATATAGTCAGATTCCACCTTCCTACATAACCCCCCAAACGAAAGGAGATAAGGCTAACCTTGGCCAGTTGAGCCTTTATTGACTAAGTGGACATATAAGGAAGCACCTGCACTAGCATGGTTGCCCCCTGTCTTATGGTCCACTAAGCAATCCCTCACCCTAAGGGTATGAGAGGGTCTCCACCATGGGGAATCACTACCTGTGGTGTGCTTAGGTAAAGTACAAGGCTGGTGAGGTGTCTGAGTAGGGAAGTGAGACCCTAGGAATGTTGGCCTCAGCTTCCTCAGATCACTGGTCACCATGTATGCCTGTCTTTCCATGACTGAGTTGCACTTTGCTCTAAGGGTCAACCTTTGGCTGCCTACAGCTGGGGGTTGGGTCCCTTTGGATGGACTACTGGAGGGACATGGCAGGTTTGGAACCTTCTGGTCCCAGGTTTGCTCTTGCCTACCAGAGTCCTGCTGGGGGAGGTCCCTACATAAAGGTATGGGGGATCCCTCAGTGTGTAGAGGAATTTTCACCTGGCTAGGGCTACTAGACTGGGTGCCCCTAATCTGCTGATGGGGGGTTCCTCTGGACAGGGGGCCCTGGGGGTCCACTGACCTCCCTGACCTCTGCAGCCCTGGGCTGGCTGAGGCAGGGTAGAGAGGGGCAGGTTACCTGCTCCAGACTGGGTACCACCTTGGAAGGGTCCTCTGCCATCAGGGGTGTGGCCAGGCCAGGCCTGACTACCTCTGGGGCAGCTCTTTCACTAGGGGTAGGGTCAGTTCCCTGAGGAGGCTGACCCTTACCTACTGTCTGGAGGGAAGAAGACTTTTCTTCAACCCTTGTGCTCTCTTTTGGGGAGAGTGGGCCATTCTTCCAGGCTCCATCTCTCCAAAATCTTGGGCTGGGGCTGTGGCCATCACAGCCCCACTAACCTTTACAGGGACGCCCAGCATCCTTAGATGGGTCTGGTGTTCAACTTCAGCCCAGGCTGAAATTTCCAGATCATTGCCCATCAGGCAATCTACAGGTAAGGTTGGGGACACAGCCACTCTTTTTGGACCTGTGACCCCCTCCCAGCTGAGATTGACTATGGCCATGGGGTGATCTGTTCTGACACCATCAATGTTGGTCACCTGGTATTTAAACTCAGGTAAAAGCTGGTGAGGGGGGACTAGTTTCCCTGCCACCATGGTGACACTAGCCCCTGTATCCCTAAATGCCACAGCTTTCTGACCATTAATTATTGGCTCCAATCTGTACCTGCCCAATGCTGTGGGACCCATGGTAAAGGTGGCAAATCCTATACCACCATCAGAGTCAGAGGAGTCTGTTGAGGGGTCCCTGTCTAAACTAGGGCCCACCTCTGTTCCTCTTGCAAAAGCACCTAACTTTTTGGGTGCACTACTCCCAACTGGAGGATTACTACTGGTAGTACCAGGAGGGGTGGTAGTAGTTGTGGGAGGAACATTCTCTTTATTGCCAATCCTGGGGAAACTGGGATCAGTCTTCCAGTGCCCAGGCTTTTTACAGACATGGCAATATGGTTTCTTTTCAGGAGAAGAAGGAGTTTGGGACCCACCCCCAGAAAAGGAATTTTGGGGCCCTGTAGTGGACTTATCCTTAGATTTGTCCCCACCTTTCTCTTGGGACTTAGTAGAATCTTTCTTCTGGTCACCACCCTGATTTTTAGTTTTTACTCTGGTTCTGACCCATTTGTCTGCCTTCTTCTTTCCCAATTCTTGGGGAGAGGTCAGATCAGAGTCCACCAGATACTGGTGCAAAAGCTGGTTTTGACAATTATTAAGGATCTGCTCCCTCATAATCAAATTGTACAATCCTAAAAAGTCCTGCACTTTGTTGCCATGTATCCAACCTTCCAGAGCCTTAGTAGCACAATCTACAAAATCAACCCAGTCTTGAGTCTGAGCTTTTTGGGTGTCTCTGAACTTCAACCTATACTGTTCAGTGGTTAGGCCAAACCCATCTATCAGAGAACTCTTCAAGACTGTGTAATTGTCAGCATCCTCTTCCCTTACAGTGAGGAGCTTGTCTCTACCTTTTTCTGCAAAGGAGAGCCACAAGATTGCTGCCCACTGCTTCTGGGGGACCTTCTGAACTTTACAGGCCCTCTCCAGTGCAGTTATCCATTTGTGGATGTCATCCCCACTCTGGTAGGGAGGGACAATCTTGTTTAGGTTTCTATGGTCATAAGACCTTTCCCTATCTTTAGGGATATTGTTGCCACCATGGGACTCTAGTCCCAACTTTTTTCTCTCTTTGTAGAGATCTAGGGACTCCCTGTCTATTGCCAGTTGCTGTTTTCTGAGTTCAAGCTGAGCTTCCTCATATTGAATCAGCCTCTTTCTCCTCTCATGAGAGGATTCTCTCCTATGAGAGGAGACAGAGGTCCCTATTGAGGTGCCAGAGTGGTTAGACTCCTGAGAAGGAGACCTAGACCTTCTGGGCACACTCACAATCCTTCCTGGGGGACAAAGTGGAGGTCATTCTGAGCCTCCTCCTCATCCACAGGAGGAATTGGGTTATCCAGGTCAGGGTCATTGTCACCCTCCTGGTCAGTTCCAGAGGGGGGCTGGGGGTGTTGCTACCCCTGGCCCCATCCTCATCTTCTGCCCCACCCTCTGCTCCTACCCCTTCAGTCCCTAAGGGCCTGCTGAGATCATAAGCCTCTAACATCTCTCTCAGATGTTGGGTGGTGGGGCTTTGGCCTGTCTTCAGTTTCCTCAAATTGCATAATGCTCTCAATTCCATGAATGGGAGTGTATCATACTTGGAGGGAAGAAGCCCATGGGCTTCTGGCAAGGACTCACTGGGTCCTGGCTTGGAAGACATCACTAGTGAGGTGTGGTGTATGCACTACCTACTCTAGTGTGGCCTACTAAACTCTCTTGAGTTGTAGAAAGGGTGTGCTATCCCTTAACACACAACTCTAAGTTCAGTAGAACTTACTGTATTCTAAGCTTAATTTATATGTACCTTAGGTACCTTTAGTGGTTTTCAGTTGATCAATTCAATTGAGATTATCTGGTAAAACAATAGCAAGCTGGAATCCCACACGCTGCACACCAATGTGAGAAGTTGGCCTGGCATATGCTGTCCACTAATTATAGTGGGCACCTTGCACCAGTCCAAACAACCCCTTATTGGAGATAGGTTAAAGACAACCTTTATTGAAAGCTATCCTAGTGGTAGCTATGGAGAGCAGCCTTCAGGCTAAGTCTTGAAGGAATGTAAAGCAGCTTGTTTTACCAGTCTATAATCTCTTGAGTGATCAAATGAAAGAGCACCACACCAGGTATATATTCAAAATATATGTATTTATTGCTAAACACACCCCTCTAGTCTCTTTATGAGGCTAGAGTTCGAAGTACATAAGTTATAAGTTATTTAAACACAGTAATAGCACAAATACACGTTTGGGCCCTAGGGGCGTACCAAACCATATACCAATAAAGTGGTATAAGAACCACGACTGAGCTAGACACTAGGCCTAGAGCCTCTAGAAGTGCTTGGACCACAAGGAACCACCCAAGGTAGTGACACAGGGGACCCACGGGGGACGCGTGCAGTGTAAATACACAACCACGATACGCCGTTAACTTCTATGGAGAAAGTCGCGATCAGGAAATTAAAGAAAAGGGACACTTAAAGGAGGACTTGGAGCAAACCCTTTGAGAACTAGGTCGTTCTAGAGTCTCTACCCACGGGAGCACTGGAGTACTCGTGTTACCTCACCCAGGGAAGCCGGGTACATAGGTGCCTTTCGGGGTCGGGTTTCGTCGTCGATTTGAATGGCGATCTGCTGCAAAGTGCTGCTGGCGACCAAGTGGAAAGTGTCCGGGTGGATCCAAGAGTGGATCGGAGATCTGAAGAACCTGAAAGCAGAGGGGACAGAGTCTGGGTCACTAGCCAGTGACCAGGATGGCGATGAGCAGATGCCCACCGATGTTGAGTGCTTCAGGTAGGTTGACGGTCATCTTGACTCTTCAGCCACGAGGTCCAAAAGGCGTTGTCGGTGACCAGGAGCAGGATTCGGGCTGCAACATGATGTCTGTCGAGTGCTGAGGCATCGGCGACCGGATTGGACCCAACAAGCCTTGGCAATGGCAAGTCTCGGTGTAGATGAAGAATGATGATGATGCAGACCAGCAAGGTCTGAGGAACTCACCCAGCAAAGATAAGTGAGGGCAAGCCTAGAGCAACCAGGGAGCCCAAGAAGAAAAGGATTGGCCTTCGTGAAGGGCTACTAGCTAACGGGCTAGCGACCGCGAAAGAGCCTCGAGACGGTGCACGTGGAGCTGGCTCACAGGACACTCGTGGAGTGGAGGCCAGTGATCTTCGGTGCAGTTGGTGCTGGAGGCGAGGGCTACTAGAAGCCCAAAGCATGACTTCATGGGAGACCCAGAAGAGGATGCACTAGCAAATGCATGCGGTGTCCATGGTCACGGTTCCACGTTACCCACGACAGCTACGGACCTCAGCTTTGCTGGAGACTCAGGGCAGCCTCGGGGAAGTCTGGAAATCTACCTCTGGTGATGCAAAGTCTTCGGCGTCCGACGGGAGCTTACGCAATGCAGACCGGACAATTGCTTCTTTGGTGCCTGCCAAGCAGGGGAGTCACTCCTTGACCCCAAGGGAGATTCTTCTGTCCTCTAGTCTTGAGTAGAGCGTCGAAGGTCCAGGATTCTGTGTCAGAGTTTCGTCCAGGGATAATCTAAAGTCCTAAGGACTGGGTTCCTATACTTATACTAAGTTTAGGGGTTGAACTTACTCTGTGGTCCCACCTATGGGTGGGTCAGGGCAGAGGGGTGGCTACACCCCTTTCCTTTGTCCAGTTCACGCCAAAGCAGGGGCTGCAAGCCCCTGATCCGGTTTGAACTGGGGTATGCACAGGGACACCAAGTGTGCCCCCAGTGCAGGACTTCAAAGCACCCGAAAGTGCTCCCGCCCAGCCCCAATACACACTATCCTGTCTGGGAGGTGGTCACACCTCCCTGGGACAGGAAACCTATTGTCCAGGCCTCCCTGCCGGAGTTTCGTCCAGCAGCAGGAGGCCAGACTTGTGTCTGTGGCAGCAGCATCCATTTTGTGATGCCAGGGCTTTAGAAAGAAGTTACCGGCCAGGCCAGGGTTAACATGTCTCTCCCTCTAGAAGGGTGGAATGCTACCCCCGCCGCCAGAATTGGCGGGGGGTAGTATTCCAAGATGTTTGACACCAAACACGACATGTTTTGGTGCAGCTATTCCAAAGTTAGCATTTAACGCGAGGTTATAATGCGCTTAAGAGTATATGGTCAGGCTGTACTACAAACAGCATCAGAGAAGGGTCTCCGAACACTGCAGAGGGGCCCTGCTCATGCAGGGGCACCCTCTCACATAGGAACCACGCACTCTGCCTTCAGGATTGATAAGGCCTGCCATAGGAGTGACTTATAGGCTTATATGTGTGTATGTATATAGTGATATAGGTAGCCTATATCACAGTAAGGGGTGCATGCACCACCTTACCCAGGCTGCAGTAGTAGACCTGTGGTATCAGTTTGGAGGGCCTTCCAGGGGTGGCATAATACATGCTGCAGCCCCTGGTAGGCCTCTGAGGTACCTATGCCCTGGGTACATAGTATACCATATACTAGGGACTTATAAGGGCACTCCAGATTCCAATCAGAGATGTGCCTAAGGCACATGGAAACCTTTTTACAGAGAAAGCAGATAGACGGGGGTCCTGAATAGCAGGATCCCAGTCCAACTAAGTCATAAACCAGCAAAACACCATAAAAAAAGTGGGGGCAACCATATAGTCAGATTCCACCTTCCTACAATTTGCAAATGTATTTTGTCTCTGAAACTTTTCTCTCTTCGCCTATCCACTCCTTCAATGCATTGTTTATTTGACATGAGTTTGAAACTATACATTGCCAATGTTTTCTCTCTGTGATTTGCATTTGTGTAACTGTACTTGATGAGCATTTGATTTTCACATTATTTTACGATAAACAACATAAACTACACACTGAGTCTGTTATTATTTAGTAGCATAGATAAGTACATATTATTGTCATCAACTTTTCAACTCTATAAAAATACATTGCCACAAATATATTCATGTTGTAAGGAGAAATGCAGGTTTTATTGAGTATTTGGTAAATCAGGCATAAACTTCCATCACACTGAACCCCAGCGTGAAGGGATTAGTTGGGTAGTGTAAATGGGCCTTTGTTTGTAACAAAATTATCGATCGCTGATCGCTGGATCAGTTTTGGTAGCAGAGGATGGTTAATTATTGATTAGTTTGGCAATAATTATTGTCTTTGTTTTATGTTGTTTGGAAGTACGGGTACAGAGTTCCCTAAGATCCTAGGATGATGTTAATTTAGCCTAAGTGGCAGAGGAATAGTGTGGAAAGGTATCACACTGGAGAAGTACTTTGTCTGTTGTTATGATATCGAACAGCGAAAGGTTGTCGATGTTATTTTAGGGACATATTCGATTGAAAGAAGATTGCATGAAATAGTGAAAGGTCCGCTTCCGAAACTCTGGCCTTACATCCTCAAAGGAGTACCAAGACCTCTTTCTGAAAGGAAAGTCCTCTTCTAAAACTTTGGCTAGTATCCCCAGAGGAGTACCAAGACCTCCTTTAACTTGAGTGAGAGTAGAGTAGCGCTGGTCGTTATTTTACTAGAAGCGAAAAAATCTCTTTTTGAATAAATGAAACTATCTCTTTATTAGTGGAGCAGACAAAGTAACATTGTTTTGTGTTGTTTCTAACAAGAAATAGTTGAGAAAACCTAGAAATACATTGCCGTATTATTTTGTAAAGGGAGGGTCAGTAGCAGGAGTAATACTGATGTCACAAACAGCTGCGCTGGCATTGGTCAGGCAGCGGGCGCGTAGTGAGCCGTGATTGGTTGATTGCTGTGAGCCGTGCTGGCATTGGTTGAGATAGTGGATACGTAGTGAGCCACGATTGGCTGGTTGCTGTGAATCGCGTTGGTATTGGTTGAGAATTAGCGAATAGAGTGAGAGGATTTACGGAAGTTTTCTCTTGCTTGTTTGGGTTTATTTAGCAAGAAAAAGAGTGTTTTAAAAATGAAGATGATAAAAAGAATAAAATATTTATTTAAAAAAGACATGCCGATAGTTACTAGAGAGGGACTTCCTATACCTTCTCAGAGAACGCCTGCTTCTTTTATGATGTTGGAACGTGGGTATCATACGTGTACATGGTTAGAGAACTGGATGAGATATACAAAAAATGATGGAGTTTTAGCTTTTCCAGAGCATGGTACATTTAATGTAAGGATTTTGGAGAACTTGAGAGGACGAATGAATTCATTAAAGCCAAGTCCTAGACCTACGCAGTATGAAGCGCTTGAGGAATGGGAACATGAGGCTTATAAAAGGGAGAGAGACAGGAATGGAATTAAATACAGGAATATAATAACGAGGTATTCTGAGGCTAGATGGGATGATCAAACTAAAAGATGGAGAGGAGATGTAATTGCAGATGGATTATATCCAGTAATAGTTGCTGAAAATCAGACTGGAGGCAAAAGTAAAGAGAAAAATAATAATTTAGAGACTTTGGAACTAGATTATGATTTGGATGAGATTGATGGTGAGTTGTTAGATGAAATACTATTAAAGAGACCTCCACCATATCAGGAAAGTTCAGGGGAAACAATTCCAAATGCACCACTAATTGAAATACAAGTTCCTCAGATTCCACAAGCTCTACAAACTTCACAAGATCCGGTAGCTTCACAAGTTTCATCAGGTACTCGAGTGTTGCAGGAGAATGAGATTGACATGTTGAATAAGGCAAGAGAGGAGTTAACTCAAAGAATTAGTCAGATGAGTCTGAATGCAGAAGCATTATCAGTACCAGTAACGATTGGTCCTATAGTTCCATTGTATGGTGAGAGTCAGAATATATCGAGAGTACATGCATTGACAATTCCCGTGAATAATGCCAGGAATGTTAGTGGTTCAGAACAAGTTGAGATGAGTACTTCATTGATTGATCTTCCAGTGAGTGAAAATGTAACTGAAACACCAAAGAGAAGTGTGCAGATGGTTCCTAGAAAAATAGTGCAGAATGTCAGTGGAACAACTCCAGTATCAGGGAGTTCGGTGGGTCCTTCGCCAGAGGAGTTAGATGACTGGATAAGAGGAATGGAAAAGAATAAGTCACAATCGAGTATAGATGTAGCTAGATTGAGAGTGGATCTGGAAGAAATGATTATTGGTACAATAAGTCCAGAAAGATTGAGTAAGTACCGATTTGAAGAGTTGTTATTTTTGTGTAAGAATATTATATGGAAAGCAAGGAATCTACATGAGAGGTTGGGAGAAGCTGCACAAGAATATGGAGTAGACATAGAGAAGTCTAAAGTTTTGCAAAAAACGTATAGATTGGATTTTACTGATAAAGATTTGGAGAGTTTGAATACATCTGGCAAACGATTGCAAATAAAAGAACTAATGAATACCTTGAAAAAATGGGGAGATTTAGAACGGTGGAAAGGTAGATGGGTGAAAAAGAAGGAAGAAATGCTTGCAAGTAAAAATGCGTCTTTATTTCCATTAAGAGAAACAGGACAGGCTGAAATGGGATGTCCAATGAGAGAAGTTCCAGGTGGTGGTTATGTTCACGTTCCCTGGTCAAGACAGGATATTTTATCCTTTATAAAGGATTTTCCTAGGTTGAGAGAAAAACCTGTTGAGTGGTACAAACAGGTAGAGAGGTATGTAAAAGTTTTGAAAGTTTTGTTAAAAGATTTGGGGGCATATTAACAAGGGCCAGCGATAATTATCGCTGGCCCCACATAGCGATAGAAATATTATCGCCGGCTATCGCTGAACATTATCGCCATGATAACGCTATATTTACAATGCATAGCGCTATGGCGATAATATTTCAGCGATAGCGGTAGTTTGCTATGGAACATCGCTGGTTTGCCAGCGATGTTCCATGGAAAACAGCTGAGTAACATTGCTGATACGACCCTGTGGTCGTATCAGCATAATCCACCTACCATTATTAGTATGTCTTAGTCTGGAATTTAACAGACGTTAAATTCCAGCGTTAAGGCCGAGGTAGCGCGATTTTTTTTATCGCTGCACCTCCTTGTTAATATTGCGAAGCTGCCTTCGCGATATTTTCATGTGTTGTTTTCACAGCCACGCCTTCTTTGCATCTCATTAGCGATGCGAGGCGAGGCTGTGAAAAAACGGGCTCTACATCAAAGAAACACGCGCTAGCGTGTCCTTGATGATATTGCAATATAATTATCGCCGCTTATCGCCCGAAAACGGACGCTAAAGCGGCGATAATTATATCGCCAGCCCTTGCTAATATGCCCCGTAGATGGTTTGTTCGAGATTGTAGTTCCAGCTGACTTATGGACTGAGTGTAAAATTACTGTTGACTGGCCAAAAGAAGAATATCCTAGAGATGTGAAAACAGGAGCACCTTCAGAAGAGGTGATGAAAAAATATAATTAAGTAATTACTTTCCTGAAAAGTAAAATTTCTCCAAAAGAAACAGATTAGGTTAAAATAGACAGGACAACACAGGAACCCAAAGAATCGGTACATGCTTATTATGAAAGGTTGTTACAGGTGTTCAAACAGTATAGTGGTTTTGAAAGTATAGGTGATAAAGATATGGGACACTTTGTGTATAGGCTTGTTTTTGGATTAAAACCCGAAATTAGTAACATGATTCAGCAACATTTGATTTGTTGGCAGAGTAAAACAGTTGATGAAATTCTGAGATATGCTAAGTATTGTAGTGATGATAATGAGTCAAGGCATAAAAAGCTGAAAGAGAAAATGATGTGGGCACAGGTGAAAGTGGCAGAACAGAAAGATGGAAACAATGGTTCTCAAACAGATTTTCAGATAAAAGGACAAAATCAAAATGGACAGGTACCAAATGGAGGTAGAGGTAGAGGTAAGATGAGTAGGGAAGAATTGAAAAAGAAATGTCCTTGTCATGCGTACGGAAAGTTTGGACATTGGAGGAATGAGTGTAGATCTTTACTGAAAACTAATGGAATGAATCAAAATTTCAATCCGCAGATGCAGAATGAAGTGGTTGTGAATCAACAACAACAACAACAGCAGCAGGTAGTTACACCACAGACACAACAAGTACAGGTGCCTCAAGCTCCTATGCCAAATAATGTGAATGCTCAAGTACAGAGATACAGTGCGAATTCTGGATTTCACGCAGGTGAGCAAGTTGGTAAGAATCAAAATGTACAAGTGTTTTCACAGTATTTATTGCAATTTTCCGAGAGTGACTCAGACTCATCTCAATGACGGTGCCTGAGGGGGGAGGAAGAGTGCGTGGTTGGCGCATCTCTAGAGGTAGATCAATCAGGTCCTTTTGTTAATGGAAAAGTGGAAGGTAATAATGTAAAAAATCTGAAAAATAAGGGGAGAAAGAGGGATATGCTAGGTCCACCCTCCAAAATGATCAAGAATTACAAAACACTGAAATCTCGGTTATGGAAACCTAGCCAGTTTTTCAGAAAATTAAATTTACTAATATAAGATTCAGAAAAAATAGTTAGTAAAGGAAAATGTCCTTTCTGAGTCCTCACTCACAGGGTTTCCCATGGTGACATGCTTAATCATAGGGGCCATCCCAGCCGCTACGGGCTGAGGCGTGCTACGACTTCGCACACTACGTAGGAGCACTACTTGTGAGTAACTATGTGTGGTGCAGTGATGGGGTGGAGTGGGTGAGAATAAAATACCTAGCTAGTGGGCAAAAGAATTTATTCAGGCTTCTAGCCGATATATTAAAACAGGGTTGGTCGCTAGGTGTCTGTTTTTAATAGTCAGGGGTCTCTAGTGAATGCTCAACTAGCCTCCCAGTGCTCTTCTTCAGGACAAACAGGGTCCAGCCCTATTTAGTACCACTCCAAAGTGACCTAAGAATAGGAAAATTGCTGCAAAATACTAGCAGGCAAGAGTTAATACATACAGTGCTTTGATCACGTAGATAATCATGGAGCAACAATGTGCTTCATGGTCTGAGAGGGCTGGAGAGATCATCGCCATTGAGAATGAAAACTGCTCCGGCTGTTGCCTGCTTCCCTCCCGACCGCATATGCGGAGCAGTTTTCATTCTCAATGGCGATGATCTCTCCAGCCCCTCTCAGACCATGAAGCACATTGTTGCTCCATAATTAATACTACGTGATCAAAGTACTGTATGTATTAACTCTTGCCTGCTAGTATTTTGCAGCAATTTTTCCTATTCTTAGGTCACTTTGGAGTGGTACTAAACAGGGCTGGACCCTGTTTGTCCTGAAGAAGAGCACTGGGGTAGCTCGAAACTAGTTGACGTTCACTAGGGACCCCTGACTAATTAAAAACAGACACCCTAGCGACCAACCCTGTTTTTAATATATCGGCTAGGAGCCTGAATAAATTCTTTTTGCCCACTAGCTAGGTATTTTTATTCTCACCCACTCCACCCCCATCATTGCACCACACATAGTTACTCACAAGTAGTGCTCCTACGTAGTGTCGCAAGTCGTAGCACGCCTCAGCCCGTAGCGGGTTGGGATGGCCCCTATGATGAAGCATGTCACCATGGGAAACCCTGGTGAGTGAGGGGACTCAAGAAAGGACATTTTTCCTTTACTAACTATTTTTTCTGAATCTTATATTAGTAAATTTAATTTTCTGAAAAAACTGGCTAGGTTTCCATAACCGAGATTTCGGTGTTTTGTAATTCTCGAAGGTAATAATGTTACATTCCTAGTGGACAATGGTGCTACCTGTTCTACTGTGAGAGCAGCAGAAATCCCAAACCTACCCCTCTCTGGAGAAACCATCCAAGTTGTGGGAGTCTCAAACAAACATATTAAGACTCCAATAACAAGACCAATAGAAGTTCATATTGGAAGATTGAGAGACATGCATCGGTTTGTGGTATGTGATACAAGTCCGGTGAACCTTTTAGGGAGGGACTTGTTGTGTAAAATGAACTGTACCATCTATTGTACACCAGAAGGTATTGCTTTCCAAACACCAGATGAGGATGTTGCTTTTAAAATGATGTTAGCAAAGCAAGGGACAGAAGTGAATGATTTGTATTCATTGCTTACAGAAGAAGATTTAACTGCAGAGTTCAGAAATGCAGTAAGACCTGATGTATGGGATTTTACAGGAAAAGAAATTGGTTTGATAAAGGGTGTGGATCCTATTCAGGTTACAGTCAAACCAGGGGCAATATATCCAAACACACCTCAGTACAAGATGAGTCCTGAAATAACAGCAGGAGTAATTCCTGTAATTGATCAAATGATTGAGCAAGGTATTCTAAAAGAAATACTAAGTAGTCCTTGTAATTCACCTATTATGGGGATTAAGAAACCAAGTGGAAAATATAGAATAGTTCAGGATTTGAGAAAAATTAATAAGATCGTAGTACCTTGCTGTCCAATAGTGCCAAATCCAGCAGTGATTCTTTATCAAATTCCTTGTGATGCAGAATGGTACACAGTAATTGATCTGTGTCAAGCATTTTTCTCGATACCTTTGCATCCGGATAGCCAATATCTTTTTGCTTTCCGGTTCGGAAACCATGTTTTGGCAATGTGCTGAGTTCCTCAAGGGTATACAGAGAGTCTTTCGATTTTTAATCAGATTTTGAAAAAATGTTTGGAGTCATTGATCATGTCAGAAAATTCAGTGTTAGTGCAGTATATTGATGACCTACTGGTGGCATCAAAAACACGAGAAGCCTGTGTGACAGATACAATTTGCCTTACTGAATCATTTGGCAGAAGTTGGGCATAAATTGTCACCAGCAAAATTACAGTTTTGTCAAAAAGAGGTTCAATATTTGGGACACAAAATTGAGAAAGGAGTTTGAAAAGTAACGCAAGTCTGAATCAATGTGATTTTACAGATGGGTCCTCCTAAGACTCAAAACGAAGTTCGAATGTTTTTGGGAATGGTTGGATACTGTAGACAATGGGTTAGTGGGTTTTCACTGATTGCAAAACCTTTACAGAGGTTGACTCATAAAGATGTGGATGATCCGATTGATTTGGATGAAGAGTGTATAAAAGCTTTTATTGAATTGCAAGATAGTCTTTGTCGAGCACCTGCATTGGGAATGCCAGATTACACAAAAGATTTTGCATTATTCTGTTGTGAGAGAAATGGGTGTGCACTTTCAGTCTTAACACAAACACATGGAATGGCACGTCGTCCAGTGGCATATTTTTCTGCTACTTTGGATTCAGTGGCTGCCGCATTACCAGGCTGTTTAAAAGTAACCCTGGGCAAAGCACTACGCTACGCTCGCGTAGTTTGCGAAGTTTGCGCTACTTTGCACAACGCGAATTGCACGTAGCACAGTGCAAACACGCGTAGCGTAGTGCAGCGGTCATTTTTTGCTTGCTCGCGGTCCTCAACGTCAAGTTGGCGACCGCGAGCAAGCAAAATGACATCCTGGCGAGACTTTTTCCTCGTTCGCGATCAGCAACATCAAGTTGCCGATCGCGAGCGTGGAAAATAAACCTCCCGGCGAGATTCTCAACGCGGGAGGTCAGGTTTCTCATTGCGAGTGGTCGCGTATGCTCGCGACCGCTCGCGATGAGAAACTACCAGTCCGCGTTGAGAAGCTGCCGCCGAGTAAAAATCTACTCGAGCGGCAGTAAAGACAGCTTGCACTGTGCAAGATGCCGTTTTCAATGATTGCACAGTGCGGACAAGCATCCGGCACTGTGCAATCATTGCGAACAGCGCACTACGCAGTTCGCGTAGTGCTACGCGTAGCTCGCGTAGTGCGAACTGCACTTTGCGTAGCTTCGCGTAGCGCTACTTCGCGAACTACGCCCAGGCTTATTTAAAAGCAGTGGCTGCTACTTGTGTAAGTCTAGAGCAGAGCGAAACAATTGTTATGGGACATACAGTGAAAGTATATGTGCCACATTCTGTTGAAATCCTATTAACAAGGACTCAGACTCAGCATATGACGTATAGTTGGCTGACTAGGTATGAAAGAGTGATTTTGGGTGCTGAAAATGTGAGTGACGAGATGTACAATATTGAACCCAGCAACCTTGTTGTCAAGTTCAAGTTGTGAAGAAGTGAAAGATGAAGCAGACCATGATTGCTTGGATGTGACAGAATTGTGCACGAAACCAAGCCCTGACATAAATGGTACACCATTAGAAGAGTCAGATAGTGTAATGTTCGTGGATGGATCTTGTCTGAGAGATGAAAAAGGTGCATTGAGTGCTGCTTATGCAGTGTGTACAGTGTCTATGGTTCTCGAAGCATCTTGTCTAAAGGGGATACATTCTGCTCAAATTTCTGAACTAAATGCTTTGACTAGAGCATGTATAATTGGCAAAAGTCTGAGAGTAACCATATTCACTGATAGTCAATATGGTTTTGGTGTGGTGCATGATTTTGGTCAGTTGTGGATGCAACGAGGATTTCTAACCTCTTCAGGATCCCCGATCCGGAACAGTAAAAATGTGAAGGATCTATTGAATGCATTACAAATGCCCCAAAAGATTGCTGTGGTAAAATGTTCCGCACTAACCCTGGGCGGTGAACTACGCTACGCTCGCGGAGTTTGCGGAGTTTTGGCAACTTCGCGATTTGCGTAGAGCGCGAAGTTGCCGAGCACTACACAATTTGCGACGTAGCGTAGCTGTTTTTCTTCTTCGCGCGCTCAATATGCGTTCTTGCGCACGCGGTAACGACCTACCGTGATTCTGCATTCGCCGACGCGATTTCCTATCCGTTCTCGGGCGCCACGAGATTTGGAATCCAGCCGCACGATCCCGCGAGAGTGTGCGAACGCGAACACGTCATTCGGACGCGCAGTGTTGGTAAGATCGCGATCCCGAACACGAAGAAACTACAATCTGGCGAAGAATATCTCTCGAGCATCATAAAACCTTCTCGAAAAAACTCCTCAGATTGTGATTTGACTGTAGTTTTTTGTGCAAGGAGTCCTTTTTCTTTTTTTACTTTTTTTTCCAAGAGGAAGGAAGTGCCCCTGAGTCTCAAACTTCCTGTTCCTGTCCAGCAGGCTCCTCCCAGTGCTTTGTCCATGTGCTGTTCACTTTCATTTGGATTTGGAGCTGGAAGGATCACTTTTTGTGTCTGTCTGCTGCATCATATCATTGGATTGGATTTGAAGACTTTTGGATTTGAGATTTTACAAGTAAGTTGGAGAATTGGTGTACTTGTTTGTTTGATTGGGGCTTGTTTGTACCTACATTTTTTGGGATTTTCATCGTTTTTAAAATTTATTGTTGTGGCCTGTAGTTTCAGTAGGGGCCTAGTTGTTTTTCTTTGATTGGAATTTCAGCCAGTAGGCCCAGAGGTACCCATGGGTGCATGTTTCTGTGGTGTCTGTTGAATTTAAACATCATGAAGGGCATGCATGGATGGCATTGGATTGAATTGGTAAATGTGGTTTTTGGGGTGTATTTCACTTTTTGGGTGTGTGTTAATAAATATATACCTTTGTTGGATGTGTGTGTGTGTGTACTTGTTGTGTAACTTTCCAACCTTTCGTAGCCCTGTGGATTTTCGTTTTTGCATTTTTGTATTAAAGCTGTGTTGTTTAGCAGGCCTCCTTTGTCTGGTCATATTATAGGCCTGCTTGAGTTTATTGTTTTCCATGGCCTGTTGTGACTGTGAGTGACCACGTGGCTTGGGGCCATTTTGTGGTGGTAGTTTAGTAGTGTGCTGATTTTCCCATATAGGCCTGCATGTCTTTTCTTTGTCCCCTTGGCTTATGCTTGTTGTTGTGGGTGGCCTGGCCATGTGGTGGCGGCCATTTTGTGGGACCAGCCACTGTGCTTTTGCCATAGGCCTCCAAGCTTGCGGCCTAGTCTGCCAGTAGGCCCAGAGGTTGTCATCATGGGTGCATAAAAACTGTTTCTGTGTTGTCTGTGGAATTTTAACATCATTTAGGCCATGGATGGCATTGGATTGAATTGCAAAATGTGGGTTTTTGGGTGGTATTTCAGTTTTTTGGTGTGTGTTAAATAAATAGGCCTTTTCAGCCAGTAGGTAACCTTAAGCGTTCAGCTCGCGGACTTTGGGCAACTCCGCACTGCGCAACAACGCGGACTTACACTTTTTATCTTCTTCGCGCGCTCAATATACGTTTTCGCGCGCGCGATAACGACTTTTTGTGACGATCGTGATGCCGAACACGCAGAATTTACAATCTGGCAAAGAAAATCTCTCGAGCAGCATAAAACCTTCTCGAAAATGATGATTTAGTTCATTTTGCTCCAAAAACTCCTCAGGTTGTCATTTAGATGTTTTTTTGTGAGCAAGGAGTCACTTTTTTTTTTTTACAATTTTTTTCAAGAGGAAGGAAGTTGCCCAGAGTCTCCAACTTCCTGGTCCTGTCCTTTGTCTTCACTTTCTTGTTATTGTGGGTGGCCTGGCCATGTGGGTGGCGGCCATTTTGTAAAGCCAGGCATTGTGCTTTTGCCATAGGCCTGCATTGTCTGTCTTGTCTTCCTTTTCTTGTTGTTGTGGGTGGCCTGGCCATGTGGTGGCGGCCATTTTGTGGGACCAGCCACTGTGCTTTTGCCATAGGCCTCCAAGCTTGCGGCCTAGTCTACCAGTAGGCCCAGAGGTAGTCATCATGGGTGCATAAAAACTGTTTCTGTGTTGTCTGTTGAATTTTAACATCATTTAAGCCATGGATGGCATTGGATTGAATTGCAAAATGTGGGTTTTGGGGTGGTATTTCAGTTTTTTGGTGTGTGTTAAATAAATAGGCCTTTTCAGCCAGTAGGTAACCCTGGGCGTTCAGCTCGTGGACTTTGGGCAACTCCGCACTGCGCGACAACGCGGACTTACACTTTTTATCTTCTTCGCGCGCTCAATATACGTTTTCGTGCGCGCGATAATGACTTTTTGTGACGATTGCGATGCCGAACACGCAGAATTTACAATCTGGCGAAGAATATCTCTCGAGCAGCATAAAACCGTCTCGAAAATGATGATTTCGTTCATTTTGCTCAAAAAACTCCTCAGTTTGTCATTTAGATGTAGTTTTGTGAGCAAGGAGTCACTTTTTTTTTTTTTTACTATTTTTTTCAAGAGGAAGGAAGTTGTTGTGGGTGGCCTGGCCATGTGGTGGCGGCCATTTTGTGGGACCAGCCACTGTGCTTTTGCCATAGGCCTCCAAGCTTGCGGCCTAGTCTGCCAGTAGGCCCAGAGGTAGTCATCATGGGTGCATAAAAACTGTTTCTGTGTGGTCTGTGGAATTTTAACATCATTTAGGCCATGGATGGCATTGGATTGAATTGCAAAATGTGGGTTTTTTGGGGGGGTCTATTTCACTTTTTGGGTGTGTTAAATAAATGCCTTTTTTGCGTGTGTATGTGTTGTTGTTGTGGTTGTTGTCTAACTTTCCAAACTGTTTTTAGCCATGTGGATTTTAGTTTTTGCATTAAAGCTGTGTGTGTTTTTTATCAGGCATCCTTTGTCTGGCCATATATAGGCCTGCTTGAGTTCATTGTTTGCCGTGCCTGTGCCTGTGAGTCACCATGTTGCTGGGGGCCATTTTGTGGTGGTAGTTAGTAGTGTGCTGTTTTTGCCACATAGGCCTGCGTGTCTTTCCATTCTTCCTCTTGTCTTACTGCTTCCAAATCCATCCCCATTGCCAGCTGCAGCTCCCTGATGCTGCATCCATCCCACGTGATGCACAAATTTAGGCCAAACATGCTCCACTACATTTTAGTTTTTGTTCTTTGCTATTCTTATTCTTCCTGAGTGTACACACTACACAGTACACCAGGAAAGCCCTGGCCTTATTGTCAAAGTCTCATAAATGGCTACACTGTTGTTGTTCACTGAGTTTCTAAAATGTAATAATTGAGACAAGCCAACCACACTAAGTTATATATTATATTAGTTTGATTTGTACTATCGTTTGACTGATGTTCTTCTGGATTTTTTGCTTTTAGGTGCACAAAAGACTGAGGAGGAGGTGTGTCAACATTGCCCGTTGCACTGCCAGACAGACATCCTGCTGCTGTACACAACGTGACGTGTGACCTGACCAGACATCTCTGCAACTGAGTGCTGCTGACATCTGAAGAAGATGGGCCCAAAGAAAGCAGGTACCAGGTCCTCCAGTACCAAGAAAGTTGCTAATGAGAAGAAGGAACAGAAGAAGGAAGTGACACTTAAGTCTGGTGTGCCGCCCAATACCTTTTTGGAGAAAAAAATTACACCTGCAGCAGCGGTGTCCGGGGGGCAAGCTGGGGGCAGCACCTCCGCATCAGTGGGCCCAACCCACCAACCCAGGCCCAAGCACATGAGTGTGGTAGAGGTAGCCAGCCTAATGGTGGAAAGCAGTGATGCTGAGCCTGAGATAAACTTATCGCTATCTCAAAGTAGTACCCAATCAACGCAGGAGGACAGCAGATAAGTGGTCAACAACAACAACAGCCGCAACCACCGCCTGCAATAGTAGTTGTTGTTCCTCCCGAAGTAGGGGCAGTTCAGGAAATTGAGCCTCATGCAGAGGTAGAAGAAGAAGCCACTCATTCAGAAGATCCATTGTCTTCCAAATCTCCAGCAAGGAAAAGGAGGGGTAGTCCATCAAGTTCTTCGCCAAGCCCCCCTTCTGATGATCTAGATGCCACTTGAAAGCCACAAACTGAGTCTGAGAGGGAGACACGTCCCAAGACCAAGCTAGGGAAAAGGAAGGTTCCAGAAAGCCTTACACTTATGGAGGTCGATGTAGAACAGCAGGATGATGATGATGATGAGCCAGTCATCACGAACATCACTCCCGGCCCCGAGGAGATGGAGACCAACATTATTACCCTATCCAAAATCGCTGCGAGGGATGTAGCACGCATACCGCCACAGGTAACACCAACACGACCTACAGCTTCCATATTTGCATTAGCAAAGGCCCGGCAGCGACCTACATCCAGCACAACCACCACCTCAGTAGAAGTAGGTAGTGGTACAGCACAGAGTCAAATTCAACACACACTCTCCAGTTCATCCGGCATTGGAAGTGGCACCTCCAGCAGGAGGCAAAAGTTAAGCTCCCCAGTTTGGGACTTCTTTACGGTTAGCGAAAAGGAGGAGAACATTGCTATATGCTCCATTTGCAATACCTCTGTTAGTCGTGGTAAGCTTGGTACAAACTATGGTACCGGAGGCCAAATAACCCATCTGAAAAAACACCACTTGATCAGCTGGGAGGACCACCTTCACGGCATAAAAACTGCAACCATTGGTGTTGGTGGGGATAAAGGAGTAGAAGATCCGATCACGGTGGAAGAGGAAGGACAGGGAGACATTCTCTCTGGTAGTGGTACACAAAGTCTCCCTGTCCCCAGCAGTGCAGTGTTAACGTCGCCCACATCTTCAGCAACATCTCAGTGGCACAAGAGTAAGAGTCAGCCTGAGACACCAAGGAGTACCGCAATGAAAAAAGTGCGTTGTTGAGCCTAAGAGAAAGGAAAACCATGCAGCCTACCATTATCAGCATGTTTGGGGGGGAGGGGCAGTACGAACGCAACCACCCAATAGCACGTTTGTACAATGCAAAGCTGGCTAAAATGTTAGCACTGGACCTTCTCCCTTTTTCTTTTGTTGAAGGGGTGGGTTTTCTGGAATTTGTGACAACCATCTGCCCAAAATGGCATGTTCCCAGCCACTACTATTTTGCCAGAGTTGCTGTTCCAGCACTACATCACGACGTGCTGGAATTGCTTGGAAAAGCCTTGAAGCAGAGTGCTGTTCACAGTATCCACCTGACAACAGACATGTGGACCAGTTGCCAAGCCACAGATTACATGTGCATCACTGCACACTGGATCTCTTTTGCGGGGGTTAGAGAACAGATATCTGCTGGTGTCGACGCTGCTGAGATTTTTCATGCCACTCGCAAACATGCAACTGTAGCCATGTTTGCCATGGAGAAATCTCATACTGCTGCAAACATTTTGGAAGAGTTTAACACCAAGGTCTTTGAGTGGCTGCGCCCAAGAGGGCTTAAGATTGGTTTTGTTGCCACGGACAATGGCAGTAATGTAGTTAAGGCCATGGGCGATGGTGGCTATTTCAGTGTCCCGTGTTTGGCACACTGCATTAACATTGTTGTTCAAGACTTTTTGAAAAATGAATCCAAAGTCAGCAACTTACTGGCCACCTGCAGAAGAATATGCACACATTTCAGCCATTCTTTTAAAGCCCGGAAGCAGCTGAGGGTCATTCAACGTGAGCATAAAATGCCAGTCGAAGCACTCATCCAGGAGGTGCCAACACGTTGGAACTCAACTTATTACATGCTTGATCGTCTGTTTGACCTGTACATACCACTCAATGCTTATGTCATGCAAAGATTAGGGGAACCTACTGTGAGAGGCATGACCGTTGAGATGGGTCAATGGGACATCATTAAATGCCTGACTGAGATGCTACTTCCTTTTGAGATCTTCACACGTGAAGTCAGCAGGGAGGACTGTACTATGGGCCAAGCTATCCCATTGTTGCACATGCTAGAGCAACAGCTGAAGGAGGTGTCTGAAACGTACGCAGGTGTGGATGACAAACAAGATGCATATCATTTGGCGGAGTCCTTAGCCGCTCGCTTATCTGTAAATACAAGGATTAAAAATAACATTGTGTCACAACAACATTACATTAGTGCCACAATTTTGGATCCACGGTACAAAGTATTTCTGAACAGTAAGGCAGTAATTCCTTTTTCGGTAGTGGATGTTGCCAACTACAAAACTTTGATAGCTCAGGAAGCCACTATTTTCGAAAACGAACAGCTGGTAATTACAGGCCCCCCACCCCAGGCCATAACAAGTACTACAGGGCATCCAGATTCAAGTTCTACTTTGGAGCCTGAGGGCAGTGCGTTTGCCTCCCAGCAGTCACCGACACCAACACTACCAATAACATCAACAACAGCAAGAACATGATCATCCACAGTACAATCGGCAACTGATTGGTTTCTACGGCAGGGGTATGGTAAGTCCAGTGCTGATGCAAAGGCAAAACAGGCCGAGCACATCGGAGCACTCCTGAACATTGAGCGGATGGTCCAGGCCTATCTGGATGACCCAACAGAGGTCTTCATGGATCGAAACCCATTGGTGTATTGGTATGGGAAAAGAAGCCAATGGACAGTGCTCAGCAGGCTGGCGATAAAGTATCTGGCTTCCCCTGTCGCAAGTGTCTCTTCTGAGCGTGTTTTCAGTGCTGCTGGTGCCATTGTAACTTTGAAAAGGACCAGTCTCTCGCCCAAAAGCGTGGAGAGGTTAACCATGATCAAAATGAATCAGCACTTTATACCACCGGATTACAAAATACGTGAATCACAGCAGGAAGAGGAGAGCGACTTGGATGACGTAAGTAGTGGGTTACAGGACCTACTTCTGTCCGAACCACCAGAGTTTGAGGACGAGCTCCTCTTCCCTGACAACTAGGCTTTCAAATTGTTACTTTCTTCCTTCCTTTATTTGTCTGTGTATCTGTCTTTCTGGTTCAAATCAAATCACAACAAATCCATCACCACCGTCTTCTCTTTTATTTCCCTATTGGAGTTGCACGTCTGTGCATTTAACTGTCCACTCTTCAGAGTCCTGCTTCATCTTCCTGACTCGCCCTAATTACATTTCCATCAAGCCAGACATTGGAGTACAAGAAATGTTGCCTTTAACAGTCCCTCCATAAGAAGTGAAACGTGACTATAGCTATCCTCCGTTTTGTTTCCGAGCCGAAACTCATCACTGTCCGAAGGCTACAGCCTCGGCAGGCATCCAAAGCTCATCACTGTCAGGACAGAAGGTACTTGGCAGAGAAAGACAAGACTCTTCGAAGAAACTTGCTGACATTTGTGCAAACTCAATTGACCAGCAATGACCGCTACCCAGGCCGCGGCCCATCACAGCGCTGACCATGTGAAGCAACTTAAACTGTGACAAAGCGCCACAGATGAATAAGACAAAAACCGAAACAGCGACTAACACTCAAAATGAATGTGGAGTAATGAGGCCACTGCCCCGTTAAAAAAAAACACACACCTGTCAGAACTAGGCATCTGATGATCTGACAGCCAAAGAGAAGAGCAAGACAGGTAATGATGATGGCATGCATTGGATGCTTGCTGACTCTGAGCGATTGCTGTTGTTTGTTGTGTTGATGTTGTGCATGAAGGCGAACTCTACTCTACTACTTAATCTACAAAGTGAAAGTGACTCAAGTGACCGTCAATGTTTCCCTTCTTGTTGTTTGATAACCAAATTGTACTCCTACTACTGCAGGTGCAGGCCAATATCTGTTGCAATTTTTTAATATGGAATATGGACTTAATCGGAGTCACTACAGACTGAGTTGGAGTTGGACAACACGTACCACACCATGATGATGACCATACTATCTTTGCACGCAGTCAGTCAGTTGGATCGGAGATGATTGAAGGAATAACTGCGTTTCATGAAGTGGCATAAAAGGTAAACATAAACACAACAATTCAACAAGAAAGTAAACACAGCAGACCTACATGTCCATGTAGTGGTGTAGTCGAGTGTAGTCATATGACTGACAGCGGCGCATTGAATTTTGTCACTTAATTTTGAAAATGCTAGGTTGCTGTATATGCCTTTTGTCTGGCTCTGTCAAAATTTAAGGTAAATGGAGGTTGGGTCAAGGGCTGGTGCTGTGGTGGGCCTGTTCTGTCCTATTGTTGTTGTAGCTTAATGCTGTAAACAGAATATACACAATATATCCAAGCCGCCTCAGTCTGAAAGTGTTCTCTCTTCTCTTCTTGGACTCCACCGTAATTGATGCTTTTTTTTATTCATTGATTTTTCAATACCCCTTTTGTTTTTCCATCTACACTTACAGGCCGGCCTTTACCCTGTGCTATACTGGGAGACACAACTCACACTTACCTTACCAATCCGCATCAGGCAGGCAGTGGCACCCAAGATTGATGTGCGGAGCGTCCATGGAAGATAGGACCAAGAGGAAGGACGAGATTCAACTCCACAATTTGACCAGGATAATACAGTAACTTTAGTATCATTCATCATTCGTCTTTTAATTAATTTGCTTCCTTTTTTCTCTTCAATCATTACGACTGTGTGTTGTGTTGTTGTTTGTTTGCTAATTGATCCCTACAACTATTTTTTAATTTTCTTTGCTATCTTTAAAAGTAAGCCCGGTACAACATGGAATTTGGGTCTCTGAGGGCATATTACAGGCAAGGCAAATTGCATAGAATATACTGCTGCCCTGTACTGTCTAATTGTCTAGTAGTAGTTAGTAAGTACTACTCATTAACCATCAAGTTATCTTCATCATCATGCATGCATTTCCTTTTTCTCCCTTTATAGATTTATTGGATAAGATCATGGTCGTCTGCCAAGATTGCGCTTTGCTTTTGTTGTGTCCATGCGTACTGTTTTTCTTTGTCAAACCTTTCCCCAAACCCCCTTCCCATCCATTCATCAAACCCTAACCCTCTTCCCCCGGGCTGTGATTTATATTGAGGTGTGATGTGACTACATTAAATGTACACCAATTGATCACACGCTTGCTGGGGCAGATGTGGTGAAAGCAACACTAATTCAATTTCAAGGCAGGGCGAGGATCTTCTTCTGCTTGCCCACCCATGCTCAGTCTATGTGCAAGCCAATTTTTTTCCAAAGGGACCGTCACCTAATACATCATAATTAATTGCCGGCATTGATTGGATTCATCATCAACATCCTACCACACAGCAGTAAAGGTTACGAATTACGATTGTGTTAAGTTAAGTGACTCACTCGACACAACTCTTGTACTAAGCTGTCCCCACCACCATTATGTTTTATTTTACTTTAGCAGTTGCAATATTGTTTGCTTGGCAGTCTTCTTCTGTACTGTACTTTACTTCGTTCTACTACTCCTCCCACAGTTGCTCTCAGGCAAGTGACTGTCTCTTTTTATTTTTTTGCAAATGCTACTGCCAGTGTCTACTACTACCACCACAACCATGGCATCTTCTCCATTCTCTTGGGAAACCATGCAGCCATCGCTGTGCCGAACTTAATCATCATCAATGACAGGTAAGATAAGTTTGGTGGGAGGTATAATGGACTAGGAGGAGAGACTGACAATACTAGTAGGACAAATAACTCAGTGAGGGGTACCGCATCTATCTGTTTGTGTTACATCATCGGCAGATTATTTAAATCAAACACTGGCTGCGGCCCTGCAGCAGCAAGGAAACCATGTGACGTAAATTCGTAAGACAGTAACCCCCCACAAAACATTAACATTGTATGTTGAAGTATAAATATAATTTATTACCCTAACAAAATTAACTATCCCACACCTGACCCACCCCTCTCCCTAACCCCAACCAATGTCCAAAACGAAAAAAGTCCAAACAATGTCCAGAAACCCCAACGCCCAATTCCCACCCACCAACAAAAGGAATAAAAAAGGGGCAATCCAACAGGGTCCTATAGTTCTTCTTATATTCGGCGGGCTTTTAGGTGTTTGTCCACCAGTATCTTGACACACTCCTCTTGTTGCTCCTCTAGGCGTGAAATCCGGAGGAGCATCTGGCGGCGAAATGCCCTGCAGTGGCATCCAGGGTGGGGGACAGCAGTGCTGACTGATAAAGAATTGCGGCGGCGGGTGGCTGCCAGACCGCGGTGCCGTACCACTGGAGGTGGGGCCTGGCTGGGGCCCGGGGCATTGGAGGAGGCTGCAGCTGCTGCCGCCTCCTCCTCCGCCTGAGCCACCAGCCGCCGGTACTCTTCACAGATGGCCTCCAGTTTCCGGCACCGGGCCCTGGCTGCCAACTCCTTCCGGGATGGTTTTTCTTGGGAAGGAGTATCTATATCAAGAAAGAAAAAGAATATTGTTGTAACCAATACTCTTAGCAAAACAGTAACACAAAATTAATTCAACACATAGTGGCACAGTAGCACTAGCAAGAAGCACAGTACATAACATTTGTGGTAATAATCTATCTATCCTCCCACTTCCTCAGCCTCTAACATTTGTGGGAGTTTCAGGCATTATACTAGCACTATGGACTCCAGTACACAGTACACCAGTCTTCTTCTTATCTCTAGTTTAGCGAAATTACATAACCTGGTTGTAGCCGGCATGCCAGCTCAGTCAGCTATGCTTGCACCCAAGACAAACATACGAGTCATGACGCAGACTCACGTTAGTTTTATTTACTACTGTCTGCAGGTGGGGAAGCTTGTATTTTTCTATTACGGGTGGCACTGGCCATACTCTCTCTGTTACATGAAGGGCAATTGCTCAATTTCACTTTCACAGTGCCCTGGCTACTACAAAAAGGCAGATTATATATCTGATCCAATGATCATTGCTTATATATGGGACGACGACATAAGGTCAGTAGCAGTCGGTGGTGGGAGTGCTGCCGGGCGGTGACGTGGAGAGGGGAAGGGTGGGGGGTAGTAAACTATGGATTACAGCCAATTACAGGTAAGTAAACATATAAATAAATAAAACTAATTTCGTTGCGCGCACTGCATCGCATTTGGCGGTGCAGTGCGCACAATGAAATTCGCTTTATTTATTTTTATGTTTACAGTAAAGTTACCTGTATTTGGCTGTGTAATCCATTGTTTACTACCCCCCACCCTGCCCCTCCCCACATCAGCGCCCGGCAGCACTCCCACCACCGACCGCTACTGCATAAGGTACTTTGTTTTGATTGACAGTGTAACCAACAGATAGGCCACCCTTTGCAGGCTGGCTGACACATTCGAAAATAAATTAACATAGGTAGGGAGTGGTCCTCGGAGTCGAAGGAAGGAAGGCGCTTGATAACTAACTATACACAATATATATGATGTGCTTGCAAACTATTGTGAGTCAACTGTATTCTGAAAATACAACTTGTATTCCCCTCGGCTTTGCTACTCTGGCGCGGTTTCTTTTACATTCCCTTAAAACTAAGACTCTGCATCCCGTGACAGTCTCCACCTATGCTGTCTATGATGAATACATACAGGCATCCATCCATTCTAAGTAAATGTCTATCATTCTTCTTAATCTCTCCACAAACCTTACTTTGTTTCACCAACAACAACCCATGCATCTACTCCTTCCTTGCTTGCCTTGGCTTTGAGTTTCCCCCAAACACCGCTGATGATTCTTGCTATCCACAGTATCCACCCATACTGTGTCGCCCACCCACCCAGGCAGGCATCCATTCTTCTTTCACCTTCCACCCATCCTTCAACAACACATGCATCTGATTCCTATCAGCCACCTATCCATGCTTCCAACGTATCCTTCTCTGCCAGTCATATTAAATCTCGCCCGCTCCTTCCTCCTTCCACCCTTCTTTCCCTTTTTGTTCAACACATCCATCAAGGTCATCTGATCTGACTTTTAGTCTTCTCCATAAAACTTTCACAGCTGACTTGGAGTCAGATGGAAGAGGCCATTGGTTAATCAACTCACGCTGCTAATGCTATTGCTAATGCATTGCTAATGCTAAGTAAAGGGTGTCTTCTTCAACCGTTGTATAATGTTCACTACAACTTCATACCTAATAAGTCTCAACAACAGTACAGTGAGTGAAGTGAACACCCTTCCAGCTAGTGCAATGTCAATAAGTAATGAATATAACTTACCACCGCCCGCCACTGCTGCTGGCTCATCCCCTGTAGCTCCTGCAGGTGCCGCATCTCCTGCCCCCTCCGGAATCGTCGCATTGCCGCTGGCCCCGCCGGCACTGGTGGTCGCTAGTATGCCTAGAAAAAAACATGACACATTTTTAGATGCCTGTACACCTCCCCCTATTTATTTGTTTTCACTAGCAAGATTGAAAAAAAGTTAATACATACATATACAACATACATCACTAGTCCAAATCAGGTACTAGAGTAGAGTCAGTAGACACTAGTAGTGTTATGGTCCCTAGGGTCATTATTATAGTATACTGTACTCTTTGCAAAGTTAGCCTGAGCCATGCAACCATTTTTCGCTTCATGTCTTTTGCGCATGTTACCTCGCAGCTTGTTGTGCAGTAACAGTAAGACGCCTTTTTGAGCCCACATGAGCTCATACAGCTACTCTCTGAGCGTTGCGTACAAGAGGTCGAAAAACAAGCCACTTTGTTATGGAGTTCGGTTAGTCCGTATTGCTTAGCCATAAGTAACATGTAACATGTTACACTTTTTGGCATGACTGAGAAATGCTTGCATTATACTATCTAATGCGCACCATTTTTCTCATAACAGGCAGAAGATTCCCTTATACGAACCAGAGATTTGCAGAGCTTATGAATGATGCATGTAACCAGTACTTCTACGTTCTACGGTGAGGGGTCTCCCAGAATTCGCACAGATCTTTTGTCTTCTATCATGCACTTTGTAACAATGTTTATTGTTTTAATCTTATGCATTTTGCTATAGGAGCTGGCTGTAGTACACTGAATTTTATAGAACAACATACAGAGCTTGTTAGTTGAAAATAAACCTTTTGAACTTACACATAGTATTTTTGGTGTGGTGGTGGTGGTGGACTTACACGAGTGAGTGAGCGAAAGGGTGTTATCTGTTCTGGGTTGTGTAATCATTGGGTATCTTCGGGTGGGGGTTCGCGGACCTAATGAGACACTATAGCTAGTCGTTCAGGGGATTGTGGGTTCACTTCTGACTGAGGTGTGAGGAAGGTCCAACCTCCCATCACCAACATCCTATTTTCTTGTGCATAGTTCTGTATGTGGCTGTGCAGAATCCCCACATCAGTAGTAGTATGTACTATATCCTATCAAAAATAGTCAAATATCTGGTTGGGCATTTTGTTTGTGGTAATTGTCAAAGCCTCAAGATTAAGAAGACTAGAAGAGGACAACCCTAAGGACTGGACTCAGTGGCTAGAGCTATTGGTCAATCTGAGTTTTATTCAAAACCGTAAAAGAAAGAGTGGCAAACTGGGCAAGTTTAGCGACAGACTAATAGTAGTAGTACAGACAGTCATAGCAGAGGCAGTTAGAACTTCGAGACAGGGATAACCAGAATTTAGAAACAGATAGTCAAGTCAAGTCAAGATCAAATAAGCTTTTGTAAAAAATAGAATTAGGAAGTGGAACCAGAATTAATAGTTCGGAAAAAATAAGGTGCAGTAAAAGTTAGGGAAATATAATTGTTAATATTAACCACTGGAGGACTTACTGGGGCCAGCAGCAGGGCCCTCGGTAGAGGAGCGGTCCTCTGGTGGTTGTGCTGCCGACTCGGACCCCGTCTTCTTGCCCCTGGGTGCTGCAGATCAGTGATCATGTAAGATATAATAAAGAAAGAGACAAACATTAATGATTGCTGTGAAACAAATAAATTATCTCAAAAAACGCTCAAAAAACGTTTTAGGAAACAATAATTGCAATAAAATTGACCTATCTAATCCGATCGACTACTGGCTTGCGGGATTCACGAACTGTATACTTATTTATGAACACTAATCCAGTGTTCCATTCTGATTGATTCGAATCCAGAACACTAACTAAGCCTAAGTACCACCTGACCTAGCCCACCTATTCCAGACGGGTCAATTGTTCACTAAGTCTGCATCTCCATTTTTTTTAGCCCTCAAAAATGCATAGATGAGATGGAGGACACATGCATAAATTTGTGCATACACCAAATTGTTGGTTGGTTGCGTCTGATGTTCTGCTACTGACTGACACTGCTAAGCCTACCACTCACTAAACAAACTACAAAAGGTTCTACTAAGGACTGGGGTAAGCAGCACTCAGTGACAGAGGACGCGTCACGCAGACCGCTAAAAAATTATCAACTAATACTAACTAAACCTAGTATCAATCCATCCACCACTATTTGCCAGGAGGACAAAGGAAGGACTAGAGTCTCTCTAGCAATAGCATTACCTAACTTAAGTTCTCTAAAGTAAACTCTTAACAATAATAAGGACAAGCGAGCGCAAAGTTGCAAACAAGTAAGAGTAGCGCCGAGCACCTGTGTCCTACAATCACAGAAGATTTTGAAACGTAATTTACCTGCAATGTAAGCAGCAGTATTCTTGTTATTCGTAAAAAAATTATACACAATACTTATACTACTATATATATTAGCTACTCACCAAGCCCCATGACCTCGACACCTAGCAGGTCCAACAGGTCCTGCTCCCGGTCCAGGATGTCTGACCACCGGTGGGCCAGCTGGTTATGGGTGCGCCGGACCCCTGAGCAGCGAAACACTGCCCGGCGCACCTTCGCCCACCGGCGGTGACGCTCCTGGGTAGGGTACCCGGAGCCTGGCCTGCCGCCTGCTGCCAAGGTCAAGGGGAGGTGGCGCTGCACAAAAAAAACAAGGGCGGCCACCTCCGCCTCACTAAAAAGCTGCCGGGCTTTCACCCCTGCAGGGCGCAGTCTGCCGCAAGGCAGGCGGCTCTTGGGCGCACGCGCCTTGCCCTTGGAGCCGTTATTGGTGCTGCTACCCTTCGCCATGGTTCTGGGGTGTGTGGGAGGAGGCGGAAAAGAAAAGTTAGAAGGGAAAAATAAAGTTAAGGGAAGAAGTAGGAGCTTAAAGAAGAAAGTAATATAAAACTGTAGAAAAGTAAAAAAAAAAACACAGTAAAAAGTAGAAATAAATGCAAAATATAGACTTAGGCAGAGAGAGAGATAGATAATAAATAAAAAAAAATTGAAAAACAGTGTAAAAAACTAAGGATTGCAAAGATTGAGGGAGGATACAAAAGCAGGCCCAGAACCATGGCATAGAGTGAAAAACAAGATGGCCGCGCCCATCGCGACCGCGTGGGTAAGTTCGCATGATATTTCTCCCCGAGCACGCAAAAAGCGTCGCGAACACGTACGACGCATTCCCGAACATGAAATGCGCATCGCGAGCACGCTATACGCGTCCTGGAACAGGAAATAAGGCATCGCGAACGGGCGGGACAAGTGAAAAACAAGACGGCCGCGCCCATAGGCGACCGCATGGGTAAGTTCGCGAGATACCCCGAGCACGCAAAGAGTGTCCCAAACACACACAACGCGTTTCCGAAGAAGAAAAACGCATCGCGAACGGGCGCGACAAGCAACTACGCACGCTCGCGTAGCTACGCGTAGCGCTTTCACGTCTTCGCGTAGCTTCGCGTAGCGCGACTACGCGAACTACGCCCAGGGTTATTCAGCACACAAGTCAGGAAATTACTATTTGACAAATGGAAACAGATATGCAGACCAAGTGGCTTGTTTCTGTGCACAAAATTCAATTTCAATCAACAGAGGGATGGAGAAAAACATACAAATTGCCACTTGATGTTTTCTTCTTTGGAAACATGGGAAGAAATTAGGCAGCTTCAGGAAGAAGCAAATGAGGAAGAAAAAGAAATTTGGATAAAATCAGGTTGTGAAAAGAGAGCAGAAGATGAAGTGTGGGTGTATGTTGATGGAAGACCAGTAATGCCAGATTGTTTACTGTCTCAGATGGCAAGGATGCACCATGGAATTGCACATGTTGGAAGAGATGCTATGATCAGGCTCTTCAAGCAGTCATGGTACAACCCAAAGTTTAGGGTCATTGCAGAGAGTCTATGCCAGAGGTGTATAGTGTGCCAGCAGCAAAATCCAGGTAGAAAGACAGTTGTTAGTGGGGGCCAAATTGGGAAAGCAGCAGGACCATTTACCAGACTACAGTTAGACTTTATCGAACTTCCCCCTTGTAATGGACTGAAATATGTGTTGGTGGTTGTTTGTTTGTTTTCTCGCTGGGTAGAAGCTTATCCAACAAGAAGAAATGACAGTCTACCTGTTGCTAAATTGCTTTTAAGAGAGTAATTCCAAGATTTGGATTTCCAGTCTCTTTAGAAACAGATAGAGGAACTCATTTTAATAATGAAATAATTTGGATGATTTGTGCAGCATTACAAATTGAGCAAAAGCTGCATTGTGCCTATAGACCAGAAGCATCTGGAGTGGTCGATCAAATTAATGACACTATTAAATCCAGACTGTCAAAAGTGTGTGCGTCTACAACACTGAAATGGCCAGACGCTTTACCCCGGGTATTAATGAGTCTTAGAAGCATTCCAAATAAAAAGACTGGATTGAGTCCTCACGAAATTTTGATGGGGAGAGCCATGAGGCAAGCAATTGTACCAGCAAACAAACTGATGAATATTACTGATGATCTAGTGCTTGATTATTTCAAAGGATTGGCTGATCTGGTGCATTCTGTGTCTCATCAGGTTGGAGAAATTGCAACCACAACTCAGCCGAATCAAGCACATTATTTGAGTCCAGGAGAGTGGGTTCTAGTCAAGAAACATGTGAGGAAGTCGTGTTTTAAACCCAGGTGGAATGGACCGTACCAGATCATATTGGTAACTACAACAGCAGTAAAGTGTGGTGGCTTGCCAAACTGGATTCATGCAAGTCATACAAGAAGAGTCCCAAGTCCACTTGAAAGACAAGAAGAAGAACAGCAACTGGTAAAGCAAAGAAAAGAACCAGAAGCTGAAGAACATGGAGCTATAGAATCTAGTGTTACAGACTCTGAAAAGGCTGAACAAGAGGAAGAACCAAGTACAAGTCAAATAAAGTGGGCACCAGCTACTGGGTCTCAAGAGACTGCTGTTGAGAAAGAAAAAGAAAAAGTGACTGAGGAAAATCAAGAGCAAGTACAACAAAGAAAAGAACTGAATAAAAGAACTTGCAAACTTGACAACGAAGGTGAAGAGTCAGTTCAAGTTAAGAAAGCAAGAAAAGGTGATGTGTGGCCAAAAGGAGTGAAAAGACTGAAATACATTCTAGAAATGAAGAGGCCAGATCAAATAAATGAAATATCAAGTCAAACTGGACAAAGTGATTCAGAGGAAGAATTGGTACGAAAAACAAAAAGAATAAGAATTCCGAGTAAGAAATACACAGCTCCAGAATGGACATATGTGGTGTTGGAAGAAATTGAGAACCCAAATCAGAAAGAAGAAGAAGCTGGTACTGATCAAAGTGATCAAAGCAAACTGAAACCACCTTAAAAGAGAACTGTGAAAATAAAGGTGCAACGATTTCAATGAAAAGTATTCTGAAAATTCCAAAAGATTTGAAGAAGAAGAAGATATTAAAAAAAAAAGAAAAAGAGGGGTAAAGAAGAGAGGCATAAAGTATAAAGTGTAAGGATACACTACTCTAGATGGTTTTTGGATACGTTTTTTCACATTTCTTTAAAGATTTTTAGGTTTTTTCTTAGATTTTTAATTTTTTATATAGTGTCTAAAATGGCAAAGGTAACAGAGACTGGATATCAAAGTCATAGTTTTAAACGTAGATGTATTAATGCTTGCTTATGTAGTGTTTTACTATTAACGTTGATGTGGTTAACACTGATTGTTATTGTCCCTGTTCTAATGGTGACTAATCACAAAAATAATACTAATGATGTGGGAAGTGAGAGAATTGATTCTAATACTAAAGAAGATTTAAATACTAATATAGGAAAGATAGAAGATGATAGTGTTTATCATCATGATAAATCAATTAATGATTTTTCGTTAAATGTTTTTACTAAATTGTTGTATGAGTATGTTAACACAATGAATGCGAAAGATTGTTATGTGTGCATGCAATTACCGTCGTCTGTCTCCGAGGGGGTGACTTATCATCACCTACCTTTAACCTATGGTGTGTCTTGTAGTGTCTTAACAAATCTGTTCTATGAGAGGGAAGGATTAGAGTATTATTACTCTAATTTTGATTTAATATTTTCAGAAATTCCTATTAGAAGAGATTTAAAAATTGTTTATGGTCCTGTTTATGCAGCTTACATGGGAGATTTTTTCATTAGTAACAAACCAATAGATACAATAGATGCACATAGAAATAACTTAACTTGTAAACTACAACATGAAGAAATAGAATTTATGAATATGCTAGAAGATAGAAGACGAGATTTCAAAAAGAAAGCTGCTGAGCAAAAGTCTCATGTACCTCCATGGGCTTTCAGAGAGAGTGATTATAAAAAGGGTGAGACTTACGCTGCCATGACTCTAGATTTTCAACATAGAGGAAAGCTTTGTGTGTTTAGAGAAACGACTGAACATAATAGTTACTTAATTGGTTCTAGTGAATGTGAGCATACTTTCTTGATAAAAGGAAATTGGGGACTGAAAGGAGGAACTGATCCTGTTTTTCCGGGAATTCATTATGTGTGTGGTAAGAATGCCTATTATAGGTTACCTATAGGTTGGTATGAATGTTGTTATTTAGGCATAGTATTTCGAAAGGTATACCACGTAGATAAGAATAATAGAGTTAATGAAATAAAACAAGGACTAACACGTAATAAGAGAGGAGCGAGTTATTCGGAAATAATTGGGGATATTTTTGGAGCACTGATACCTTCAGTTGGAGTTATTCTGAATTCACATAAAAGTAGAACATTTTCCACAGTGGTTGATCGTTTAACAACAGATACTGCTGGTGGGTTCTTGATGATTGATACTGAAATGGTTGCAATTAGATCAATGGTTTTGCAAAATCGACTTGTCCTTGATATATTATTGGCAAAAGAGGGTGGAGTCTGTAGCATAATGAAAATACAACAATGCTGTACTTATATCCCTGACAAAAGTAAAAATCTTGAGGGGTATGTTAAAAATATTACAGAACTTCATGAAGATTTGACTGAACTGAAAGTTGACGGTGCATGGGAGAAACTTGGTAAGAGTTTTTCCTCAGTGGGAAATTGGTTTTCTACCTTAGGGAGTAGTTTGTTAGGAAAAATATTAATACCTGTTACTTCAGTAATTATAGTAATATTAATGATTATTATGATTTACAAATGTTGCAAATGCAAGTTTAGAAAGAAAGAGACATCAGATCTTAAACGTAGAACTAGAAAGAGAAAGAGAATGAGAAAAGAGATAGAATTAGAGGATATGAGAGGAAATTACTATGAGATCATGAAAGACTTAGGGGCATATTAACAAGGCGGCGTTAATGAATTATCGCCGCTTTAGCGTCCGTTTTCGGACGAAAAGCGGCGATAATTTTATCGCCGAATTAACAAGGACACGCTAGCGCGTGATTCCTGACTTAGCGTCCGTTTTCTGCACGCCTCCCATCGCATCGCTAATGAGATGCAAAGGGGGCGTGCCTGTGAAAACAACAGGGGAAATATCGCTAACCCAGGTATCGCCATATTAGCAACGTGGGTTAGCGATATTTTAAATTGCGTTAAGTATGCCTTAACGCAGGAATTTAACGTCTGCTAAATTCCTGACTAAGGCATACCTAACATGGGGGTGGATTGTGTGGCTAAGACCACAGGCCCTATCGCCAGTATATCGCCGTTTTCCATGGGACATCGCTGGAAAACCAGCGATGTTCCATGGAAAACATCGCTATCACTGGAAAATTATCGCCTTTGCGCTAAGCGTTGTTAATACAGCGCTAGCATGGCGATAATTTCCAGCGATAGCCGGCGATAGGATTCCTCACGCTAAGCACGGCCAGCGATAATTATCGCTGGCCGTTGTTAATATGCCCCTTAGATGGAAGAATGATAAAACGAGAAAGAAGTAGAGTATTTTAAATAAGTGGCAACTTGTATGTGATGGGTATTTTGATGATGGCTCAAAAATGCCATCAAAGGGGGGATTGATGGAGCAGGGTTTTGGGAAAATAAAACCTGCTCGGATTGAACCCTCAGTAACATTAATTAACATTGTGCTGTGAAAAATATTATTAAAGAACACTAAAATAAGGGGAAATGCTTTTGCGCATGCGTAAACTAATGTGTGTACTAATGCATGGAACTAGGCCGCAAATAGCTTTGATAAAAAGACTAATGCTGCTTTGTGCACATTAATAATATTTTGCTAGGAATAACATGGGTTATTGCAATGCTGGGATGGTGTGCAAAATGAAATTACATTTCATGAAAATAATAAATGTTTGTGTTTGTTTTCTGTAGAAAAAGCAAGCATGGACCTACACTTCTGCATGTCAGTTTGAAGGTTAATATTTGACTGAAAATTAAACAGTCCAAAAGAAATATTCGAATGAGAAGAGGGAGAACGCAAGAGTTGCACATGACCTTCATGGTGTACCGAATGTCTGCCAAGCTGCCGAAAAGAAAAATAAGATTACAAATGGAAGTAAACAGTTTCTTTCACAAAATGGCAGAGGCGAACAATAGAGGTGCAGAGATTTGCAACATTCAAAGAACTGCAGGAAATATTTACTATGATTGTGTTCAAAGGTGTTTCCTGGGATGAATCTGTCGTAATGCTGAATATTTAAAACAAAGAGATGTTTAATAAAATGGTCATGATGAGAGTGGTTTGACAGTGCACCCCAATCTCAGCCAATGGGAGATGGATTTCGTTCTCATATTGAAACATATGTGGCTTGAACATTTAGTTTTTAGGGTATAATTGAAAGTCCCCGGTGGGTGTGGTTTAGGAGGTGGTTCTGCTGGTGTTAGCTAGCGGGAGATCGTCGCTGTCGTCGGTTTGCTGTTTCCAGATAGAGGCCTACCTGTTTCCTGATTCCTGACTTAATCTTTGTCACTCGACTCTACTTGAATGGCCTTTCTGCCCTGACTGGCCAGAGGGGTAGATTTCCTGATTCTTACTTGGGTTAGTATAGATAATCTCCTAAATTTGCATATTCATTTGCAAATGTATTTTGTCTCTGAAACTTTTCTCTCTTCGCCTATCCACTCCTTCAATGCATTGTTTATTTGACATGAGTTTGAAACTATACATTGCCAATGTTTTCTCTCTGTGATAATCTTTGATTTGCATTTGTGTAACTGTACTTGATGAGCATTTGATTTTCACATTATTTTACGATAAACAACATAAACTACACACTGAGTCTGTTATTATTTAGTAGCATAGATAAGTACATATTATTGTCATCAACTTTTCAACTCTATAAAAATTCATCGCCACAAATATATTCATGCTGTAAGGAGAAATGCAGGTTTTATTGAGTATTTGGTAAATTAGGCATAAACTTGCATCACACTGAATCCCAGCATGAAGGGATTAGTTGGGTAGTGTAAATGGGCCTTTGTTTGTAAAAACATTATCGATCCCTGATCGCTGGATCAGTGGTGAGGACTGCCATTGTGATGGAGTATCCTTTCTGCCAAGAATTAAATTGCGCCCTAAGTCCTGAAATGTTGGGTTCTAGTGGTTAAGTGTTGGATAACTAAGAGCTGCATAGTCAGATTGCTCTAGGTTCAAATCCAAATCGCACCATTGAAAAAAAGAGGAACACAGAAGTGCAGGTAAAATGTACCTGCAGATCTAATTTCTTGGGGAGAGGTTTGCAGTCCTCTGGCTATCACACCATTACCCAGCTCCTGCTCCAGGAGCAGGGAAATGATAGTTACTGACAGAAACCCCTTCTGTGTTTTGCCAGTTACTGCTAATGAGGTCTACAGTAGCCTTTTCAAATACAGCCACCGGAGAAGCCATACACCGCAGTCTCATTCAGCAATGGAAACAACTGCTAATTGAAATGCTGTGTTAAAGGGAAGCACTAAATAGAGCTAGAGTTTTTTTCTTCTAATAAATCTTAATTGGTTTTTATAGCATTACACATTCATATAAAAGATTTCCCACGTTGGACATGTGTGGCAGGGAGAAAGCACTCATTTCTTCAAACAGCCAATATGATTACGGTTTGGAAAGACAAAAGGGAAACAAAATTAACTGTAATAACATGTCAGTGTTACCTATTATAGTACTATTCAATACTACCCTCCAGCTGCAACTTAAAGCATATGTATTGTGTGAGAGGGTGACATCTATGCATTCACTTACCTGAAACCCATGTTGTGTCATAGTATAATTACATGTCTGCATCCCTGAAACCTGTTTTGTCTGTGGAATTGCCAAAGACGTCTACTCAGAGCTTTTAAAATATAGAGTAGTCCCCTACCATATGGTAAAGGTTTGCAGCTGGTAAATCTAGGGCAACACACATCTGCTCCCTTGTACACTTTTCCTATGCACTCAAGGGAAAGGTATGTGTGGTGGGGAAAATTCAATTGAGTATATTTAAAGCTTGCGTTGCGGACAGTTTGGTCGTCTACTCTAGGTATCTTCGCCATTGAATTTTCAATGTCTCCAGTCCTGTCACTGTCACCCATTTGGTCTGCAGGTTTTTGTTGTCTGTCAGGAACAGCCGCAGTACACCCTTTTGTAGCAATGCCACAATGCCCATTTGTGAGAAGCAATTGGAGCAATTCCAATATCGAAGTTCGCTGTCGTCCAAAACCAATGAGCCTATAACTGCTCGCTTAGTGCATTAAACATTAAAAACTGTCCTTTTGTGATGTGGTAAACATCATAAATATGATCAAAAGTGTGCATTTGCCAGGTTTGTACAGTCCCCCAACATAGCAAATTTCAGCCTCAGTCCATGAGCATCTATTGTGTGTGTGTGTGTGCAACCTCCGTGAACCTGGGGAGAGACCACAGTGACAACGCTGGTGAATATCGAGTGTATCCCAGAATCCCAGATCCTTCCCAACACAACTCCATCAACAGTGCTTCACCACACTCAGATTTTCAGAACCTCAAACCTGGGTCTATTTGAGGTCAGTACCCCAAATGTGCATTTGTATATTGTCCCCTTTCAGTATTATCACGGGCATCCAACCACCTTGTCAGTCCCTGCAAATGTCCTGTTATAAAATATGCCTCATATAGTGGCATCTCCCGGCCCCCTTCATCATCAGGCCAGTAAGGTTTTGGTACCACAACCCTTTGTCTCTAAACGTCTCAAATTAGATTTGTCAGTATGCTGCGTTGTTCTCTGAAAAATGCCCCATGCTTTATCATCAGTAAAGGTGAAAAGAAATATATGAGTCTAGGTACCAGAAGCATTTTAGCGATTGCCACCTGCCCATTAGTGACAGCGGCATTCTAGTCCAAAATGAATGAGATTGCTGTGAGGAAGTCACTATGCTCTGAAGATTACCAGCAATAAATTGCTCATCAGAACGATAAATGTTTACCCCCCAAGTATTTAAAAGTATCTAAACTCTGCTGCGTCTGAGTAGGTGCCAGTTGGGTTCGTTCCTAGGCAGAAAGCATTGAAGCAGGAAAAGACATGAGTTTGCCCAGTGTCTCTTTAGCCATGAATACCCACCAATGTCCTTTTGCATCAACATCAGTTCCTCTAATCCAACACCCTCATGCCACAAATATAGCAGTGCATCATCTGCATATAACAAGCTCATATGACATCTGCCACATAAATATTTGCCTCATTCCAGCGTCCTCATGCGTAACAAATAGGCCATGGGCTCCATGGCCAGGGCAAACAACAAAGGTGGCAGAAAACATACTTGCCTGGTGGTCCTCTCAACATTTTATGGGTCAGAGATGACTTGTCCATTTTTTAGCCTAGCAATTGGTAATGAGTACAGAAGCCTCACCCAGGTGAAATAGGACCATACTATGCTCAATTTCCGGAGCACCTCTAGAGATAGAACTAGTTCAAGGTTTCAAATGCTTTTCAATATCCAATGATGCTGCCCATGGAATTGGTCCCTCCCCAGGGATACTGATTATGATATAAAGCAGCCATTGGAGTTTGAGGAAGGCTTTGCACTGTTTTATGAAGCTATTTTGGTCGTGATACGCCAGTGATAGTACCACTGTCATCAATCTAGTGGTTAATATTTTACCTATGATTTTGTAATCTATATTCAAGTAGTGAGAAGGGGTGATATGCCTACTCCTCCAGGGCTCCCTTCCCTGTTTATTAAGCACCATTATTGTTGCCTCTCTTATTGATTGTGGTAACATCACCTTCATTTTGGATGCCTCAAATACTTTCAATAGGCGGTGAGCCAATTGGGCCTTGTATTTTACATAAAATCCTACTGGGGGGCATCTTGTCCTGATGTTTTTCTCCTTGCCAATTGGTTTATTATTGCTGTGATCTAATCTTGTGTCAGTGGGCTATCGTGGTGCTTCTCTGCTCAGTTGTGTAATGTTGGGCATTCTGATTTTGGTTTGGTACCTGTATATCTGTGTTTGAGACATAAGCCCCTTATTCATATAGATTAGTATAATATTTGGTGGACACTTTTTGCTTTATTTATTTACTTAAATTACATGCCTGGTTAACTGAAACCATCACATGACATAGACCATACATAGTTAACAAGCAGCATGAGAACACCGTTGGAACAATACCTAGTTCCTCCTCAACCACAAATATATGTGCATAACAATTAAAAATCTCAAGCAAAAAATTGCAATACAACAAAGTTGGAGTGCCGATAAAAGTGCGTGATGTGCTGTGGAACAGGGCAACCCATAAAGTGCTGACATGCTCTCTAAAATTCATTGGCCGCGCTATTATACATAATCCACATGCTAAGAGATAAACACTTGCAGCATATAGTTACAATGAATGCACTCTCAGTCTGGATGATTTCCTGTACTAAAAAAAATATATATATATACTTTGTAGCTAGACCTATTGCCCCATGGCACAGCTTGACCGACAATTGGTGACACAGCGAGATCAAGTTGTACGGGTGACCTCAACCTGTTTGGCAAAAAACATAAAAGATTTAATAAAGGTAATGGTGTGCGCCATATTAACAGGTTTCATGCACTCAATCACAGCATGCCGACATGTTTGCCCCCCAAGTTAAATAACAGTTTCCTCAAGTTATGTCTTCATTTAAGCAGGGGTGTCAAACAAATGCATAGGATATAAATCAATGTTTCTTTAGCCTTCCTACATAGCTTACACATTATAGGATCTGATGAACAAAGCCAAAGTGGGAGGCTGTAAAATGTCGATAATGCACCAAACCGGCACTGAAGAAACTTACTTTTTATAAAATGTGAATAGCAAATCAACAAATAGGGCTGTGACCCCAGAAGAGTAGGTATTTAAAACTTGCTAAACATTGGAATGCTTAGCCAGGTCTCTTTTATCCGCCAACAAGGAAAAAGAGAGAATTTGCTTCTTGATCAATTTTTTAAATTCCTTTCCTGAGATTAGCATAGCCAAGAGATTGCTAGCTTGTAGAGACTGTAGGAAGAAATCTAAATATTCTTCATAGGGGAATCCACAGATGAGGCTCTCAACTCCTGTCAAATCAATAGGTACTTTGTACTTGTCTCACCAAGTGTTGTTTAATATGTCCAAATTCAAGTCGGTTCTGCGCTCTGGAGGAAAATCTTGGGAGATCTGTATGTTTTAGCAATGAGGCAGTCCATCAATATCCGAGTCCCTACATCTCAGAACTTCTCTCCCGTAAGACAGGGTAGGGACCAAGATTGGTGCTTATGACTTTGAATGGGGGTCATGGGTTGGGCTTTTCAAAGATTTCAAAAGTAGGCAAAAGCATTGTTAAGAGACCCTACTTGGTCTTTATGAGGGCCATATGTTGTTTGAAGGACAACTATGATCAATAATAACGAGGTATTGGTAGTCACTTTCAATTGCAACGGGCTTCCCAATGATGCACCAATTCTTTTATTCTCCTACCTATTATTAAATTTTTGTTTTACTTATATTAATTTCAAGTTTATTGGTGGTTGTGTAGCATATAGATCATCCAGTAATCTTTGAACCCCAACACACATTTTCCTCATTAATAATAGATCGTCAGCGTTCAAAATATTTGAAATCAATTTACCCCTATGTTTAGGAGGATGTGCATTTACCAAATTTAGTGACTGTGACAAGACAGAAATAAACAGGTTAAAGAGTAATGGTGCAAAGATGGATCTCTACTTCAGTTAAGCCTTGGTGGGTATTTTCCTGGGCAGCCTGCTCCCATCACCTCTCTTGACCTGCAGCCAATTATCAGTATACAAAATCTTTATGGTTTTCAGTAGATTTGGAGGCATACTCAACTCTTCCAGCTTCCTCCACAGTAGCTCTTTTGGTATGCTATCAAACACTACTTTGAAGTCTACAAAGCAAGTGTCAGGTACTGGTTTTGTAGTAAAGGTGTTCTCCATAGACAGGAAAAGGGCATTAAGTTGGAGAAGGTCCCTGCACCAGGTCGGAAGCCAGTCTGATTCCCGGGAACTACTGAGAGTTCTGATGACCATGTTTGTAGATCTTCTAATTCTGACAGTAGGATGGCAAAGTACTGGCCCTTATTGTCCAAAAGGGCTACTAAATAGTAATTGTCAGCACCCTTGAAAATTGGTTGGACTATCAATCCCTTCCATGAGTCGGGGATCTCTCTGCTTCTTGCAACCGCATCTTACATAGCTTAGAAACCCAGAACTCAACATGTGCTTTGAAGAAAGCCTCAGGGAGGTCATTTGGGCCTATTGCTTCTCCGACTTTAGCTTTGTTGATCCCCTTCACAAGATCTTCTTTGGAGTAGGTAGGTTGATTGGCTGTCTCAGCATGATTTAAAGAAATTACCTTGGTCTCTGTGGCTCCTGTTCCCTTTGCATTTGAGTGAACTTTTGCTTCCAAACTTAGGGGCATTCTTGGGTGGCTTGCTGAATGAGCCTGTAATTTGTCCAGGCCAGTCCAGGAGTAGTGATCTTGAAGGTATGAAATCCAGGTGAATTCAGTGACATTCACCTTGGAGGTTTGTGTGCCAACATGCTCCAGAAGCGGTTCCGAATTTTCTAAAATTAGTGCAATTTCTTATTTTTGCAAGCACACAGTAATGTTGTCCAGAACTTTCCCCTGGTATAACTTCCATGCCAACCAGATCTCTTGTTTATACTGACATCGGAGTTCTTTGACTATAGCTTTCAGATCACCATTTTGAGATGCCTGCTTAAGATGTTTCATTGCTTGGCCAGTTTTCTCTTCTTCTGTTGTCCATTATATCAACCTCCACAGTGAGTTGTCCTACTGAGATGGTCCATAGCCCCTGATGTGAAAGCATGCTGCTAAACTCTGCTTCATCAGGTCGCTCCAAGAAGCAATTGGGTTACCTTCATCAAACCCATGCTCGACGCTGAGATGTGCAGTAAGTGCTTGTAATTCGGGTGCCAAATCCTCCTGCCATTTTAACCTCTTTAGATTTTCCATATAGGCTCCTTCAAACATGATAATGGCCTTTTGCAGGAGAGCTGGGGAACTGGCAAGGTTTAAAAGAAGGGCTTCAGGCTCATTTGCAATCATGCAGGACTTTGGATATTCTGTGGGGGCCCTTACTCAGGCCGATGTCCCTAAGGCTCATGTACCTAAGGGCAACACCAAGGGTAACTCTACCCAACCCTGGGACTGACTAGTGCAGATTAGTTCCAAACCATCAGCTTGGCTGGTGTGAAAGTGTGATGATCACCTAGTTTTCATTATTGGTGGACACACCATTAATCCCTACTTTTGTGTAAATTCCATCCTCCCCTTCTGTACTTATTGTGCAAATTGAAGACCTTGAACATTGTGATTTCAACAGCCATGTGAACATTCTGCTCGACCTATCCACGTCTGACTGCTGTCTAGCAACATATTCCTTATAATCCAGGTTACTCAATCTAGAAAGCAGCACAATGTGTGTTGCCCTGTTTTCCACCACTTGCCATGCCACCTTGGATTACGTGTTGTGTCATTGTTCAATAACTGGAGTTGCCAGTCCACTCCTTTAATCTCATAATGCAGTGTGAGCTTAGCTCTGTATGCCTTCTTTATACGTATTCTCTTCATCACCATTTTAAATGCATCCCACTTAACATCAGCCCCAGAGGACATGCTCTCATTTTCCATGAAGTAGTATTGCATATGGTCACCCACCGTGGCTGCAAATGATGTGTCCAACAGTGCTTTGGGGTGTGAACACCAAGTTGGAAGAGATGATGATGTCACTTCCCGCCTCAGTGTTGTTTTCAGCAGGCTATGATCCAATAATGTGCTAACCAAGTATTCCAAAGCAGTGACCCCTGTCCCTAATTCTGGTAGGGCACAAAAATAAATCAATTCTTGTATGTAAGTGGTGCCTTGAAGAGTAGCAGGAATATTCCTCTGTGAGTTGGTAACTATTTCTCCATGCATCACACCGTTGCCAATATCCTTTCCAGGCATTAAATTTGGCACATGGAATTGGGTCATGGGCAATTGCAAAAATGATTTATCCATTTCCACCTCGCATATGCGGGTGAAATAACCTCCCCATTTGGATGATGACTGTAGAGAATGCAACTACCCCTCAGTCAATGTATCAAAGAACCTCCCATGATTGGAATAAAGTGCGTATAAACAAGCTAATGTAAAGAAATCACATTGTAATGTCACTTTTAGAATCATGTATCATTTATCTCTGTCTACGTATCAGCATTGTATCATATATGGGACCTGTGGGGATATTCATATCCGTGCCCTGCATGACGAGCAGGTACTGCCCACCATTTGCCCCTTGCATTTCCTTTTTAATTTACCTAATTCACATGATGACAAATGAGTTTCCTGACTATATGCTATGTGTTTATTACAACTTTTCAACTATGCATATATTTGATAATGGTTTGCCATTGAGCCTAGTCCCTCTGACATGCCATGTCACGATGATATACTTGTTGTGCTGCATATCAACATATTCCTTCCCCATGAAGCCATGCATGCCTATTCCAGTGGTTTGCCCCATTATTTACTACTGACCAGAGTACCTCTTTGAATGACTGCTTCAAATAAAACTTGCATGAAATTCCCACTTTCAGGTTGCACCTTAAACATAGCTCTGGCTACAACAATGCAAATGAAAAACAAATTATTAGAATTCAGTTCAAAATGCAATTGCATCACTGATGAAAAATGAGGCCAGAAAAGGGGTGGCTGCAAAGAAAATTGCAAGCTACTTCGACCATCATACAGTTCTTGGGTTTTGGGGCATGATGGGCCATCTTCCAATGAGATGATACTTGATTATCAGTCAAAGAATTTCCTCGAAGTCATCCATGTAATCGCTGGTCCCTATGATATGTCTCCCTCGGAGCTCCCTGTTTCCGATCTGGAGAAAACGCCTGTTTCTTTAAAGGATCAATGACACAATATTGTAGTAAAAATATTGTTAAGGACATATTGTGTCAAAAATATAGTTTACCACAATACTGTGTTCCTATACATCTAAAAAAATATATATATATGTATGGATATATATATATATATATATTCACTGAAAAAACCATAGGTTTCAGGGACGTTATAGTTACAAATTAGCATTTAAAAAACCTTTGAAATTCACTGAAAAAACCATAGGTTTTAGGGACAGTTATAGTTAGTTGGACATTGCACTCGTACAAAACCCGTGAAATTCCCCCGTTATAGTTAGTCCAGCTAACTATAACTCGCGCCCGCAATGCACTGCTGATGACGTCACATATTACATCACTCATGACATGGTCAGTGACATCACTGATGACATCACTGATGACATCTCAAATGACATCACTGATGACATCATCCAGTGACTGTGTGTTTCTGTAAAGTTTAAATATTTTTAATATATATAGGAAAAGACGTATTGAAGAATGAGTGGGTGTGTAAGTGTCTGTATGGATGATTTAGTAGGTGCGTGACTGACTCTATAAGTGAGTGATTTAACGTATCTTACTGAATGCATGGGTTAGTGACTAAACTGGGTGAATGTCTGTATCCGTCTGTCTGTTGCTGTGTAAGTGGCTGCATGTGTTTGTGAATAGCTACATGAGTGTCTATATGAGTTATTGAATGCTTGTCTGAGTATCTGTATGGGTGCCTGAGTGTTTGTGTGGGAGGGGTGTGTGCAACTCTGTGCATAGATGTGTGAGTGGGTGATTCACTGGGTGGATGGTTTCAAGAGTGCAACTGTGATAGACTGTATGGGTGGGTAAGTGTGTGTAAGAGTGTGTTAGTGAGTGAATGTATGTCCCAGTGGTACATGTGTGAGTAACTACATATGTGAAAGGCAGTATATATGTGTGTTGGAGTATATAAATAGCTATAAGCGAGAGTGAGTGATTGTGATAGTGGCTGTATGGATGAGTGTGTGCTTTTATCAGTGATTGTATAAGAGCGTAAGATTGTGCTACTATTTGTATGAGTAAGTGAGCTGGTGTGTGTATAACTGTATAGGTGAGTAAATGGTAGTGTGTTTAATTATTTGCATGACTGACTAGGTGTGTGAGTACCTCTATGGATGAGTGGCGGTGTTTGAGTGTCTATATAGGAGTATGAGTGCATATGATAGTCCTGTACTGAGTGACCGTAAGTATGAGTGACTGTACGGGTGAGTGAGTGGAAGTGTGCGTAGACCTAAGAATCAGTGAGTGGGTATGTAGTTATTGGTGTTGGAGTGTCTATGGTTTTGCGAATGGCAGTCTGTAATTTAGAGTGGGTGTATCAAAGGTTATATTAGGGTGTGAGGAGGTGCATCAGATTATCACGTGGATGATGTCATCAGTGATGTCATTTGAGATGTCATCAGTGATGTCATCAGTGATGTCACTGACCATGTCATGAGTGATGTAATATGTGACGTCATCAGCAGTGCATTGCGGGGCGCGAGTTATAGTTAGCTGGACTAACTATAACAGGGGAATTTCACGGGTTTTGTACGAGTGCAATGTCCAACTAACTATAACTGTCCCTAAAACCTATGGTTTTTTCAGTGAATTTCAAAGGTTTTTTAAATGCTAATTTGTAACTATAACGTCCCTGAAACCTATGGTTTTTTCAGTGAATTTCAAAGGTTTTTTAAATGCTAATTTGTAACTATAACATGTCTGAAACCTACAGTTTTTTCAGTGAATTTCAAAGGTTTTGTAAATGACAATTTTTAAATGTATTAATTGTTATATAAAAAATTTTCATACTGATTTCCAAATTTTTTAGAAACAATTTTTTTTACATATTTTATTTTTTAAATTACATTGTAATTACATTATACATTACATTACAAAAAATACTTTCTCAGAATGAATTACTTTAGTTTAATTACTTTGCACATAGGCAATAGACTTTTAAGTACAGTAGTTACAGTTGTTGCAATGGGCAACACATTTTCAAACACAATGCAACATTCAGCTCAATGTGAATTTCTAGTTAAATGCAATTAGTTACTTTATGGATTACTTTTCTAACCACATTACTGGATCCTAGATTCAGTCCTGGGACATCTCCTGTACACAGTTGAGTAAAAGCGTTTTGGTTACAGTCGTGATTTTTAAGGAATATTATTGTACTTTAAAAGTTCACACTTAGAAACTTTTTCTCATAGAATCACCAATGTTATCCTATGGAAGGAAATTCACTTAGAAGTTAAAAACTGTTATCGTTACTTTTCTTACTCAGTGTTGGATCCTGGATCCAGCACTGGTGCATCTCCTGTAAACAGTTGAAAGAATGCGTTTAAGTCATACAGGCGATTTTTTAGGAATATTTGTAGTTTGTGAAAATCAACACTTTGAAACTTTTCTGCTGAAAACCAGACAATGATATCCTATGGAAGGAAATTCAAGTTACTGGTAAGTACGGTTAAAATTACTTTTCAGGACCAGTACTGGGCTGAAAGATGCAGCACTGAGGTCTCTCCTGATAACAGGTGAGTAAATCGGAATTCGGATTTCGGCTGATTTTAGAGGAATATTTTAAAGTTCCAAAACTCCACACTTAGAAGAATTTCCAAGTGAAACCAGTCAATGTTAGCCTATGGAAGGAAATTCAAGTTACTGGTAAGTACGGTTAAAATTACTTTTGAGGATCAGTACTGGGCTGAAAGATGCAGCACTGAGGTCTCTCCTGATAACAGGTGAGTAAATCGGAATTCGTATTTCGGCTGATTTTAGAGGAATATTTTAAAGTTCCAAAACTCCACACTTAGAAGAATTTCCAAGTGAAACCAGTCAATGTTAGCCTATGAAGGAAATTCAAGTTACTGGTAAGTACGGTTAAAATTACTTTTCAGGACCAGTACTGGGCTGAAAGATGCAGCACTGAGGTCTCTCCTGATAACAGGTGAGTAAATCAGAATTCGGATTTCGGCTGATTTTAGAGGAATATTTGTATGTTTCAAAAATCAACACTTAGAAACTTTTTCAGCAAAAAGCAGGCAATGATATCCTATGGAAGGAAATTCAAGTTACTGGTAAGTACGGTTAAAATTACTTTTGAGGATCAGTACTGGGCTGAAAGATGCAGCACTGAGGTCTCTCCTGATAACAGGTGAGTAAATCAGAATTCGGATTTTGGCTGATTTTAGAGGAATATTTGTATGTTTCAAAAATCAACACAGAAACTTTTTCAGCAAAAAGCAGGCAATGATATCCTATGGAAGAAAATTCAAGTTACTGGTAAGTACGGTTAAAATTACTTTTGAGGATCAGTACTGGGCTGAAAGATGCAGCACTGAGGTCTCTCCTGATAACAGGTGAGTAAATCGGAATTCGTATTTTGGCTGATTTTAGAGGAATATTTTAAAGTTCCAAAACTCCACACTTAGAAGAATTTCCAAGTGAAACCAGTCAATGTTAGCCTATGAAGGAAATTCAAGTTACCGGTAAGTACGGTTAAAATTACTTTTCAGGACCAGTACTGGGATGAAAGATGCAGCACTGAGGTCTCTCCTGATAACAGGTGAGTAAATCAGAATTCGTATTTCGGCTGATTTTAGAGGAATATTTGCACAATGGTGAAGGGAGGGGCGGGGCCTGAGGTGACATCTGTGCAAACGCGCCCGTGGCGCGTTTTAAGTTGGGGATTAAGTCCCCTTGAATCATGAGGGTCCCTACGGGCCAACTAGCCCACCAGGAACCTCCAGTATGCGCCAGGGGCTGCGTTGCAGAGACATGTACAGAGGCCACACCCCTTTTACACCTCTCTGCAACGCAGCTCTGTGGCGCTTTCTGGACATACCTGTTGGGCTAGTTGGCCCCCAGGGACCCTCAGGATTGAAGAGGATTTAAATCCCCATCTTAAAACGCGCCACGGGGCCTGTTTGCACACATGTCACCTGAAGCCCCGCCCCCTCCCTTCACCACTGTGCAAACGCGCCCAGTGGCGCGTTTTAAGTCGGGGATTAACTCCCCTTGAATCCTGAGGGTCCCTGGGGTGCATCTAGCCCACCATATACCTCCAAAAAGCGCCAAAGAGCTGTGTTGCAGAGAGGTGTAAAAGGGGCGTGGCCTCTGTACACCTCTCTGCAAGGCAGCCCCTGGCACATACTGGAGGTTCCTGGTGGGCTAGTTGGCCCTCAGGGACCCCAAGTATTCAAGGGGAATTCGTTCCTCTCTGCAAACGCGCCAGGGGCGCGTTTGCAGAGTGGTGAAGGAAGGGGCGGGGCCTGCGGGCCCGATCGTTTTTTTTTTTTTCCCTGAAGGGGGCTGTGTGGCCCCCTTCCTTTTTCCTATTTTTAGGCCCTGGGGACCCCATCCCCCAGGGCCTTACCCCTTTTTTTTATTAAAATAAAAAAAAACGGGAAAGGGGCCGCGTGGCCCCCTTCCCTGGGCCTGTATTGGCCCCGGGGACCCCATCCCCCGGGGCATGGCCTCTTTTTTTTATTTGGAGGGGGGCTGCGTGGCCCCCTCCTCAGGCCATTTAAGGCCCCGGGGACCCCATCCCTCGGGGCCGGCCTTGCACTTTTTTTTTAAATTTTTTAAATTTTTTTACTTTGGGGAGGGGGCTGCGTGGCCCCCTCCCGGGCCACTTATGGCCCCGGGGACCCCATCCCCGGGGCCTGGACTCTCGTTGGGGACTGTGGGGGTCCCCAAACCCCCACAGTCCCGCCGGCTCCCCGTGTCCTACGGGAGCCGGCATTACTTACACATGGGGAGCAGCTAACATGCTGCTCCCCATGTGTAAAAGCTGTCGGCTTTGGATATTGGAAGAGAGCAGGTTTCCCTGCTCTCTCTTCCAATATCCAAACCAAGTTTGCAATGACAGGACGGGAGCCGCGAGGCTCCCGTCCTGCCATAGCAAACTACAGTGTCCCGGGGGTAGGCACCCCGGGACACTGCAGGAGCCGGCCCTGGGGGATGGCGGTCCCCAGGGCCATCAAGGGCTCCAGGAGGGGGCCGCGCGGCCCCCTCCCTACATTTTGAAAGCCCCGGGAGGTGGTGGTCCTCGGGGCTTGGGGGTCCAAAACGGACCCCCATTTTAATTTTTCTTAGTGCCCCGGGAGGTGGTGGTCCTCGGGGCATGTGGGGGCTGGAGCCCCCCACACAGGTTTTTAATTTAAAAAAGAAGCCCTGGGGAGGTGGTGGTCCCCGGGGCTGCGGGAGGGCTCAGAGCCCTCCCGCACCATTATACATAAGGCCCCGGGGGTGGTGGTCCTCGGGGCTTGGGGGCCCTTAGAGGCCCCCACACAGAAAATTAACCCCCCAGCATGCCCCCGGGACTTGGCCCACCCGGGGCCATTAACTATCGAAGCGTGGGAGACCGCGCTTCGATTTTTTGCCCAGGGGGTCCTTGTGGGACCCCTGAGCAGACCTAGGGGGTCAGGGTGTTTCTACCCTGCCCCCTTTGTGCGCTTGCGCACTTGTTTCTGTCCCTCGGTTCTACCGAGGATAAAATGGCTGCCAACACTTCCTGGTTTGGAGTGTTGACAGCCAATTAACATAAAGCTCGTGCTCGGGAGGATCCGCGGCCCTAGATATCACTATCTTTTTTACTTTTCATTTTCTCAGCAACTACTGAACGGATTTACACCATTTAACAAAAAGGGTTCTTTCTGAACCAAGAACTACCTCTTTGCCAAATTTGGTGTAATTCCGTTCAGCAGTTCGGGCTGTAGCTGTGTCTAAAGTTTCCTATGGAAAAATGCATGGGGAAAACGCGTTTTGGGACCCCCCTTTTTTCTCGGCCCCCGCTTGACGAATCCCCCCGAGACTTTCAGGGTAGGAGCGGACCGGAGCGGGCCACAAAGTTTGAAAATTTTGCGAAGATACGTCAACCGGCAAGAGAGTTATTTCAAATAGAATGTCGCGGATTTCCTATGGATAATAGGTTGTAACTATAACTATCTACTGGCGACCGCCAGTAGATAATATATATATATATATATATATATCCAAAATCGCAGCTCAGTGCAGACGCACTGAAATCGCCTTTCCCCTTCCTCTCACAACGGCGGTCCGCGGCAAGGGGGCGAGCCTCATAACACCAAACAGGAAGCTGTTACCTCATAACATTACAGCAGCCGCGGACACCAAACGTCTTTCAAGCAGTTGTTTATTCAGCAGATACGAACAACTCGACGCGTTTCGGGACCCAGTCCCTTGTTCACGAGTACTGTGACTTACTTTCAATTTACGTTTAAATAAACATGTGACCACCACCATAATAGAGCCTGAAAACAGACTTATCATGAAAAGAGGAGTTAACTCACTCCTACCTCACCCGAATGTGCTTGCAAGTTAATCTTTACAAATATCGTTCTAATTACATCTTTTACACGAGCGACAAGTCTAAATGGCAGTTCTAAACATTTAACACGTTTAAGATAAAAAATAACTTTTAAAGTGCCTACTCATATGTTAGGACAAAAAGCATGGAAAAAATACGAAAAATACGAAAAAATACATAAAGAGACTTCTACAGTTAGCACTTCCTAAAATCTTTATATCTCAATGCTTTTTTTATATAAGGCTTTTTTGAAAAATCATCAATTTTATTTCATTGTTTTTTTGAATAGTGGAACTACACGAAATTTACTGTATTTCTTCTAAGCCCAAGTGGGCATTAAATGTAATCTATAAACAATTTTGGAATAGAAGCCACTTCTTCAGAATTCAGTGCCTATACTGTAATTATACTGTGGATTAAAGAATTCCATGTTATTTAATGTCCTAGCCTTCTTTTAGCAAAATCGATTACTGATGTATCTCTCATCTTTAATCTAGTTATCATGCCCTAGTGGGCCTACCAACTACATGTAGATATTTTCGCTCTTTGGCATTTCTTCATTATAACAGCAACAACAGATATCTGTAATAAAAACAAAACAAAACTAAATAAATATCACATCTTCAAAACCAATAAACTTAACACCACAGTGACATTAAAAACACAAGAATCTCTTCAGCATTGGCAGAGTTAATTCATCATTGTACAACAGATTTACTCAATCCACTTCAGATCACTAATATGTATCACTTTAGAACACAAGATAAAATAATTGATTAATAAACGGTGAACTCCTTCACAGGTGAAAGATCAGTAAAGAGTCGCTGCTCCTTACCTTGGCCACTGTTGAATCTACATCTAACCTAAATGTACTGCTAGTTCTTCATCACAGTTATGACCTATCGGCGTAAGTGTTTTATATTGAATGATCAATTTAGATTCTAATCGTCGTAGATTTTGAACTCTGTTCCCTCCTCTCTCATTCATTTTAACTGTATCAAGTACGCAGAAGCTTAAAAGGTTGCTGTTTTGATCATGGTGACTTTGAAAATGTCGCGCAACTGGGTACTGTTTATCTCCATGTTTTATTGCGCGAAGATGTTCCAACACCCTTTTCTTCGCCTTGTGAATTGTGCTGCCTATATATGCCTTCTGACAGGGGCAAAAAGAGCATAGACTGCATAATCAGTGTTGCATGACGTATGTTTCAAAATTCGAAATGGCTTACAGTCAGGGGATAGTCTACATTCCTTTCTGTTTTTGCTGTTCTTACAAGCTTTGCAGTTTCTACACGTAAAAATCCCTGTATTCCTACGTTCTTTATGATAGAGGGCTCTACCGCTCTACATAAAGTGTCCTTAAGTGATTTGGCTTTCTTAAAGGTGATCTGAGGGAAGTTTTCTACACTGTCTGCTATGTCTTTGTCTGTTAATAACACTGGCCAAAATTTGTTTAAGCTTTTTCATACCTCTCGGGCCTGTCTATTAAAGGTGGTAATAAACCTTATCTTTTCTTGAGACTTACCCTCTTCCTTATCTTTTTCTTTCTCAACTACTAGAGAAGCTCTTGTTCTTTTTGCAACTTCCATTCTAGCCTTGTTGATCACTGATTGTGGATATCCTCTCTCAAGGAACCTCTTGGTCATTGTTCTCTCTTCTTTATCAAAACTCTCCACTGTACTGCAGTTCCGTTTGGCCCTTAATAGCTCTCCCAGTGGTATACTATTAATCAGCGAACTGGGGTGACAGCTCCGGGCATGTAAGAGACTGTTCCCTGCAGTGGTTTTCCTAAATAGCGTGCTTTCTAGAGAGTCTCCCTGCACTGTGAGTCTAAGATCCAAAAACTCCAATGACTCTTTTGACCACTGACTAGTAAATTGTAAATTGTAGTCATTTGTGTTCAGAGTATGTACAAACTCATTTGCTTCATACTCAGTGCCCTCCCACACGCAGAAGATGTCGTCTATGTAACGTATCCACAAAGCCACTTTGTCTTTGAAAACAGGAAATTCTCTAACTACTTTTTCTTCCCAGTGCCCTAGATACAGACCTGCAAAGCAAGGAGCAAAGCAGGTCCCCATTGATGTTCCGAGGGTCTGTTTAAAGATTTTATTATCAAAGAGAAAGTAGTTCTGTTTAAGACAGACAGACATCATTTCCATCAACATCTCTGTGTGAAAGAGATACGAGATGGATCTTTCATTGAGAAAATATCTACATGCTTGTCAGCCCAGATCATGGGGGATGCAAGTGTATAAGCTCATGACATCTAATGATAACAAGGAGTAACCGCTTTTCCATTGAAGGTTCTCAAGACATCTCAAAAAATCTCCGGTATCCTTGACATACGATGGAAGTTTTTTTACCAAACTTTGCAAGAAAAAATCCACATACCTGGAGATGTTTTCCAAACAGCTCCCCCGGGATGAGACAATGGGTCTCCCCGGGGGATTCTGTTGGTTTTTATGGATTTTAGGCAGTAGGTATAGCGCCGGAAGTTTGGGAAATTTACACTCTAAGAACTTAAACTCTTCCTGTTCAAGTAATCCCTTATCCTTCCATTCTACCAGCTGATTTTGACAAATCTTAATGGAGTGTTCATATTCCATTCTATTACTCCTATTGTACTTGTCTTTTTCTGATAGTTGTCTCATCCCCTCATCAATGTATTTTTGTTTAGACATAATCACTACGTTACTTCCCTTGTCTGATTTTTTAATGACTATTGTTTTGTCATTTTTCAAATTTTCAATAGCCTCTCTCTGCATTTTTGTAACATTGCTCCACCCATGCCATTTTTTACGGTTGGAAAGTCTAAGCAATTCCTGAGTTACTCCTTTTTCAAAGACATCAATAGCTTCGTTTTTAATTTGAGGAACAAAAATAGACTTAGGTTTGAAATTACTTGGGTACTTAAGTCTAAGGGAACATTTTCATTAATCAAATTCACAAAGGGATCACTCTCTACATCTTCTTCATCAGCTAAGACATTCATGATGTGGAGCAACTCAACATCTGCAATCTTAACATCACTAGGATACTCTCGCTGCACATCAACATCTCTTGCTACTTTTGTTGCGTACCATTTTTTAATGCGTAATTTTCTTGTGAAATAAAATAAATCAATACGACTCTGAGTATAATTAAAATCATTAGAAGGACAAAAAGTAAGACCCAAAGATAAAAGTTCTACCTCAACATCGCTGAGTATACGATCTGATAAGTTGACTACGGTTTTTCTGTCCATTATTTCACCTTCGTTTGACCCCTTGTACGGCTTCCCACTGGGCTTCCTAGTTCTCCTAGCATCGAAATGTTTTCTTTTCTTCCGCCTTTGTTTCCTCTTCCACGATTTTGAAATCCTCCCTGCCTGTTGCCCACCTGTCTTCCTTTGGCAACTAGGCTGAACTCTGTTAAAATACTGGTTTTTACTCCTTCGTGGTCTACGATGTTGGAGAAATCACTGCCACTAGTCACACTCCCATCTGATTGATTCTCTATACTGGACTGGTCTTCAAGGTTGCTTGCTAATACTGGAGGGTTAACAGTTTTGGATGCTGATGTAACTATACCTCCTCGCAATTGGTCATATTTCTTTGCAAAAGTTAAAATCTGACCTCTTTGGTAATCGACCAAGTCTCGTTGGAATTTTCGTTGTTTTTTCGTTTTTATTTCTTCTTCAATCTTGTCCAAACTTTTTTTCCATTTTATCCATTTCCCTCTGGAATTCTTCTACTCCACAAAGCGTTTTTAGTTGTTGCGTAATATCTTCAATAGTTACAGTTAGTTTTTCACAATCCTTCCTGGCATGTTTAACCAACATTTTCAGCATGTTGGTTGAGCATTGATGATTATTACTAGCCCAGTCGTTCACCAGTTCGGGGTCCGGGTCATTAAACGTTGGCGTAATAAAAATACGCAATCCTCTCGGTATTCTACCAACGTCGATGTATTTTTGAAGAGTGGTTGCCTCCCACCATTTGTTCTGTTCTGTTTTGAGTGCTCTCCACATTTGATCCCATAATGTTCTTTTATTCGGCGTGGTAATTCCACTGCTTGATGCAGTGATTCTTTCTGTTGTGTCATTCTTCGTACAATTATCAAACATTCTGCCCGCTGCCTCCGAGCGCTTGTCATTCCTCGTTGCCATATTCTCTGCTGTTTCAAAATAAACGCGATTACCGCGTCACTGCTTACTGAAGCGAGGCTGCATTTACATTTAAAACACAGTCTCGCCAGCCATCTGCTACGTGTCAATCGCTTTCACAAACGATACCTTTGCTCATTCCCTGAAAGCACAAGTGCCTCGGACGATCAGCTTGTCCTGTCTCGTCTTTCACGGTGAGTTCCTGTACCGGATAAAAACACTTAGCGGGTAGGGATTGTTTCAAATATCCAAAATCGCAGCTCAGTGCAGACGCACTGAAATCGCCTTTCCCCTTCCTCTCACAACGGCGGTCCGCGGCAAGGGGGCGAGCCTCATAACACCAAACAGGAAGCTGTTACCTCATAACATTACAGCAGCCGCGGACACCAAACGTCTTTCAAGCAGTTGTTTATTCAGCAGATACGAACAACTCGACGCGTTTCGGGACCCAGTCCCTTGTTCACGAGTACTGTGACTTACTTTCAATTTACGTTTAAATAAACATGTGACCACCACCATAATAGAGCCTGAAAACAGACTTATCATGAAAAGAGGAGTTAACTCACTCCTACCTCACCCGAATGTGCTTGCAAGTTAATCTTTACAAATATCGTTCTAATTACATCTTTTACACGAGCGACAAGTCTAAATGGCAGTTCTAAACATTTAACACGTTTAAGATAAAAAATAACTTTTTAAAGTGCCTACTCATATGTTAGGACAAAAAGCATGGAAAAAATACGAAAAAATACGAAAAAATACATAAAGAGACTTCTACAGTTAGCACTTCCTAAAATCTTTATATCTCAATGCTTTTTTTATATAAGGCTTTTTTGAAAAATCATCAATTTTATTTCATTGTTTTTTTGAATAGTGGAACTACTCGAAATTTACTGTATTTCTTCTAAGCCCAAGTGGGCATTAAATGTAATCTATAAACAATTTTGGAATAGAAGCCACTTCTTCAGAATTCAGTGCCTATACTGTAATTATACTGTGGATTAAAGAATTCCATGTTATTTATTGTCCTAGCCTTCTTTTAGCAAAATCGATTACTGATGTATCTCTCATCTTTAATCTAGTTATCATGCCCTAGTGGGCCTACCAACTACAAGTAGATATTTTCGCTCTTTGGCATTTCTTCATTATAACAGCAACAACAGATATTTGTAATGAAAACAAAACAAAACTAAATAAATATCACATCTTCAAAACCAATAAACTTAACACCACAGTGACATTAAAAACACAAGAATCTCTTCAGCATTGGCAGAGTTAATTCATCATTGTACAACAGATTTACTCAATCCACTTCAGATCACTAATATGTATCACTTTAGAACACAAGATAAAATAATTGATTAATAAACGGTGAACTCCTTCACAGGTGAAAGATCAGTAAAGAGTCGCTGCTCCTTACCTTGGCCACTGTTGAATCTACATCTAACCTAAATGTACTGCTAGTTCTTCATCACAGTTATGACCTATCGGCGTAAGTGTTTTATATTGAATGATCAATTTAGATTCTAAACGTCGTAGATTTTGAACTCTGTTCCCTCCTCTCTCATTCATTTTAACTGTATCAAGTACGCAGAAGCTTAAAAGGTTGCTGTTTTGATCATGGTGACTTTGAAAATGTCGCGCAACTGGGTACTGTTTATCTCCATGTTTTATTGCGCGAAGATGTTCCAACACCCTTTTCTTCGCCTTGTGAATTGTGCTGCCTATATATGCCTTCTGACAGGGGCAAAAAAGAGCATAGACTGCATAATCAGTGTTGCATGACGTATGTTTCAAAATTCGAAATGGCTTACAGTCAGGGGATAGTCTACATTCCTTTCTGTTTTTGCTGTTCTTACAAGCTTTGCAGTTTCTACATGTAAAAAATCCCTGTATTCCTACGTTCTTTATGATAGAGGGCTCTACCGCTCTACATAAAGTGTCCTTAAGTGATTTGGCTTTCTTAAAGGTGATCTGAGGGAAGTTTTCTACACTGTCTGCTATGTCTTTGTCTGTTAATAACACTGGCCAAAATTTGTTCAAGCTTTTTCGTACCTCTCGGGACTGTCTATTAAAGGTGGTAATAAACCTTATCTTTTCTTGAGACTTACCCTCTTCCTTATCTTTTTCTTTCTCAACTACTAGAGAAGCTCTTGTTCTTTTTGCAACTTCCATTCTAGCCTTGTTGATCACTGATTGTGGATATCCTCTCTCAAGGAACCTCTTAGTCATTGTTCTCTCTTCTTTATCAAAACTCTCCACTGTACTGCAGTTCCGTTTGGCCCTTAATAGCTCTCCCAGTGGTATACTATTAATCAGCGAACTGGGGTGACAGCTCCGGGCATGTAAGAGACTGTTCCCTGCAGTGGTTTTCCTAAATAGCGCGCTTTCTAGAGAGTCTCCCTGCACTGTGAGTCTAAGATCCAAAAACTCCAATGACTCTTTTGACCACTGACTAGTAAATTGTAAATTGTAGTCATTTGTGTTCAGAGTATGTACAAACTCATTTGCTTCATACTCAGTGCCCTCCCACACGCAGAAGATGTCGTCTATGTAACGTATCCACAAAGCCACTTTGTCTTTGAAAACAGGAAATTCTCTAACTACTTTTTCTTCCCAGTGCCCTAGATACAGACCTGCAAAGCAAGGAGCAAAGCAGGTCCCCATTGATGTTCCGAGGGTCTGTTTAAAGATTTTATTATCAAAGAGAAAGTAGTTCTGTTTAAGACAGACAGACATCATTTCCATCAACATCTCTGTGTGAAAGAGATACGAGATGGATCTTTCATTGAGAAAATATCTACATGCTTGTCAGCCCAGATCATGGGGGATGCAAGTGTATAAGCTCATGACATCTAATGATAACAAGGAGTAACCGCTTTTCCATTGAAGGTTCTCAAGACATCTCAAAAAATCTCCGGTATCCTTGACATACGATGGAAGTTTTTTACCAAACTTTGCAAGAAAAATCCACATACCTGGAGATGTTTTCCAAACAGCTCCCCGGGATGAGACAATGGGTCTCCCGGGGATTCTGTTGGTTTTTATGGATTTTAGGCAGTAGGTATAGCGCCGGAAGTTTGGGAAATTTACACTCTAAGAACTTAAACTCTTCCTGTTCAAGTAATCCCTTATCCTTCCATTCTACCAGCTGATTTTGACAAATCTTAATGGAATGTTCATATTCCATTCTATTACTCCTATTGTACTTGTCTTTTTCTGATAGTTGTCTCATCCCCTCATCAATGTATTTTTGTTTAGACATAATCACTACGTTACTTCCCTTGTCTGATTTTTTAATGACTATTGTTTTGTCATTTTTCAAATTTTCAATAGCCTCTCTCTGCATTTTTGTAACATTGCTCCACCCATGCCATTTTTTACGGTTGGAAAGTCTAAGCAATTCCTGAGTTACTCCTTTTTCAAAGACATCAATAGCTTCGTTTTTAATTTGAGGAACAAAAATAGACTTAGGTTTGAAATTACTTCGGGTACTTAAGTCTAAGGGAACATTTTCATTAATCAAATTCACAAAGGGATCACTCTCTACATCTTCTTCATCAGCTAAGACATTCATGATGTGGAGCAACTCAACATCTGCAATCTTAACATCACTAGGATACTCTCGCTGCACATCAACATCTCTTGCTACTTTTGTTGCGTACCATTTTTTAATGCGTAATTTTCTTGTGAAATAAAATAAATCAATACGACTCTGAGTATAATTAAAATCATTAGAAGGACAAAAAGTAAGACCCAAAGATAAAAGTTCTACCTCAACATCGCTGAGTATACGATCTGATAAGTTGACTACGGTTTTTCTGTCCATTATTTCACCTTCGTTTGACCCCTTGTACGGCTTCCCACTGGGCTTCCTAGTTCTCCTAGCATCGAAATGTTTTCTTTTCTTCCGCCTTTGTTTCCTCTTCCACGATTTTGAAATCCTCCCTGCCTGTTGCCCACCTGTCTTCCTTTGGCAACTAGGCTGAACTCTGTTAAAATACTGGTTTTTACTCCTTCGTGGTCTACGATGTTGGAGAAATCACTGCCACTAGTCACACTCCCATCTGATTGATTCTCTATACTGGACTGGTCTTCAAGGTTGCTTGCTAATACTGGAGGGTTAACAGTTTTGGATGCTGATGTAACTATACCTCCTTGCAATTGGTCATATTTCTTTGCAAAAGTTAAAATCTGACCTCTTTGGTAATCGACCAAGTCTCGTTGGAATTTTCGTTGTTTTTTCGTTTTTATTTCTTCTTCAATCTTGTCCAAACTTTTTTCCATTTTATCCATTTCCCTCTGGAATTCTTCTACTCCACAAAGCGTTTTTAGTTGTTGCGTAATATCTTCAATAGTTACAGTTAGTTTTTCACAATCCTTCCTGGCATGTTTAACCAACATTTTCAGCATGTTGGTTGAGCATTGATGATTATTACTAGCCCAGTCGTTCACCAGTTCGGGGTCCGGGTCATTAAACGTTGGCGTAATAAAAATACGCAATCCTCTCGGTATTCTACCAACGTCGATGTATTTTTGAAGAGTGGTTGCCTCCCACCATTTGTTCTGTTCTGTTTTGAGTGCTCTCCACATTTGATCCCATAATGTTCTTTTATTCGAGCGTGGTAATTCCACTGCTTGATGCAGTGATTCTTTCTGTTGTGTCATTCTTCGTACAATTATCAAACATTCTGCCCGCTGCCTCCGAGCGCTTGTCATTCCTCGTTGCCATATTCTCTGCTGTTTCAAAATAAACGCGATTACCGCGTCACTGCTTACTGAAGCGAGGCTGCATTTACATTTAAAACACAGTCTCGCCAGCCGTCTGCTACGTGTCAATCGCTTTCACAAACGATACCTTTGCTCATTCCCTGAAAGCACAAGTGCCTCGGACGATCAGCTTGTCCTGTCTCGTCTTTCACGGTGAGTTCCTGTACCGGATAAAAACACTTAGCGGGTAGGGATTGTTTCAAATATCCAAAATCGCAGCTCAGTGCAGACGCACTGAAATCGCCTTTCCCCTTCCTCTCACAACGGCGGTCCGTGGCAAGGGGCGAGCCTCATAACACCAAACAGGAAGCTGTTACCTCATAACATTACAGCAGCCGCGGACACCAAACGTCTTTCAAGCAGTTGTTTATTCAGCAGATACGAACAACTCGACGCGTTTCGGGACCCAGTCCCTTGTTCACGAAGTACTGTGACTTACTTTCAATTTACGTTTAAATAAACATGTGACCACCACCATAATAGAGCCTGAAAACAGACTTATCATGAAAAGAGGAGTTAACTCACTCCTACCTCACCCGAATGTGCTTGCAAGTTAATCTTTACAAATATCGTTCTAATTACATCTTTTACACGAGCGACAAGTCTAAATGGCAGTTCTAAACATTTAACACGTTTAAGATAAAAAATAACTTTTAAAGTGCCTACTCATATGTTAGGACAAAAAGCATGGAAAAAATACGAAAAAATACGAAAAATACATAAAGAGACTTCTACAGTTAGCACTTCCTAAAATCTTTATATCTCAATGCTTTTTTATATAAGGCTTTTTTGAAAAATCATCAATTTTATTTCATTGTTTTTTGAATAGTGGAACTACTCAAATTTACTGTATTTCTTCTAAGCCCAAGTGGGCATTAAATGTAATCTATAAACAATTTTGGAATAGAAGCCACTTCTTCAGAATTCAGTGCCTATACTGTAATTATACTGTGGATTAAAGAATTCCATGTTATTTAATGTCCTAGCCTTCTTTTAGCAAAATCGATTACTGATGTATCTCTCATCTTTAATCTAGTTATCATACCCTAGTGGGCCTACCAACTACAAGTAGATATTTTCGCTCTTTGGCATTTCTTCATTATAACAGCAACAACAGATATTTGTAATGAAAACAAAACAAAACTAAATAAATATCACATCTTCAAAACCAATAAACTTAACACCACAGTGACATTAAAAACACAAGAATCTCTTCAGCATTGGCAGAGTTAATTCATCATTGTACAACAGATTTACTCAATCCACTTCAGATCACTAATATGTATCACTTTAGAACACAAGATAAAATAATTGATTAATAAACGGTGAACTCCTTCACAGGTGAAAGATCAGTAAAGAGTCGCTGCTCCTTACCTTGGCCACTGTTGAATCTACATCTAACCTAAATGTACTGCTAGTTCTTCATCACAGTTATGACCTATCGGCGTAAGTGTTTTATATTGAATGATCAATTTAGATTCTAAACGTCAGTAGATTTTGAACTCTGTTCCCTCCTCTCTCATTCATTTTAACTGTATCAAGTACGCAGAAGCTTAAAAGGTTGCTGTTTTGATCATGGTGACTTTGAAAATGTCGCGCAACTGGGTACTGTTTATCTCCATGTTTTATTGCGCGAAGATGTTCCAACACCCTTTTCTTCGCCTTGTGAATTGTGCTGCCTATATATGCCTTCTGACAGGGGCAAAAAAGAGCATAGACTGCATAATCAGTGTTGCATGACGTATGTTTCAAAATTCGAAATGGCTTACAGTCAGGGGATAGTCTACATTCCTTTCTGTTTTTGCTGTTCTTACAAGCTTTGCAGTTTCTACATGTAAAAATCCCTGTATTCCTACGTTCTTTATGATAGAGGGCTCTACCGCTCTACATAAAGTGTCCTTAAGTGATTTGGCTTTCTTAAAGGTGATCTGAGGGAAGTTTTCTACACTGTCTGCTATGTCTTTGTCTGTTAATAACACTGGCCAAAATTTGTTCAAGCTTTTCGTACCTCTCGGGACTGTCTATTAAAGGTGGTAATAAACCTTATCTTTTCTTGAGACTTACCCTCTTCCTTATCTTTTCTTTCTCAACTACTAGAGAAGCTCTTGTTCTTTTTGCAACTTCCATTCTAGCCTTGTTGATCACTGATTGTGGATATCCTCTCTCAAGGAACCTCTTAGTCATTGTTCTCTCTTCTTTATCAAAACTCTCCACTGTACTGCAGTTCCGTTTGGCCCTTAATAGCTCTCCCAGTGGTATACTATTAATCAGCGAACTGGGGTGACAAAGTGGCTTTGTGGATACGTTACATAGACGACATCTTCTGCGTGTGGGAGGGCACTGAGTATGAAGCAAATGAGTTTGTACATACTCTGAACACAAATGACTACAATTTACAATTTACTAGTCAGTGGTCAAAAGAGTCATTGGAGTTTTTGGATCTTAGACTCACAGTGCAGGGAGACTCTCTAGAAAGCGCGCTATTTAGGAAAACCACTGCAGGGAACAGTCTCTTACATGCCTGGAGCTGTCACCCCAGTTCGCTGATTAATAGTATACCACTGGGAGAGCTATTAAGGGCCAAACGGAACTGCAGTACAGTGGAGAGTTTTGATAAAGAAGAGAGAACAATGACCAAGAGGTTCCTTGAGAGAGGATATCCACAATCAGTGATCAACAAGGCTAGAATGGAAGTTGCAAAAGAACAAGAGCTTCTCTAGTAGTTGAGAAAGAAAAAGATAAGGAAGAGGGTAAGTCTCAAGAAAAGATAAGGTTTATTACCACCTTTAATAGACAGGCCCGAGAGGTACGAAAAGCTTAAACAAATTTTGGCCAGTGTTATTAACAGACAAAGACATAGCAGACAGTGTAGAAAACTTCCCTCAGATCACCTTTAAGAAAGCCAAATCACTTAAGGACACTTTATGTAGAGCGGTAGAGCCCTCTATCATAAAGAACGTAGGAATACAGGGATTTTTACGTGTAGAAACTGCAAAGCTTGTAAGAACAGCAAAAACAGAAAGGAATGTAGACTATCCCTGACTGTAAGCCATTTCGAATTTTGAAACATACGTCATGCAACACTGATTATGCAGTCTATGCTCTTTTTGCCCCTGTCAGAAGGCATATATAGGCAGCACAATTCACAAGGCGAAGAAAAGGGTGTTGGAACATCTTCGCGCAATAAAACATGGAGATAAACAGTACCCAGTTGCGCGACATTTTCAAAGTCACCATGATCAAAACAGCAACCTTTTAAGCTTCTGCGTACTTGATACAGTTAAAATGAATGAGAGAGGAGGGAACAGAGTTCAAAATCTACGACGTTTAGAATCTAAATTGATCATTCAATATAAAACACTTACGCCGATAGGTCATAACTGTGATGAAGAACTAGCAGTACATTTAGGTTAGATGTAGATTCAACAGTGGCCAAGGTAAGGAGCAGCGACTCTTTACTGATCTTTCACCTGTGAAGGAGTTCACCGTTTATTAATCAATTATTTTATCTTGTGTTCTAAAGTGATACATATTAGTGATCTGAAGTGGATTGAGTAAATCTGTTGTACAATGATGAATTAACTCTGCCAATGCTGAAGAGATTCTTGTGTTTTTAATGTCACTGTGGTGTTAAGTTTATTGGTTTTGAAGATGTGATATTTATTTAGTTTTGTTTTGTTTTTATTACAGATATCTGTTGTTGCTGTTATAATGAAGAAATGCCAAAGAGCGAAAATATCTACTTGTAGTTGGTAGGCCCACTAAGGCATGATAACTAGATTAAAGATGAGAGATACATCAGTAATCGATTTTGCTAAAAGAAGGCTAGGACATTAAATAACATGGAATTCTTTAATCCACAGTATAATTACAGTATAGGCACTGAATTCTGAAGAAGTGGTTTCTATTCCAAAATTGTTTATAGATTACATTTAATGCCCACTTGGGCTTAGAAGAAATACAGTAAATTTCGAGTAGTTCCACTATTCAGAAAAACAATGAAATAAAATTGATGATTTTTCAAAAAAGCCTTATATAAAAAAAGCATTGAGATATAAAGATTTTAGGAAGTGCTAACTGTAGAAGTCTCTTTATGTATTTTTTCGTATTTTTTCGTATTTTTTCCATGCTTTTTGTCCTAACATATGAGTAGGCACTTTAAAAAGTTATTTTTTTATCTTAAACGTGTTAAATGTTTAGAACTGCCATTTAGACTTGTCGCTCGTGTAAAAGATGTAATTAGAACGATATTTGTAAAGATTAACTTGCAAGCACATTCGGGTGAGGTAGGAGTGAGTTAACTCCTCTTTTCATGATAAGTCTGTTTTCAGGCTCTATTATGGTGGTGGTCACATGTTTATTTAAACGTAAATTGAAAGTAAGTCACAGTACTCGTGAACAAGGGACTGGGTCCCGAAACGCGTTGAGTTGTTCGTATCTGCTGAATAAACAACTGCTTGAAAGACGTTTGGTGTCCGCGGCTGCTGTAATGTTATGAGGTAACAGCTTCCTGTTTGATATATATATATATATATATATATATATATATATATATATATATATATATATATATATATATCCATACATATATATATATATATATATTCACTGATTAGACCACAGGTTTCAGGGACCTTATAGTTAGGAATTAGCATTTAAAAAACCTTATAATATTCACTGAAAAAAACACAGGTTTCAGGGGCGTTATAGTTAAGCTGATATTTTACTCGTACATACCAGAGAAATTCAGCCGCTATAGTTAGCTGAGCTAACTATAACTCGCACCCTGCAATGCACTGCTGATGAAATCACATATTACATCACTCATGACATGGTCAGTGACATCACTCATGACATCTCAAATGACATCACTGATGAACCTGAAGAACCAACAGAGGTGCGAAAAGAGGCAAGAGGGGAGCAGAAAGAAGCAACAGAAGTACAGAAAGAAGCAACAGAGGAGAAGAAAGAGGCAAGAGAACTGCAGAAAGAGCCAAGAGAGGTGAAGAAACAGCCACAGAGATGCAGGAAGAGGGGTGCAGAAAGAGACAAGAGGGGTGCAGAAAGAAGCAAGAGAAGAGCAGAAAGAAGCAACAGAGTTGCAGAAACAGGCAAGAGAGGTTCAGAAAGATGGAACAGGGGTGCAGACAGCGGGAAGAGAGATGCAGAAAGAGGGAAGAGGGGTGCAGAAAGAGGCTGCAGGGGTACCGAAAGAAGTAAGAGAGGTACAGAAAGAAGCAAGAGAAGTGCAAAAAGAACCAACAGAGGTGCAGAAAGACAAGAGAGGGGTGCAGAAAGAGGCAAGGGAACTGCAGAAAGAGGCAACAGAGGAGCAGAAAGAGGTAAGAGGAGTACAGAAAGAATCAAGGGAGGTGCAGAAAGAGCAAGAGAGGTGCAGAAAGAGGGGAGAGGGGTGCAGAAAGAAGCAAGAAAGGTACGGAAAGAAGCAACAGGGGTGCAGAAAAAGGCAAGAGAATTGCAGAAAGAAGAAACAGAGTTGCAGAAACAGGCAAGAGAGGTACATAAAGAGGGAAGAGGGGTGCAGACAGAGGGAAGAGAGGTGCAGAAAGAGGGAAAAGGGGGTGCAGAAAGGGGCTAGAGGGATGCAGAAAGAAGCAAGAGAGGTGCAGAAAGAAGCAAGAGAAGTGCAGAAAGAACCAACAGAGGTGCAGAAAGAGGCAAGAGGGGTGCAGAAAGAGGTAAGAGAAGTGCAGAGAGTAGCAACAGAGGTGCAGAAAGAGGCAAGAGAACTGCAGAAACAAGCAACAGAGGTGCAGAAAGAGGCAAGAGGGGTGCAGAAAGAAGTAAGAGAAGTGCAGAGAGAAGCAACAGAGGTGCAGAAAGAGGCAGGAGAACTTTAGAAAGAGGCAGAAGAGGTACAGCAATAGGCAAGATAAGTGCAGAAAGAGAAAAGAGGGGTGCAGAAAGAGTCAAGAGGGATGCAGAAAGAAGCAATAGAGGTGCAGAAGGATGCAAGAGAAATGCAAAAAGAAGCAACAGAGCTGCAGAAAGAGGCAAGAGGGGTGCAGAAAGAAGCAAGAGAAGTGCAGAAATAAGCAACAGTAAGATTTGAAAGAGGCAAGAGAAGTGCAGAAAGAAGTATAAGAAATGCAGAAAGAGGCAAGAGAAGTGCAGAAAGTAGCAATAGAGGTAAAGAAAGAGGCAAGAGAAGTGCAGAAAGAAGCAAGAGAAGTGCAGAAAGAACCAACAGAGGTGCAGAAAGAGGCAAGAGGGATGCAGTAAGACGCAACAGGTGAGCAGAAAGAGGCAAGAGGAGTGCAGAAAGAAACAACAGAAATGTAGAAAGAGGCAAGAAAAGTGCAGAAAGTAGCAACAGAGGTGCAGAGAGGCAAGAGAAGTACAGAAAGAAGCAAGAGAGGTGCATAAAGAGGCAAGAAAGGTGCAGAAAGAGGGATGAGGGGTGCTGAAAGAAGCAAGAGAGGTACATAATGTAGCAAGAGAATTGCAGAAAGAAGCAACAGGGGTGCAGAAAGCGGCAAGAGAAGTGCAGAAAGAAGAAACAGAGTTGCAGAAACAGGCAAGAGAGGTACAGAAAGAAGGAACAGGGGTGCAGACAGAGGGAAGAGAGTTGCAGAAAGAGGGAAGAGGGGTGCAGAAAGAGGCTAGAGGGATGCAGAAAGAAGCAAGAGAGATGCACAAAGAAGCAAGAGAAGTGCAGAAAGAACCAACAGAGGTGCAGAAAGAGGCAAGAGGGGAGCGGAGAGAGGTAAGAGAAGTGCAGAGAGAAGCAACAGAGGTGCAGAAAGAGGCAAGAGAACTGCAGAAAGAAGCAACAGAGGTGCAGAAAGAGGCACGAGGACTGCAGAAAGAGGCAGTAGAGGTACAGAAATAGGCAAGATAAGTGCAGAAAGAGAAAAGAGGGGTGCAGAAAGAGTCAAGAGGGGTGCAGAAAGAAGGAAGAGGGATGTAGAAAGAGGCAAGAGGGGTGCAGAAAGAAGCAAGAGAGGTACAGAAAGAAGCAAGAGAAGTGCAGAAAGAAGCAACAGTGGTGCAGAAAGAGACAAGAGGGGTGCAGAAAGAAGAGAAGTGCAGAAAGAAGCAACATAGTTGCAGAAACAGGCAAGAGAGGTTTAGAAAGATGGAACAGGGGTGCAGACAGAGGCAAGAGAGATGCAGAAAGAGGGAAGAGGGTTGCAGAAAGAGGCTGCAGGGGTACCGAAAGAAGCAAGAGAGGGACAGAAAGAAGCAAGAGAAGTGCAAAAAGAACCAACAGAGGTGCAGAAAGACGAAAGAGGGGTGAAGAAAGAGGCAAGGGAACTGCAGAAAGAGGCAACAGAGGAGCAGAAAGAGGTAAGAGGAGTACAGAAAGAAGCAAGAGAGGTGCATAAAGAGCAAGAGAGGTGCAGAAAGAGGGAAGAGGGGTGCAGAAAGAAGCAAGAAAGGTACGGAAAGAAGCAACAGGGGTGCAGAAAGAGGCAAGAGGGATGCAGAAAGAAGCAAGAGAAGTGCAGAAATAAGCAAAAGTAAGATTTGAAAGAGGCAAGAGAAGTGCAGAAAAAAGTATAAGAAATGCAGAAAGAGGCAAGAGAAGTGCAGAAAGAAGCAATAGAGGTACAGAAAGAAGGAAGAGGGGTGCAGAAAGGGGCTAGAGCGATGCAGAAAGAAGCAAGAGAGGTGCAGAAAGAAGCAAGAGAAGTGCAGAAAGAACCAACAGAGGTGCAGAAAGAAGCAAGAGGGGTGCAGAAAGAGGTAAGAGAAGTGCAGAGAGAAGCAACAGAGGTGCAGAAAGAGGCAAGAGAACTGCAGAAAGAAGCAACAGAGGTGCAGAAAGAGGCAAGAGGGGTGCAGAAAGAGGTAAGAGAAGTGCAGAGAGAAACAACAGAGGTGCAGAAAGAGGCAGGAGAGGTACAGAAATAGGCAAGATAAGTGCAGAAAGAGAAAAGAGGGGTGCAGAAAGAGTCAAGAGGGGTGCAGAAAGAGTCAAGAGGGGTGCAGAAAGAAGCAATAGAGGTGCAGAAAGATGCAACAAAAATGCAGAAAGAAGCAAAGGAGGTGCAAAAAGAGGCAAGAGGGGTGCAGAAAGGATCAAGAGAAGTGCAGAAAGAAGCAACAGAAATATTGAAAGAGGCAAGAGAAGTGGCGAAAGAAGTAAAAGAAATGCAGAAAGAGGCAAGAGAAGTGCAGAAAGAAGCAATAGAGGTAAAGCATGAGGCAAGAGGGGTGCAGAAAGGGGCTAGAGCGATGCAGAAAGAAGCAAGAGAGGTGCAGAAAGAAGCAAGAGAAGTGCAGAAAGAACCAACAGAGGTGCAGAAAAAAGCAAGAGGGGTGCAGAAAGAGGCAAGAGAAGTGCAGAGAGAAGCAACAGAGGTGCAGAAAGAGGCAAGAGAACTGCAGAAAGAAGCAACAGAGGTGCAAAAAGAGGCAAGAGGGGTGCAGAAAGAGGTAAGAGAAGTGCAGAGAGAAACAACAGAGGTGCAGAAAGAGGCAGGAGAGGTACAGAAATAGGCAAGATAAGTGCAGAAAGAGAAAAGAGGGGTGCAGAAAGAGTCAAGAGGGGTGCAGAAAGAGTCAAGAGGGGTGCAGAAAGAAGCAAGAGAGGTGCAGAAAGAAGCAAGAGAAGTGCAGAAAGAGGCAAGAGTAGTGCAGAAAGAAGCAACTGGAATGTTGAAAGAGGCAAGAGAAGTGGCGAAAGAAGTAAAAGAAATGCAGAAAGAGGCAAGAGAAGTGCAGAAAGAAGCAATAGAGGTAAAGCATGAGGCAAGAGAAGTGCAGAAAGAAGCAAGAGAATTACAGAAAGAAGAAACAGAGTTGCAGACACAGGCAAGAGAGGTACATAAAGAGGGAAGAGGGGTGCAGACAGAGGGAAGAGAGTTACAGAAAGAGGGAAGTGGGGTGCAGAAAGGGGCTAGAGGGATGCAGAAAGAAGCAAGAGAGGTGCACAAAGAAGCAAGAGAAGTGCAGAAAGAACCAACAGAGGTGCAGAAAGAGGCAAGAGGGGTCCAGAAAGAAGTAAGAGAAGTGCAGAGAGAAGCAACAGAGGTGCAGAAAGAGGCAAGAGAACTGCTGAAAGAAGCAACAGAGGTGCAGAAAGAGGCAAGAGGGGTGCAGAAAGAGGTAAGAGAAGTGGAGAGAGAAGCAACAGAGGTGCAGAAAGAGGCAGGAGAACTGCAGAAAGAGGCAGGAGAGGTACAGAAATAGGCAAGATAAGTGCAGAAAGAGAAAAGAGGGGTGCAGAAAGAGTCAAGAGGATGCAGAAAGAAGCAATAGAGGTGCAGAAGGATGCAAGAGAAATGCAGAAAGAAGCAGCAGAGGTGCAGAAAGAGGCAAGAGGGGTGCAGAAAGAAGCAAGAGAAGTACAGAAATAAGCAACAGTAAGATTTGAAAGAGGCAAGAGAAGTGCAGAAAGAAGTATAAGAAATGCAGAAAGAGGCAAGAGAAGTGCAGAAAGAAGCAATAGAGGTAAAGAAAGAGGCAAGAAAGGTGCAGAAAGAGGGATGAGGGGTGCAGAAAGAAGCAAGAGAGGTACATAAAGTAGCAAGAGAATTGCAGAAAGAAGCAACAGAAAGAGGGAACGGGGTGCAGACAGAGGGAAGAGAGTTGCAGAAAGAGGGGTGCAGAAAGAGGCTAAAGGGATGCAGAAAGAAGCAAGAGAGGTGCACAAAGAAGCAAGAGAAGTGCAGAAAGAACCAACAGAGGTGCAGAAAGAGGCAAGAGGGGAGCAGAAAGAGGTAAGAGAAGTACAGAGATAAGCAACAGAGGTGCAGAAAGAGGCAAGAGAACTGCAGAAAGAAGCAACAGAGGTGCAGAAAGAGGAAAGAGGACTGCAGAAAGAGGCAAGAGAGGTACAGAAATAGGCAAGATAAGTGCAGAAAGAGAAAAGAGGGGTGTAGAAAGAGTCAAGAGGGGTGCAGAAAGAAGCAATAGAGGTGCAGAAAGGTGCAACAGAAATGCAGAAAGAAGCAACAGAGGTGCAGAAAGAGGCAAGAGGGGTGCAGAAAGAAGCAAGAGAAGTGCAGAAAGAGGCAACAGAAATATTGAAAGAGGCAGAAGAAGTGCAGAAAGAAGTAAAAGAAATGCAGAAAGAGGCAAGAGAAGTACAAAAAGAAGCAATAGAGATAAAGCATGAGGCAAGAGAAGTACGGAAAGAAGCAAGAGAAGTGCAGAAAGAACCAACAGAGGTGCAGAAAGAGGCAAGAGGGATGCAGAAAGAGGAAACAGAGGAGCAGAAAGAGGCAAGACGAGTGCAGAAAGAAACAACAGAAATGTAGAAAGAGGCAAGAAAAGTGCAGAAAGTAGCAACAGAGGTGCATAGAGGCAAGTGAAGTAGAGAAAGAAGCAAGAGAAGTGCAGAAAGAGGTAAGAAAGGTGAAGAAAGAGGGATGAGGGGTGCAGAAGAAGCAAGAGAGGTACAGAAAGAAGCAATAGAATTGCAGAAAGAAGCAACAGGGGTGCAGAAAGAGGCAAGAGAAGTGCAGAAAGAAGAAACAGAGTTGCAGAAACAGGCAAGAGAGGTACAGAAAGAGGGAACTGGGGTGCAGGCAGAGTGAAGAGAGGTGCTGAAAGAGGGAAGAGGGGTGCAGAAAGAGGCTAGAGGGATGCATAAAGAAGAAAGAGAGGTGCATGAAGAAGCAAAAGAAGTGCGTAAAGAACCAACAGAGGTGCAGAAAGAGGCAAGAGGGGTGCAGAAAGAGGTAAGAGAAGTGCAGATCGAAGAAACAGAGGTGCAGAAAGAGGCAAGAGAACTGCAGAAAGAAGCAAGAGAGGTGCAGAAAGAGGCAAGAGAACTGCAGACAGAGGCAGAAGAGATGCAGAAAGAGGCAAGAGAAGTGCAGAAAGAGATCGAGGGGTACAGAAAGAGTCAAGAGGGGTGCAGAAAGAAGCAAGAGAGGTGCAGAAAGAAGCAAGAGAAGTGCAGAAAGAGGCAAGAGAAGTGCAGAAAGAAGCAACAGAGGTGCAGAAAAAGGCAAGAGAAGTACAAAAAGAAGCAAGAGAAGGGCAGAAAGAACCAACAGAGGTGTGGAAAGAGGCAAGAGGGGTGCAGAAAGAGGCAAGAGAACTGCAGAAAGAGGTAAGAGGAGTACAGAAAGAAGCAACATACATGTTGAAAGAGGCAAGAAAAGTGCAGAATCAAGCAAAAGAGGTGCAGAAAGAGGCAAGAGAGATGCAGAAAGAGGGAAGAGGGTGGAGAAAGAAGCAAGAAAGGTGCAGAAAGAAGCAAGAGAAGTGCAGAAAGAAGCAACAGGTGTGCAGAAAGAGGCAATAGAATTGCAGAAAGAAGAAACAGAGTTGCAGAAACAGGCAAGAGAGGTACAGAAAGAAGAAACAGAGTTGCAGAAACAGGGAAGAGAGGTACAGAAAGAGGGAACAAGGGTGCTGACAGAGGGAAGAGAGGTGCAGAAAGAAGGAAGAGGGGTGCAGAAAGAGGCTAGAGGGATGCAGAAAGAGGCTAGAGGGATGCAGAAAGAAGCAAGAGAGGTGCAGAAAGAAGCAAGAGAAGTGCCGAAAGAAGCTATAGAAATATTTAAAGAAGCAAGAGAAGTGCAGAAAGAAGCAACAGAAATGCAGAAAGAGGCAACAGAAGTGCAGAAAGAAGCAACAAGGGTACAGAAAGAGGCAAGAGAAGTGCAGAAAGAAGCAAGAGAAGTGCAGAAAGAGGCAAGAGGGGTATAGAAAGAGGTAAGAAGAGAAGATAGAAGCTACAATGGTGCAGAAAGAGGCAAGAGAAGTGCAGAAAGAAGAAACAGAGTTGCAGAAACAGGCAAGAGAGGTACAGAAAGAGGGAACTGGGGTGCAGGCAGAGTGAAGAGAGGTGCTGAAAGAGGGAAGAGGGGAGCAGAAAGAGGCTAGAGGGATGCATAAAGAAGAAAGAGAGGTGCATGAAGAAGCAAAAGAAGTGCGTAAAGAACCAACAGAGGTGCAGAAAGAGGCAAGAGGGGTGCAGAAAGAGGTAAGAGAAGTACAGATAGAAGCAACAGAGGTGCAGAAAGAGGCAAGAGAACTGCAGAAAGAAGCAAGAGAGGTGCAGAAAGAGGCAAGAGAACTGCAGACAGAGGCAGAAGAGATGCAGAAAGAGGCAAGAGAAGTGCAGAAAGAGATCGAGGGGTACAGAAAGAGTCAAGAGGGGTGCAGAAAGAAGCAAGAGAGGTGCAGAAAGAAGCAAGAGAAGTGCAGAAAGAGGCAAGAGTAGTGCAGAAAGAAGCAACTGGAATGTTGAAAGAGGCAAGAGAAGTGCAGAAAAAAGCAATAGAAATGCAGAAAGAGGCAAGAGAAGTGCAGAAAGAAGCAACAGAGGTGCAGAAAAAGGCAAGAGAAGTACAAAAAGAAGCAAGAGAAGGGCAGAAAGAACCAACAGAGGTGTGGAAAGAGGCAAGAGGGGTGCAGAAAGAGGCAAGAGAACTGCAGAAAGAGGTAAGAGGAGTACAGAAAGAAGCAACATACATGTTGAAAGAGGCAAGAAAAGTGCAGAATCAAGCAAAAGAGGTGCAGAAAGAGGCAAGAGAGATGCAGAAAGAGGGAAGAGGGGTGGAGAAAGAAGCAAGAAAGGTGCAGAAAGAAGCAAGAGAAGTGCAGAAAGAAGCAACAGGTGTGCAGAAAGAGGCAATAGAATTGCAGAAAGAAGAAACAGAGTTGCAGAAACAGGCAAGAGAGGTACAGAAAGAAGAAACAGAGTTGCAGAAACAGGGAAGAGAGGTACAGAAAGAGGGAACAAGGGTGCTGACAGAGGGAAGAGAGGTGCAGAAAGAAGGAAGAGGGGTGCAGAAAGAGGCTAGAGGGATGCAGAAAGAGGTAAGAAGAGAAGATAGAAGCTACAATGGTGCAGAAAGAGGCAAGAGAACTGCAGAAAGAAGCAACAGAGGTGCAGAAAGAGGCAAGAGAACTGCAGAAAGTGGCAGGAGAGGTGCAGAAATGGGCAAGAGGAAGGCAGAAAGAGAGAAGAGGGGTACAGAAAGAGTCAAGAGGGGTGCAGAAAGAAGCAAGAGGGGTGCAAAAAGAAGCAAGAGAAGTACAGAAAAAAGCAACAGAGGTGCAGAAAGAGGCAAGAGGGGTGCAGAAAGAAGCAAGGGATGTGCAGAAAGAATCCACAGAAATATTAAAAGAGGCAAGAGAAGTGCAGAAAGAAGCAAAAGAAATGCAGAAAGAGGCAAGAGGGATACAGAAAGAAGCAAGAGAAGTGCAGTAAGAAGCAACAGAGGTGCATAAAGAGGCAAGAGAGGTGTTGAAAGAGGCAAGAGGGGTGCAGAAAGTGATAGGAGGGGTGCAGAAAGAAGCAAGAGAGGTGCAGAAAGAAGCGAGAGTAGTGCGGAAAGAAGCAACAGAGGTGCAGAAAGAGGCAAGAGGGGTGCAGAAAGAGGCCAGAGAAGTGTAGAAAGAAGCAACAGAAATAAAGAAAGAGGCAAGGGAAGTGCAGAAAGAAGAAACAGAAATAAAGAAAGAGGCAAGAGAAGTTCAGAAAGAAGCAAGAGAAGTGCAGAAAGAACCAACAGAGGTGCAGAAAGAGGCAAGAGGGATGCAGAAAGAGGAAACAGAGGAGCAGAAAGAGGCAAGAGGAGTGCAGAAAGAAGCAACATACATGTTGAAAGAGGCAAGAAAAGTGCAGAAAGTAGCAACAGAGGTGCAGAGAGGCAAGTGAAGTACAGAAAGAAGCAAGTGAGGTGCAGAAAGAGGCAAGATAGGTGCAGAAAGAGGGAAGAGGGGTGGAGTAAGAAGCAAGAAAGGTGCAGAAAGAAGCAAGAGAAGTGCAGAAAGAAGCAACAGGTGTGCAGAAAGAGGCAATAGAATTGCAGAAAGAAGAAACAGAGTTGCAGAAACAGGCAAGAGAGGTACAGAAAGAAGAAACAGAGTTGCAGAAACAGGGAAGAGAGGTACAGAAAGAGGGAACAAGGGTGCTGACAGGTGGAAGAGAGGTGCAGAAAGAAGGAAGAGGGGTGCAGAAAGAGGCTAGAGGGATGCAGAAAGAGGCTAGAGGGATGCAGAAAGAAGCAAGAGAGGTGCAGAAAGAAGCAAGAGAAGTGCCGAAAGAAGCTATAGAAATATTTAAAGAAGCAAGAGAAGTGCAGAAAGAAGCAACAGAAATGCAGAAAGAGGCAACAGAAGTGCAGAAAGAAGCAACAAGGGTACAGAAAGAGGCAAGAGAAGTGCAGAAAGAAGCAAGAGAAGTGCAGAAAGAGGCAAGAGGGGTACAGAAAGAGGTAAGAAGAGAAGATAGAAGCTACAATGGTGCAGAAAGAGGCAAGAGAACTGCAGAAAGAAGCAACAGAGGTGCAGAAAGAGGCAAGAGAACTGCAGAAAGTGGCAGGAGAGGTGCAGAAATGGGCAAGAGGAAGGCAGAAAGAGAGAAGAGGGGTACAGAAAGAGTCAAGAGGGGTGCAGAAAGAAGCAAGAGGGGTGCAAAAAGAAGCAAGAGAAGTACAGAAAGAAGCAACAGAGGTGCAGAAAGAGGCAAGAGGGGTGCAGAAAGAAGCAAGGGATGTGCAGAAAGAAGCCACAGAAATATTAAAAGAGGCAAGAGAAGTGCAGAAAGAAGCAAAAGAAATGCAGAAAGAGGCTAGAGGGATACAGAAAGAAGCAAGAGAAGTGCAGTAAGAAGCAACAGAGGTGCATAAAGAGGCAAGAGAGGTGTTGAAAGAGGCAAGAGGGGTGCAGAAAGTGATAGGAGGGGTGCAGAAAGAAGCAAGAGAGGTGCAGAAAGAAGCGAGAGTAGTGCGGAAAGAAGCAACAGAGGTGCAGAAAGAGGCAAGAGGGGTGCAGAAAGAGGCCAGAGAAGTGCAGAAAGAAGCAACAGAAATAAAGAAAGAGGCAAGGGAAGTGCAGAAAGAAGAAACAGAAATAAAGAAAGAGGCAAGAGAAGTTCAGAAAGAAGCAAGAGAAGTGCAGAAAGAACCAACAGAGGTGCAGAAAGAGGCAAGAGGGATGCAGAAAGAGGAAACAGAGGAGCAGAAAGAGGCAAGAGGAGTGCAGAATTAAACAACAGAAATGTAGAAAGAGGCAAGAAAAGTGCAGAAAGTAGCAACAGAGGTGCAGAGAGGCAAGTGAAGTACAGAAAGAAGCAAGTGAGGTGCAGAAAGAGGCAAGAAAGGTGCAGAAAGAGGGATGAGGGGTGCAGGAAGAAGCAAGAGAGGTACAGAAAGAAGGAAGAGAATTGCAAAAAGAAGCAACAGGGGTGCAGAAAGAGGCAAGAGAAGTGCAGAAAGAAGAAACAGAATTGCAGAAACAGGCAAGAGAGGTACAGAAAGAGGGAACAGGAGTGCAGACAGATGGAAGAGAGGTGCTGAAAGAGGGAAGAGGGGTGCAGAAAGAGGCTAGAGAGATGCAGAAAGAAGCAAGAGAGGTGCAGGAAGAAGCAAGAGAAGTGCGTAAAGAACCAACATAGATGCAGAAAGAGGCAAGAGGGGTGCAGAAAGAGGTAAGAGAAGTGCAGAGAGAAGCAAAAGAGTTACAGAAAGAGGCAAGAGAACTGCAGAAAGAAGCAACAGAGGTGCAGAAAGATGCAAGAGAACTGCAGACAGAGGCAGAAGAGATGCATTAAGAGGCAAGAGAAGTGCAGAAAGAGATCAAGGGGTACAGAAAGAGTCAAGAGGGGTGCAGAAAGAAGCAACTGGAATGTTGAAAGAGGCAAGAGAAGTGCAGAAAAAAGCAATAGAAATGCAGAAAGAGGCAACAGAAGTGCAGAAAGAAGCAACAGAAGTGCAGAAAAACGCAAGAGAAGTGCAAAAAGAAGCAAGAGAAGGGTAGAAAGAACCAACAGAGGTGTGGAAAGAGGCAAGAGGGGTGCAGAAAGAGGCAAGAGAACTACAGAAAGAGGTAAGAGGAGTACAGAAAGAAGCAGCATATATGTTGAAAGAGGCAAGAAAAGTGCAGATTCAAGCAAAAGAGGTGAAGAAAGAGGCAAGAGAGATGCAGAAAGAGGGAAGAGGGGTGCAGAAAGAAGCAAGAAAGGTACAGAAAGAAGCAAGAGAAGTGCAGAAAGAAGCAACAGGTGTGCAGTAAGAGGCAAGAGAATTGCAGAAAGAAGAATCAGAGTTGCAGAAACAGGCAAGAGAGGTACAGAAAGAAGAAACAGAGTTGCAGAAACAGGAAAGAGAGGTACAGAAAGAGGGAACAAGGGTGCTGACAGAGGGAAGAGAGGTGCAGAAAGAAGGAAGAGGGGTGCAGAAAGAGGCTAGAGGGATACAGAAAGAAGCAAGAGAGGTGCAGAAAGAAGCAAAAGAAGTGCCGAAAGAAGCAATAGAAATATTGAAAGAGGCAAGAGAAGTGCAGAAAGAAGCAACAGAAATGCAGAAAGAGGCAACAGGAGTGCAGAAAGAAGCAACAAAGGTACAGAAAGAGGCAAGAGAAGTGCAGAAAGAAGCAAGAGAAGTGCAGAAAGAAGCAAGAGAGGTGCAGAAAGAGGCAAGAGGGGTGCAGAAAGAGGTAAGAAGAGAAGAGAGAAGCTACAAAGGTGCAGAAAGAGGCAAGAGAACTGCAGAAAGAAGCAACAGAGGCACAGAAAGAGGCAAGAGAACTACAGAAAGTGGCAGGAGAGGTGCAGAAATGGGCAAGAGGAAGGCAGAAAGAGAGAAGAGGGGTACAGAAAGAGTCAAGAGGTGTGCAGAAAGAAGCAAGAGAGGTGCAGAAAGAAGCAACAGAGGTGCAGAAAGAGGCAAGAGGGGTGCAGAAAGAAGCCACAGAAATATTAAAAGAGGCAAGAGAAGTGCAGAAAGAAGCAAAAGAAATGCAGAAAGAGGCAAGAGGGGTACAGAAAGAAGCAAGAGAAGTGCAGTAAGAAGCAACAGAAATGAAGAAAGAGGCAAGGGAAGGGCAGAAGGAAGAAACAGAAATACAGAAAGAGGCAAGAGAAGTGCAGAAAGAAGCAAGAGAGGTGCAGAAAGAGGCAAGAGAAGTGCAGAAAGAGGCAGGAGAGGTGCGGAAACAGGCAAGAGAGGTGCAGAAAGAGGGAGTAGGGTGTAGAAAGAGGTAGGAGGGTTGCAGAAAGAAGCAAGAGAGGTGCAGAAAGAAGCAAGAGAAGTGCAGAAAGAAGCAACAGAGGTGCAGAAAGAGGCAAGAGGGGTGCAGAAAGAGGCAAGAGAGGTGCCGAAACAGGCAAGAGAAGTGCAGAAAGAAGCATGAGAAGTGATGAAAGATACAAGAGAGTTTCAGAAAGAAACAAGAGAGGTGCAGAAAGAAGCAAGAGTGGTTTGCGCACTATTAGTACCAATTTAACACCCACATTTAGAAATAAGTAACAGGTGACCATTTCTGCTTTGCAAAGGGCCTTCCACCACGCTGTAACACTTGTTGCTGCATTTTTGGTAACGTTTGAGCTAGAAACAAGGTATTTTTTGTTCAAATCTGCTGATTATGCAGCAGATGATGGATTATGTAGCAAATGTGGAAAATGTATAATTATCCAAACATTGGTGCAGCCGAACAGTCGTATAATTCCTGTGGCCCTGCTCATACCTCTGACTAGGTCCAGAAGTGCTCCTCAGTGGTTCCTTCTTTTTTTTGTCTCTTTGAGTTTTTAGTTTAGGTACTATGGAAACCAGGAAGACTAAACTTGAGGTAACCACTCCACAACACAGACTACCATACCACATAATTACTCTCCATAACCCATAATCCCATTCTACATAATTCCTATACACTAAATACCACATACATTCTATCCAAATAATTTCACAGCACAACATACCACATAATTCCACCACACGCAACATACATCCACTTAAAAAAACATTAGTAAAAAAACTTTTACATTTACAATGCCAATAGCTCTAACTCTCAAAAATGCAAGACCTATTACATTGAAAATGCTTCTTTAACTAGTAGTCGCGTTTGCAGAGTGGTGGAGGATGGGGGCTGGGCCTCCGACCAGTGCTCAGGAATTCTGCTGTGTAGTGCTTACAGGAGATACCAGGAGGGCTTCTTGGCCCCCAAAGTCCCTCAGGAGTAAAGTGGACTTCATCCCCCAACCAGTAGTGTGCCAGGAGTTGCGTTTGCAGAGTGGTGGAGAAAGGTGGCTTGGCCTCTGAAGCCCTCTTATCAATACCACTGTGTGGGATGTACTAAAGGTAACAGGAGAGGTAGTTGGCCCCCAAGAACATCCTTGGGGGCCAACTACCCCTCCTATTACCTCCAGTCAGTCTCACACAGCAGGCCTGCTAAGTTCTCATAGCAGGTCACGCCCCCTTTGCCCTCCACTCTGAAAACACGATCCCTGGCACGCTCTTGGATGGGTATTGAAGTCCCCGTCACTGCTGGGGGTCCTTAGGGGCCAACTAGTCTACCTGTTACCTCCAGTAAGCCCCACACAGTGGGATTACTGAGAGGTGGACACAGGCCACGCCCCCTTTCACCACCACTCTGCAAACACACCTTCTGGTGCGCTCTTGGTTGGAGAATTAAGTCCCCTTGACACATGAGGGTGCCTGGGGGCCAACTAGCCCTCCTGTTACCTCCAGTAAGCCCCACATAGCTGGTTTGCTGAAATTGGTCCGAGGCCATGCCCCCTTTTTACACCACTCTGAAAACATGCCTCCTGGCGCACTGCTGCTTGGGAGATGAAGTCTACTTTAGTCCTGAAGTCCTAAGGATACAAGGGGACCTCACCGGCCCGGGGACCCCATCCCCCAAGGCTAGGCCTTTCATTATGATTTTATTTTAAGGGGAGGGTGGGCATGCGGCCCCCCTCCACAAACCCATTTTGGCCCGTTTTGGCCCGTTTTGGCCCCAGGGACCCATTCCCCGGGGCCCGGCCATTTTGTTTCCTTATTTATTTTTTTATGGAAGGATGGCCGCGTGGCCCCCCTTCCCTGGGCCAATTTTTGCCCCGAGGACCCCATCCGCCAGGGCCCGGCCTTATTTTTTTATTTAAAAAAATATTTAGTTAAAAAAGGGTTGGGGGCCGAGTGGCCCCCCTGGGCCATTTTCGGCTCCGGAGACCCCATCCCCGGGGCATGGCCTCTGTGTTGGGGACCGCAGGGGGAGCCCCAATGCCCCTGTGGTCCCTGCCGGGTCCCCGCCTCCTGCGGGAGCCTGCATTGCCTTTAATCAAAGGGAGCTGCTGACATGCAGCTCCCTTTGCCCAAAAGCAATACTGCTTCACCTTATGGAAGCGAGAGCAATTTTTCTGCTCTAGCTTCCATGAAGTGAAGCAGATGTTTGCTATGGCAGGGCAGGAGTAAGGCTCCCACCCTGCCATAGCAATCTGCAATGTCCCGGGGGTGGGCACCCCGGGACATTCCTGGAGCCGGCCCCAGGGAGGTGTGTTCCCCGGGGCTGGGACGGACCCCCACATTTATATAATTAGTGCCCCGGGGAGGTGGTGGTCCCCAGGACAGTGTTGGGGGGCTCATGCCCCCCACACAAAAAATTTATATTCAGCCCCGGGGAGCTGATGGTCCCCGGGGCTGGGGTCCCATAGCCCCCCCGAATTTCATGAAGCAAGCCCTGGGGAGGTGGCGGTCCCCAGGGCTGCAGGGGGCCATGTCCCCCCCACATTTAATAATTATCACCTTGGGAGGTGGAGGTCCCAGGGGTTGCGTTGGGGGCAGGAGCCCCCACACATCTTTTTAATAAAATAAAGCCCCGGGGAAGCGGGGGCCCCGTGGCCCCCACTACATAATTAAACATTGCCCCCAGGACCTGGCCCACTCAGGGGCTTAAAACAAACAAAGCTCTGAAGCCCGCAATTTTTTTTTTTACATTTTCTGCCGGATTCACGGACCCTCTGCGAATCCCACCAAATATGCTTCAAAAAATGCTTTTTTGGGCCCTCGGGGTCCCTATGGAACCCCTGAGCAGGCCTAAGGGGTCAGGGTGTTTGTACCCTGCCCCCTTTCCTTGTTTTTTTACTGTTTTTCTTGTGACTCATTTGAACAGAGTCACAAAATGGCTGCCAACACTTCCTGCTTTGAAGTGTTGGCAGCCAATCAGAGTCACGCTTGTGATCGGGAGGGTTCGTGGATCCACCGCGGTCACCAGATACTAATCTTTTTTTATATATGAATTTCTCAGGAACTACTGAATGAATTTACACCATTTAAAGAAAAGAGTACACTCTGTACCGAGAGCTACCTTTCTGCCAAATTTGATGTAATTCCGTTTAGCAGTTCGGGCTGTAGCTGCGACAAAAGTTTCCTATCGAAATTAACATGGAGAAAACGTGTTTTCGGACCGCCCTTTTTTCTTGGCCCCCACTATATGAATCACCCCAAAACTTTGAAGACAGGAGCTGACCGGAGCGCCCCATTAGTTTTGACAATTTTGCAAAGATTCGTCAAACAGCGCCAAAGATATTGGTAAATCAAAAAACGCTTTTCCTATGGAAACTAGGTCCTAACTATAACTGCCTACTGGCAACTGCCAGTAGGTAATATATATATATATATATATATATATATATATATATATATCTCCTGCTCCACTGCCTCAACAACAGTAAGGACCAGCACTTGCGTTGGTGTAAATCCAAATCGGGATTTATTAACGTGCACTCAAAATACAAAACAGACGCGTTTCAGCATAAGCGTTCGTCAGTGTCGACGGGCACCTTCAAAGCAAACAAACATATAGTATCATTGACAAAGCTAAAAAAGGACAATTCATTCATTATGTTTAGGCGCCATTTTGGAGTGTGTAAATGACTCATGCAATTTATAAACAAGTACATGATTTTGGCTTGTTTTCATTCTCTTATACAATTAAAATTCATTGTTAAATAAATTAACCTCCGTTCTTGCTGTAAAAACCACCACTTTGATAATTCACTGCGTGTCAGCTTTTCAAGCCGCCTTACACGTGCTGTCACATCTGATATTTTGCCATTGTTTGTTGCACCCACAGATTTCTTAACAGTTGCTTTCGTGTCATTGAAAATGGATAGTGCTGCCTCCTCTCTCTCCTTCATCTCTGCAGCCGACTTACTGATTTGTTCAGTGAATATCCTCCACTCGCCAGAAACCGCCATCGTCTACACCTCTCAGTGATTGTAGAAAAACATTTAAATGCTGACTTTCCCTCTTCCCTCACTCGCCTCAAAAGCGCCGCTTGAGGCTGGGAGGTGGTGGGAATCAAAATCCCTCCAATGTTATCTGGAGGTAAAACGCATCCCAAGAGGCATCAGAATCATGGTGGCACCTACCTATGAGGATCCTAACCCAAACATGCTCCGTGAGTGGGCTGAAAATAATCAAGAGTCCTCAAGGAGAATGCTCGGCATACTCATTAAATATGCCCATATTGACCGGCAAAAGATTCTGGATGAAATCAACCAAATCTTGGAAATGTTAGAAAAGGAATCAGATCAAGAATCTATTGACAAATTCAAAAAGGAAATGAAAGATCGCCTTCGCAAACTTGAGGATTCGATAAAAGAAAGAAAAGCGCAAAAGTTTTTACGCAACAAGAATGACTACGATCGCGATCAAATCTAACCTTTTGCGAAAAAGTTTGAAAATCTGAGAAGACAAAAAATAAATCTAAGTGGCAAACCAGTACCTGATGCGCAACAGAACTAAGTAGTATTCAAAGTTCAGATATCGACACAGAAGCAGATGATGGTCCGAGTGGTCATGGAATAGAGGTTGTTCCCACAGTAATTGATGACTTCAGTTTTTTACAGCAAGAACGGAGGTTCAACCTCCACCCAAGAGTACCAGCAACCAACGCAGGACCACCAAGAGGAAGAGGCAGAGGCCACAGAGGTGCAAAGGTGCAAAGCAATGTAGGCGCCGAAGACAGAGCCAAGAACCAGCAAATGAAGAAATAAATAGAGAAAATGAAGCCTCAATTGTTAACTTGACTAACATCACATTATCGGAAAAAGAAAAGAATATCTTAAAGTTAGGTCTGTCACATTGTCCAGAAGCAGAATTCGACTATGTTAGAACATGAGTGGATATCTTCAAGTTTACAAGAGCGCTTAAATTAAAAAAGTTTTTTGCAATAAATCAAAAAGAAAGGACAACAGCACCAGTCAGTAGTGCATCTATAATTGAAAGCCAATCTGGAGATTTAATGGTGAATGATATGAATCTTTTATTGGATTTGAGACAACTTGAGGAAGAAAATGAGACGAGCACCCCAAGTGCAAGTTTAGATGCACAAACTACCATCAATCAAGCCACTGAACTCGCAGCAGAACAAGGAATTGATATTGCAGCTAGCATGCAAACGAGGTTCAGACCTAATTCTAAGTTTGTACCGATGTCAAGCAGAGACTCAGTAGACATTTGTAATGAACTGGTGATTAATGAATTGAAAAATCTTGAAAAAAATATCAGTGTTAAAAATAAAATCTTGTTGCAGCAACAAAAAGAGTATACTGCCCTGGTTACAAAATTATCATCTAATGCTAATTGTATCGTACGTAATGCAGATAAGGGCGGGAATGTGGTCCTTTGGGACAAGCAACAGTACCTGAATGAAGCCTATAAACAGCTCAACAATCGTTCAAACTATGTAAGGGTTACTTAAGATATTATGACCACCAGTCACCGCCTTTATAATGTTCAACTGCATGAATGGTACAATCAATGTCTGCTCACACATGAAGAATTAATGTTCTTAAAAATCAACAATCCTGTAGTGCCAGTGCTTTATTTAATACCTAAAGTACACAAAGACCTTGAAAATCCTCCTGGACGCTATATTATTTCTGCTATAGGTGGCGCCCTGGAGAACACATCTAAATTTGTTGACTCGTTCCTGGGCCCCTTAGTAAAAATACTTCCCTCTTACATCCAGGTTACAGGGGATTTTTTGAAGAGAATTTATGATTTACCCTGGGAACAAGATCTCTTACTAGTAACAATAGATGTTACGACATTGTATACTAGCATAAGACAAGAAGACGGCCTGAATGCCACAAAGTACTATCTAGGTAGCAGGCCGATAAAGATGTGGGCACATACACAGATGTTGATAGCAATGATTTCCATTTGCCTTAAGAACAATTACTTCCTTTTTAATGGCGAGTTATTCCATCAAACTTGCGGTACAGCTATGGGCACCTGCTTCGCCCCCAGCTATGCAAATTTGCATATGGGCTGGTGGGAGGAGCAGGTGGTCCAGAAGCTGTACCAGGAAGAGTGGCAGCACAACATACTACATTGGAGTCACTTTATTGACAACTTATTTGTCGTATGGAAGGGCTCAGAGAAATCGGTGAAAGAGTTTATTAAAAACTTCAGGTTAATAACTTAAATTTAAAATTCACAAGTACTATCAGTGCAACCTCTGTGAACTTCCTTGGTTTAACCATCTATGTTAAAGATACAAAGTTACATACTATGCTGTACCGGAAATCAACAGCAGGAAACACGTTGCTTCACGCAACAAGTTTCCATCCAAATAACCTCATCAGAAGCATTCCCTATGGGGAGTGTCTTCGGACAATGAGAAATTGCAGTGAGCAAGGAGTTCTTGACAACGAACTTAGTTGTTTAAAAACTTGTTTTAAAGCAAGAGGATATTCAGAGGACTGTGTACAATCAGCCATATATAAAGCTAAGAAAAAAACAAGGGAGTAAATTATTTTTAATAAAAGTAAAACAAAAGAAAAATTAGACAGTGTTATGAATAATCAATGCAGAATGATTACCTCATATAATAAACAACATGCTAAAGTGAGGAACATTCTGTCTAAACACTGGCATCTAATACGCAACGACCCAGTGCTAGGGAAACTAGTACAGAGGAAACCACTAATAACTTTTAGGCGTGCAAAATCCCTGAAACAGATGTTAGTGAGCAATATGGTTCCACAGTCCCAGTCAGTAGCTAAAAATTCTTCCTGGTTAAAAAGAAAAGAAGGCTTTATAAAATGTGTAAAGTGTAAAGCCTGTATACATGGGAAAAACACCACAATGTACAAACAAGGCCTTTCTAAAAGAGAAAAGAAAATTAAATGTAATTTTACATGCAAAACTGAATTTTCAGTCTACGTACTCCAGTGCCCTTGTGGCCTGAGGTACATGGGCAGCACAATTCTTCCTGTACACAAAAGAGTACTGCAGCATCTGAGAGCCATAAAAAATGGCGATAAATTATATCCAGTGGCTCGCCATTTTGAAAAATACCACAGTAAGAAAGTGCAAGGGCTAACGTATTTTGTGATTGACTCTATTCCACCAAATGTCAGGGGTGGTGACCGGGAGAAAAAATTGAGAAAGCTTGAATCATGTTATATATTAGAGCTTGACACGAGAATCCCGGCAGGTTTAAATATGGAAGAGGACTTGCACACACATTTGTAAGATTGCTAGAGTTTTGAAATTCTGAAATGAGTCTCCCTGAATCTCTGTTTTAACCATTCGCAGTTTGTTTTAGTTTAAGTTTTTGTTTTTTTGTTAAAGCACTTTGCACTTTAGAAGGCTGATACATTGTTATATTACATAGTAGCCCACTTGGGGATGATAGATAAAATTAATGTGGTTTATATCAACTATATTAAGGCACTGTTAGTATGCAATTGCCCACTAGGGCTGGATATGATATATTTGTAATACCAATGAAATTGATATTGTTTATACCAGTTGCATTATGTTTATTGACAAGGATAATGCTTTTGCCCACAGGGGCTAAATTTACGAGCGTCATAATGGATTGTCATAATAATTATCGGCATTGCTGATAAGGGCATGATAATGGACTGCAAGCTTAATAATGTCTTTAAACATGAAAAATGTTGAAAAGCGCATAATAAAATCCATGAATCTATATTAATTAATTTGAAATGTCATGTTGATTTAATTAACAAGGTTTATGGAGAGAAACCGGCATGTTGCATATGTAAAAACTACGAGTCTGTCTTCTAATACATTTTTTTAGTAGTTTAACACGTGACATCCCACGAGCACTGTATTTAAAATGGTTGAAACTTTATGCATATTTGTTGGTGAGCAAGCCTGCTGGGCAGGCGAAACGCGTCCGATCAGCCGACAATAAATCGTATATTTGGCCAGAACACGGCGTCGTCATTCCTTGTGGCACAAGGTTTTTTAATTTTAACCGGACCTGGCTTGGTTTGTCCGTTGTCGACGACGCGCCCTCTGCTTTGGAGCTGCAGCTGGGAAAACAAGCAACGAGTGTGCAATATATATATATATATATATATATATATATATATATGTATATATTTATATATATATATCTACACACTTCTACAAACATAAGAGAAAGCCTTCACTCGAAGGTTCGGTCAAATCCAATCCTTATATTCCATCAAACAGTACAAGCATCCTTTGCATGATGAACCAGGCAGCACAGAAGTCAGTATCTTAAAGAGATGCATTTTGAAGCCAAAATGTCATACTATATGATAAATATATACTTATATAAACACCCACATATATATATATGTGTGTGTTTGTGTGTGGGGCGGCTGTGTGTGTGTACGTGTTTGCGTGTGTGTGTGTAGAGTGTAACACAAGTATTAAAACTATATATTTTACATTTTTTCAATATTATACATGCATTACTATAAAACCATATATATATATATATATATACTCACACATACATAAAACCCAAAAAGTATAAATACCCTTTAAACAGATACCATTCAGATGATGTATCTCAACTACCATTCATTCTCTCATCCATTCCGCTTGTTTTCTGTCGGTCTGCCTGCAAGTCTTCCTCTAGAAAATCTTTCTTCTATGCTTCGATGTAGGTCTACTGTTGTCTCAATTTTGGTCAATGAGAGGGGAGTATCCCATTGATTCCAACCATGCTTTTGTGTCCTCAACGGACATAAACAAATGAGTGTCTTTATCATCAATCAGGCTTTCGGGAAAGAGCGGTCATATTTTAGCCCAAACTGGCGCAGCTTTTGACATTTATGAATGCGTACCGTTGTGTTTGCACTGCAGCAGTATAGTCTAGTCAGATGGAGACCTTGCAACTATTTATAATCAAAAGGCCCTTGCTTCTTGTAAACTGTAGGATATGGCCACAATTTGTAAAGTTAAGCAGGTTTGCCATCATTGGTCTCAAAAGGGCTCTAGGTGCAGGCAGCCTTTCCTGCTCTCAGTGGGCTCTTTCCAATGTAGAGAGCTTCTATACCTGGTCTAGGACCATGTTCAACAGCCAGTCCTCTAGAACCAGCTCTGCTGGGCCCTCTGGCTTCTCTGGTATTCCAGCTGTGCAGATTTTATTGCACCATGAGTGCCCCACTGCTTCTTCAGCCTTGTCCCACAGCAGCTTAACATCAGTCCTTAAATCCTTCACTTGTTTTCGACGTTCCAGCATTGACAATCTTCTGCATGCCAAGGTGGGCTCATTTTCGGTGACTCTGTCTGTCAGTTTCCTATGTACGACTCTCAGAAGGTTCTACAGACTGGAGACCTAGCTCCAGCGGCCCCAGGAACATTTATTATGGAGTGTGTCTCACTCTATTGCTTTCTTGGCCACGCCCCCTTCAAACTGGAGACTTTGGCTTATTTCTTCCCCTGCTGCTTTGAAAAGTGCATTTTTGCATCAGCATGTGAACAAACTCCTTCCGATGTGGTGGGGAAAAGTTGGGAAACCATTTGGCTTTGACAGAGCCATTTAAAATTTGGTGGATTAGGAACACCACCATAAATCTGCAGTGCTCCCACTCAGCTAAACCTACTCCATAAAGAATTGGAGACATTTCAGTGTTTCAGATGGCGAAGCCTCAGATGGCTCCACCATCAGTAAACTCTGACCTGTCGGTCCATATGCCACAGGGCAATGCAAGGCAGGGCTACCATAGCTAGATTTTCATGTCTGAGAATGCCATGTGAGTCCTGGCAGTCCCAGGAAAGGAAATGTCTTAATGGCCTTAAGAATAGGGAGAAAACACCCTATAAATCAGTGTAATCGCTTTTTTTTTCCAAGAACACATTTCCACCTTGAGAGTTTATTCTAAAAAACACAAACAAATTGTCTAGGGAGGGCAATAAACTTGGAGCACTCTCATCAAAGTTTTATTGTCTTCAATTCAAAAATGGGGATCTCTAAATAAGTTGGGCAGTCCTCCCTAGGGGGAACAACGGTAATAGCCTTGACTGATGAGAAGTTGAACCCTCTCGCCGTTCTAAATCCCCACCTCCCGTGTCAGCACAATATGCTTCTCCCTCAATAAAAGTTAGTCACCTGCTGGGGTGCAGACTTCCTCCAAAATTGAAATATTCACTTAGCCTATTATTGTGGTCGATGCTTGGACGCCACCTGTATTTTTTATATGTTCAAGTGAAGGGAATGTATGTTAGTCGCTCCTAGATGAGAGTTAGAATTCCACTTTGAACCCTTTTGCTTTCTTAGACATTTTTCCTATTTCCTAGTTAGAACAAAACCTAATTTTTTGAGCCTATAAACCAAAGCAGAATTAGAAATTAGAATCCACCCACACTCAGAACATTTCAAGGAATGTGGTGTGATTACCCAATGCACATTGGAATAATTACGTCTTATTGTTTACTTCCTGAAATGAGGGACGGGTAACTAACAGTCATTATTGCCACATAGCAGGGTAATAAAGCTATTGGTATCTCTCCTGTATGTCAGAACATAGTGAAGTGAAAACTAATATTCGTTTTCTGTTGAGCCCTAGATTTTTCCTAGTGGTGCTACTGAAAAAAAGCCTCTCAACCAAGCCTTACTGTGTGGTACTGGCTTGACCCCAGCTCTCTGTGCCATAAATTGGCAGACGGTAGCTCGACTGGGATGGCGGAGGAGATGAAGTCTGTTACTCTAACAGATGGCGAGTTGCCCACCAGAGACAAACTCAGGCCCTTTGGTTGTCTTATATAATTCCCATGGGGCATATTACCAAGGATTTGCGATAATTATCGCAAAGTGCGCTTAGCGCTGTTTTTTTTATCGCTGGATTTCTTCGTGGAGGTAACGCGTTATTATCAACGCTTATCTCCAAAGCGATAAAAAATCCAGCGATAGCGTGAAACCCAGCAATAGCGTGAGAAATCCAGCGATAAATTCACTGCGCTAATGAAAAGCTTGCTAATAGACAGGTGAGGACTTAACCTTACAATCCACCTCCCATTGACAAGAATGGTTAAGTCAGGTTTTTAGCAGGTGTTAAATTCCAGCGATAATCGCAGTTAGAGCAACTTTTTTTTATCGCTTCACGGGCATTGGTAATAGGGGGAAGTTGTGTTTGCGACTGTTTGCACTCGCTTTTAGTTGGGAACGCCTACTTTGCATGTCATTAGCGATAAATATCGCTGACATGCAAAGCGGCACCAAAACGGTCACTTTCGCCATGAAGCTGTTGCTAACAGCTGTTAGCGACAGCTTGCTAATAGGGCGATAGAAATATCGCCGCTTTAGCGGCAAAAAGTGCCGCTAAAGCGGCGATAACGCCCTTGCTAATATGCCGCTATATTCCTTGGATGAATATATGGTCTAGAGAAAGGGCCTGATTATGATACTGACGGCCACAAGTCTGCTGTACCGTGGGATGATGTTATGACCACCGCCATCCCGTTGGCCCTACCACCCAATTACAATCAGGTCAGTGAGACCACTGCAAGACCATTTCCTCCACTGGGATCTCTGGCCCGCCGTGGCGGCAGTGGCCAAAGCTGCGGCCTATAACAGTGATGCTGATGCCGGCATCACCACCCACATTATGATTTGCTTTCCCACCAACCTTTTCATTCCGGGGATCCCACCATGAAAAGGTTGGTGGGACAGCAAGGAAGGGGGCTCAAACAGGGCCCCTGACGTCATAGCCCATTTGGAGATTTGGCTGGGGCACATGTAGTGCCCTCCAATTCCTGCACTGTCGCGAGTGCACTGTGTGGCATGCAGTCCACCCAACATGTTCAAGGCACTGTACTGTGGTAGCATGTCTTATAGGCTCTGTTTATGGCCCACAGCATGCAACCACAGTAACACCGCTGCCCCCACACTACCTGTCCTGGATTACTGTTGTAATCCAGCGGGCGGGAATGCTGATGGCTTGGCGGTCTTCTTGGACCACCACAACAGCAGTCCAGCGGGAATACCACCAAAGTTGTAATCAGGCTTAAAGAGTGTATGTTAACAGAGTCATTAAGATTTAAATACACACAATCTATTTGAAATACAACTTTCATGTCATCAATGAAACTAAGGCAATTGTGCTATTTAAATAAGTGAATTAAAAAACTAAACAACAGCAATTAGCCAAAAACATGCCTGTGATAAACAAATTTAGTGGTGATCTATTATAATGTGAAAAAGTATATTTCTTTAAAGAGTTGCAGCAATTTCCCCATAGAGCTTCTTAGTTATAGGGGAGGCAAGACACAATCTGAAGCAATTCATTAATCACTGCGACAGGCATCATCTAAATGTTCCTTATTCTGCAAAAGTAACCCGGAGTGGCTTCCGAGGGGAAGAGAAACGTATATACTCAAGAACATTTCTCCAAATTCCCTTGCTGCAATCGGCTGTGCGCTGCTGCTCCGCTATGGATAAATCAATTTCTTATAACCTTCTACTATCTGCGACCCTTCGAAAGGTTAGCAGAAAAACACAGAGTGCGTGTACCATAATAAGATTTTGTATTAAGATTGAACAAAAGGTTCTATTCCCTTACAAAAGCGACTTGTCTAGAAAGTATTTAAATTAGAGAGAAATGCAATTTTTCAAGAAATGACATGTATTTTATAGAACAGGAATACTGAAGTGAAATGTTATCATTCCTAAACAGTGGCTTTAAGTCTAACTCGTTGGATGACATTAATGCAAAATTATAGTGATTGATGGCTAGATTACAAAACAGAAAATAAGACATTTAATCTAAAATTGTATTTTGTTATGTCTGCCAGAGGTGCTGTCATGAAAGTTCTTAAAGAAGTTTTAATGAAGATGGAGTAACAGATATAACATATATTATCATTCTTGGGAGTGGGCAAAATTGTTCATTGAAATGTAAACATAGCAGAGCCTGACTTGTTCTGTAATCCATCCACAAATTGGAATATTTCTTGAAAATGTCTGAAATCTGCAAGTTGGGCCTCTAATACAAGCCAATAGGGCATCTCTAAAAGTCTGAGCTATTGTCTTTTTCAAAGCTTTTTTCAATTTCATGCATGTACGGACATCAATGAACATGCATGCACATGATTGGCAATCTTGGAATGAGTTGTCTGTTAAAGTAAATGGGCCAATGGTGCAAGCAGGCAGCATGGTGCATGAACATTGCTGTTTCGTGATGCATGAGTCGTGGCACAGGTGGCCATTTTGAATGTATCGTGCTAACATGGCAGGCAGCCAGCCCTGTAAGAATGATAAATTAACAGCAAATAAAAATGGTTAAAAAATACATGCGTGTGAAGCACTATAAAGGAGGCTAATAGCAAAACAGCACTTTGCAGCTGCCAGACCCTCCTAATAAAGTACGTAACTAAAATTAATTAAAAATTAACATACGAATTGGGATTTGATGTGGGACAGGGAGCATCAGGGTGAGAGAGAGTAAAAAGAGAGCATGTGTTAAGGAGGTGATAAAGAGGCTAAAGTGAAAGAGAGCAAGGAAATACAAGAATAATTCCCTCAAGTATGCAGAAGAAAGATACAACTCACCCAGTCAGAAACTATGAGACCGAAATACCCCTGGCAGGACAAAAAACAGGAATAGAGAGGGGGAAATGCATCGAATCAGAAGCAGACATCTTAGTAGGACAACAAAGCAATACTATCATGAGCAAGGGGCCGAATCAAAGCCCTGAGTATATATTATGTATTGGAATCAATAGGTCTGTTTAGTAACACCTAAAAGTGGACATATACAAAGCTCGAATACAGAAAACAACTTGTATTTTGGCACTATATCCTGTAATACTGCTTCACCTAGATCCGTAGTATGAGCAATGCACATAAAGCATATTATGGTTTGCTAGTCGTGTGGAGCACTAAAATATGTCTGCAGTGTTGTGACCATTTTAAATATTAACAATAATTTCAGAAGATTTTATGCTTGTGACCATAATAGTCGGACCGGTTTGCGTTGTAAATACCTTTTTAAAGCATATGGCAACTGAGACTTGAGAGTGTTTGAAAAAGATTGTCCCGCGTATTAGTGACGAAAATGCATTGCTTTTAAACTACCTTAGATATGACAAGATAAAAGCATTCTCCAGATACTCGTATTAAGTGTCAGAAAATTAGTATAAGCTGGCACTCTGGAGTTCCTAATGAGAAAAAATACATAAAAGATTGGACAGGAAATACTGTGAAGATGTTTTTCTGCACAAAAATGAAGCACGTTCTCGCTGTTCTGATTAAAAACAGTAAGGTGGCAACATGTACTGCAAAATATTTGAAATTATTGTCTCCTGAAATGAGAATTTTTCTAACACTTCCAAACTCGGCAGACCAAGGCATTTTGGTGGACTGCCACATCTCTGTGGTTGCATAGCAAGTTTTTTGGAACAGCATATGTTAATGTCATTATTTCTTCCTCCACAGTGCAGCACAATCCATTTAGAAAATAGTGAATAAAGTGATACTACACGTGTTCTCAGGCTAGAGTGGAAGCTGATCGTTTGACACCTCAGGTCTGAAAACAGGAGGTTATGGTGGTGTTGAGAATTGTTTTAATACATTGACTTTTTCATTACAGTAAAAACTTCTGTAAATGGGCCCATATTTGGAAAAAGGGGCCTGCCATGTACTTAAAGAGACATAAGAATGACAATTTGGGACAGCTGTTGTTATAGAGATGAAAATCTGCAAAAAGTAAAATAAATATTGTGACACTGATCTCCAACCATGTGAGAAATGTGTACAGTGTGAAGGGCAGCCGTCCTCTTTTCTCCCATCTAGGGTGTTTAATCAGTATTCACAGTATACCCGGATTACTAACTATTTGCGGCATAGTTGCGTCACTTTTTAGGGGCAGCCACGATGAAAAATGTTAGTTGAGAGTTACACTGCGTCAGGTAGGATTTATATGGGTGGAGCATAGGGGCTCCCATGCATCCACCCATGTATTTTGACACACACCCAGTATTACTAATCCCAGGTTTACTGATGGCAGTAAACCTAGGCTTGCGATAAAATGGTGCGCCTACCCCCAGCTGGTGTAATGTGGAGAAACATCTTCATTTCTCCTTGTTACTTTCACTTTCCATGTGTGTTGGATTCTGCAGCACACATGCAAAGAAGAATACACCTCTAATGATTGTTTTTCTGCAGGAAGGTATCTCTTTGGCAGAAAAATAATTTTGAGCACAACACAGGCGTATTATGAAGCAACAGTGTCTGTCTTGGGGCTAGGCAGCCACAAGTGTGCCAGTGCATGGAGAAAGCTGAACATTGTCATATCTTTTTAAATATGTCACAATTGAGCTCTCTCTCATTCATGCAATGCAGCACAACAACTTGTCTTGCTGAGTTACGTTACATTAACTTTTAGTGAATCCGCCCTCTGTTAGACTTGGCTTTTTCCGCGGATTTACCCTCAGACTTTTTGCTTTTTGGCCTCCTGTTTTTGATCTTGTTTTTGTTGGTTTTAGGACTTGGGGCACTTTACCACTGCTATTCAGTGCTAAAGTGCATATGCTCTCCATGTAAATTGTGCTTATGGATTGGTATTTTCATGGTTGGCTTATTTGATTTATTACTAAGTCCCTAGAACAGTACACTGCGTGTGCCCAGGGCCTGTAAATCAAATGCTGCTAGTGGGCCTGCAGCACTGATTGTGCCACCCACACAGGCAGCCTTTCAAATGTGTCTCAGACCTGCCACTGCAGTGCCTGCATGTAGTTTTTACTGCCCTGTCCTCCTGGCAAGTGCACCTACTTGCCAGGCCCAAACCTTCCCTTTTCTTACATGTAAAGCCCCAGTCAGGTAGGCCCAAGGTATCCCAATGGGCAGGGTACAGTATATGCGAAAGGTAGTGGTGTGATTTAGATACCCTGACAGTGAAAAACTGTGTATTTTGTTTTTCACTATTGCAAGGCTATCTGTCCCATAGGCTGACATGTGAGTTGCTTTGTAACATCTTACAAGCATAACATTCTATTGGGACAAGATAGAGAAATGGAGTTTAGGCTTCTTGAACTCAGAATTTAAAAATACATATTTTAGTAAAGATAATTTTGATATTGTGTGTGTGAGAATTTTCTTGTCTAACCATCTATGTGTCTCTGCCTGTTGTGTATTGGCTGTCTGGGTTTTAGACTGACAGGGGTTGGTTCATGCATTCGCACTATACAGACACCAGGGGGGTTGAGATGTGTCCTGCCTTTCCTAGTAGCTCATAACCAGGCTGAATAGACCTGACTGCATTTAGAGTAGTGGGAGGAGTTGCTGCTTGCAACTGAATGGACTGTGTCAGCCTTCCACAATGCTGTCTCCACCCCCTGGAGTGAGCCTGGCCTGAGCCAGGCAGAACTGTATTATGTATGCCAGTGGAACTTTGTTTGTGGCAACTTCAAAGGGAAATGTGGCATAAATATTGGGGCCCGGATCCCAGAAGTTTAGATTACTGCTGGACTAAGGAACCTGCCAGGAAGACGAGCTGGAAGATCTGTGAGGAGAAACTACCACTTTGCTGTATGCTTTGCTGGATTGGCCTGCAATTGCTGCTTCTGTTTTGGGCAGGGAAAGGACTGGACAGTTCTTTCTGCATACTAAGTATCTCCAAGAGCTTGATGTAGAACTTGCCTCCTGTTGGGAGTCTCAGGGAAATCAAAGACTTAAACATCTTCTGGGTACCGGCTTCTGGAAATGGATGTTTCAGCTGCCACAGAGGAAAAAGATAACCCAACGCCATCAACTACGCGGCTGTCGGCTCCATGACCTAATGGCACCGCAGAGGGCACCGCTGCACTTCGCACCACAACCCTGGTCTCACCGATGCCACCGTCTAATGCTGCCACTAAGCCACTGCTTGCACCATGACCTGTGGGTGCCGCACTCCGCACCGCCTCGCTTTACACCGACGCCCTGGTATCCCCGATGACGCCACTACACCATCACTTACGCCGATGCCTGAGCCGTGACCTTTAGACACCAATCGTGGAGAAGACGGAGCACCGGGCCGCTTCGCACCTCAGCCCTGGTCTCACTGAGCATGCTGCTTCAAGCTGACATTGAAACCGCTGCTTGCACCATGGTTTGGGGGCACCGCTTGTAAGTTAGATGACACACCGCCCAGTTCCACACCACAGCCTTGCCCCACTGGCGCCAGCGCCATAGACTCCAGATCATCAACCATCGCCACTGCCTGCTCTGTGACCTGTGGGCTCTCCACACCGCATTGCCCCATCTCGCACTGCAGCCTTGGGTCTACTGACAATAGCGCTTCAGCAATGACGACGATGCTGCTTGCACCAAGGCCTGTCAGCACCGCAACAAGCACTGCCTCTCTTCACACCACAGCCCTGGTCTCACCGATGTCGCTGGAAGACTGTCACCGAGCCACTGCCTGCATCATGACGTGAGGGCACTGCACATCACACGGCTCCGCTTCACACCGCAGCCCCTACACCTGGTGACACCGGCGCTCCTGACTTAAAACTCAAGGAGTTTGACCTGCAACACGCGCAACTTCAAGTGCCCGACGACCCCTGCACCAACTTCCACAACTGACACCTGCCTATGTCGCTCCTCAGGAGATCACCACAAGGTCTGACGCCATGCATCTCCAAAGGTACTGTTTTACAGGTCTCCCTGACACCGTAGCTGGCCCGTGATGCCGCATTCGGCCAGAACTGTTGGGTTTGTTGTTCACGAAGCCGTGATAGCCCTGGATAGCCCTGTACAGGGCATCAACTTCAAGGAACTGTAGATAAAATCTATTTATGCTTTATTGGTATTGTAGATTACTGTATGGTGGATTTTTATTTTTTTGGTCTTTATTTTACCTAGATAAATATTTGATATTTTTCTAAAACTGGTGTTGTGTCCCTCTGTAGTGTTTTTACTGTATTACTGTTTGTTATGTGCTAATGCTTTACACATTGCCTCTGGGATAAGCCTGACTGCTCATGCCAAGCTGCTAAGGGGATGAGCCCAGGTTATTTTAGACATGTAATCTCCTTATCCTGACTAGAGTGGTGGATTCTACTTGGCTTAGGTGCATACCCTAGCCAACCAGAAAACCTATTTCTAACACCCTCAATCTGTATTCATTAAATATTTGACAGATTTTTCTCTGAAGACTTTTCTATTGATGTGGATTACTTCCTATTAGAAAGTTTAAAATTTCAACCCATAAAAGTGTACCTCATTGTTCAAACATTTTCAAAGCAAGTTGGCATTCTGGTATTCTCTCGTTATTAAATTGTAAGATGCATAGATGTCTAAAAGTATCTTAATTTCATGTCAAACTTTCCTACCACTTCTAAAAATAAACAAACATTGGGCCAAAGTTATCAAGATCTTGACCTGCTGCAAAGTCACTAAAAGTGAGACAAATTGTTGAACTGTTGATTTTCTCAAGTTTCACAGACAATATTCTGCTTTTTATTAACTGTTGGCATTCTAATTGTTTACCGGTGATTAGTGAGATCACGAGATCTGGGATGTCCTCAGGAATAAAAATAAAATGAAATAAACCTGTAGTTCTTCCATGAGAAAGATATGAACTTAGAATATCCACTTTGTTGCAGCACCAATTCGAATAAATAGCTAGGTATTAAAATTCAGGATACTAAAGAAATTGTTTTCAGGGACAACTTTGGGTTTGCTCTTAATAAGCTTAACACTCAGATTGGCAGATGGATATGAATGTACCCGGGCCTGACAGACCAGGCACACTTTGCAGTGTACTGTTACTTCCTACAACGCCTTATGCAGCATATAACTGTGGAAAATCACTTGCTAGACAAGGGACCTCTGTGGACTGTCTTGTTTGAATGTATACCTCATCCCATGGGTCGCATTGATACAGTCGCCACCACCAATACTGCAGGTATATTCTGGGCAAGCACTCTAGACACAAATATTTTAATTCAGAGGCAGCCTAACTATTGGAACCCTGTGGCCTGATTTTAACTGAAAGTGTAGTCAGGGAAAAACTAACCAGACACCGTCTGACTTGTGTGGGTCACTTTTGTTAGAGATTTTATAAATACAAAGAAAATTATTATTGTTTTAAAAGTGTTTAAGTTAGCATTATTAGACCTCGATCAGAAACTAGGATACAGTCAGCTTGCATTGACATTAATGTTTTAGTGAAAACTAAGGGGCATATTAGCAAGACCGGCGATACAATTATCGCCGCTTTAGCGGCAGGAAACTGCCGCTAAAACGGCGATAATGGGCTTGCTAATATGCGTTATAGAATTCAATAGAAGCCCAGGTTAGATGTGCAGGACATCTAACCTGGGCTTCTATTGAATTTTATAACGCATATTAGCAAGCCCATTATCGCTGCTTTAGCGGCAGTTTCCTGTCGCTAAAGCGGCGATAATTTTATCGCCGGTCTTGCTAATATGCCCCTAAATATGGCGTTTAGAATTACATGAATGAGTTTCCTATGTGCATGTTTCTCTTCTGTGTTTTTCATTTTCAGAAAATAAGCAAAAGAAAATTAATTTTCTAATATTTGTATTAGCTTAGCCGAAATGTATCGATCTGCGTTCTTTGAGAAGGAAGTCATTACCTAAATGTTACTGTAATTGCAACATATTCAAGGCCTCTGCCTGGGTCTGCTCTAGGCAGTTGTACTGTTTCCACTTATTGCATAAATGTCACATTTTTTTCTTATTTTCTACATATAATTATCCATGAAAGTAGATGTTCCTAAATGTTTCTTATTTGATGCATCACTTTCTCTTGTTCTACTATTGGTCAGCATGGAATGTACATTATTAGCACGGTTATATTTTGCCATATTTCACCATGCTGTTAGTGTGTTTTTTACTCTCTGAAACCTATAAAATAGGTCATTTTTGGTAGATGTCCCAGACTTTTTGCTTACTTTCTGGAAGGTAGAATCCACGTTGGACTGTCTGCTGATAGATACTTAAATGTATTTTGCTTTCTCTCTGTGCTGACTCTGCATTAGTCTGCCTAATTATTTATACTCAGAATTTCCTTGACTTTTGTACTGAGCATATTTATGCTAATCCTTTTACTGAACTATACTTTGGTTCTGGCTATTTTCTTGCTTTGGACGTTTACCTTATGTTGTTGCGATTTGCAATTGCTATTATTTGATGCATTATTAATGCTGATTTGAATTTGACTAACTAACTACTTTTTGTTTTCTCTGGTGATTTTTTTACATTTGAAAAAAACCTTTATTGTTTTGAATTGTGGAGGTTTTCTTTGTTGGCAATGGACTGCCATCTTTTGAGACTCATGTTGAGGATCAGTGCCAAGTTCTTCTGCGGGTGAAAATAAGAAGCTCAAGTTGATGAGGGTCTCTCATAGTTTGATACTTCATCTTTGAGCTCCTGTTGTAGCCTTCAGTTTTGGTACTAAAAGTTCTTGGAGGTTCAAAGTAGGATTTTGTAGTCACTGAGGCCGTTTGCCCCTTGGAGTAGATTTGCCATCTTACCCCGGTCAAAGATTTTATCTTCAAACTTAGTCACTTTTTGATTTTCAACATCCACCAATGAGCAAGGCTGAAAGCAGTAACCACCCTGGGATCCATGAGGTTGGCTACCTTTGCTTCAAGGACCTTTTTAGCCATTTACTGAATGGTAAATATTTATTTACGATCCCTCCCTGGTGAACCTCAGCACTTTGTCTTCATAGTACAGAGGTCAAAAAATGACTTAAGGTCTTCTTTCTTTCAGCTTTTATCAGTATCCCATTTCTTAGGATGTTTTCTTCCATTGTCCAAAAATGTTGGTGGAGAGATGCAAGTTTTTCCGGTGTAATAGTGAGTAACTGGGAAATTTCTTAACCTTAAAACAGGCTACTTTCTTACAGAATTCACTCCTAATTTTTTATTGCTAATTTCTCAGTTTACTGCCAACATTCCAAGTATCCCTCAACCAAGATGGTCCTAATCTTCCCTCAGCTGCAGGAGCCTAGCCTCTCCCTCTAGCCAGTTATCTATGACCATTAGATGTTGTCCCCTCTGTCAGTGCTAAAACTAGTTTTCCCTCCTGCTGGAAAAAGAGAAAGCCTAGGTTAACTCAGTAATCAATGTTGACAGATTGCAGTTTCTGGCAGCCCCATTGGGGATTTCCACTTCAAAGGATGAGCTGTAAAAGCTGTAGTTGCTATTGCCAGTTCTTCCTGTCACCTTGCAGAAGGCTAATCCCTGCAAAATGGCCACTGCTAACACAGTACCTGCCTTCCTGATGCCAGAGGCCTGGCCATTGTTTTCGAAGAGGAGGGTCTTTATCTTCCAGCCAGGAATTAGTATTCAGTCTCTGGTGCAGGGCTATGACTTTACTCTCAGGCAGCAAAAAGCCCATTTTAAATGTTACTTTCCACTTAAGTTATTCAAAATCAACTTCCACCATTGCATTAGATTTTTAAAGGGAAATTAAAGTAAGGGATATTGACCTCTCCTGTATTTTTCAAAGCCATTAAAGGAAAAAATGATTTCTTTCATAACAGACCTGCTAATGATAAATGTACCTTTACCTACACATTAAAACAGCTTTGTTTAACTGTTCACAGTGACGGCATACTTTTCCCTACTTTCATATATTAATCTTGCAGCCCTGTGAGCTAGAAGACAATCTTTGTGGGTGATACAGCTAATTTATTATAAAAGTAGGATTGTCTGAATGGCACAGGCACTTTTAGTTTACCATATGACAGTGCAGTACTTTTAAACTACAGTGCAGCCAAACTACAAGGGTGCTCCCTGGAGCCATATTTTTTGCATTATATGTGTGGGTCGTATAAATACCAGTGCGCAAAAGTGTATAATTTGCTTTCCCAAAAAGCAAAATTTGCACGTAATTACACAAAATGTGAATCTGTCATTTCATGCTATATTTTAGTGGGAAATGCATCACTGCATCAATTTCTGAAGCTCGTATATGACGTTTAACGTTCTTTGTTGAATTATCCACACCATCTACTACGGTCTTAGTGGAAAGTTAAATAATCCAATTAGGTGAAACCAATGCACAATACCTGCTTCAGGGAGAAAGCAGACGTGCTGTGCACAGAATTTTAATACCAGCCAAACATACTCAAAAAATGGATGGACAGTGCATCTCCTTTCTTATAATATGTCTTTGTTCTGGATAGCCTGTCCAACGGTGCTTTTTTAATTTTCAAGATGTGTTGCATTTTCGTAAGGGGCAAAGCTATGATGGGCTCCATCCTTGCAGAAGAAGAAGCATCTGGATCTGACAATGCACCTCAATTGAAAATGGTGAACTTGCTGAGGTTTCATCAGCAACAATTTTGCTACTCCTCGGGGGAGATTAACTAAAAAATCATGCAACGCAGCGCAGCCCCCATGAGGCTGCGCTGCGTTGCATGACAGGGAGGAAGCAGGAGAGCGCCATATCTTCAGAGATATGGCTCTCTCCTTTCCTCCCCTTTCCCTTGCATCGGTGCTGATTTCAGCTGTCGTGCGCCATGCACACACCTTAGCGCCGCAGTGCTAGGGTGTGTGCATGAGTGTAGCATAGGTTTTGTACAGGAAGGATCCCCTTCCTGTACAAAATACTATGCTACACACGAGGGAAAGCTTTTCCCACTTTGCATGCGTGCTGCACAGTGCAGCATGCATTCAAAGTCGGAAAAGGAAGGAGAAATGAAAGCATTTCTCCTTCCTTGCGCCTAGTTGTAAAGGGCGCAGATTTCTCACGCTAAACCCAATATACTGTTTTTAGTAAATTGGGTTTAGGGTGAGAAACCTTGGGTGGTTGCATGGGATCGCCAATGCACCACCCTTGGAACGCCCCCATGGCGCAAAGTAACGCGAAGCAGCCCAATGCGCTGCTTCTCATTACTTTTACGTTATTTCCAGCGCTAAACAAGTTTAGCGCTGGAAAGTTAATTAGAAAAAAAAGATTTTGCGCCATCTTGCATCACTTTTGTAACGCAAACACGGCGCAAAATCTTAGTAAATCTCCCCCTAGTATTTAAAGCTAGCTGCGCCCTTCAATATTGACATATCTGCACTAAGATCAACAATGTCTGCTGAAGTATTTTGTAAACATGAATTATAGGCTATAATACACAAAGTAAGCAATTGGTGGGTGAATAATTTATTTTGAAAATGTTAAGGAATCCTAGTTTCATTCAGAGCGTGTTTTCTTTCATGTGAGTGAATATAAATATTGGGTAAACATTCTTAAATGTTAGAATGTATCCTCAGTGAGACAATCAGTATCTCCTTACAATGTTAATTAGCTTGTGTTTCCATTGGTGTGTATCACCCTGACAATATAGAGTGTTTTGCCTCCCGCATTCGAGTTCTTCCTGCCAGATGGCCAAAGGGCAATATACTTTTCATATTTTGCGAGCATGCATGCCATCCGTCTCACTACCAGTACGTTGCTCCAGCAAGAGCCATTATTATTTACATTCTCCAATGCTCATTTAGCTCGGGGGATGCCTAAATAGCACACCCCTCTATGTACCATACACAGTCAATAGAAAACAACTTTAACAGGAACAAATGGTCTTGTGGCTTGATTAGATGAGTGTAACTTGTCTGTCAATACCGCCGAACAGAATTTACCTCAGGAAAAGTAGCTTCAGAGACAAGGATAAAAGCAAAGCATTAGGACAAACCACAAAAGCCACCATCACAGATGGGTCAGGAACAAAGATACCATTTCCACACTTCAAAATTATCAATATCAATAGCATCTGAAATATTGGGGTGCAGTATTAGCACTGTATTTCTAGCTTTCTCCCCTGGCGTCCCCTGAAATGGGAAATTACCACAGGAATCAGGAGACCAGTGTGCCTCCCAAGGAGCCTGTGAGGCTGGCCCCCTTACATCCCCTGAGGACCAGATAGGGAAAAACCCTGGTCTTCTGCATACACAGACAAGGAGGAAGATTGGCGCAGAGAGCCAGAAGAACCAGCTCCCTGTAGATTACAACACTTTGGAGGCAAAGAGGTCTGCTAAAACTGCTCTTGGTAGCTAGAGCTCAAACAGAAGTCATATGAGCCCAAGATCATCCAAATTGGGCGAACAGGGACTGAGTTATGGCATTTCGAAGATTGGCGACATTTAACCGTTTTACTGAATGAAGAGCTTGGGACTCTGCCGTATTTCCTACAGACACCCCCGGGCTGGGCCAAGGGCTGGGAGATGGTGCATGCTGTATTACCCAGGAAGGGGCATGCTTTGGGCACCCTCTCTATTTTTACTTTTTCCCCAGGGTGCCCGATCTCCCCTGGGGCAGACGATGCAGAGACCGGGGGAGCACCATAGCTCTCCCCCGAGAGGAGCGAACCGGGAAATCAACTTCAGGCCCCCGCACCCTCAGTGCTGAGCCTGACCCTGCTGCCTGTCCCCTTGTCTGGCGGATCGGGCGGCCACCAGAGATGAAGTCTCCCTGTCTGCAAGAGTGGGCAGTGGAGAACAGAGCTGATTGCTCCTGCAGGAGTGAGAGAGTGAGTCTGCCACGTGTGAGGCAGCAGGACAGCCAAGGGTGGGCTGATACAGCATTTGGAGGCACTGGGGTACCCATGTGGGATCAGGTTACCCAAATGAAAAAAAAGGAAAGAAGGTGCAAAGCACAAGGCCGCACACCAGGAAAACAAACAGTGGCTCTTCCCCGTACAGCGGGAGAGCAGCTCATTAGATATTCAGTGCATCTGGCCAGAAGACCCCATAATGCCCGGTGGGGCTGATTGGCATGACTCTTCTCTTCTTGTGGTGGCTCCCAGAAGACAGGGGCACCTCCAACAGGCTTGAACAGTGTTGTGGGTCCTGCAGGAGGGCAGTAGCTTCCCCACAGGAACTTCTAAAGTACTGACCCTAGGTTTGTAGGGTCTCCAAAATAAGGACGAAGCTGGGATTTTCTGTGCAGTTCAAGAACTTCCTAGGCTGATGCATCTGCTGTACAGGGAGAGTGCACCACCCTTTAAAGGATTGTTTTAGGGCTGCAATTAAGGTGACTTAAAGTATAGAGCTCTCTAGGGGCTAAATCTATAGTTGCATTCTGTAATCAGAAAGTAATGCCCTCTAGGGACTGTTCTTATGATTAGGAGTGGGTGGAACTCATGGAGTTTCACTCCACGGAATTCTGCAGAGTTACATAAAAACACAGTGATATTCGGCAGAGTTCTATGAACGGGAGGAGGTATGCATGTTGCGCTGCTGGCATTGGTTTTTAGCACCGGGAGCTCGTTCCGAGCTGGCGCCACATGCGCCAGAGGGCGCTGCTTCTCAATTTAGTTTTGCTGCCGCTTGAGTAGATTTTCTACTGGAGTGGCAATTTTCTCACTGCGAATGGTCTCAACCACCTGCGAACTCCTGCATTGGGACAATGTATCTGAGTACCCTCCTAGCGCATGAAAATCGTGCTAGTGGACGCCAATCTTCGCTCGCACTCACCAACTTACCATTGGCGAGTCAAGCATGAGAAAAAACTCCGCCACGCTGCAGTTGCCAGAGTTTGGCTGGAACTCCACATTACAAGTGTAACGTGGAGTGGCCAAAACTCTGCTAACTCCACCGGCAGAACGGAATTTATCACCCACCCCTACTTATGATTGCATTCTGTATGACTTGAAAGTATATAAAAAAGCACAGACACAAGTTTTGTTCTTTTTAAAATGCTTTATTCACATAATAATGCTGGTAGTGAGTATTGATCAAGGTGAACATGCTTTATTAACATTAATAAGAGCATTTAAAAATGGCTATTATGGATGATTGTATTTAAGCACAAAATGATGGTATTTTAAACATGGACTTTGTTAATCTTCAACATTTGACCAAGCCAATAGACTTATCTTATCTGTTTGTATGCCCCTCTATGGGTCACAAGTGATTATGGAATGTCATATATGGTATTTTCCATCTGGCTAATGCATATATTTGTAAATGAATGCGTAGTATTTAGTAGTGTGTGTAATCAATGTATTTTTCCTTTTTCTAAAGAAAAAGCACTGACTGGACAATCATTTGTTGAATGTTATTATTTTGGGACATCGAATGGTGATTACTAGCTCACAGCTCCTCCATTGAGTAGGCCTTGGACTGCTCTACTACGCTACCCTGAGAGAGTGAAGCACTACAATGGGGTGCTTGGTTCCCAGTAAGGGAAAATTGTGGAAGTTAGACTTGGCATTTTCTGCAGGGTCACCCAGAAACCTTTTCTCTTCACCACTTTGTTTCTGAACCTGTTTTTGATGGCCTTTAGGACTCTGTCCACTTTACTACGGCTAACCAGTAATAAAGTGCTTATGCTCTCTCGCAAAAACATGATAGAATTGGCTTATACACAATTGGCATATCCAATTTACTCATAGGTCCCTAGTAAAGTGACACTACCTGTCCCAGGGCCTGTAAATTAAATGTTACTAGCTGGCCTTCAGCACTTATTGTCCCTTCCACTTAAGTAGCACTTTAAACATTTCTCAGGCCTTCCATTGAAGCCTGTGTGTGCAGCTTTAATTTGCCATGTCGACTTGGCAACTTAAACATTTTGCCAGGCTCAAACCTTCCTTTTTAATACATGTAAGTCACACCTAGGGTAGGCCCTGGATAGCTCAGAGGGCAGGGTGCAATGTCCTTAAAAAGTGGGAGATGTACTTTTAGTTTTAAATGTCCTGGTAATGAAAAACTCTTTAATTGGTTTTTCACTACTGCAAGTCTATCTCTCCCTTAGGCTAACATTGCAGTTAGCTTATTACATTTAATAAGTGATAATTTCCAAATGGGAGCAGGTGACCACTTCATGTTTGGTGTCTTTGCAATTGTAATGACAAAACGAAACTTATGGTGAAGTCGTATTTCAAATTACAATTTTAAAAATACCACATTTAGAATGTTGGCATTTTCATGCCTTAGCCATTTAGTGATTTCTGCCTGTCTCTGGGTCACATGACCGGGTACAGTGAGCAGTTGGGCTTTGTGTATTCTTCCTATATAGCCATACCCAACAGAGAATGTAGGTGTGCCTGGATGGGCAATCACTAGCAGGATGGGAAGGTGGAGCTGGACGCAGTCCTACTTACTCTTGAATGGACTGTGTCCTGCCTCCACACAAAGGTCTGCATACCACTTTTAGTTAGTCTGGAGCCAGAACAGGGAAGGCAAGATGCCTGGGGAATTCAAAGGGAAACCTCTAGAAGCTTCTCCCCATATCAAAGGCACAACTGGGTATAAATATTGTACCTTAGACACCAACTCTTTAGTACACCTATGGACTTGTGGATACTCTCCCAGGAAGAAGGACTGCTGTGCTGGTGAAAGGACTACCACTCTGCTGGACTGCTGTCCTGCTGGGCTACTACCTTCCTGGACTGCTGCCTTGCTGTGCTGCCTTCTTGCCTGGGTGAGAAGTTTAGATCTGTGTCTGTTGAACCCAGGACTCTAGAGTGACTCTAAGTGCTAGCTGGCTGGCGTCCTGTTTTGAGCCTCAGGGAAAGAAGGCTCCAACCACCTCGACCCAGCATCGGGACTCTGCCATCTGTGAGTCTACCCTGCCAAGGGATGACACCCCAGTCCTGGATCCCTGGAAGTGAGCCTAAGGTGCTCTGTCAACCTCTGTGGATGCAGCAGAACCAGCTCATCTCCTCTGCTGCACAGTGCAACCCCCAGGTAGAATCGACACATTGCCACCACTGTGTGGATCTCCACTGCACCAATACCTGCACTGCATCACAGCCACGTAAATCCTGACGCATTGCCACGACTGCATGATGCATTTTCGACGCTGGTCTTCACATCTCAATCCCTTATCAACGGCATCCCGTACAACGACGTAGGCCCATGTATAGCAGCCTCACTGCATCTCAGAACCGACACATCACCTCGGCTGTGTGACGCATCTTCCACTCAGACCCTCACAACACTCTGCAAAGCAGTATTTAAAGAACTTTGTTAAGGGGCCCAACTTGGTCCCTGTAGCAGGCCCGTGCTCCTTCATGGTCAGCCTGAACTTGTGACTTTCTTCCGGTCCAGCGCAACCAGATATCCACAGTTGAAGCTTTGTGATTTTTGGCACTATTTACACTGAAATCTTTAAACTTGCATAACTCCTGTTCTACTGATTGGATTTTTTATTGTTTTAGTCTTGTTTTATTTATTAAAAATAATTCTATTTTTCTAACTTGGTATGGGATCGTTTTTGTGTGGTGTTTTTCACTTTATTACTGTTTGAAATGTTGCACAAACACTTTTTACATTCCCTCTGAATTGAGACTGACTGCAATGTGTGAAGGGTTGAGCACAGGTTAATTTAGGTTTGGCTTGTGCCTCACCCTGACAAGAATTGTGGTTGATGCTTGACCTGGACTCACACCCCAGTCAACCAACAACCCAATTTCTCACATTGGGGATCAGCAGTGAGGATATGATTTTGTGTTTGTGCAGTGTCATACAGTGATTTTCTGTTACACTACCATCCCATATCATAGACAAATTCACGTTCTAAATTGTCCTTGATTGGCCTTTTTGTTTTTCCAAATTTTCCCTCTGACTGCTGTGCCTGGAACCACACCTGCAAGGATTGAGTTTGCGCTGGCCAATATGGATGCCTACAGTGCAGCTCAGCTCAAGGAGTTCTGCAAGTAGAGGGGACTTCCAGCCAGGAGCAACACCAGGAAAGTGGAGCTCCAAAAGGCACCGAGGCCCTGGGCGGAAATTCTTCAGTCACTGGTTATAGCAACAGAAGGAGATGATTATGTGGAAAGGCAAGGAGAGGACGTGGATTCTAGTCCTGAGATGCAGCATTCCACAGGGGAGGATGTACTGCCCCCTCGATTGGAACTTTCTGCTAGAGTGGAGAGCAGTGCTTGCCCCCAGAGGAGCTGGCATACAGGATGGCTGAAAGGGAGTTCAGGCTTAAGATGGCTGAATTAAGGATGGAAGAAAAGAAACTGGTCATAAAGGCAAAGAAAGCTGAGCATGAGAGGGCCTTGAAAAGGAGAAGGCTTAGGCTCGGAGGAAAAGAGATTAGCAATGGAGGAGAGAGGAAGGGCCCATGAGCTAAGTCTCAGACAGCTGGACATCAGAGCCAAGCAGATGGAGTCTAGAAATAATGGTAGCAGCATACCTACAGTGCCCTCTGGAGACAAGAGGGTCCATATTCCTAAAGGTCTGGTGCCTTGCTTTTTGTGGGGGGGGGATGCATTGACAATGATTTGAAGCTTATGAAGTGGCTTTACAGAATCACAGGATCCCTGCGGAGGATTGGGGTGTAGCCTCTGAAAGCATATCCCTAGCGAGGGGAGAGATGCCCTAAAGGCCCTAGAGAAGGTTGACAGGATGAGGAATGCATCCATAAAGGAAACCCTAGTCAGAAAATATGGCCTCACCCCTGAGAAGTACAGGCAGAAGTTTAGGGACAGCAGTAAGTTGGACCAGCTGTAAAGGGTGGATTGTGTGGACTCCTTTTGCAAGGCACTGGGTGGCTGGGTGAAGGGGAATGAATGAATGAAGTATTATCAGGGGCTGTACAATTTGATTAGAAGAGAATACATGTTCAGTTTTTGTTTTCCAGATCTGTGCCAACACCTGATTGATAGTTAGCTCCCTGGTCCCAGGGAGCTTGCCAAGCAGGCGGACCAATGGCTGAGCACCAGGGTCCATAGGAAGGTCCCTGGAAATGACCCCAAGAATGGTAGTTCAGGTTTACCCAATACAGTGAGGCGGAGGTCAAGGGAGAAAACACACCGGCCCCAAAACATGGGGGAGGAAAGGGTTCAGATGCCCCTTCTGAGAAAGAGGGAGGAGGCTCTGGTGGGCACTGGACCTGGGCACCCCCTTCCAATCCCACTGGTTTGATTATTCTCAGCTAGGACACAAGCAGGGGGATTCTGTCTGTCCTAAGAAAACACTCACTGGTGGCACCTCCACCGGGGTGGCCAATATGGCCTTAGGGGTAAGAAATCCCCAGGGGCATGTCAAATACATGCCATGAACTCCTTCAGTTGGGAGGTAGACTCAAAGGGTGAGCTGGTGATCCCTGAGGTTGGAAGTCATCTCTCCCACCAGTTAAAAGTGTTCCAGTCACAGCCCTAAGTGACACCAGCCAGATCATAATACAGGAAAGACTAGTTTCCTCAGAGCAGTACATCAACCAGGTGTGTAGGGTAACTCAGGCCCATGGTCAGGACTTTTTCCACCCTGTGTCCCTGGTATCTTTGGAGTGGGTTGGAAAGGTGACCCAGAGAAGGGTCACAGTTAGTCTCCAAATGGCCATAGACTACATTCTGTGGAATAAATTGCCCCCGGTGTCAGGATAACTGAGAGGGGTGGCCACCTAGGCCACCCTGACAATTCAATTTTCTGGGGGAATCACTCAAAATCAGAGAGCACAGGAGCGCAGATGGAGGGGCAAGGACCCCTGCTCAGCCTCAGAGTACAGACCTTGGACTCAGTGGCCAGTCTTAGGATACCACACCGGAACTGGTGGGAGGAAGAGTGGACATAGGGTGCCTAACACCAGGGGCTGTTTCCCCCTACTCTGAGAAACCTCAGAGTTTTGAGAACCCTGGTTGGCCTGGGGCCTGGCTCTGGACAGTGACAGTTGTCAGTGGCCTCTGTTGGCTGGTGTCCTTGTGGGCAGAATTTTCTTTGGGTTGGGGACAGAAGTCTGATCCAAGGGACAGAATGGGCCACATCACTTTGTTGGCCATGGTGGTACTGTCTGCCTACTGGGATGAATCTGTGAGCAAGTTAAGGTTAGGTGCTGCACAGATGGGGTCCACAAGGGGGGAGATGGGTTACCCATCACAGACGATGTGCTCAGATGGATGGCCTCATTCCTCATGGGACGCACCCAGAGAGTCCACCTCCCTCCCTTCACCGCGCAACCCAAACACACCATCTGTGGAGTACCCCAATGCTCATCCCTCAGCCCTACACTCTATATCGATGACACACAGCTTGTCCTCTCACTCTCAGCAAACTCCAACTTGTTGAAGACCAACTTTCACAACTGCATAAAGAATGTTGCGACATGGATGAAAGACAACTGCCTGGAAATCAACACAGACAAAGCAGAAGTTCTGATCTTCGGCAGACACACCACCCTTTAGAATGACTCCTGGTGGCCAGCATAGCTCAGACCTACTCCCATGCCAAAAGGCAACACCCGCAATCTCAGCATCATCTTGGACAGCGAACTCTCCATGAAACGTCAGGTCAACACCATCACCTCAGCCTGCTTCCACAAGTTCTGCATGCTCCACAAAATCTTCAGATGGCACCCTATCAACACAAGGAACACTGTGATGCAAGCACTCATCACCAGCTGGCACTCTTAGGTGACACCACCACCAAACTCATGCAAAGACTCCAGAACACCTGGAACGCAGCAGCCAGATTGATCCTCAACATAACCAAGAGGACACACATCATCCAGCACCTAAAAGACTTCCACTGGCTCCCTGTCCAGGAGAGATGCCAGTTCAAGCTCCTGACCCACACTTTGAAAGCCCTCCACAACCAAGGACCAGCCTACATGAACCACCGCCTGAGCTTCCACCAACCGACCAGAGACCTCCGCTCCGCACACCTCGCTAAGACACCACGAATCTGCTGCAGCCACTCTCGAGGACGTTCCTTCTCCCACCTCGCCACCAAAGCCTGGAACAACTCCACCCTTGCTGAACCACTTCAAGAAGGGACTCAAGACCTGGCTCTTCAACTGATACCTGCAGCACAGCACCTGGATACCACCTGGGGTGATTAGCCGTGCTATAAAAATACTACCATAGCTCAAAGTGAAGACAGAGAGATCCAACTGAGTTCAGAGAGGTATAGAAATAACAAGAGCCCCTGCATAACAGGGCCTTCATCCACGTTCTATCACTTGAGCAGGGAAGTCCATCAAGGTATTGATTAGTCTACCCTGGCCTTTGGTTGGAGGTGGGTCATGTTAGACTTGGCCTTTTCTGTAGGAGAGACATCCCCATACTTTTTGCCTTCAACCTCTTTTTTTCTAAACCCGTTTTTGTTTGCCTTTAGGACTATGCACACTTTACAACTGATAACCTGAGTTAAAGTGCTTGTGTTATCTCCCTAAAACATGGTAGAATTGACTTATACTCAATTGGCATATTTAATTTATTTATAAGTCCCTAATTAAGAGGCACTACCTGCTCCCAGGGTCTAGAAATTAAATGATGCTAGTATGCATGCAGCACTGATTGTGCCACCCACTTAAGTAGCCCTTTAAACATGCCTCAGGATACAGGACAGAATACTTGCATCTGAAATAGGCAAGATGGCGGCTGCGTGAACGCTGCTGAAGCCACTCATCTAGTGCTCCATGGCTTAAACACGGTTTGGATGTTCTAAACCCCCGACTCTGCAGATGATTATTCCCCTGATAGTAGAAGGTGGACGGCGAGGGCATCGAAAGAGGTTGTTTAGTGAAACAACTCGTTTTACTTATCTGCTGGTGCTGGCCCGAGCTCTTTTGAAACCGCTTCTCCGTTGGTGCGGCGCGGAGCTCCGCACTTGGTCCTCACATCATAGGATGCCTCCCAAGCCGTCGAGGCCCCCACGGGAACGAGTGGAGAGTTGCGCGGCGAGTGTGAGCGCTGCAGGGAAGCTCCGAGGCCCGCTGGCTCCACGGAAGACTCCGACCGGAAGAAAGGCTGGGGACGCTATTCCCTCGGCAGGCAGCAAGGAGGTGGAGTCAGCCAAAACCAGCAACAAGGAACAGCGTCCCGGGGAAGAGGCAGAACAAGTTATACAGCGCAAGGTGATTCCTGGTATGTTTGCTGGTCCTGGGAAACTGAAGGTGAAGACGAGTACAGCTGGAAAAGCGGAGACTTCTTGTCTGAATGAAGGAGCTTTTACAGTACTGGCAGAGCTGAACAGTGACCCCACAGTGGATTTTGTGAGTACCAGTCTGGCTACATTGGGGGGTTTGGCTCCGGTGCAGGGGGACTGTGGAGCACTTGAACCTACAACAGTTATAACTGGGGATAATCAATGCAGTGAGGAGCTTGCGGCGGATAACTTAATAAAAGACCCTTAGTTCATCTCTACTATGGGGAAGGTGGAGGGGACCCCTGAATGTGGAGAGAAATTCTTCTCCCTAAATGAAGATTCTGAGCTATCCAACCCTAGTGAGGGGGAGACCTCTGAATTGGATAATACAGGCTTAGATACAGATAGCGCCCTCTCTAACCCTAGTACTCAAAAACGCCTGCCTTCCCTAACCAAAAGAAGGAGGAGAATCCATACTGGGGAGAAAAAACGTGGAACTGGTCAATCTGGCTCTGACAATAGTCGTTCCAGCCAATTAAAATGGGACTACTCAACTACTACTCAGCTTTTGACGGAAGATGGGGGTTACGATGATGGAGACTTGGCAGACGACCCTAAAAGGCAGGGTGAATACCCCCCGACGGAGGCAGAATCTTCCCCATTAATGAGTCTGATATACTCAACTCTCAAGCAGATGCAGGGGGAAGCTAGACAGGAACATAAACGGGCTCATCTAGCTACAAAGAAGCTTCAAGGTGCCATTAGAAAAGTAAATAAGTCATGCGCCGAGATTGCAGAGAGAACTACGGCTCTTGAAGAACGGGTGGTCGCTTTAGAGGTGGAAAATGAGAAGTCAACCCGACAAGTCATGTCAAATGAAACGCGGATGACGGACGTGATGTGGACGTTAGAAGATTTTGAAAACCGCCAGCGGCGTAATAACTTAAGATTGCTTGGCATTCCGGAAAATGCAGAGGGTGGGGACATCAGAGGCTTTGTGCTGCGCTTACTGAAGAGTGGTTTTCCCCAACTCTCACATTGGGACTGGGATACTGAGGTGCAACGAATACATCGTTTTCCACTTATGCTTAAGAAAAGGCAGGGGCAGAATGTGGAGACTGACAAACCTAGAGCTATACTGATTTTTTGGGGGAATTTCCTCCTTCGGCAGGCAGTGTTTGACAAAGCCCAACCAGAATCAAGACGCTCGGCTGAAGGTCATACCTTCTTTGTCAGCCCAGATTTCTGCCATATTACAGTAGAAAGAAGGTGGAGGCTTCGCCAGCTAATTTTGCCATTTCAAAAGAAGGGTTGCGAGGCCTATTTACTCAGTCCAGCACGACTTAAAATCATATGCAAGGGAATTACCAGAGCATTCTCCTCAGAAATACAGGCTCAAGACTTTTTGCGGGAAATCTCTGAGAGCAGGGGCATGTGCGGACTTGACTGATAAATGGGGATGTCAGTGGGACGAATTTGGATTAAATTGTTTTTTTTTTTTTTCTTTCTGCTCTATATAATCATTGGGAGTTAATATTTTTTTCTTTTGGGGGAGCAAGGTGAGTGGCGAGGGGTGGCAGCTGTATGCAGGAGGCGTCACAAGGGTCTATGGACCTTTTTTGCCTAGGGAAAGAGGAGTGGGGGGGTTGAGGGGGGGTGAAGGGGGGTGGGGTGCAGGGGGGGTGAGGATCCAGCCAATAAAAGGCGATGAATTAGTTTTAACAGGTAATAAGAACTGGAACAGACTGGATTTGTTGTGGATCATTAATGGTACTGGGTAAATTGCGGATAGCCTCAGTTAATATATGTGGCCTGAATAATCCCTCGAAAAAACGTAGGATTATTGAAGATATGAAATATCTAAGGGCAGACATAGTTTATCTTCAAGAGACCCATTTGGAAGCTGGTAGACAAAAGATAGCAGTGTTTGATGGATACCAATTGGTCTCTGCCACGACTCAGGGAACACGCACAAGAGGGGTTGCGATTCTGGCCCGCAAAAAAGGTTTTAGGTTCCCACGATCGAAATCGGACTGTTATGGTAGATGGGCTATTACTCACTGCTGTTTAGATAACCATTCTTTTACGCTATGTTCTGTCTATGGATCAGTGTTGGATGAACCAGCTTTATTTGATTGGTTGAATGTGGAGCTGGTTGGTTGGCCGTTGCCTATAATCTTGTGTGGGGATGCTAATATTAATTTAAACAACGAGAATATGAAATTAGGCGTGCAATTATATCGGGGTCGCAAACCCAAAGTTTTTAATGCTTTGTTTAATTTATGTAACACACATGGATTGTTTGATGCATGGGCTACATTAAAACCTCAAGATGTGGGATATACATTTTTATGAGATTATTTTTTTGTATCCCAGGAGGTGCTAATTAGGTCCGACATCATAAAATTCCCCCGGGTTATGTCGGATCATAATCCGCTCGTACTAGAGATCTCACTTCAAACATCAAAACCCTCTATGTCTCATTGGACTTTTAATAGAGCACTTTTATATGAGGAAGAATATATCCAACATATGATGGATTGGATTCCGAGATTCATAGACGAGAATAGAGGCAGTGCAGAGATAGGGATAATTTGGGACACACTCAAAGCTGGGATAAGAGGGGAAACACTGCGATATGGCTGGGCCTCGCAGGCAAAAGAAAAAAGGCATCTTCAAGAACAATATCAGGCACTTAGTGAAGCAGAAACACAATTAATACAGGCTCTCATAAATAAAAGAGAGGTAGAGCAGGCACAAATTATGGTGGCTTTAGTCAAATCTACAATTATGGATCTTTCGGCCAACAAGGCGGCAAGTAAATACTGTGCTTGGCGATCCAAGATATATGAATGCAATGAGAGAGTCGGCCACCTCTTGGCGGTGCGGACCAGACAACGAATAACTCAGGAGGGGATTTTAGAAATAGATGATCCCGGGGTAGGGTTAGTCAATCAACCTCTAGAAATACGTGCCGCTTTTCAGCGGTTTTATCAGAAACTTTATATGGATGATATCACCACCGAATAGGAAGCCATACAGAGTTATTTAACAGGGATTCCTTGTGAGAGTTTGTCAACAGAAGAGAGGGATGCACTTGATGCACCTATAACAGCAGATGAAATTCAAGAAGCTATTAGGTCATTGGTAAATGGCAAGGCGGTGGGTACGGACGCCATTCCTGGTGAGTTCTACAAAAGTTTCACCTCCCGTTACAGGAATTAATGAAGGAGGTGTTTTTGGACGCTCAGGCGGGGAGAGGAGTTCCTGGTTCTTGGAAATCAGCTAATATTATTATTTTCCCTAAGAAAGGGAAACCGGTGAGAGAGATGGGGTCTTATCGACCTATTACCTTAATAAACAGCGATGTCAAACTATTTGCTAAAATTCTGGCTAAACGATTGTCAGCAGTTATTAAAAAATTGGTTTATCCAACCCAGCACGGATTTGTACCCGGACGAAGTACAATTGATCATATCCAGAGGGTAATCACTCTTTTTGATGAGGCAGGAATCACCGGGCACCCTATCGGGCTTATCTTGCTTGATGCGGAGAAGGCCTTTGATAGGGTCTCCTGGCTGTTCCTGTGGGCAACTCTGAAGACCAGAGGGTTTGGGGAAGGTTTTATCACCGCCATCGCGATGATGTATAGAGACCCTGCGGCAAGAATATCAATAATGGGAGAGATGTCGGATCCTGTTTTTATTAGCAGGGGGACCCGCCAGGGGTGCCCGTGTTCCCCCTTATTGTTCGCGTTGTATATCGATCCACTAGTTAGGAAGATCGAATATAATAATCGGATTCCAGGAATGCAGAGTATAGGGGGAGCACTAAGATACTAGCTTATGCCGATGATCTAGCGATTATTACTTCTAATCCCATGACGGCAATGAGGGAGATTGAAAAAGAAGCTAATATTTTTGGGAAACTCTCTGGTTACCGCCTGAATTCAACTAAAACTCAGGTTGTGGTCGGCAAAGGTATTCAGATGAATGATTCTTGTGTGGTACAGAGTGCTATTTACTTGGGAGTAGAAATCACGGCAGATGTTGCGAAGATCTCAGGAAACAATCTGAACTCGCTGCTTTTTAAATTCAAAGCTGAATTTAATAGATTAGAAAGTCTCAAACGTACGATGGTAGGAAGATGTAATGCTATCAAAATGCTTTTTTTACCTAGGATTTTGTATTTCTTTAGGGCTATTCCTCTGAATATCTGTAATTCTTGGTTTGTCTCTATGAATCATTTATTCTCTAGGTTTATATGGGCTAACTGTCGCCCTCGGAGAGCGCTTAAATTGCTAACATTATCAAGAGAGAGAGGGGGGTGGGCAGTACCCAATCTTCAGCTTTATCATTGGGCATCAGTTTTACATATAGCGGGGACATTGCTTAACGAAAAAGCGGAGACCACGCAGATTGGGGCGTCTGCATCTGTCTTTGAGTTATTATTAGGGGATGAAGCTCCGGGGTGTCTTTTACGACATATCGAATTGAATTATTATAAAAGGGTTAAATTTAAAATTTTACTCTGTGCATTTAAGGTTTGGACTGCGGTCCGGAAAAAATTTGGCCTCGGGCGTATTAATGCTTATACTCCAATATTTAAGAATGGCTGTCTTCCAAATATTTTTAATGATGGGCACATGCGGTACTGGTACGATAAAGGTGTCAGGGTGGTGGGCGATGTCACTAAAGGGACTGAGGTGTTGTTATTTGAAACTATTAGAGATAGATTTGGGTTAAATAATCTGCAGTTTTTTAAATATCTTCAAATAAGAGATTTTTTATTTCAGAAAACTGGCGGTGCCTGTGGTTTTTCTGGGGTGAAGTTGATTGATGGATTACTTAACGGCTCTTACACATTAGGGGGGATTTATAAAATGCTGAATGAGCGGACAATGGATGATTTAAACAAGCACGTAGATCGATGGCAGGGACTCTTACAGGTGGGATCAGGAGAAATAGAAGATTCATTACACCTGGCCCAGACAACATTTATTGCAGCTAATCTTCAGCTCCAGTGTTTTAAAACATGGTTTAATCTCTATATCACACCCGCTAAAATTGCTAAATGGGGTCGGGTAGCAGGTTCAACTTGCCCCCGGTGTAGCTATCATGCGGCTGATATCACTCACATGTTTGCTTATTGCCCCGTGCTAGACGCCTTGAAACAGGATGTAAGTAACATTCTGGGAACCATGCTGGACTGTGAAATTGTTCTATCATCTCAATTGATTGTACTGGGGGTTGGACATCCTGTATTTTCAAAACATAATCAGTCCTTTCTTTTTATTGCTATGACAGTGTTTAGATTATGCCTGGCTAAACACTGGCTTGATCCCACCCCTCCATCTGTCCAACAGTGGTTAGGTAGATTTCTTGCGGTGCACAGGATGGAGAGAGCTGTTTACTCCAGGAGAGGCCACAGGGTTAAAGCAAAAGGGCTAGCTATTTGGGCTCCCTTAATGAATTGGTCCCAGTCATACAGTGATCAGGAATAGGATTGGAGCAATGGGAGGGAGAGAGGATTAATCTAACCGGTATACTACTTATTGGGATGTGGCCAAGACTGGCGCCCATGTTTCTTGGTTTTTTCTCTCTCTTTTCTGCTATGTAATTTATGTTAAATGTTCTGGGAAATGGTTATAGATATTTTTTGGGCTGGATCCGCTGTGGGGTGGGAGGGGGTGGGAGGGTACGGTGAAGATTATCTGTTTGAAATTATGCTTTCACTTTGCTGTAAAAAAGAAAATTGAATAAAGACCTATTTAAAAAACTAAACATGCCTCAGGCCTGCCACTGCAGCCTGTGTGTGCAGACTACTGTCCACCTGGCAAAGTAAACCTTTTCTGGGCCGAAACCTTTCTTTTTAATAGATGTAATCACCCATGGGGTAGGCCCTGGACAGCCCAGAGGGCACAGTGCAATGTACTTAAAAAGAGGAACATGCACCTTTTAATTTTTACATGTCCTGGTAGTGAAAAACTCTTTAATTGGTTTTTCACTACTGCAAGGCCTACCTCTCCCATAGGATAAGAATGGAGTTACCTTAAGACGTTTAATGAGTGATCATTTCCAAATGGGAGCAAGAAAACAGTTCATAGTTGGTGTCTCTGGAATTGTAATGATAAAAATCTTACTTCTGGTGAAGTCGTATTTTAAATTACAATTTTGAAAATGCTACTTTTAGAAAGTTATCATTTTCCTGCCTTACCCATTTAGTGCCTGCAGCCTGTCACTGAGTGACATGACTGGGTGTAGCTGGAAGTTGAGCTGTGTGCATTCCCACTAGACAGTCACACACAGTAGAGAGCTTAGGTGTGCCTGGATGGGCAATCACTGGCAGGATAGGAGGCCAGAGCCTGGCACAGTCCTTATTACACTTGAATAGGCTGTATCCTGCCTTGACAGAAGGTGCGCTAAACCCCTGTAGTTAGTCTGGAGCCAGGACAGGGAAGGCAAGGTGCCTGTGGACTTCAAAAGGAACAACTGGGTATAAATATTGGAACTCAGACACCAACTCCTCAGTACACTTCTTGACCTGTGGATACTCAGCCAGGAAGGAGAACTGCTGTGCTCCTAAAAAGACTTGCCACTCTGCTGGACTGCTACCTTGCTGGACTACTGCCTTTCTGGACCTCTGCTTTGCTGTGCTGACCTGCTGCCTGCTGCCCTCTTGCCTGTGTGAGAAGGACTGGACCTGCATCTGTTAAACCCAGGACCAGAAAGTGGCTCCAACGGCTAGTTGGTTCGCCTCCTGACTTGAGTCTCAGGGATAAAAAGCTACAACAACCTCTACCCAGCAACTGGACTCTGCCATCAATTGAGTCTACACTGTCAAGTGGTGCCACCCCAGTCCTGGACCCTTGGAAGTGGGCCTAAGGTGCTCTGCCAGTTTTTGTGGATCTGGGGGAACCAGTGCATTTCCTCCGCTGTACGTCACAACCCTGAGCAGAACCAATGTGTAGCCGCAGCTGCGTGGATCATCACTCAAGCCAAGACCCGCAGTGCAGCCTTGCAGCTCTTCGGAATCAACGCATTGGCCCAACTGCATGACATATCCTAAATGCCAGACTTTACATGGCAAGCCCTCATCAACTGGATCCTGGATGATGACGCAAGCCCTCACATTGCAGCCTCACTGCATCTCGGAACTGACACATCGCTTTGGTTGTGCATCTCCGACACTGACCCCCGCAACGCTCCGCAAACCAGGATTTTAGGTACTTTGTTCTGTGCGTCTAACTGTGTCCCTGTAGCCAGTCTGCGATCCATTGTGGTTGGCCTGAACTTGTGAATTTGTCTGGTCCGGCACAACCAGATATCCTCGATTGGCACTTTGTGCTTTTTTAGCGCTATTTTTACTGAAATCTTTGAAACTGAATATCTCCGGTTCCGGTGATTGGATTTTTGCCATTTTGATTTTGTTTATTTATTAAAGATAACTCTATTGTTCTAACTTGAACCTTTTTGAGTAGTGTTTTTCACTTTATTATTGTTTGAAGTGTTGCACAAATACTTTACACATCATCTCTGAATTAAGCCTGACTGCTCTGTGCCAAGCTACCGGAGTACTGATCACAGGTTAATTCAGGGTTGGCTCGTGCCTCACCCTGACAAGGATTGTGGTTGCTGCTTGACCAGGGCTCACATCCCAGTCAACCAACAACCCAGTGTCTCGGAGTGGACCTATTACTTCTGCAGGCCATGCAATTAATTGCTTAATTTCCTATAGCACCCCTTAAAGATAATCTACACTCCGCAGTGCATCTCATCCAGGGGCTGACGAAATATCATCACACCTGTGTGAACACCCAGAGGCAGGACTCTATCAAACTTCAGACCTTGAAGTGTAAAAAAGAAAACAAATACAGCAGGCCTTTTTTATCTATGCACTAACCTCTACATATTCATCAGAACCAGGCTAACTTTGCTCAAATTTAGGAAATATTTAAAGTCACACCCCTTTGAAGAACACCCCTTCACAGTGCATTTACAGGCTAAAACCAGCTAACACTCCTCTCACTCATTGACTTTATGCTTGTCTTTGACTTTGCACAGTGTTCCTCTGTCTTTTGGCAAGAGTGACACTACAGATATACCACATACATACATGCATACATACATACATACATACATACATGCATACATGCATATATGCGCCAATTTCCTCCACACCTCACTGGCTTGTTTCCCTGCAGAGATAGAAGCACGGACACCAACTTTCGTGCAAAATTGTGCTTTATTGTTTCCCTTCAGCAGTTGCCGGCCACAACGCGTTTCAGCCCCGGAGGGCCTTGATCACATGACGCGCCCACAGTAATGCTACCATCTTTTTATGTCTTTTTTCCATTGCTTCCTTAAAGTGCCAAGTGCATATATTTCTCTCAGTCATAGATAACAAAAACAGACTTTTTACACATATGGGAATCAATTGTTTCTCTTAATTTACTATTTAAATATTTTCATATTGCGTTATAATGATAGGCAAACGGAATCACTTAATTTGTTTTCCACATTCCGCTATATAATGATTGAGTTAAAATTAAAGTATAAATACTTTTACTAAAATTTATATAACACAATATAACATTATAAAAGCCCTAAAACACCTAAAACAACAATATGGTCGGGAATCATAAAATATTTTTTCTCATTTAATCCTCCCTTCTCATGAATCTAAGTGTATTCATACCATACATAATGTGCAAATTCACTATTCTAGTCTGTAAACATTTACTATGTAAACCTGTTGACTGTTCAAAAGTGCAGAGTGCTTAAATATTAAATATTAAAATTGTGTATCCCTTTACCTAAAATTGTGATTGAATGAAAAATATTGTGTTAAAATTAGTGACTAATGATACCTTAAAACTGTGATAAAATTTATTTTGGAAGGGGTATACGGCATAATTCCTGTCTGATGAAAGTTTACCCTTTGATCCCGGTTTCAATACCTGCTGGCAACTAATGATTCACACCTCTATTTAAAATGTTTATAAACAGGTGTATAAATCCTCCGTTACGTTGAGACCCCCCGGTTGCTTGGAATCGAGGTCTAGGATATACCTTGTTTCCAGCTTGCGTAACTGCTTTTCCCTGTCCCCACCCCTTTTGCTTGGGTAGTATAGAGTCTATTAAAAAGTATTTTAATTTAGATAGGTCAGATTCGTGAAGTTCTTCGAAGTGTCGTGCGACTGGGTATGTGACATCTCTATTCTTAATGGCTCTGATGTGCTGGAGTATCCGTTTGTGGCCCTGGCGTCTAGTACTCCCTACGTATCTTAGGCCACATGGACATTCCAGCACATAGACCACATAGTCAGTCTTGCACGTGAGTGATTTTGTGATTGTTTTCTCTTTGTTTTTAAAAGGGCTACTGTATGTTGTCTTATTTATCCCATGTTGGCACGCCTTGCAGGTTTTACAACGGAAGAATCCCTTTCGTTGTGCGAGCCATGTAGTGCCTGTCTGTGTTTCCAAATTATTCTTAACCAGACTGTCACGCATGGCCCGTGCCCTACTATATGTAATGGATAGGTTGTTAGGTAATAAGTGTCCAATTGTAGGATCATCTAATAGTATGGGCCAATTTCTTTTAAGTATTTTCCTTATGGCTTTCTCTTGGCCACTGTACTGTATGATCATTCTAAAATCACTTGGCTTGTCTTTTCCTTTGTTGTGCCAACTACTGTGGTCTGCCCCACTGTTGTCGATTTAGTTAGTAGATTAGTTCTGTTTGTTATGTTACTTTTCTCAATCGCTCTATTGATACATTTGTCAGAGTAGCCCCTTCGGAGAAAACGCTCTTTGCTTGCCTGTTGCGCTATTTTGAGTTCTCCCTCATTACTGCATATTCTTTTTAGTCGCAGCATCTCACCATATGGTATGCTTTGTATGAGATGGTGAGGGTGAGAACTGGATGCATGAAGCATCGAGTTTCCAGCTGTTTCCTTTCTATAGGCCTTAGTCTCCAACATATTGTCTTTCACGTAAACCTGCACATCTAAAAACGTATCCCTTTGGTACTAATGTTTGCTGTGAAATTTAGATTGATCTCATTTGTGTTGATCTTGTTTACAAAATCCACTGCACTAGATCGGGACCCTTGCCATACAATAAAAAGATCGTCAATAAAACGAAGCCATAATTTTACATTTTCATTGTATTCCTTTGTACATTGTTTTTGAGTACCAGCTCCTCCCACCAGCCCATGTGTAGACACGCGTAGCTGGGGAGAAGCTGGCACCCATCGCTACTCCTCGCAGTTGCTGGTAAAACAAGTTTTGGAACAAAAAGACATTGTTGTAAAGACAGAATTCTACCATGTTCATTAACATTCTGCTGTGTGCGTTTGCATGGCTTGGTCTGGTGTTTAAATAATGATGTAATGACCTTAAGCCATCTTGGTGATTTATGCTTGTATACAATGCACTTACATCTAGTGTAATTAACAGGTAATCCTCTTGCCATACAAATCCCTGTATCTTATTTAAAAAGTCACTAGTGTCTCTGATGTACGACGGTAGCTGCTTGACAAATTCCTCTAGATAAAAATCCACATATTGGGACGATGCCTCCAACAGGCTATTTCGTGCTGATATTATGGGCCGCCCCGGTGGTTTGGTTGGATTTTTGTGGATTTTTGGTATAAAATATATTATTGGAACAGTTGGATTTTCATTTTATAGGAATTTGTACTCTTCCATCGATAGTAGCCCCGCACTCTTCCACGCCAGGAGCTTGCTATAGTACTCATTGTATATGCTTTTCACTGCTAGAATGTCAGTTTTTTTGTAGCATGTTTTGTCTAGAAGCTGACTCATCGCTTCCTCCACATAAGATTTCTTGTCCCAGATAACCAAATTGCCACCCTTATCTGAGTTGCGTATTATAATGTCTGGATTGTTACTAAGTTTTGATATCAACTGATTGTATTTGAGTTGTTGAGAATTATTTTTTTGTTTCTGTCTTTGTTTGTTTTTGCTGAATGCTGTACATTTTGTAATTCAACTGTTTGATGCCTTTGGTTACATTCTCATGAAATATATCAATCGCATCTCTCGGAGTGATTGGGTTGAAAGTTGATCTGGGTTTGAATGGTGATCGCTCTAGTTGCTCTGTCTTTGCATTCGTTCCCGTTATTGTGTTTGAATCAATTTGTATGGTGTCGCTTGTCTCACTCTCATTGGCTAGATCCTGCAAGTCTTGCAATGTTAATAAATCTGATGGCGTTAGATTGAGGGTAGGAGATTCTGTGGTACGTGACAAATCTTCTGGTAGTGTCTCAAATGGTTTTTTCTGTAGCAAATGGAATTTTTTGAGCTTTAGTTTGCGCACACTTTTAAAAATGTCCATCCGAGTTGTGGCATAGTTAAATGTGCTTTCTGGGCATTACGATAAACCTAATTTTAGCAATTGTTCCTCCGCTTTATCCAGATTGATATCTGCAAGGTTAATGATTGTGTTGTCCTTGGGATTCGCTTTCGCTAATTCTTCTTCCATCTGCGGTTGTTTGGTTTCCTGCTCGTATTGCTTGTGCTTTCGTTGCACGTTGCGCCTTTCTCTCCGCCTCCTGGATTTACTTTTTGTTTGTTTACTTGAGTCCTGGGGCGTAATGTTTGCCTTCGCTCCTGTACTAAAAAATCCAGTTCCTCCACTAATGATATCTTGGCTGGGATTGAATCCACTCTTGCCTGGACAGATTCTTGTTCAGCCTCGCTTTCCAAGGCTGAACTGAGGTCGGAGTTGGAAGTGTTGACATTTCGTTCCCTGCCATTTGAGTAGCCCGTTGACGTGGCTTTCTGGCCACCTTATTTCGATACCTTTAATGTGTCATACTTTCGGGCAAATGTGAAGATTCTTCCGCATTCATAATCCATTTTATCCTTATGGAATTAAAATACTTTACGCTCTCGAATTTTTTCCTCTTCCTTGCTCAGTCTTTTCACCATTTCTTCCCTCATTCTATTCATTTCTGGGTTGTGTTCGAATGCATTCAGTTCTTCTTCAATTGTTTCAATTTGCTCCTGCAGTTTGATTCTGTCTTTCTCCGCAAATTTTACCAATATGGTTACTAACTTTCTCGAGGACTCCAAATTGGTCTCTGCCCATTCTTTCATCATGGCAGGGTCTGGGTTTTCGTAACTTGGGGCTGTGAGTATTCTCAGTCCGCGTGGTATCCTCCCCACGTCTAAATATCTCTGAAGAGATTTATTTTCCCAACACTTACTTTGTTCTGCTTTTTTCAATTTCACAACCAGATATCCTCAATTGGCACTTTGTGCTTTTTTAGCGCTATTTTTACTGAAATCTTTGAAACTGAATATCTCCGGTTCCGGTGATTGGATTTTTGCCATTTTGATTTTGTTTATTTATTAAAGATAACTCTATTGTTCTAAATTGAACTTTTTTGGGTAGTGTTTTTCACTTTATTATTGTTTGAAGTGTTGCACAAATACTTTACACATCATCTCTGAATTAAGCCTGACTGCTCTGTGCCAAGCTACCGGAGTACTGATCACAGGTTAATTCAGGGTTGGCTTGTGCCTCACCCTGACAAGGATTGTGGTTGCTGCTTGACCAGGGCTCACATCCCAGTCAACCAACAACCCAGTGTCTCGGAGTGGACCTATTACTTCTGCAGGCCATGCAATTAATTGCTTAATTTCCTATAGCACCCCTTAAAGATAATCTACACTCCGCAGTGCATCTCATCCAGGGGCTGACGAAATATCATCACACCTGTGTGAACACCCAGAGGCAGGACTCTATCAAACTTCAGACCTTGAAGTGTAAAAAAGAAAACAAATACAGCAGGCCTTTTTTATCTATGCACTAACCTCTACATATCCATCAGGACCAGGCCAACTTTGCTCAAATTTAGGAAATATTTAAAGTCACACCCCTTTGAAGAACACCCCTTCACAGTGCATTTACAGGCTAAAACCAGCTAACACTCCTCTCACTCATTGACTTTATGCTTGTCTTTGACTTTGCACAGTGTTCCTCTGTCTTTTGGCAAGAGTGACACTACAGATATACCACATACATACATACATACATACATACATACATACATGCATATATACATACATACATAAGTGACTTGGGTTACGACACTCATGGAGCATCTCCACTTCCAGATTCAGATCAACCCCAAAACAACTGTCCGCTGAACCCTCATCTACATGCCACCCAGCCCACGCCTCTTTCACCGACACCATCGCTGACCTCATCGCACCCCACGTCCTCGCCTCCACTTACTACATCCTACTCAGAGACCTAAACTTCCACCTGGACAGCCATGACAACCACAACACCACCGCCCTCCTAGAGAACCTCGCCAACATAGGACTGAGGCAACTTGTCACTGCTCCCATGCACAAAGCGGGACACACACTCAACCCCATCTTTGCAGAAAGAAACAGCATCTCCTACAGCCACACCATGGAACTCCTCTGGACAGACCACCACTGCATCCACTTTTCCTTCAGAAAACCCACCTGACACAAGCATGCCCACCGCCTTCCCGTAGAAGCTAGAACAAAGTCACCGAAGACCAGCTCACCTCTGCCCTCACCAGCACCCCACCACTGATGACGCCAGATGCTACCACCATGGCTGCAACCTCCACCGCTGGATCAAGAACTGCACTGACACACTCGCCCCCCTCAAAAAAGCCACAGGATGACACATCAAGAAAACAAGCTGGTTCACCTCTGCACTCCAAGAATCAAAGCGCTCCTGCTGACGACTCGAAAAGACATGGAGGAACAACAGAACCCCAGAAACATGCACTGCCTACAGAGAAGCCACCACACCACCTCACCACCTCATCATATCCACAAAGAAGAACTTCCTCCAAGACAGAATCCTAACCAATGCCCACAACTCCAAAAAACTCTTCTCCATCATCAAGGAATTTGCCAAATCCGGCAGTGAAACAACAGACGTCCCACCCTCCCAAGACCTCTGCAACAGACTCAGCACCTTATTTCACCTCAAGATTAAGACGATCTATGACATTTTCGACAACTAAGACCTCTGCACCGCTCCAGTTCCCACCCCCAGCGATGCCACCCAACAGACCCTGCTCACTTGGATCCCGCTCATGACAGAGGACACCTTAAAGACCATGAACAGCATCCACTCCGTAGCACCCTCAGACCCCTGCCCACCCCACATATTCCACTGAGCTGCCACACCCATCGCACCTGAACTACGCCGGGTGATCAACTGCTCCCTCGAAACCGCCACATTTCCCGACGACTGGAAACATGCCGAAGTCAACCCCCCTCCTGAAGAAACCCTCTGCAGACCTGACAGACCTCTAGAACATCAGGCCCATTTCCCTGCTTCCGTTCGCAGCCAAGGTCATCGAAAAGGCCATCAACACCCAGCTAGCAAACTTCATCGAAGCCAACAAAATCCTAGACATCTCTCAATCTGGATTCCGTAGCAACCACAGCATTGAGACCGCCCTACTCTCTGCCACTGGCAGCCCTCATACCTAAACAATCGCCTCTCCTTCGACACACCCAAGAGACACCTCCGATCAGCTGACCTCTCTCTGGCCACCATCCCACACATCCAAAAGACCAGAACGGGAGGAAAGTCCTTCTCCTACCTCGCAGTCATGGCCTGGAACGGTCTCCCCCTCCTCCTCCAGCAAATCCCTACACTGCTCCAGTTTAGGAAGGACCTCAAGATCTGGCTCTTTGGATGACCCCAGCACTCGATTCGATTCTCAAAACTTTATTTGATTACACATGTAACCATAAAAGTACAAGCGTACATAAAATAATAAAAAAACTTTAAAAGACCTTTATACCCTGCAGCATATCCAACAAGGATAATAAAACAAATGCGATCATAAAAATGTTAAAACCGCTACGGGCTAAACACTTAGAAAGAAGTCATCGAATGTTGGGACCGCACAGCCGTTTTCAAAAACCATCCAACAAGAAAGATGCATTCCTCATTATTTAGTTAAAGCAAGGTCTCATAGGCTTCTCAACAATCTGTAATACGAAGCCTCTTAATTAGTGGTAATTAAAAACTTTTAGTGTACATTAGATAAAAATCACAAAAGAATAAGAAATGTCTCATCGATTGACCCGATCTCCCGTTGCACGGACAGGGGCAAGAGTCTTGACTGGTTTGTCAACCAAGTGGAAAGCTTAGCAGATATTTGACCGTGCCTTCCCTGAGGCGGAACAGCAGGGAGAGCTCCCACTGCCCCATGGATCTCGTCAAATACCTTTGAATTGGAGTGCTCCCATCAGGGTTAATGTTTAGATATGTTACCTCTCTTGGTTTGCTACACTTATTCTTCGGTCTCTCCGCATGTTTAAATTGAAACCAGGCGGTGCACAACTGTCTTTTAGTAATGGAATGAGGGTCACCCGGTTTCTCAAATAGTTATTGGAGGCCTAACTTATACATACAGGATTCACGTATGCCAACCACTGAATATTACTACTTTTGTCACATGAGAGACAATCTACTATAACCTCTATACTTTTTCAGATTGCAAACCAGAGGAGCAGTGGGCGACCGCTAATGAAGTTCTCAACAAAAGGAATATTCAGTTCACTATGACGGATGGAGTTAGCGCTCGAGATTGGTGCTCCTAGGATTCTTCTACAAAATCTATTCTCTTCCAATTGAATTTGGGGACATTTTTCAATGCACCAAATTTCGGCCCCGTAAGTGGAAATAGGGAGACATTGTTTGCTAAAGATGTTCAATAACGGAACTGGGGTTCCTCCCTTTCTGGGGCGAGGTAGACTAAGTATAGAGCCTGCGGCTCTGGAAAGTTTGCTCCCTCTAAGTGCTATGCAGGATTGCCAAGATCCATTATCGGAAAACATCATGCCAAGGTAGAAAAAAGTGCTTGTGCATTGGAGTGAGGAATCGCCCACTTTCAGGTTAACCAATTATGCTTCTTTGGGCCTCAAGACATCATAAAAGATTTATTAAAATTAGTCCACAGATCTAATAGCTCCATAAACTTTACAAAGCTACCTACCAACTGATGCAGAGCATTAGGGGTGCGGGCCATCAACACAGCGTCGTCAGCATAAAGTAATGATAGCAAGGGAGAGCCTTTGATTTTAGGAACGTCTGGACTAATAGTAAGTAAAAATGGGTGAAGATCATTTATATACAAGATAAATAAAAGTGGAGCTAGAACGCAACCTTGCCTCACGCCTCTAGGAATGCTAATATCTCCCGAAACCTCCCCCTGAGTATTAATTCTGATCCTCACTTTCATGTCCCTGTGCAAATATGCCAGAATGTGCACAAGAGCTTTATCCAATTCTAGGGATATTAAAATGCCCCACAGCTTTGAGTGGTTCACGCTATCAAAAGCAGTGGAAAGATCCATAAAGGCCAAATAAATTGGGGACTTATTAGCTACAGTATATTTGCCTATTATCAAGCTTAAATAAGGCACTGCTCTACTGTGCCAACTTTGGCTCTTAAGCCATACTGATTAGGATAAAATATGGACTTCTCTTTGGCCCACTCCTTTATATGATTATATAGGACCCGTCCTAAAATTTTTAGGGTGGTATTGATTAAGGATATGGGCCTATAACAATTAGGCAAAGAGCGAGCCCCTTTTTTAAAAATAGGAACAATTATGTAATTAGATTATGTATGAGGTTCAGGGGCAAAGGCAAGGCTATTGAACACATTTAATAATAGAGGAGCCCAAAACTCAGGGTTATATTTTAGGAGATCTATGGGTACCCCATCTGGCCCCGGAGTCTTTACCCGTACACTCCGATGTAATGCCTCCTCTACTTCTCCTAAGGCCAATAGTACTAAATCAAAGTCAGGCTCTGGCAGGATGTTAACATCTGGTTGGTCCAGGGCATATACACTAGTAAAATGTGCCTCCCAGCCCTGGCTAGTGATATTGCCACTAATCTGAGTCACTTTTAAGTTTGATTATTTCATTTCTTTAACAGCAGTCCAGAAAACTTTGCTATTCTTATTGCTAGCCGCTGTAACTAGAGAATTCCACTGTCTATTTAGAAATTCCGCTTTCCTGACTGAAATAACCTGTTTATATTGCTTATGTAATTCAGCTACATTCAGAGGGTTCCTTGGTGATGCCTTAAGGGCACATCGCAGCTGACGACTTGCCACAGAGCACACCCGGTTGAACCATCTGGGCTTGTCTGGAATTAGATTACTTGAGACCATAACCTCTTTTTTAATTTTAGTTCAAAGGTGAGTGAAAGAGGCGACTGTGGGTTTGACATTAACAGTCTCAGTAAGGCATGCCTTTACAAAGGGAAGATTTTCCCCAACCGCTTTTTTAAATAAGAGCTCAGAGGCTTCTGCTCTCCGTTTTAGTCTTAGTCCATCACTGGAAGGGACAAGCTGGCAGGCCCCAATCTCCTTACTATATACAGGTTTGGGAGTCATAACAAAAGATACTGCAATGGGGTCATGATCACTACAAAGGGAAGGGACCACTTCACCATGAAGTAAAAAGTCTGCAAGGTCAGAGGAAACAAAAATGTAATCGATTATGGAGGAGTGGCCTTTGGCCCTAACACACACAATGCTGAGGCACACCCAGAAGTCCAAATGTTATTCAAATAATTTGTGTTAGCCCAAAGTATTTCAAAGGAAGTCCATAAATAAGCTCTCCTGTGTTTCTTGTAAATTCTTTATTCCATTTTCAAAAACACGGTTTCTCAACAAAAAGCAGCCTTTTTCTTGTAAATTCTTTATTCCATTTTCAAAAACACGGTTTCTCAACAAAAAGCAGCCGACACGTGTTTCGTCCAAACGGACTTTCTCAAGGCTGCAAATAACATGAATCTACAATTAAAACCATGAATATCAAAAGCAATATACATACAAACACTTATACAAATCAGATTAAAAACACAATTTTAAAAGGGTGACAGTTTTGAAGATATTTTTATATGTTACACTGCTCCAAATACATTAGAGACTACAAACGTCAAACACCAAAAACGTATGCAAAACAAAAATCAGTTTAGAAAGAGGGACTATACCCTTAAAGAGCGCCAACACCAAAAAGAAGAAAAAAAGAAAACAGGAAAACAAGGGAAGGAAAAATTGAAATTTCGACATTTATAGCATATTGAAGCACGTGACTAGTATTATCACTAGTTCTTATATGTAGCAAATTGGAATATCTCCATCCAGAACTCCAAAAAGTCCTTTTATAAAAAATGAATCAAACTCAAGTGCAAATAGAAAGCACAACAAAGTAAATTATTTTTCAGCTATTGCAATCAAGAGCCAAATTAAGTAAGAAGGCTAATGGGAAATACTCCTCTCTATAGCGATCCATACATCTATATCAAAAATTAACACAGGAGTGTGGCTGCATAAATCATCTCCCATAAAAGAGGAGGCATATTACATTCCTTACCTAAATTCAATGGTAAGGGATTTCCAGAACTTGATAGAAAATCCTTTCTACAGTAAGGTCTGTTAGCTTCCGTTGTATAGCCGAATTTACCTAATAAAAATATCAAACAATATAAATACAAAGATAAAGTGGTGGGTGGTCAGCGTTTGTTTCAATAACCTGCAACAGAATTTATGCGCAAAGAATGGGCTTATGTAATCAGAATGGTGCTACCAATCAACCTCTGGAGGACCTATCTATATAACCACCAATTCATATCTAATTTTACCTATGTTTAAACATATTTTGCCCCATTCAACTTTAGTCATCTGTCCCAATGTCCGAAAACCAGAGGAAGGGCGACCCAACCTTGTTCTTATAGTTTTACCAAAAAAACATTACATACAACGCAACTTCAAAAGCATACCTGTAACGGGAGAAATCAGTAGACCTCCCCACCGGCATTTAACGTGTATTCGAACAGGTCTTGATAAACCTGCAAGCAACACAGCAAATTAGGCTTGCCAAGATACAAACAAGTTCTGCTGTATTAAAACGATAGTCCAAACTAGCATGTAAACATACCTGTATTCCAGTGCAAATCGCTCAGTTGTCCTTGCAGACGTTCGAGCCCGCCAAGGCACATTCGCGTTTAAATCTCATACGCAGGATAATAAAAATAGAAAGAGGCCACACAAGGGGGATTGTTCCAGCCGGAACATACGCCATATTGGAGTGGAACAGCCAAATAGGAATTAAACCGGCCGTGTTTCAAAAATATATACATTATTATGGCCTAATATGCATATCTGGCAGAATAAGTGTTTGGCAGGCAAACTTAAACGGGCCGAGCAGGGCCACTAAATAGATTTCAATAATCGGAGACAAAATTGAATAGCATTCGCTTTGCTGTACATAATTGTCATATCAGGCCGATAGCAGGAAATTTAAACAGCTGTCAGAGCCACACTATCCACTCCGATATTGATAGATCTGGCCCCTAAAAAGTACAAAGCATCCAAAATAGTCAAAGAAATGTGTTGATTAATACGTTAATTGTGGTTGACATTTGCGGTCCCCAATTAAACAACACGGCATACACAGCTCTTAAGGTAAAGAAAGAGGTGTTTGTAAGATAATAGACAGACATAAGCACAGCATGATAAAACACTTCAGTAGAAACACACAGTCAAATATGCGGTATAGAACAAAAATATCTAAACCCAAAGACAGAGAAACACTAAAAATCTAAATCATGATATAAGACAGAGAGACTGAGAGTATTAGCAGTTATGGGTCCAGAAGTTATTATACACCCTAGATTATAAGAAGGTGTGTAGTTCCCTATCTAAATTCAGACCCAGGTCTACAGCCCTAAGTCTTATAAGCCACCTACTCTCTAATTGTCTTAGATGTAACGTTTTATCTCCACCTCTACCTGCATCAATCAGTGTTTCGATCCCATGAAATGTGATTTTTATTTGGCCATCAGCCAAATGCGTATTATTGTAGTGCACTGCCAGAGGGTATTCTGTATTTCTATTCCTAATAGCTCGTACATGTTCCTGAACACGTTCTTTAAGTGGTCGAATTGTGCTGCCCACGTAGATCAGGCCACAGCAACAAACAATGCAGTAAACAACATGTTTTGAATTGCAGTTTATAAACTGCTTCACAGTGTACGTTTTTGGGTGTTATATCGGAACTCTGTCAATTTGTTCTTGGCTAGGCAGCACATATTACATTGACCACACTTATAAAAACCAGATGGCAATGCTGGAAGCCAGGTTGTTGTTTGTTTCGGTTTCAAGTAGCTGTGACAAAGAGTTTGTCTCAGTGTCCTGCCTCGACTATGTACGATATTGGGTTTTTCTGTGATATTGTCACTAAGTGTCGTATCCATTTGAAGAATGTGCCAATGTCTATGTAGAATTTTATATAAATGGGGACTGGCTGCACTGTAGGGGACCACCAGCGCAGGTTTCAACTTATTTTTTTCTTCATTACACCTCCTACTTGATGTTTGTTTATCCTGTAAAAGATCTTTCCGTTTCACTTTTTGAATCCTATGTTTGGCCTTAGATATGGTTTGTCGTGAGTAGCCCCTATTAATGAATCTCCTTTCCAGATTTCCCAATTCCGTTTCAAAATCCTTATTAGCACTACAGTTTCGCCGTACCCTAATCATCTCTCCATATGGAATGGCTGTTACCTGAGTCTGTGGGTGGGCGCTCGACGCATGCAGAACTGCATTGCATGCTGTTTTTTTACGAAATAATGTAGATTTAATCAAATTTTCTGACACATATAGCGTAGTGTCCAGATAGTCAATGCTCCTATCACTAAAATGGTAAGTGAAATGGACATTAAAATCATTTTCATTGAGACAATCCACAAACATTTCTAGCAGTCTGGATGTTCCTGACCAAAACATGAGCACGTCATCTATGTATCTACTCCATAGAATAACGTGCTCTGTGTAAATCGCCGGGCATCCAGTCCACAAGTGTACCTTTTCATACAGACCCATGTAAATATTAGCGAAAGAAGGGGAAAATTTTGCGCCCATGGCCACCCCCCTTGTCTGTCTAAACCATTTGCCATCATGTTTGAAGAAGTTGTTATCTAAGACCAGGGTGATCAGATCTATAAGCATGGTGTTATGTTCGCATAAAGTAGCATTTCTAGTGTCCAAAAAATGTTGGACCGCTTCCAAGCCTTTGTCTCTAGGAATGCATGTATATAGCGAACTAACATCCAATGTGACCAGTAGATTGCCATTTAACCATTCAAAATCCTCAACCTTATTAAGCAAATCCCTAGTATCTTTCAAGTAAGAAGGTAAGTTAAGAACCAGAGGCTGGAGAAACAAATCGATGTACTCTGATAGTTTCTCTGTAGGGCCCCCAATCCCAGAGATAATGGGTCTCCCAGGTGGAAATTGGAGACCCTTATGCACCTTCGGCAAGATGTATAGACATGGGGCTGTTGGTGTAGGGTTGAAAAGATATCTACATTCTGATTCGGCAATAATACCTTCTTGATTCCAAAATGACAGTTTTTTCTCTATAAGAGATGTAACCTCTCCTAGTGGGTTATGGGGCACTGACTCATATGCTAAATGGTCTGCCAATTGGCGGTTGATCTCCATAATATAGTCCCTTCTATTCATAATGACTATATTTCCGCCCTTATCGGCTTCCTTAATCACTAGTTCTTCATTTTTGGATAAATTGAAAAGGGCCTCTCTCTCCTCTTTGCTGATATTATGTTTGACGTGTTTGTGTTTGTGTAGGTACTCATCCTCCAGTTTGTAAAGTTCCCTTGTAATTTTCTGATAGAAAATGTCAATGACATTGTCAGCAGATAAGTTTGGAGTAAACTTTGACCGGATCTTAAGACCAGTGTTGGTATCTATATCTGTGTCTATATTCAGATCCTGTAGGATCTGTATAATAGTTGGAGCTTCTCCGTCCAATCTCTCTAATGATAGAAGGAGTTGTATAACCCTTGCATCTTTTACAGTCATTGGACACTCTGATACAATCTTATTGCTCACCGACTCATTGTCATTTCTATTGGCAAAGAATTTCTTTAATTTTAGATTACGTATAAATCTGAACAAACCAATATGCAAATCAGTGAAATTTGGCAATGAAGCTGGACAGAAACCAAGGCCCTTGCTTAGTATCTTTATTTCATTCTCACTCAAGACATAGTCCGACAAATTCATGACATTTATATTTTCAACAGCTGTCTCTGGTGATGCTGCCCCATCTGACAAGCCTATTTCAATGTTGTCTTTGTGACAGATCTTGTGGTCATCCTTTCCTTTCCTTTTTGACCCCCTACTGCCTCTTGTTTTGCCTCTTCTGGTTTTCTTTGATTTATAACCTGTTTTTTTGTTCGTTGTCTGTTTCCCTTCCTGAACCTTTCCATCTCCAATAAAAAGAGTTAGATTGTCCCATGTTAGTACTAGTAGACGGTCCCGCTGACTCACTTGATTCATCACTGGTATAACTGGTAATGCTAGAGAGATCTGTCTCACTCAGAGCTGCTGATGTCCCTGATTCAGCCCCTGTTCCCATTCCAACTTCAGATTTCCTATTAGTGTTGATGTTATCAAACTTACTTGCATAAGTAAATACCCTACCATTTTTATAATCGTTCTCATCGCGTCTAAGTTTACGCATCTTTTTCTCCTTAATATACAGTTGATGGTTGTATAGAACATCTTTTAATATTTTGTAATTTTTTTCTGTAACTTCAGGTAGGTTCATCAGTTTGATTTCATCTTCTAACTTACTGATCTCTATTAGCAACTGATCTCTTTTGGTATTAGCATCTCTAATCAGGATATCAATCATACCAAATGATGAAGATGTTATTAGATGTTCCCACTCCTTCAGTAAATCCGGGCCCAGATCATCAAAGGAGGGAAAGATTGCTACTCTCAGGCCTCTTGGAATTTGTTTAATATCCAAATATCTCTGCAGAATGGTAGCATCCCACCAGCGTGAGAGTTCCTGTTTTTTCAGGCGTTCTAATCTAATGAATTTTGTTTTGAGCCCTTCCTGTTTAGGGCCTGTACTAGTAATCTGTTTGGCGTTGGCGTTTGTCTTAAATAGTTCTTCTACCAAGTTGTCTCTATTGTCATCAAAAGTAGACATCTTAAAAATATTGGTTTTGTCCACACTGTCACCTGATTTAGATTCACAAAGTCCTTAAACAAATGTGACCGACTGTTGCTTCAAATAAGAGTGCAAATCATAGGCATATACATAAACATATTACACAAAAAGCAGCAGAAATGCCTCTAACGACATGCACATCTAACACATTGTATTTGTCGGAAAATACCATCAAAAGAAGAGAGTAATAAGTAACTTGTGGTGCTCTCAAAGCAAAAAACCTCTCTCCGCCGGTGAGAAGCTAAATACAAAACTTTAGATTGAGCAAACAGCCCATCCGAAGTTTATACACCATAACACACACAATGCTGAGGCACACCCAGAAGTCCAAATGTTATTCAAATAATTTGTGTTAGCCCAAAGTATTTCAAAGGAAGTCCATAAATAAGCTCTCCTGTGTTTCTTGTAAATTCTTTATTCCATTTTCAAAAACACGGTTTCTCAACAAAAAGCAGCCTTTTTCTTGTAAATTCTTTATTCCATTTTCAAAAACACGGTTTCTCAACAAAAAGCAGCCGACACGTGTTTCGTCCAAACGGACTTTCTCAAGGCTGCAAATAACATGAATCTACAATTAAAACCATGAATATCAAAAGCAATATACATACAAACACTTATACAAATCAGATTAAAAACACAATTTTAAAAGGGTGACAGTTTTGAAGATATTTTTATATGTTACACTGCTCCAAATACATTAGAGACTACAAAAGTCAAACACCAAAAACGTATGCAAAACAAAAATCAGTTTAGAAAGAGGGACTATACCCTTAAAGAGCGCCAACACCAAAAAGAAGAAAAAAAGAAAAAAGGAAAACAAGGGAAGGAAAAATTGAAATTTCGACATTTATAGCATATTGAAGCACGTGACTAGTATTATCACTAGTTCTTATATGTAGCAAATTGGAATATCTCCATCCAGAACTCCAAAAAGTCCTTTTATAAAAAATGAATCAAACTCAAGTGCAAATAGAAAGCACAACAAAGTAAATTATTTTTCAGCTATTGCAATCAAGAGCCAAATTAAGTAAGAAGGCTAATGGGAAATACTCCTCTCTATAGCGATCCATACATCTATATCAAAAATTAACACAGGAGTGTGGCTGCATAAATCATCTCCCATAAAAGAGGAGGCATATTACATTCCTTACCTAAATTCAATGGTAAGGGATTTCCAGAACTTTGGCCCTAAATGTGGGAGGTTGTTCTGTCCCACTATACAGTACTATATGTAACTATATGTAACTTCCAAGGTATTTACTAAGTCTTGGGTGGCCAAAAAAGATGTCAGCTCACGCCCTCTTGCATCAAGGCTATTTGGATCAGAAATACCATCTGTAAAATTGCAGATTAGGACCCTGCAATGGAAGGGGAATGAGATAATTGAATTAAGTCTAGCATAAAAATCTCCACCAATACAAAAACCTGCGAACTGACCGCTATCGCTTACGAATTTCTGGAGTGAGGATATATGCTTAAATAAAGATATAAATTTAACATTGGGTATACCAGTAAAATCGTTGTTATAAAAATTAGCAAAATAAAATGTTAAACCTCGTTTATATCTGACTGCCAGGTAATTTGCATCAGTTATCTCAAGGGCCTTAACACTGCCACCGGCTTTAATGTTTACCCAAGTTGTCAACCCCCCTATCGCTCGCCCAGACCTTGATTGAGATGCTGGGTTATAGCAGCATACGGAACCATCAATATGAACAGTATTCTTCAACCAAGTCTCCTGGAACATAGATATATTGTATTGGCTGTAAAAAGAGAGCAAATCCAAACAAAACTTAGAGTGGAAACCAGATACATTCCAACTCAAAATTTTCAATTCGTGATTTTCCAGGTTGCCAGTTGTACTTGGCCCAGTTATAGCTTGTGATACTGGATCAGTCCCCAGCACTCAACGGAGCCACCCCCCCCCCCAGCGCCTTGAGACCCTTGCGGGTGAGTAGCTGCACTTTACCAACCCTGATTGATTGATTGATTGATTGAGGTTTGCAACACCAATATTAAAATGAACTACATGGTTGGTCTTCTTTACAGAAGCTTATTGGAACATGGATTTTAAAGACCATACATTCTTCCGTATTCCCCATGGCCAGTATTCTAAAACATAGTTGGTATGGACATCAGGGGGATTAACTATAACTGCCACACCAACATCCATCAAGCAGTGATATTAGATCACTCGCTTGTCAGCCACGTGCAGGGAATAAGGTAGTCTACATTGTATTTCCTGAGCATCTACTTGTGCCTTTTCATAAGACCACACATATGTTAAATACATGGAAATAGAAAAGGATTGAGTTCTAGTAGATGAACAAATAGTCTGACGTCCTGACATAAGATTATGTCACTTCAAGTCAACAAATGAAGAGCAGCAGAATTTCAGTTAAGAGCAATACGATGCAAAACACTGCTGGTAAAAATCAATAATATCAATGCCCACATTAAGGGAATTTGCATTCTAAAAATAGCTAAAGAGTTTTCATCTACTTTTTGAGAGTCATAAGATAGGATATTGTATAGAGCTATGGCTAAAAATAGCACATTTCATAGTAGGAATCTCTTTATCCAGTATAATCAGGGTGTAACTCCAACTATCCCTTCAAATACTTAGGTACCAATTCTGGGACATGTGGAAAACTGAAAAGCTTATGTAAGGTTTTGTACTCTGTTGTACTCGAACCAGCAAGGTTAGCAGAGAGATTTCCTTCACTGCCCTGGCAGAGTATAGCCCACCTTATTTAGATATGTCAGTCAGGCAAGCAGAAACCTCTGTGCCTTCAGCTGAGCTACCACCAAGATGGCTCCGCTGAAGGCACCAAGGATTTGCTATGTGGGCACCATGGTCTTCATAATCAACCTCTCAAAGTAGGAGTTTGTTGTTAAAACAAAAAAAATGTATGTTCAATTATACACTGGGAGATTTTTTTCCTAGCCTGAGTGGGTCACTAATCTAATTTCCTGTTAGACCCTGCCAGGATTTCTGTGGCAGTGGATAAAAAGGAAAACATTATTTTAAAATGTCTGCTTTTTTTAGGGTGGACAGTCTAATGTCCATTGACCGGCTGTCCAATGTTCATTGGACCATCAGTCCAGGGTTTCTGCCGGTGTAGGCTCCCCCATTTGAAACATAAAGACCCATCTAAAGTAAGATATTAAGTCCTTACATTTCTGACAAAATATCACAAAGCACATTTCACATTCCAGGAAATGTCACATGTATTGGTGCTTTTCAACCAAAATGTTTCAATGTATTGATGTTAATATCGGACAATATGATGTTGATGCACACCATGATATATGTACGTACAAAAACAAACTTGCATCTCTGTTGTTGAATTTACCCGATGTGACCTCCCCATCAGATCCAAGTCAGAAATACGTGGCTAGGCAGGCCCTGCGACCTAGGCCTGAAGCAACTGATTGACAAATCACAGGTGGGGGGACACATAACCCTTAGACAAAACACACAAACAGGATAACCCAGATCAATCTCACAGATAGGCAGCAACACCACAATAGTCTCAGGAGATTGGCCCCAATAAAACACGTTTGGCCAGAGGGGCACGCATTCTCAAAAACAACATAAAGCCAGATGCTACACTAAGTTAGGAGCTCACAGCCAATCAGAACACAGCATACACATTACATGCAGTGATCACACGCTCTTCATGCCAGACATCTGTACACGTACCCACTGGCCCTGCATTATGTTCACACCAGGATGAGGCCCACCTGCGCTTCTTATCAAACCCCCAATTTATAGGCCTGTGACTAGGCCCACATTTCTGTTACCAAAGGAATGCATGAATCGTTTTTTGATGCTTCATGCAAAGTATAAAATGACAGCCAAAACCAATGTGCTTTGACACAGTCTTCAGACCCCAACTCTGTTGCCTGATCTCCCGGCCGCTGCATTTAAGTAAACAACTGTTCCTGTTTTGCCAAACGCCTCTTGTCTTTCATTTTTTCCAAAGATAAATTCATATGCGAGCAACATTATTATCATAGTGACGTTTTTGTGTAAAGATAAACCACTCTCAATTTTTTTTTTGCTGTTTTAGTTTTACCTACATAATTGTTATTCATTTTTCGTAATTTTGAATAAAAAAATGATAATTACCCAAACAACAAGAAAATAAAGTGACTGATCACCAAAGCAGCCCATTCAAGTAACAACCAGAGCATAAATTATTGCCACAATTATAGTGAATCTGGATCTTTCAGTACAATAAAATGCATTGGTCATGCAGTTAAAGTGCACAGCGAGAGATTAATTGAACTATGTAAGACTATGATATTTCCATATCTTGTGTGGACAGCCGCAACCCTTATGCTAATGTCTTCTGCAGCCAAACCCCAGTCTAAATTTATCCTCGATTGTTCCACCCCTGGTACTATCTGACACCCACACACCTATGTTTTCCTGGGTGATAGCTCTCTACTATCAATCTCTGACATTAATAGGGGTGTGATAACAAGTAGAAGAGAGTGCCTTCTTGATTATAATCCCTAAGGCACTTCAAAAATGAGTTTCACTCAATTGAGTCGACACTGAACCCATTTATACTTCGATCTTATCCTACCTCTCTTTCATGGAAGCACTAATGTACCTCAGTCGGACAACCTATGTGCAACTAGTATGCCCAGACATGTGTCCTGTGCTCACTTTGCCACAGGACTCAAACTAAACCTCACTGTATAAGTCCAAGTATGCCGAAAGGGTCTTGGGTTTCTTAAATTCCTGTTCTGAAGAGGTCTGGCCTGGCAGTTCGGGTTGGACTTTTCTTTTTGGAGTGGGATCAAGACTGGTTTTGATGTGGCTGATTCCTGTCTAAGGTGGCATAGCGGGCAAAGAACAATGGACTGGAGTGCAGCCCAGAATAATTATCAATGGCTGGAATAATTGAAGCAGTCCACTTTTTTAAGTACCTCCTCTCTTTGCGAGTTATTGAGGTGTCCCATGTCCTTTTCCCATTTGTTCAGTCTTGAGAGTCCTTGTATGTAGCTATTTATTAGAGTTTTATAAATAATCAATACAGCTTTCTCAGTCAGGGGCTGAGTCAGAAATATACTCTCTAAAGGAGAACATTTAGGATTCTCACTACCAATAAAAAATATTTTCGAGCCGGTGTATAAACTGAAGGCATCAAAAGTAAATGGTCTATCTGATTCAAATTCAACTTGTAGCACTTCCAACATGATTAAAGGTGGAGCACCCCACTGTTGTGACTCCGGCATCTCAGCTGCACTGGCATTCGAAAACCGCAGTACCTTGCATTGTTCATCGGTTTCCAGGTCCCTGGAAATGCCACATGGAGGTCGTAGGTGTGGGCTGTGAATTTTATTCACCCGAGGTTGCCTCCGCTCATGCTCCTGGACACTGATGCAGATGGGGTTTGGTCAAACTTTACAGCCAACATGGGCTCAGTTAATTTGCAATGTCATTCACATAAAGGAAATGAAACATCAATGTTTAAAATTATTTTTTCTGGTCTTGATTACTTTTTTGTACTTCTGGTTTCTCTGTCCAGGTTTAATGATGTGAAATGTAGTACATATGATACCTATGACAGTTTACCATAGTCAGTGGTTATGGGAATGCATACAAAGAGCCAGGCGGAGGGGTGGAAGCTGGGTGCATGGCAGCTGCAAGGCCAGGACATGGTGGATTATTTTGCTGAGAAAATACAGAGAGCTATTTTATTGAGAATCTGGGACCAATGAGGTCTCACCTAATATAATGGAAAGCTTACAAAGTAGTGTTGCCAGGACATGGTATTTTCAAAGTTCTGTGTAAAGACATAGAAACTTCCTAAGCTGCCAGAGAGGTGGTAACGATCTTAGAAACCTTAGAATTTGATGAAAATCAGTCCCAAGAAAAAATGTAGTGGTGGGTACTTTGGATGAAAATAAAGCCAGCCCATGTTGCCTGAGTTCGCAAAAAGAATGCATGATGCTGATAATAAAGCAGGCTGAGTGTCTAGATGATTAGGAGGGATGAGGAAAGTAGATGTATAAAGTAAGTGGTTGATTATTTGGATCGTACTTTTTTGGGAATACAGAATGACCCAACTTATTGCAGAATATTTCCAGAGTTGTTATGAATGTTGATTATGCTATGAGCAATATGATGTGAGAAATGTCATTAGGGATATATGCCTTCTTGTTTTGAGTGTTGAAAATAGGGAAGTTGTGTGGGGGATGATATCAGGGGATGAGCTATCCTCTGCAACATCTCATCTTCAAGTGAGATCTTCCCTATTTAGGCCAAGGGGCGCCCAGGAAGAACCAGTCTCTAGAGGAAGTCACCAACCCAAACACAAAGTGCTTAACATTTTTTATTTGCCCCAGGCTAGGGCCAAGCCATTTGTGTCTGGGGCCCTGAGCCTCACAGTCTGCCAATAGTGGCTATGTGGTGCTCCAACATGGCACCCAAAAAACAGTGCACCCTACACTCTATAAAGGCTGCAGTAGCCGAGGGAGAGGTAAGATAAGGCGAGAAAAGTAGCCACCAGCTTCCCCTCTGGTGCAGAGAGACGTATGTTGGCCTCCTGTGTGGCACCACGGTAAACTCCCCAGTTGTCACACACTTGATGCAAGGGCACACGGTTCTTGAAAATAAACAGACCAAAGAGTGCATTTTTAAAAACAAAAATGAAAAAGAAAGAAGAAGAATGTGTCTCCCTAAAGTTGATGGGGAAGCGACCACCATTGATTACAAGCATGCATTTGAAAGCACTGGGCTCCCCTTATTTGCATATTTGGCTGGGTGTGTCCCAGGAGGGCAGGGCACTGCAGGTTTCTTCCTGTAATTTGGTGGCCAGCCAGGGTCAGTAGTGGATCCCCTAGACCTCCCACTGGAAGCACCCTTCGATTCTTTTTGGTCCCACTAAGTCTTCCAGAGGCGTAATAGATGACACCAGGAGAGTTTTTACCTAGCTTTAGGTACTCCTGTAGTTTAATTGTTTAGTCTTATTGCCCTAGTATGCATTGGTTGTTGCTTTTAGGTCCTGTAATTGCTTATAGTTAGATTACAAATAAACAAAAGACTCATACACCATACAGTATTGAAGACTGTATTGCTTTGAACATTATTTATTTTTTATTTAGAGTTCTATATAGCGCTAACATGACCCACGAGGATATCATGGTGCTTTACACATGAACAGGGTGAGAGAAAACAAGCAAAGCAGACAATGATAAGCAATAATAACAGTCAAAATAACAGTATAGGAAGTAGTGGCACGATGGCAGATTGAAGAACTACCACTAGTCCCACATAAAGAAACTAAATAGGCCATAGCTTCGAGCGACAGATCGCAAGTAAGGTGAGTGTGAATTGTCAATGCCGAGGAGTAAAGGTCCTGTGAGCTAGATCAGGTATTTCTTCATCAATACCAATTCCAAAGCTAGTGAAGGATTAACTTGCATTTCAGAAGTTAGGGTATTCCATATTCTAGGGGCAATACCAGAGAATGCCTGATTGTATGTTTTTTTATTCTTAAATTTTGTGGTTTCAGTAGTAAGGATGTAGTGCTTCTTGAGGATCTAGTGCCACCAGATGGCTCAAGTTTTTGCGCAATGTACCTCAGTATGTTGGAGTGTAAGGCTTTGTGTGTCATGCAGGCAATTTTTAGTTGAATTCTTGCCTAGAAAGGGACCCAGTTTAGTGATTTCAGATCCGTCGTGATGTGGTTGTAGTGTTTAAATTCGGTAATGAGCCTAGCAGCTGAGTTAAGGGAGGACCTAAGGATGAGCCAACTTAGATCTTTGAAGGCCCAAAAGGAGATTACTAGGGCTTGAACAACTGACTTGAAGTCTTCGAAGGGGAGGCAGGGTTTCATTTTCCTTAAGATGCTCATTTGGAAGTTAGCTCCTCTGGTGGCTGAACTGATGTGCTTGTGCATGTTCAAGTTCTTATCAAGCATAATTCCCAATGATTTAGTCGAGTCAATAAACACTGTTTGTAGCACATTAGTGTGTATGTTTATGAATGTCATGTAAATGTTTTAATATTGATTGTACTGAGTTTTATCTGTAGAATTGTACTTTTTATTGTTTTTGTGACACCCTGCCAAAACCAGTAGGCCTGATTTTGGACTAAAATGCTGTGCACATTTGTATTAACTTATAGGGGTATTGTATTTTTAGGGTTAAGGGCTTGCTGGTGCTAAGGCCATTAGAGGTGTATCCAGTGCAGTGGGTAGAGTTTACATTAAGGGGGACCTGGTCTGTGGGACCTTACTTTAGTGAGCACCTCCATTGGTTGTGAGGCTCTTAGGAGGGTCTCACCATAAGCATTTCCCCCTCCTATTCTGTATAAATTTGAAAATGTGGGCATAGTATTTAGTAGTGTGTGTGCTACAGTACTTTTACTTTTTATAAGAAAAAGCACTGACTAGAGACAGTTTATTGCATGTTGTGCAGAGCATTGCTGAATACTGACTCTCTAGCTTAGAGCATCTCCAATTAGTAAGACTTGGCCTGCTCTGCCTCACTATCATGAGAGTCAAGTGTATAAAGAGGTGCCTGGTTCCTAGTTAGGGGTTTTGCATTACAAGGCCAAAGTACACCAGCGGCTAAAAGACCCCAATTTTTACAGTGGGGCACAGTACCCCTGTCTGCCTGGGACCTTTCAGTCCTAATTACTGACAGAATGCATCCATCTCTACTCAGGTACAACCATTCCTTATGATGTAAGCCTCTTGTGTGGACCTCCAAGCGGTCCAGGCCCCACCACTGGTCAATTCATCCACATTTTAGGCATCCAGCACTTCATTAGGCTCTGCGGTCTTAGGGTCCAAAGGAGTAAATGTATTTGCCAAATCATTGTTATACTCTTTCCAGGTGTCCATGTCGTGTTCCATTTGTATCCTTGTTCTTCTTTGGGACTGTCACATGCCACCCCTTGAAGCCTTCCAAAACATCCTCTGTTGAGATATAGTGCTGCGTTTTCTTCTGAGATACAATCCATACATAAACAGGAAAAGCTCCTAAACCATTGGTTGCAAAGGGCCTATCTCATAGACTCGTAGTTTTTCCTGGTTTCAGACCGCTGGTGTAAAGTTGGGAAACAGAAGGAAATGTGTTTTCATCCATTAGAGTGCCTGTCATCCTAGCATCCTTCAATATGCCTGGGGCAATATGCCTGGGGCAGCTTTAGTAGAACAATTAAAAGTTCAATATTTACAGTACAATTAGTAAGGCAAAAAGAGTTATTTTGTTCTTATCTGCTTCTTTTTATGGTATCATTTGCTTCATTAGATCTGTACATAAAGATACAGCATCGTCAGGCACAGCCAACACGTGTTTCAACCTATCGGACCACAAACCTGGACTTTTCAAGGCTGCAAAATTAGGTGTAACATGTATAAGAATACAGTGATACTTCAACATAGAATATAAACCACTTTTATTAGTATAACTTACTCAGTGAAAGACACTTAAGGGGAAAGGCAAAAGTGAAACACACATATATAGAAGAGTGAAAGGTGAGTCACGGGTGTCGCTATTGACATGATCCTCTACCAACTGGAAAACCCATATTATTTACAAACATGAAGATTTGAATAGTTTCACAGTTCATACAGGAGGGGAAAGGTAATCCCTCAAATTGTAGACAAAATAGAATACATTTTTCATGACTACATGGTTCTCTGTGATGAAAGACTAATATTATGTCATTTTCCACTAAGTTAGACATTGATTGGAATTTGTAGTGAGTGAGTTTATCAATGCATCTCTCAGATAGGCGATGTATGTTTGTGCATAAATATGATTGCATTTTACCCCTAATTATCACAATTTGTAGTATTATATTATACAATGATGTTGTTGTGTCTAACTGTAGAGACATAAAGAGAACTGACACCATCAAAAAGAAGTAGAATAAAAAGTAAAAATATTTAGCCTTAATACTTGTATCGTTGAATATTGATGCTACAAAACAATTGATGCCACAATTATATGCAAAAAGATAAATTGAGAAATGTAAGGTACCACACACTACACACATTGATCGTGAAATTCAGACACTGCCTATTGAGGAGTGGAAAAGGAACTAATCACTAATATTAATTTTCACCTAACATGGCAATACATGTTGAACTGGAAATAAGGCGCCCCTTACCACTCAGACTCCATTTAGATGCATCATTGACACTAGGAAGAGAAACTTTCATGTTATCTACCTTTTTTAAGATTCTAATGATTTTTATCAAGTATTTTTGCTCTCCAAATGCACCACAATAATGAAGTCTGAAGCATCCCGAAATATACATACTTGTAAAGCAGTGGGCGAACATGATCATACTTCTAAAATGATATCAGGGTGCTTATACCAGTCCAGTAAATGCATATTAATGCATATTACTAGAAAATGCATATTTATGCATATTTATATCGAAAGTCCTGGACAGCTTTGAAGCCTGTCTAACTTGATGGCAACTTTGCAGTATGTTTATTTATGACCAAAACTCCACTCTAAATATTTCTCTCCACTAGTTTTTTTAGTTTTTTTCAAGTTCAAAAGTAGGTTTATTGAACAACAAGGAATAAAAATACAAAATATGAAAAACAGTATAGGTACACAAAAAAAAGAAAACAAAAAGAAACAATTACAATGGAGAAAAATATCATGCAAACATGGCTGTGATAGGTTGGTAAAACAACAAAATAACAATATAGGCAACAAGATAATGCGTTTTACAAATCGTGTAAAGATGAAATTAACAGATGACTATATAATATTAACATGGAGAAATGTCATGGAGGTCGGAAAACTTCTTGTTGGATAGGAGTTTGGGAAAAAGAGTGCTTGGGCTGGAATCAATGAACAATGTAACTGGTGACCATAAATTCAAACGTTTTATAGCTAGATGGATAGGATGAACAAAAGCTGTATCCAATATATCATTATAGCAAACCGCATACCGCCATGCCTGGAAAGATAATTTAGCCAGATCTTTCTAATTTTTAGTGATCTGCTGAAACGCAACTGCTAACAATAAATCAACAATCTTTATGTTGTAAGTGTATTCTTCCCAGATCGGTGAGAGACTTCCTAGAAATAAATGAGTAATAGAGAAAGGGAAATTAGAGCCGAAGATTGAGTTAATTTGGGACCACAGATGGTTCCAAAAAGTAAGTACGTGTGGGCATGCAAAGAGGAGGTTTTTCAAATCAGCAGATGTAGAAGAACAAGACCAACAAGTATCTGGTACTTCATTATGTCTGTTATGTAACAGGACCGGATGAAATAAAAGCCTATTATAGATTAAAAAAAAGTGTTTGAGTTGTGTTTGCAGCCCTAGAGGATTTCCTAATCTTGGTCCATATTTTATTCCATAAAAGAATTGACCAATCTGTTCCAAGGTCTTCCTCCCAGGAGAGTTCAACTTTAGTTTTATCCCTAACAGAGTGTACAGTACGTAAGCAAGTATAAATAGAGGAGGCTTTGGGGCAAGAGCGTAGAAGAGTATGTAAACTGTTAACAGGGGAAGGGATGGGATGAGAATGAGAAGAAACTTGAGCATATGTATTGGAAAGAGCTTGTTTAATAAGGTTATTTTTAGAGTGAAAAGAGGGAGATAAGTCAAAAAGTTGATGGGCTCTGGAGAAAGATATAACATCATTTTGAGAAAAAAGTTGGTGTGTCCAAATTAAGACTTTTTGTCTCCACGATTTCCAATATATAGGTTTCCCATGAATCAATATGGATTTATTATGCCATAGAGGGGAGTTGAGAAAGGAGGTTGGCTCAGTAGGAGATATCAGTGAAATAGAATCAAGAAGCTTACAAGTGTGTTTGAGAATAGGGGTAGATAAAGATTGTGGTCTACGGGTAAAGGAAAGATATTCTTTGAAAGAAAAAGGAGAGAGGAGTGAACGTTCAAGATCGACCCATAGAGGGCACTCTAACAGAGAATCAGCGAGCCAACTCGAAGCTTGACGAAGTAAGAAAGATTTATGATAAGAAAGGAAATCAGGATAATTCACTCCGCCTTCTGATTTTAACTTTGTTACTCTCAGAAATGACATACAAGGTTTTTGTTATTCCACACGAATGATATTAATATAGCATTTTTTTTTAATTTAAAGGAATGGGAACAGGAATATTAGAGAGAGTGTATGAAATAATAGGGGAGAGCATCATTTTAATGGTATCTACGCGCCCCCACCATGATAGATACAAGGGATGCCATTTTGTTGTCAATGTGGAGATTGTTTGTATGCATTTCTCCAAACACAAAGAGATTGTGGTTGGAATTAAAGGGGTATAATAGAGTCCCAAATATTTAATATGTTGGGGATTCCAAGAAAAATTTGAGGCACTGAAGTCATCTTTGAAGGTATACTTAGTTAGAGGTAGTATTTCACATTTGTCTCTATTCAATTTGTAGCCAGAGACGGAAGCGAAGAGTTCCACTTCCTGTAAGAAAGCAGGGATAGAGGATTGAGGGTTTGAGATAAATAGTAGTATATCATCGGCATAAGCTGCCAATTTAATTTGTTTGTTGTTGTTCCAAAGCTAAATTAAAAAGAAAAGGAGATAAAGGACAGCCCTGGCGAACACCTCTTCTCAGATCGAAGTAAGGAGATGTATTTCCATTTACAAAAACGGCTGCACGGGAATTGGAATAAAGCAGTGAAATCAGAGAGATAATCTTTGGGCCAAAACCTAACCATTTAAGTGTTTGAAAGAAATAAGACCAATTAACCCTGTCAAAAGCTTTCTCCGCATCCAAAGTCACGGCTGCTAAAAAATTTGATAAGTGAGAGGATTTAGAAAGGATGTCAATAAATAAACGAGTGTTGTCCGAAATAAGGCGACCTTTTACAAATCCAGATTGTTCTGCACCTAATAATTAAGGGAGGAAAGTCTCCAAACGTAAAGCCAATGTCTTAGAAAATATTTTGTAATCAATATTGACAAGTGAGATAGGCCTATAATTTTTACAATATTTTAAATCTTTGCCATCCTTAGGAATTAGACAGATTAGAGCTTCCAAGAAGGATCCAGAAGATTCATCCGAGTGTGAAAAAGAGTTGAGGAGAGTGAGTAATCTGGGAAGGAGTAGTGGAGCAAAGAAAGTGAAAAATTCCACTGTAAAACCATCAGGTCTTGGGGCCTTATCTCTCTTGAGTGAATGTAAAGCGGTGAGGAGTTCCTGTTGGGAAACATCAGTTTCTAAAGAAGTAAAACCTAATTGAGATTCAGAGGGACGATGAGTGTCAGCAAGAAACTGTGAGATATGAGAGTCAGAGGGTACAATTTCAGGTGTGTAGAGTGATTTATAGAAAAGAAGAAATTCATTTAATATTTCTGAGTCCTTCAATCGCAATGTATGTTGTTCATTCATATCAAACTTATTATGTTTAACTTTTAAGTAATTTTCTAAAAGCTTACCAGCCTTATTCTGACCACCATAAAACTTTGCACTAGCTTTTAACAAATAAAGTGTTGCATTTTCAGTCAATTCCTTATTAAATTGGAACTTTTTCTTAACAAGTTGAGACAAACAATGGGGCAGATTTACAAGCCCCCTGCGCCACCAGTACGTCACTTTTTGTGACGTACTGGTGGCGCATGTTACTGCTCCATATTTACAAGGACAGGAAAAGCCACCCTGCATGGCTTTTCCTGTCCTTGTAAATATGCAGCACTTTGCGTGAAAGGGGCGTTCCATGGGTTTTGCTGTGGTTGTTCCCACGCAACACCCATGGAACAAGACACATTTCCAGATTTATGAGGAATCGTAAATCTGGAAATGCGTCTGAATGCTACGCCACCCTAGGGGTGGTGTAGCGAGGCACAACGAGGAGAAATTTGTCATTTCTCCTCGTTTTTTACTCTTTCAATGTGTGCTGCATTCTACAGCACGCATTGAAAGAGGAAAATGCCTGTAGTGATTGTTTTTGTGCAGGAAGGTGCCCCTTCCTGCACAAAAACAATCTCCCCATGATGCAGGCATCCTTGCACCATGGTGCAAGGTGCCTGCGCCGGCGCATGGCAGCAGTTTGTTCGCCAGCGCAGGGGAGAGCACAGGAATGCGACATATTATTGTACATATGTCGCATTCCTGTGCTTTGGAAGTGCCGCAGCGTGGCGCAGCCAAAGGGCTTGCGTTGCTGTGCTGCGGCACTTCCTTGTAAATCTGCCCCTCTGTTTGGAATTTGAAGTATAATAAGAATGCTCCAGTCTCTTTATCTCAGCCAGAAGATCGTTAGTAGCTTTGCGGGAATTTTTGCGTTTTTTGGAAACAAAACCAATAATAAAATCTCTGGCGGCCGCTTTAAATTCATCCCAAACTACAGAAAAGGGAAGAGTATCAGTTTGATTTAAGGAGGAATATTCTTTGAAGAAAGAAACAAAAGAGGAGTTAAAGCTGGGGTCTAAAAGGAGTGAGTTGTTAAAACGCCATCTTCTAGGCACATTGGGTTTAGGGGCTCTATCCATGGAAATGGGAGCATGATCAGATATTAGAATGGATCCAATATCCGCATCTCTTAATGATTGGGAAATTATATGGGAAACAAAAATGTAATCAATTCGAGATTGGGTCTGGTGAGCCGGGGAATAACAAGTATATTCTCTTGTGATGGGGTTGCAAAGTCTCCAAGCATCTATGAGTTTAAACTGCTGGAGGTTCTGAATGAACAATTTATGTGTTTTGTGAGGTTTAAAATAAACCGACGAGTTGCGTCTATGAATGGATCAACAATTTGATTGCATTCCCCGCAAGAATGAAATTGTCGTCAATACAAGATGAGATTTGTTGGGAAATTGATGTCCAATACAAGGGATCACCGTTAGTAGGAGCATAGATATTAAATAAGGAAACTGGAGCACCCCTAATCAGCAATTTAGTATATAACCATCTTCCATCTGCATCAGAGGATTAGGAAAGCAATTTAACAGCAAGTGATTTGTGACAAAGCGTTATTACACCATTGCGTTTACCATCACCTGCTGAGAAGAAAGCATCCCCTACCCAACCTTTATTCAATTTCAGAGATTCAGAGTCCGTTAGATGGGATTCTTAGATTAGAGCAATGTCAGCCCCCAGTTTAGATAGATGTGTTAAAACATGTTGTCGTTTAATGGGGGAATTCAGACCTCTAACATTCCATGAAACAATTTTCAAAGACATAGGGACAATAATAAAAGAGCAAAAAGATACAGGTCCAAACAGACCATCAAAGTATACGAGACAAGATATAAGACTAACCAATCATGAGAGCAAGAGTTAAGGCAATAAAAAGGGTTTAAGAAAATTAAATACAAGTAGGAGAGTACAATAATTAACCCGAAAAAGGAGAGAAAGACAAGCAGAAGATAAAAGAAACGGAGGTGAGACAGAGAAAGAAAATGAGGAAGGAAGAAAAAAGAACAATAATAAAAAAGATACAACATACCTAAGCCTAAAGACATCATAAGGAGATGGGGGGGGTGAGATCATGTGGAACGAATGACGCATTCAGACTCAACGAAACGAAGACGAGGGTGAACCACAGCATTGTAAATGGGGCAAGGGTAGATGACATGATCAGACACTGACTAATCTGCGAAGAGGGAGAGAAAAATGGTCAACATAACAGGTAAACAGGAAATGCAAAATACAATAAAAATACACGTCAAACCGATTAAAGACATATTGACGAATTGGCAAATAACATACATTAATGAACCAAGTGGTAGAACCTTAGAACAACAGAGTCAAACAAAGAAATGACTATATTGGATGAAATAAGAGAAAAAAGCAACAATAGATCAAACAATTTGAGAAGACGGAGCTCCAGAAAAGTCCATAGAATCAGCTTTCAAGAATTGATGAAGCTCTGCAATTTGATGGGATCCTCATATGTTGTCATTTTATTTTTATAGGTAACCTTGAAGAGGCAAGGGTGAAAGAGGCCGTATCGAGCTCCCAAAGCACGTATATCAGGTCTCATGTTAAGAAATTCTTTGCGCCTATTAGCAGTGGATTTGGCGTTAATCTTGAGCAAAAAACAAAGTGGAGCCGGACCAGGAGATACGCTGAATTGACTTAACTGCTGATAGAACTTTAAGTAGGTTTGTATACTCGAGGAAGTACATGATGACCCCTCTTGGTCTCCGAGGAGAGGACATATCAGCACGTAAATGACCAACTCTATGAGCACGTTGGACATTGAGCAAAGTTCCTTCAGGTAGATGCAACAGTTTAGGAAGAAAAGATTTGAAGAAAGAAAGAGGATCTGGACCTTCTGTGCCTTCCGGCAGACCATAAATACGAAGATTATTTCTTCTATTCCTATTTTCCAGGTCTTCGACCTGCTTCTGATGTACTGAGACTTGAGAATGAAGAATATTGACTCTCTCATTTGTGTGAGCATAAGAGGAAACACTGTACAGTTTTCTGTTAAGGATTGCAGTTTGGTGGTTGTGTCTTCCATGAAGGGACGAAGAGCACGTATTCTAGAGTTCTTGATAAAGATGTGCATAGTACGTGACGAGGGGGGTCCCAGTTTTCTCAATCTTCCCATAGGAAGATATAGAAGGTGTTATAAAGAGGCTCAAATGAATTTAAAAATGTGCCTGCACTACCTTAGTTGCAGAGCCACCCGTTGTGTACGGGTGAATCAAATAGGCCTCCGGGAAGATGTGGTTTGAAGGTGTGTCGCAACAAACCAGCAGCAGGAAGCGAAGCTAAACATCAAAAAATGATATACAGAGGTGTCCATGTAAGTTCCTGACAGAAACAATTCAGGATGAGAAGATGGTGAATGGAGCAGGACTTGCTATTAAAAAGGTCATTCAAATAGCTTCTATATGCTGCAAAGGCCCCCACTTGTTAAGTAATCCGGTTTCCGTAGAGAGAATTTCATTGTGCGCAGTTAGGAACAACATTTTTCTCACCAGGATTTTGACTGAAAGAAAAAGCCCCGCAACCAAGATGGCGGCCTCGTTCAACTCGGCGTTGCTCGTAGATACGACATGAAGAGTTTTTGGTCGCATGTTGCAGAAAAATGCTCCCTGACAAAGCCCAGGAGGTTAGTACATATTCTGTTGCTCAAAGCCCCTCACCAGACTCGAGGAAATGGGCTTGGAGTGAGGTTGTTCTGCCCTGTCTCGCGGAGCCTCACACGAACACCGCCATTCACCACAGGCATCAAGCCACGCCCCCCTCTCCACTAGTTTCTTGATTTTAACATCCTCTTAATGTTTGCCATTAACAATAGGTTGTAGTCAGTTGTAACATACTTTTGACATGAGAATCATTTCAACATGACAATTGTTTTATTAAATATATTTTGTTGGGAAACCTGCTTGTAAAAGTGATGCAGATAGGTATTGACATACTTTCTGCAGCAGACAGTCATCAATGAAGTCAAGTGATTTTAGTATAGCCCAGCTAGTAATATATGCTACACTGCTGTTTGTGAAGATGAAAACGTAGTCATGGTTCAGGTAATTGCTGCCAACAATGACTGTAGAGCAGAACTAAGATGTCACACTATTTGCTTTATATTATAGGTCATTCAATACTCAGTCAAAGCCATAAATATGAAGTTTAAGTGTATTTTTCATCACACTGCAAAATTTGATTATTATTATTATGATTAATAATAATAATAATAATAATAATGGAATTTGTAAACGATTCGGATACCAAAAAAGCAGTCCTTGCACTAGACTGGCATCTCGTTATAGATGTGAACGAAGAATTGCTTATTTGTCACTGATTTTATATGTGCTGCAGATACAAGTACCATAAATGGTGCTATTCTCTTCAATTGTTCCTGGTTACTTGAACCACACCATCACCACTTCCCTACTGATCCATAAATCCTAGTCAGCTATTAGCTTATCTACAACCTCTCATTTCTAAGCAAAATAAAGGAACAATAGTGACAAAACTCCAAGAGCAAAATGAAACTCAACCATGTTGGCCACAACCACCTGTCTGGATTCAGTATCAAAACTAGGGGTGGGTGGAACTCGTGGAGTTTCACTCCGTGGAATTCTGCGGAGATACCTAAAAACTCCATGAGATTCCATGGAGTTTCAAGAGCAGTGGAATTTGGTACATTGCTCTGCTAGCGCTGATTTTTAGCACCGGCAGCTTGCTCCGCACTGTACACTCAGTGCAAACAACAGCACGTGGAGAGCCAGAGGGCACTGCTTCTTTCTGCCATTCGAGTAGGTAATCTACTCGATTGGCATCTTTCTCATCGCAAGCAGCAGCCGTCTCAAAGTGAGCAGTAGCGACCTGCCGGGACCGCTCGTGCTTAGAAATCTTGCAACGTTGGCGAGCCATGTACAAAAAAAAAATCTGCCATGCTGCAGTTGGCAGAGTTTTTCTAGAACTCCATGCTCCAAGCAGAGCACGGAGTGGGCAAAACTCACTTTCTTGCCTCCATTCCATATTATCTGTCTGTTGATGAAAGCACATCAGTTATGCAGTGTGGGCCATACACAAATGTTTGAATTAATAAACACATATTTAAGTGGTTACATGATAAAAAAAATTATTGGTCATAGAATCTATAAATTATTGGTGGTTAGAGAATGATGATCTATCTCGTTTTGTCTGTGTCTGAAGAAAGCAGGATGGGTGCATACATTGCGGCTGCCAAGCAGATAAGACTCAGCTTCTGGTTAGCTTCCATGTTTTGGGCTTCTAGTCAAACAAGATCACTCAGATGACCCAACTGTTTACCATGACCACAACGACTGGCTACAGACCATTAGACATCTGCCAAGTAACAGTAGCTAATGTCGGAGTTCTGCTCATTATGATTGTCAATGTCAATTCAGTTTAATAGAGGATGCTAATTATGATTATTGTTTTCATTCCCTCTGTCTTTCAGAATGTAAATGTGCAATGTGGATCAGAGAATATTCAAAGCATAAGTTTCATTTAGAAGGGAACTGTGCACAAAACCTTATTAACTATGAAGTAAACTGGGCACTATTGCAACAAGCTTTTGACTGCACTTAGCATCTAGATAATGATATCAGATTATGCAGCCTGTCCTTCTAAAGAGCCTTGTGGCTACTGCTTAAAGAAATTACCATCCCCATGATTAGTAAATGAATATGTACATACAACAAATAAATTACTTCCCTGAAAAAGAATATCTAGCCAGGCCACTTCATTAATTATATGGATTCTGCTGCATTTGCTGACCCTCTGGCTCTCCGTGCTTTTTTATTACACCATAATGTTATCCACTGCTAATATCATTTATGGTAATTGAATTGACAGAGATTTATTTGAATAGAAAATGGTTCCATCCAAAGGAGGGTATTGTCACATGAATTCTGAACATGTGATGCCAAACGTTTTCTGTAGAAATGATAGGAAGGCTTAATTATATTAAAAAATGTCTTTAATAAGTACTCTTTACCAAGTAAATTAAGAACATAATTGGCTTTTTGTGGTCTGGAAATTTTAGATTGGAAATTTCGGAATGGCACTTCCCTCGTCTTCCAAAATAAAAGCCTCAAATAATTGCCACAAGCGAAAGATTTAAGGCTAAATTTACTAAGTAACGGATTGCACACCACAAACGACTGCATTCGATACTATAGCTCTAAGTGCATTTAATACGCACATTTAGGCAAGTTTAACAGCAGGGCAAAGTTGCTAAATAATTTGGAGAAAAAAATTGAGGGGCATATTATCAAGGGCTTTATCGCCGCTTTAGCGGCACTTTTGCCGCTAAAGCGGCGATAATTTTATCGCCCTATTAGCAAGCTGTCGCTAACAGGCGTTAGCGACAGCTTTCAGGCGTTAGAGGCCGCGTTTACCATCGCCTTGCATGTCAGCGATAATTATCGCTAATGACATGCAAGGAAGGCGTTCCCTACTAAAAGCGACTGGAAACAGTCGCTAATCCCACTACCCCATATTAGCAAGGCAGGCGAAGCGATAAAATAGTCGCGCTAAGCGCGTTTATCGCTATATTTTATCTCCTGCTAGTGAGGATGACTTACCTGTTTAAAGTATAGGAGGTGGATTCTAATGCTGAATCCACCTTAGCGATAATGCGAGAATATCGCTGCTTTTCCAGCGATATTCTCACATTTTGCCGCTATCGCTGGAAATTTTATCGCTATGGAGATAAACCTTGTTAATAGGGTGTTATCTCAGCGATATTTTCCAGCGATAGGCGGCGTTAACCAAAGTCGCGCTAAGCGCGGTTATCGATAAATATCGCTATTCCTTGCTAATATGCCCCTGAATTTTTTTCTCCTTTACACATATTTTTGAAGTGGGAGACATTGTCGGCAAGATGATTGACCGGATGTAAAATTCCACAGCTCTTGAAACCTTAGGAAACACCCTTCAGCATCTGTAAACTTACGATACTGCTCAGCACTGGACATGATGGCAGACGAAAGAGAATTTTGTTAGCTACCACATCAAGCAGGTGTGTAATCTGATACTGCGGGAATCAGATTATGGCTGGGGAAACATGGCCATGGGTAGCGGCCGGTGATTCTGGCCCTCAGTCAAACTCGGCGAGCCGAAACTGCCTTTTGAGGGGGACCAGGCCCGGCTAGTAGCTGTGAGAGCTAGAGGTAGCGGAGTGGATGGGCGGCGGCAGGTCTACTTCGGCTTGGAGGTTGGATAGGAGTACTTCTTGTTCGACAGGGCCTGATTAAATTATGACTGAATGGCACACAGAAGACACAGTCGAGGCCCATGATGGGCTACATCATTGAGATGAAAACCACCTTCATTGAGCTACAGAAAACCATAAGAAAACTTGAAGCAAGTGCAGAAGATGAAGTGGGAAGATTGCTCAGGAATAACCTCCAATTTTTGGGATTTACAGAGGGGGTAGAGGGATCATCCTTGAAAATATTCCTGCAAAAATGGACTAAAGGCTTGCCTAGACTTACTGCAGCCCAAATGTCTCTCTAAAATGTTTGTGGTGGAACATTCAAATAGTGCGCTGGCTCGGCTCCACCACTCAGAGGGCTCCCAAGCGCTATCATAGCCTGTTATCTGATAATTTGTGTTACAAATGCCATAATATACCAGTCGAGAAACAGAACAGCAAAGCAATATAAAGGACTGATGATGTATGTATTCCTGGATTATGGCTAGTCTTTCCTGTTTTCAGTTTCTAATCGTTGTGAAATTTGGTGGGCTTTTTCAGTATTTGCCAATGTTTTCAAAACGTGTAAAAAATCACTTATCAGTGTTTACCTATTTTGCTCTGTAGAAAATCATGGGGATGTAATTTTTCCAGTGTATATAAAGAAAGTTGCTTTTTGTTCCTCCTTCCCTCTTCATTTGTAGTTATTTCTCCCTTGCCTTAATTTTGCTCTTTCAAGAACATTTTCATTATTTCACCTCACTGCCTGTCTGATTTCTCAATGCTCAAACCTCTTTTTGTTTTTATCTGAAAGGGTATTTTAGCACTGATTTTTATTAACGATTTGGACCTGGATTTATTGGAAAGCAGTCTGGGACTGTGCTACTGCCGGGCATGTGTGAGAAAGGCACAGGGCACTTTACCTTTGTGTTCTGCACAGCGTGCACAGTTCTAGTGCATTTTCATCTTGGGAAGAACAAGCACTGCTCAATATGGTTCCATCAATTGCAGTGACAGGGGTTTGCACAATTGCGTTGCCAGGAGTCAAGCCTTGTTTCAGCACCATACATTCCGAGGTTCATTTTGATATGGAGGAGGTAAGATGGAAAATTGATCTTGGTGATCCTGGAGCTGTATTATAAACACGTCGTCCTTTAGTGTTCAAGCTCAGAACAGGTCTTTGCACCTGCTATTCCTAAAAGTGTGCAGTCTGTAGCAATACTAGGAAACAGAGGAGTGATTGCGTTTTCATGTTTCTGAGTGGTACTATGTACAGCTCATACACTAACATGTAGGTTTTCTGAGTTAATGTATGCTATAAGCAGCACATTTTCAGCAATACCAATGTATGAACCCCTTCTAGGCTTGCACACATGCATATACGTTGTTCATGATATGGCCCCTGATCCTTCTGTGTGAGTGGACGTGATACAGATAGGCATGCTTTTCACAACAACATGAAGTAAACCTGGGATAAGGAGTGCTGAGTAGTGTTTTTTGGGAGAACATTGATTCTTGAGGCATCCTTGTGCACAGTGATCTCTTTTGCCACAATCATGATAAGAGCAGACATAATAAAGACATAATGAAAGAGTGTAGAAGGTGGTACTTGAAGGCATCTGTGTGTGCCCATGATCCACTTTGGAACTGGTGTGCATGACACTGCTAATTCTGGGACTCCTGGCAGACTAGATGGGGGCACTGGGACTGTGTTTGCGGCATGCTGTGCTTTCATCAGTTAAGTCATTAGTTAGGAATGGGGAGTATGATGTGGGGTGGTGGACATTTAGGTTCCCCTAGAACTTTGCCCATTTTTATCAAGGAGTGTGGCTTCTGTTTAGGGAGCCCAGAGGTTCCTTTTGAGAAAACACTTCGCAGGTGGAAGTTGAATGGTTTGCATATTGTAACTGGCAAGAACATTGGGAAAGAAAATTAAGGTACATGGTCTAAATGAGACAAAATGGAAAGCCTGACACAGGGGAAGATTAGAAGGGAGAATGGTAATACAATTTATTTATAACATAATCCAAAATAAGTAATGTAAATGTTTAAAATAATCTCCTGGGCCATCAGGAGACTTAAAGACTATGGGCCTGATTTAGATTTTGGCAGTCTTACAGCCATGCAATCAGCGGCGGCGGTCACTAGTACTCCAACTTCACAGTCTTTCACCCTCCATATTTAGATGCATGCAGGCTGCCTCACCATCTGCGCTGACAGAGTGCTTCTCGCTGTGGTTGTGACACACCGCCGCCAAAGTGGTGGACTTCAATGCTAGTGAATACTACTCCATCGCTGTTAGGGTGGCAGTTTCCCACCGAGCTGATTTAGATTTCCCAGTTGTGCTGGCAGTCTACTAGCGGAGGTTCCGAGACAGAGTGAGTCTGGCGAGGGACATGCTCAACAATGCACTATCACTGTCGTCATTGGATGGGTGCCAGCAGAACAAACCTGATGTCAATTAGCCAAATGGAAACACCTGCATACCAGACTATAAGAAAACAAAAACATTTCAGACAATGATCCTTTGCCACTCGAGCTCCACCATAACATTTGATCCCAGAGGCTCTATCAGTGAAGAGGGGCCTTTGATTCTCATTCTCCATGTCCCCTGTCCATTTATCCCCTTTCTTCTAGTACCTTGTGGTTAGTAATGTACTCATTTCTTATTTTGTGCACAATGCCAGGCCCCAAACATCCACATTTCACTGAGGGAGGATTGTCAGTCATGGTCATGGTGAATGAAATCCTAAGAGTAGAACCTACAAACCATTTCCAACTGTTGGAAAATTGGCTTTGAAACAACTACTATCATGCCCTGTTTATGTTTCACTAAAAACTATTGCTATGTCATGTTGCTCACTCGCCCTTTTCTTACAGATTTCAACACACGGTTAAGTGTCATGCAGTGATCAATCCCTATTCAATGCTCTCTAATGAAAATGAGTTGTGTTGTTTTCTGAATGTTGTCCTGTTCCACTCAACCAATTGTATTGATGTCATGAGTTTCACTAATCAAACTGTGTTGACACAAACTTTGTCATGTATGCAAATGACAATGCTGAATATAAGTGGTACTTGCAAAAAATGGCACTGCACTGTTCACATGATGACTAATGCCAAACATACATCCAAGTAGTGGAAATGTCTGTTTTGCAGTCATCTAGGCCTTGGATTTGTCAATTACACATTTCACCTCTCCATTGTGTTGGGCTGAATGGTTAGGATATGTCAGGTATACTCCCTAATCACTTCATGAATATTTCAGGATATCTTATTATCTGCTGATTTCAGGTTGTACTGCTTGAAATTGATAAAAGTTTGGGTAATATGTTCAATAACACTGGAAGCTATCATCACAATAATCTCTACCTATTTTGTCTTCTAGATATCTACATTGTTTGTTTCAAAATATTTGAATGTACACTACACACTTTAACTAATAAGAATGTTCTCCATTTCTCAATAGGTCGAACTGGCAGAGCACGTGGGAGGTTCCAGCCACTGAAGAAACCTCCACTCCAGCCCTGGATCAAGCCTTCAGTGAGGACAGCACTCCTGGTGATATGGAGGAGTTTGAGAAGCCTGGTACATCTGGTCAGCCTGAACAGCCATCTCCAGTCACACTCCCTGCACTGACACCTCCCACCCCAGCTGTGATACCTCAGCAACCTGAAGATTCACTTCCTGTGTACCTCCCACTGAGACACCGATCGTGTGCCTCCCAGTCCCAGGTGATGTTGAGACCACACCACCTCCAGCTCACCCAGGACCAAGTCTGATGGAGCACACTGGGCCAAGGGCACAGAGTAGTGGCGATAGGAATCACGGGAGGGTGTTTGTGGGCCAGCATACTGAGTCCACTGGGGTCACTGACACCCAGACCACCATCGACCAAGTTTTGGGAGCCTACATCAGTCCCGAGACATAATAGGCCAGGTACTCACTAAGTTCCAGGAGATGAAGCAGCTGCAGTGGGAGCACAACCAGCAGATGGAGTCCCATAACTTTAATATGGGATTGCTGATTTGGGTGCTGCAGGACATTTACACCCACATGTGCAGGGCTTTCCCAGCACCATCTACCCCTTTCTGTGGTCTTACAACATCTAAACCATGTACATCGGCCATAGGAGGTGAGACCCTGCCACTAGAAGAATGACCTGCAGCTCCCCTATCCCCTGCAGCTGTGGATCCCCGCCCCCTCCACGGCAGGGGACATCCATGCAGATCATTTGGAGATGAGACCTCTGCCACCGCCAGCAAGAAACCTCAACACTAATTTCCTCCGGTGTGTGCCTACCATTTACTCTGCGGACTGTTTCTGGGCACATTTGCCTATTTGATGACAGTATTATTTTGGACTTTGGACTTAAAACAATTTTGGCTCTCCAACTAGGGTTTCATTTACCATGACTGACTTCTTCACTTTTTTCTTTGATTTTGTTATGTTCACCCTCTTTGTCAGAACCTGAGGTCGTTGTGCCCATATCGCGCTCTATTCGGAACGGAATGGGGCAAAAGGTTCAGAAAGACCCATATGGTAGGCAGCTGTAAATGGTGGAAATGCAGGCATCCCTGCCATAGGGAAATACTGTGCATGATGTTACAAAATCGCCTCCATGTTTACTAGCTCTTCAAGAACTCCCCTATCGAAATAGACAGATTGCCGGCACAAAAGAGTTGTTGAGACGTGGGTAAGTGTCTACTTTTCTGAGGATTCCTGGAGTTGTGATTTGGACTGCCATGCTGAGACTGTATGCTGTGGATGCACAGTTGGACGTGGACGGGCCGCTCATTGTTTTGTGTTCCCTGCGGCGGCCTCACATTTGGCGGAGTAATGGTTTGGTGTTTCTGCGCACACAGGGAGGCTGGTTGTGTGTGCATTTATCTATCATTTGAGATTGCATTGGTACTGCACAGACATTTGTTAAGCCAGCACTTTCTGTGGGTTCATTTTTTTTAATGCAGCGTATTTGGGGCTGAGACTTAAGTCTCCTACATATTTTGCCTGGGAACTGAGCATTCGTTTTTTAAATATCGCCTGCATATGTATGAGGCTGCATCCTGTGCACTAAAGGAATCATGAGTGTGCAGCTGCCAAAGGGTTCTGGCAGATGCTATTTGTTATACTGTTGCAATGATAAGGATGCTAAAGTATGTTATTATTCTATGTGGTTAATAGAAAGTGTGCAGCCACATATTGAATTCCAGACACATTTATCACGTTATAATGTTGCACTGTATATGATGCAATTAGTACATGTTTTTTCTAAGCTGACAATAGATTGTGTACATCCACCTGTTAATAACAGAGATTTACATTTTCAATTCTGGCTAACGTGCAAGCTTGTTACCACACAAGCTCTGTTGCCTGTTCTTTTTTTGTCTTACATGTACCCCTCTCAGGTGTACCTTCCCTAAATCCCTTCCTCCCGTCTAGCCTCTCTGATCCTCTGTTCTCAATTTATCAGATTCGGAGCTGCTGGAAGGTGGCCACTAGCTGGTACTGTTTCCTGAGGATCTCCAAGAGCTTGACACTCTTTAATTTCCTCACCCTTGGTACAGTAAATTTACAAGTCATAAACTAGTGTTGAAAACCTCAACTCTATCAATGCATTTGTTTGATTGCATCATAACTTGACAATGACAAAACATCAAAAGATTGTGTCAACATAGAAGATTTGCAAGTAGGCATTGATTATTTCAAGTTCCCAGACATGAGTCCCAAAATGTATCATACCATTGAATCATGAACTACTATGTTTATCCCATTTGACTAATACTTGTCTTTCAACATTTGCACTAACATAGCAATCCATATATTACACTAATACTTTGTGACAGTTTGCAAATTTCCATTTCAAGATATTGCCAACATGGAAGAAGGGAATATGTCCAAAACAATAAGATAGCATAAGCAAATTATCGTTGATTCATGTCATCAGCTGTAGCCAGATCTTCTGGCTCACATAAGGAATCCCACATGAAGAACACTAAGAGCCAAAACCATGGCAGCATTACGTTTTGTAGACACGGGATCATTACAAACCACTGTTCCAGTATCTGGTGGAATGTCACAACCAAGTTTCAGTGGTGTGCCACAAGATGTATGTCCTACTATGATGTGACACAATGACACCGACATACACTTTAAATACAATGAGGATTTGAAAAATGTGAAGGGAAAGTATCATGATTTGGCTCCACTACCACATGTTTAAAGCAAATGATAGTACACACATTGCTTTAGTGCCAATACATGACAGAGAACAAGTCCAATATAATCTTCAAATCTCCCATTCAATCACAGTGTAAGTTGCCTTGGTACAAGTTTTGCACATCCAAAGTCTGTGCCTGTCTTTCCCAGGATCAACCCAGGTTCCCTTTGTACTTGGAAACAGCACCATATTCCTGCAAATGTCACAACTCTGAAATGTCCAAATGAAGATGACAAAAACAGATAAAAACAAAAACATTACCAAGCACACAGAACATGACAGCCACATTACAAAGTCAACTTTTGGAGGACACAGTTTCACAAAACAATCAGAAATAACCAATGTAATTGAACAGAGTAGTCAATGTGTCCACACCTTGGTCTAAAAACACATTTGGCCTGTTTTCCCCTGAACTTGCACTTCCCAACAAAGTACCACCACAAACTTCTCTCATCACCACATCAATAGTTGGTGTAACAGTAAAAGACACGACATGTAAAGATGTACTTATACTCATGAAAAGAAGGTGTCAGTGACATCTAGAAGTAAGTCAACTCCTTCCTCTTCACCACTATCATCTTAATTTTGCATTTCAGGATCCTCACCCGGATTCTCTTCATGGTCTCCATCCTCTGCGATGTAAGGGATGTTTCATCGCAGGGCACTGTTGTGGGGCATGCAGCAGGCAACAGTGATTTGACACACCTTGCCTGGTGAGTAGAGGAGGATTCTACCAGTTTTGTCCAGGCAATGAAACCTGATCTTTTGGAGCCCAAACACCTGCTCCACATACCGCCGTGTTCATCCATGTGCCACATTGAAGTTGACTTCCCCTGGCATTGTTGGATTCCTCAGCAGTGCCAACAACCATGGTTGGTTGGGATAAACAGAGTCTCCTAGATGGAAGACAAAAAAGTCACAACGTAATGTAACACAATTCCAGATTATGCAACTAGCAATACCCAAATAATATTATGAAAGATTGCATTGACCAAAAAGCCAGGCCCTCTCAGGTCCAGGTTGAGAAATTTGCAGAGATATAGGGCTGTTCTGTAGTAGAAAGGGCACAGATGCTTGTGATGTACAAATCCGGTAATCAGCCAACTTGCACGTTGATTGAATGGAAGTTCTTTTGATTCCTGTAGGCCTGTTCTCTGCTGTGTGGTGGGACTAAGCTAATATGTGTCCCATCAATTGCTCCAACCACATGTGGTAGGCAACCCAATCCGTAGAAGTCACATTGGCTAAATCCTGCTGGTTTGGAAACTGGATGAAGCTGTTGATGTTTCTCATCATTGAAGATAGAACTTCTTGTAGCACACCACTGAAAGTTGGTTGTGACGTGCTACCAGATATTGCCACAGTGTGTTGGAAGGATCCTGTGGCCACAAAATGAACTACAGACATGAGTTTGATAATTGGTGTAATAGATGTGGGATTTCTGTTGTGAGGCTGTAGATCCGGCTCCAGCTGATGACATAAATCCAGTATAGTTAGCTTATTCAACCTGAACTTCTTCACTATATCCCTTTCGTCCATGGTGACAAGGTCTGGAAATGGGCAGTACACTGGAAGCTGTCATCTCCTCACTCTCCCAGGATTCATATGTCTGCATTGGAGAAACATGTGAATATTTTTGGGATTATCTACAGCAAAATATTTGATTAGCAGTACAAAAGTCATGTATATTGACAAAATGTATTTGGGAAAATAAATTTTTGAAGCATTATGTGCTTGTTGTCCTTAATGATCACAAATCACATTTATGTCCTTGATATGACTCTGAAAAATAAATGTGTAAAAAATCCATTACAAATGCATTATTTACACATTTTATTTTTACTTTTTTCCTCCGAAAATACCATCAACAGAGGTGTACACAACACCGTGCTGATATCGTGTTTCAGCACAGTAACGCACTACACATAAATGTTTATTTTAAAAAATAAGTGTCCATCGAAGTGTGATTATTTGACCAAACTAGTACCCATTTGGAGTGGTAGTGATGCACTTAACAGTCACTAATACAGTAGTTTGAAATCCTAAAATGCTGGGTCCCTGACCTCGCTGATAGGACATTTGGAATCAGACGGTGGCAATTCACTGCGCAGTGGGTGGTAAACTCCAAAATGAACACGACCATATACTAACGTTGGTGAACGTAATAGTAGAAGGCCAATGACTGTGTCTTTCTCTGCTGAGGGTCGCATATGCCACTTACATGTACACAGTGGTTGGAAAAAAAGCTCACTTGCCTCTTAACACTGCTGCTATCAAGATATCCTCCACTTTTGCTGCTGTTTCTGACCTCTGGGAGCAACCATACCAGGTCCAACAGGTGAGAGGGCCCCTTCCTTCATGCCAAAGGAGCTGGAATTGCTGACAAAGGAGGTCCTTTTTCTTTATGGCCATCTCTGTGGCTCACCAGAAGAACAGGTACATATCTGGCATACATATGTGAATCTGTCTAACTGGCTGTTTTCCATTTACACAGGCTGCAATGTCCCTTTAAGTTCCAGAGCGAAGTGTAGTGATTGATGTTAAGTGTCATATAATGTGGTCCCTCAGGGACAGCTTAAGGATTTTGGGGGCCCTGGGCCAAAGGTATTTTGGGGGCGCCTTGTTCAGAACAGCTTTGCATTTATGATCCAGTTTCAGCTCTTTCATGCCCTTTTTGACCAGTGCACAGGTACACTGGTCCAGATTCTAAATGTGTTTGCATCTAATATTCAGGGATAGTGATGCATTTTTCCCAATATTATAATGCAGCAGCAGTTCACTAATATTATTGCAAATAATCTTTGTGACCTCCTATTTTTCATATGAAAGGTCCTGTTTTGATCTAAAAAAGCTTTGTTTATGGATATTGTTTGGTCATATCACTCACATAAAAAATACATTAAAGGAAAACAGTATTTAAAACAATCTGTTTAAGAACGGTTCAAGGTCATCAAGGCACGACTCTCTACAGAACAGAGCTGTCTCTATCGGGAGCCCCCTGAAAGGCTGGGGCCCTGGGCCAGGACCCACTTTGCCCATGCCTTAAAACATCTCTGGTCCTTCTTTATTTATTTATTTATTTTGCCCATTTGTAAGCGCAACTGTCACCAAACGGGTATCCTGGCACTAGGCCAGTGGGTATGTACCACTGCCAACATGTAACCTTCTCGAGAGATATGTAACAGATTTATTTAGGGAAGAGCTATGTCTTTAGAGTCTTTCTAAATTGTAACAGGGCTGTTGCTGATCTAAGAGTTGGTGGCAGCTTGTTCCATAGCTGGGCCACTTTGACTGAAAAGGCCCGGGCCCCTTGTCTTGCCTTCTGAAACTTATTGATGCAGGCCAGATTTGCAGTACTGAAGCGGAGATGTTGTCTCGGTGTGTACCCCTTAAGTCTTCTTTGCAGGGGTACAGGACCGGTGCCTTTTAATACCTTGAACACAATGAACATTGCTTTAAACAGAATCCTCTGCTTTAGAGCCAGCCAGTGCAGTTCTTTCAAGGCATCGGATGATGATGATCTGCGAGGTCTGTTTAAGGCAAGTTTCGCTGCAGCCACTTGGACTCTATACAATCTATTCAATAGATACTCTATGGCCCCAAGTAGCAGAGCATTGCAGTAGTCCAAACTACTGAGTATGATGCTATGCACTACAAGCAATTTGGCTTTCGTAGGCAGCAGTGGTAGCACCTTCGTCCTTACATAGGAAAATATTGTCAGGGATTTGTATGCACTCTCCATTGTGAAATATATAACACCATCAATATGGGTTGTGTGCTTAAAGCTGTCGAAGAGCCAGGTCTTGAGGTCCTTCCTGAATTGAGGCATAGATGGTGATTTCCTGAGATTCAGAAGAAGGGAGTTCTAGGTCCTTGCAATGAGGTAGGAGAAGGATTTTTCTCCAGCAGTGGTCTTGCGGATCTGTGGGATTGTGGCCAGGGCCTGATGGGCGGACCAGAGATGTCTGGTGGGGGTGTGGAAGGAGAGGCAGTGTTTGGGGTATGCGGGTCCGGCAGTGTGGAGGGTTTTGTAGGCGTCCTTGTGGAGCTTGCAGGTGATCCTGTTGTTGACCGAGAGCCAGTGGTGGTCTCTCAGGTGGTCGTTGATGTAGCTGCGATGAGGGGTAGTTTCAAGATGAGTCTGGCAGAGGCATTTTGGATGCTTTGCAGTTTCTTTTGGAGTGTGTTCATGGTGCCCGCGTAGAGTACGTTGTCGTAGTTCAGTCTGCTGCTGACAAGCACGTGGGTGACTGTTTACCTTGTCTTAGTGGGGATCCACTTGAAGATCTTTCGGAGGAGGAGAAGAGTGTGGAAGCAGGAGGATGAGGTGGTGTTGATTTGGCGGTTCATTGAGAGTGAGGAGTCTAGGATGATTGTGAGAAGTTGGCCTGGCATATGCTGTCCACTAATTATAGTGGGCACCTTGCACCAGTCCAAATCGACTCTTATGGTAGATAGGTTTAAGACAACCTTTTAAAGAAAGCTATCCTAGTGGTAGCTGTGGAGAGCAGCCTTCAGGCTAAGTCTCGGAGGAATGTAAAGCAGCTTGTTTTACCATATAATCTCTTGAATCACCAAATGAAAAGACACCACACAGGTATATATATCAAATATATATGTATTTATTTCTAAATAACTCTCTACTAATCTCTTTATGAGATTAGAAGACAAACATATGCACAAATCAACGTTTCACAATAAGTTAAGCACAAAATATGGCTGGGGCCCTAGGGGCGTACCCGACCATATACTAAGTAAGAGACTTAGAAACAACGACTTGCAAGGAGACAAGGCCTAGGGCCTTCAGAAGTGCTGGGGCCTCACGAAACCACCCAAGGCAGGTAAGTAAAGGACCCACGGGGGACGCGTGCAATGTGGATACACAGGCGCGGATCGCCGTTGACTTCAATGGGGCAAGTCGCGGTTGGAAATAAAGAGTTTTAGGATACTTCGGGAGAACCTACAAGCAAGTCACTTACAGGGTAAGTAGTTCTAGGGCCCACACCCACAGGAGCACCGTAGTGCTGGAGTTACCTCACCCAGGGAAGCCGGGTGCACAGGTGTCCTTTGGTGTCGGGTCGCGGCGTCGTTTTCAATGGCGAACAAAGAAGACTTGCTGCTTGCGGGAGCTGAAGAAGGGTCCGGTGGAATCCAAGCCTGGATTCTGAAGAAGGATGACCTGAAAGCAGAGGGGACAGTGTTCAAAATCACTTGGCAGTGACCCGGGGCAAGGAAGATGGATGCCCACCGTCGTCGGTCGCTTCAGGTCGGTTGCAGGTGCCTTGACTCTTCAGCCACGTGGTCCAGGAGGCGTCGACGACGACCAGGAGCTGGATTCGGTGTGCCCCTCGACGTCTGCAGCTGACTGCGGTGTCGGCAACTCGATTGGAGCCAACAAGCCTTGGCAGCCGCAAGTCTCGGGGAGATGAAGAAAAGTCGATGGCGCAGACCAGCAAGGTCTGAGGAACTCACCCAGCGAGGGTAAGTCAGGGCAGACCTGGAGCAACCAGGGGAGCCCTTCGGTTTCTTTAAGAAGTCTTCTGGGGACCCACAAGCCAGCGGGCAAGGGATCGCAAAGACACCTCGGGCGGAATCACTCAACAGGGGCCCACGGTCACTCTGGACGGTGTAGGCCTCTGATCTTCGGAGGGATTCCTGCTGGAGGTCGGGACCACACGTGGTCTAAAGCACAAGTTCGTAGAACGTTGTGAAGGGGTTGCACTCGACAATAGTGCACGGTACCCAGGGGTCGCGGTTCCTCGTTACTCGTGGGGTCCACTTGCCTCAGCTTCGCTGGGGACTCACGATGGCCTGGGAGAGGTCAGGAAATCCACTTCTTGGGCTGCAGGGACTTCGGACTCCGGCGGGAGCGGCGTAGTTTGCGACCGTCGTTGTCGTTTTTAGTGCCTGCCAAGCAGGGGAGTCACTCCTTGACTCCAAGGGAGATTCTTCTGTCTTCCAAAGGTAGTGGAACGTCGAAGGGCCAGGATTCTTCTGTAGAGCGTCGTCCAGGGGTTATCTGCTTTGCAATGGCAAGGTTCTCCCTCTTATACTAAAAAGAGGGGATGGACTAGCTCTATGACCCCACCTATGGGAGGGTCAAGGGAGGGGGTGGCTACACCCACTTCCCTTTGTCCAGTTTCGTGCCAGAGCAGGGGCAGGTAGCCCCTGAGCTGGTTTGAACTGGCATATGCACAGAGGAGCCTTCTGCTCCCCCAGTGCAGGACTTCAAAGCACTCTAAGAGTGCACCCACCCAGCCCCAATACACTAAACCCTGTCTGGGAGGTGGTTACACCTCCCTGTGACAGGATGCCTATTGTTGGGCTTCCTCCACTGCGAGTTTCGGTCATCAGCAGGAGGGCAGCCCAGTGTCTGTGACTGGTGGCATCCATTTTGTGATGCCAGGGCTCTTTAGGATTCTACCGCGTTTCCACAGCAGGTACATGTCTTATCCCTCTAGAAGGGTGGAATGCTACCTCCGCCGCCAAGATTGGCGGGGGGTAGTATTCCAAGATGTTTGACACCAAACACGACATGTTTTGATGCAGCCATTCCAAAGTTAGCATTTACCGCGAGGATATAATGCACTTAAATAGTATATGGTTTAACCGCATCCACAAACAGCACCAGAGAATGGACTCTGAGAACTGCAGAGGGGCCCTGCTCAGGCAGAGGCACCCCCTCACATAGAAGCCAAGCACCCTGCCCTCAGGATTGATAGGGCCTGCCTTAGGGGTGACTGATAGGTTTATATGTGTGTGCAGGAGAGATATAGGAAACCTATATCTCAGTGAGGGGTGCTAGCACCACCTCACCCAGGCTGCAGTAGCAGGCCTGTGGTGTCAGATTTAGACTGCTTCCCAGGGGTGGCATAATATATGCTGCAGCCCCTGGTAGGCCTGTGAAGTACCTATGCCCTTGGCACCTAAGGTACCATATACTAGGGACTCATAAGGCACCACAGTATCCAATCACTAGTGCACCTAGAGTGCACTCCATGTCGTTTAGAGAGAGCAGATAGACTGGGGCCCTGAATAGCAGGGTCCCAGTCCAACTAAGTCATAAACCAGCAAAACACCATAAAAAAAGTGGGGGCAACCATATAGTCAGATTCCACCTTCCTACATAACCCCCCCAAACGAAAGGAGATAAGGCTAACCTTGACCAGTTGAGCCTATATTGACTAAGTGGCCATATAAGGAAGCACCTGCACTAGCATGGTTGCCCCCTATGTTATGGTCCACTAAGCAATCCCTCGCCCTAAGGGTATGAGAGGGTCTCCACCATGGGGAATCACTACCTCTGGTGTGCTTAGGTAAAGTACAAGGCCGGTGAGGTGTCTGAGTAGGGAAGTGAGGCCCTAGGAATGTTGGCCTCAGCTTCCTCAGATCACTGGTCACCATGTATGCCTGTCTTTCCATGACTGAGTTGCACTTTGCTCTAAGGGTCAACCTTTGGCTGCCTACAGCTGGGGGTTGGGTCCCTTTGGATGGAACACTGGAGGGACATGGCAGGTTTGGAACCTTCTGGTCCCAGGTTTGCCCTTGCCTACCAGAGTCCTTCTGGGGGAGGTCCCTACATAAAGGTATGGGGGATCCCTCAGTGTGTAGAGGAATTTTCACCTGGCTAGGGCTACTAGACTGGGTGCCCCTAATCTGCTGATGGGGGCTTCCTCTGGACAGGGGGCCCGGGGGGTCCACTGACCTCCCTGACCTCTGCAGCCCTGGGCTGACTGAGGCAGGGTAGAGAGGGGCAGGTTACCTGCTCCAGACTGGGTACCACCTTGGAAGGGTCCTCTGCCATCAGGGGTGTGGCCAGGCCAGGCCTGACTACCTCTGTGGCAGTTCCTTCACTAGGGGTAGGGTCAGTTCCCTGAGGAGGCTGACCCTTACCTACTGTCTGGGGGAAGAAGACTTTTCTTCAACCCTTGTGCTCTCTTTCGGGGAGAGTGGGCCATTCTTTCAGGCTCCATCTCTCCAAATTCTTGGGCTGGGGCTGTGGCCATCACAGCCCCACTAACCTTGCAGGGACGCCCAACATCCTAAGATGGGTTTGGTGTTCAACTTCAGCCCAGGCTGAAATTTCCAAATCATTGCCCATCAGGCAATCTACAGGTAGGGTTGGGGACACTGCCACTCTTTTTGGGCCTGTGACCCCCTCCCAGCTGAGATTGACTATGGCCATGGGGTGATCTGTTCTGACACCATCAATGTTGGTCACCTGGTATTTAAACTCAGGTAAAAGCTGGTGAGGGGGACTAGTTTCCCTGCCACCATGGTGACACTAGCCCCTGTGTCCCTAAATGCCACAGCTTTCTGACCATTAATCATTGGCTCCAATCTGTACCTGCCCAATGCTATGGGACCCATGGTAAAGGTGGCATATCCTACACCACCATCAGAATCTGAGGAGTCTGTTGAGGGGGTCCTGTCTAAACTAGGGCCCACCTCTGTTCCTCTTGCAAAAGCACCTAACTTTTGGGTGCACTACTCCCAACTGGAGGATTACTACTGGTAGTACCAGGAGGGGTGGTAGTAGTTGTTGGAGGAACATTTTCTTTATTGCCATTCCTGGGACAACTGGGATCAGATTTCCAGTGCCCAGGCTTTTTACAGACATGGCAATAGGGTTTCTTTTCAGGAGAGGAAGGAGTTTGGGACCCACCCCCAGAAGAGGAATTTTGGGGCCCTGTAGTGGACTTATCCTTGGATTTATCCCCACCTTTCTCTTGGGACTTGGTAGAATCTTTCTTGTGGTCACCACCCTGATTCTTAGGCCTTACTCTGGTTCTGACCCATTTGTCTGCCTTCTTTCCCAATTCTTGGGGAGAGGTCAGATCAGAGTCCACCAGGTACTGGTGTAAAAGCTGGTTTTGACAATTATTAAGGATCTGTTCTCTCATCATTAGATTATAAAATCCTTTGAAATCAGTAACCCTACTGCCAACCAGCCAACCCTCCAGAGCCTTGGATGCACAATCTACAAAGTCTGTCCAGTCCTGAGTCTGTGCCTTCTGGGTATCTCTGAACTTCAACCTGTACTCTTCAGTGGTTAAGCCAAACCCATCTATCAGTGCACTCTTCAGGACCTCATAATTATCAGCATCCTCTTCTCTAACAGTGAGGAGCTTGTCTCTACCTTTATCTGAAAAGGAGAGCCACAAGATTGCTGCCCACTGCTTTTGGGGGACCTGCTGTACTCTACAGGCCCTCTCCATAGCAGTTATCCACTTGTGGATATCATCCCCACTCTGGTAGGGAGGAACAACCTTGCTCAGGTTCCTATGGTCAGGGACATATTCTCTGCCTCTAGGGACACTGTTGCTGCCACCAGGGGGTTCTAAACCCTCCCTTCTGGAAGCTCTCTGGATCTCCAGGGCTTCTCTATCCAGTGCCAACTGCTTGGTTCTGAGGGCCACTTTGGCTTCCTCATACTGGAGCAGTTTGCACCTTCTCTCAGAGGAGGTCTCTCTTAAGTTAAAGTATGAGCTCCTCTCTTGGACAAATTCTCTGCCAGAGTGATAAGAGTGCTCAGATTCCCTGGAAGGGGATCTGTGCCTCTCATCCACTCTGCCAGTTCTCTTAGGGAGAACTCCTCTGTCCTGTTCAGGCTCCTTGAAGCCTGGCCCTTCAACCACAGAGTCTTGGTCATTCGGATTGTCCTCATCTGACCCAGATACTATGATTGACCCACCCACTGATTCAGACCCCTTAGCTCCTAGAGCCAATCTAAGGTCATCTGCTGTCAGCAGATCTATCAGGTGTAGTGTTGAGGGACTCTGTCCTAGTCTCAGGTGTCTGTCAACACACATGGCTCTCAAGTCAGAGAAAGCCATGTCCTTATACTGAGGCTGAGTGGATCCACTGGGTCCACCCTTTAAGGACATTCTAGTGTTGTGCAGTGTTGTACTACCTACACTAGTTTGTGGCCTACTGATCCTAGCTTGAGCTGTGGAAAGGGTGTGCTATCCCTTGGCACACAGCTCTAAGTTCAGTAGAACTTATTGATACTAAGCTTGACTTTATATGTACCTTGAGTACCTATAATGGTTTTCAGTTAGTAATTCAAATAGAGATTTTCTGGTAAAACAATGGCAAGCTGGAATCCCACACGCTGCCCACCAATGTGAGAAGTTGGCCTGGCATATGCTGTCCACTAATTATAGTGGGCACCTTGCACCAGTCCAAATCGACTCTTATGGTAGATAGGTTTAAGACAACCTTTTAAAGAAAGCTATCCTAGTGGTAGCTGTGGAGAGCAGCCTTCAGGCTAAGTCTCGGAGGAATGTAAAGCAGCTTGTTTTACCATATAATCTCTTGAATCACCAAATGAAAAGACACCACACAGGTATATATATCAAATATATATGTATTTATTTCTAAATAACTCTCTACTAATCTCTTTATGAGATTAGAAGACAAACATATGCACAAATCAACGTTTCACAATAAGTTAAGCACAAAATATGGCTGGGGCCCTAGGGGCGTACCCGACCATATACTAAGTAAGAGACTTAGAAACAACGACTTGCAAGGAGACAAGGCCTAGGGCCTTCAGAAGTGCTGGGGCCTCACGAAACCACCCAAGGCAGGTAAGTAAAGGACCCACGGGGGACGCGTGCAGTGTGGATACACAGGCGCGGATCGCCGTTGACTTCAATGGGGCAAGTCGCGGTTGGAAATAAAGAGTTTTAGGATACTTCGGGAGAACCTACAAGCAAGTCACTTACAGGGTAAGTAGTTCTAGGGCCCACACCCACAGGAGCACCGTAGTGCTGGAGTTACCTCACCCAGGGAAGCCGGGTGCACAGGTGTCCTTTGGTGTCGGGTCGCGGCGTCGTTTTCAATGGCGAACAAAGAAGACTTGCTGCTTGCGGGAGCTGAAGAAGGGTCCGGTGGAATCCAAGCCTGGATTCTGAAGAAGGATGACCTGAAAGCAGAGGGGACAGTGTTCAAAGTCACTTGGCAGTGACCCGGGGCAAGGAAGATGGATGCCCACCGTCGTCGGTCGCTTCAGGTCGGTTGCAGGTGCCTTGACTCTTCAGCCACGTGGTCCAGGAGGCGTCGATGACGACCAGGAGCTGGATTCGGTGTGCCCCTCGACGTCTGCAGCTGACTGCGGTGTCGGCAACTCGATCGGAGCCAACAAGCCTTGGCAGCCGCAAGTCTCGGGGAGATGAAGAAAAGTCGATGGCGCAGACCAGCAAGGTCTGAGGAACTCACCCAGCGAGGGTAAGTCAGGGCAGGCCTGGAGCAACCAGGGGAGCCCTTCGGTTTCTTTAAGAAGTCTTCTGGGGACCCACAAGCCAGCGGGCAAGGGATCGTGAAGACACCTCGGGCGGAATCACTCAACAGGGGCTTACGGTCACTCGGGACGGTGTAGGCCTCTGATCTTCGGAGGGATTCCTGCTGGAGGTCGGGACCACACGTGGTCCAAAGCACAAGTTCGTAGAACGTTGTGAAGGGGTTGCACTTGACAATAGTGCACGGTACCCAGGGGTCGCGGTTCCTCGTTACTCGTGGGGTCCACTTGCCTCAGCTTCGCTGGGGACTCACGATGGCCTTGGAGAGGTCAGGAAATCCACTTCTTGGGCTGCAGGGACTTCGGACTCCGGCGGGAGCGGCGTAGTTTGCGACCGTCGTTGTCGTTTTTAGTGCCTGCCAAGCAGGGGAGTCACTCCTTGACTCCAAGGGAGATTCTTCTGTCTTCCAAAGGTAGTGGAACGTCGAAGGGCCAGGATTCTTCTGTAGAGCGTCGTCCAGGGGTTATCTGCTTTGCAATGGCAAGGTTCCCCCTCTTATACTAAAAAGAGGGGATGGACTAGCTCTATGACCCCACCTATGGGAGGGTCAAGGGAGGGGTGGCTACACCCACTTCCCTTTGTCCAGTTTCGTGCCAGAGCAGGGGCAGGTAGCCCCTGAGCTGGTTTGAACTGGCATATGCACAGAGGAGCCTTCTGCTCCCCCAGTGCAGGACTTCAAAGCACTCTAAGAGTGCACCCACCCAGCCCCAATACACTAAACCCTGTCTGGGAGGTGGTTACACCTCCCTGTGACAGGATGCCTATTGTTGGGCTTCCTCCACTGCGAGTTTCGGTCATCAGCAGGAGGGCAGCCCAGTGTCTGTGACTGGTGGCATCCATTTTGTGATGCCAGGGCTCTTTAGGATTCTACCGCGTTTCCACAGCAGGTACATGTCTTATCCCTCTAGAAGGGTGGAATGCTACCCCCGCCGCCAAGATTGGCGGGGGGTAGTATTCCAAGATGTTTGACACCAAACACGACATGTTTTGATGCAGCCATTCCAAAGTTAGCATTTACCGCGAGGATATAATGCACTTAAATAGTATATGGTTTAACCGCATCCACAAACAGCACCAGAGAATGGACTCTGAGAACTGCAGAGGGGCCCTGCTCAGGCAGAGGCACCCCCTCACATAGAAGCCAAGCACCCTGCCCTCAGGATTGATAGGGCCTGTCTTAGGGGTGGCTGATAGGTTTATATGTGTGTGCAGGAGAGATATAGGAAACCTATATCTCAGTGAGGGGTGCTAGCACCACCTCACCCAGGCTGCAGTAGCAGGCCTGTGGTGTCAGATTTAGACTGCTTCCCAGGGGTGGCATAATATATGCTGCAGCCCCTGGTAGGCCTGTGAAGTACCTATGCCCTTGGCACCTAAGGTACCATATACTAGGGACTCATAAGGCACCACAGTATCCAATCACTAGTGCACCTAGAGTGCACTCCATGTCGTTTAGAGAGAGCAGATAGACTGGGGCCCTGAATAGCAGGGTCCCAGTCCAACTAAGTCATAAACCAGCAAAACACCATAAAAAAAGTGGGGGCAACCATATAGTCAGATTCCACCTTCCTACAATGATGCTGAGGATTTGTGTGTGGTCCATGGGTTTGGGGGGGTTCCGAGAACTGTGGGCCACCAGGAGTCATCCTAGGTGGAGGGGTTGGGGCCCAAGATGAGGACTTCGCTCTTGTCTGAGTTGAGCTTGAGGTAGCTATCCTTCATTCAGGTGGCTACTGCCTTCATTCAGCTGTGGAAGCTGTTCTTGGTGGCTGTGGGTTCATCGGAGAGGGAGAGGATCAGCTGGGTGTCATCAGCATAGGAGGTGATGTTGAGTCCGTGATTTCTGATGATGGTTGCAAGCTGGGTCATGTAGATGTCCTCAGCTGATTTCTGCGGGTTCTGAGAGAATAGGTGGAAGTCGACTTTCTGTGTTTGGCCAGTGAAGAAGGAGTGGATCGAGGCAAGTGCTTTGTCACGTATGCCGGCATTGTGAAGTCTAGCACAGAGGGTGTCATGGGAGACAGTGTCGAAAGCAGCCGGAAGGTCCAGGAGGATGAGGGCCATGGTTTCGCCTCCATCCAGTAGGATACAGATGTCCTCTGTGGTGGCGAGGAGAGCATTCTCGGTTATGTGGTTGCCTCTGAATCCAGATTGGGAGAGGACCAGGATGTTGTTTGATTCGATGAACTAGGAGACTTAGGTGTTGATGACCTTCTCGATTACTTTTCCTGGGAAGGGGAGCAGGGAGATTGGTCTGTAGTTCTTGAGGTCCGTCGGGTCAGCAGATGGTTTCTTCAGTAGGGGGTTGATCTCTGCATGGTTCCAGTCTTCAGTGAAGGTGGCGGATTCAATGAAGCAGTTGATTGTGCAGCAGAGTTTGGGTGTGATGGAGGCGCTGGCTCTGTTGAATGTGTCATGGGGGCAGGGATCCGAGGGGGCTCCAGAGTGGATGCTCTTCATAAATTTGAGGGTATCATCGGTGGTGAGGGAGGTCCAGTTGAGTAGGGTCTGCTGGGTTTGGGTGCGTTGGGTGCGGTTGTTTCGCTTGGGGTCGGCAGGTTTAGGTTAGTGAAGCTGTTGTAGATCGCCTTGATCTTGTGGAGGAAGAAAGTGGCGAGGTTGTCGCAGAGGGGATGTCTTTCTTCTCCGTGCTGGGTTTGGTGAATACTTTGACCATGGTGAAGAGTAGTTTGCTGTTGTGTGCGTTGGCATTGCTGCGTTCTTGTGTGGCCATTTTCTTAGTAGATTTGATGAGGTGGTGGTGTTCAGTGACTGCAGTTTTGAAGGCTTCGTTGTCTGCCAAAGCCTTGCTGCTTCTTCATCTTTTTTTAGCCATCTGCAGGTGCACTTGGACTCTCAGAGGGTGGAAGAGAACTAGCTGGCTTTTCTGGAGCGTTGCTTACCAGAGGGGGGCCAGTGTGTTGGCTCAGTTGGAGATCCATGAGTGGAGGTTCCGTGCAGATGCTTTGTCGTCTGTGGATGTCGGTGGTGGGGTTGCGGTGAGGGTGGTGGTGGGTTGGTCTTCAGTGACCTTGTTCCAGCTTCTGCGTGGGTGGTGGTGGGCGTGCTGGTGTACGGTGGGTCTGGTCAAGGAGAAATGGATGCAGCAGTGGTCGGTCCACTATAGTTTGTAGGTGTGGCTAAAGTAGAAGTTGCTGCTTGCGGAGAAGATGGGGTCATGTGTGTGCCCTGTTGAGTGGGTTGGAGAGGTGACCAGTTGCTTGAGTCCAATGGTGGCGAGGTTCTCCAGCAGGGATGATGTGTTGTGCTTGTCAAGGTTGTCCAGGTGGAAATTGAGAGGAATGTAGTCCATGGAGGCGAGAGCATGGTGTGTGATGAAGCTGACCAGGGATTCGCTGAATGAGGGCAGACTGCAGCAGTTCTGTAGATGAGGCTGTCGTGGAGGGTGGTGTTTGGGTTTGTTTGGATCTGGAAGTGGAGAGGCTCCATGGTGGTCGATGTTGTCATCCGAGCTGGTTGTGATGCAGAGGGTGTTTTTGTGTATGATGGTGATACCTCCTCCTGATCAGGTGGAGCGGTCCTTGTGGATGATTTTGTAGCAGTCTGGGATGGCGATGTCTGTTGCTGGGGTGGCGTTCATCCAGGTTTCCTTGAGGAAGGCGATGTCGGGGATAGGGAGTCGAGCAGATCCTAGATCTCCATGGCGTGTTTGCGGTAGGAGCATGTGTTGATTAGGATACAGCTGAGGTGATTGGGTCCGGTTTTTCTGGGTCGTACGGTCGGTCGGTTTGGTGTGCAGTGGCAGGTGAAGGTGCCACTGCAATTGCGACAGAAGCAAGGGTCGTGGGTGTTGTTCAGCATCACGAGGTGGCAGGCAGAGTGGTGTCCAGTGTTGAGGGCATGGGGGTGGTTGAGTCGTAGCGGTAGATGGTCTAAGGACCAGGGTCTGTGGTGCTGGGCACGGTCCAGGCATAGACGGGTGCAGACGGGCTTACTTTTGGCATGCCTTTTACACGCTACTGGTGTGGCTGTGCAGAGGCTGCCATTAAGTAGTGTGAGGGCTGGACAGCTGGGAGGTGGGAAAGCGGGAAGTGGAAAGTGGAAAGCGGTGCTGGAGGGGAGGTGGGGCCACGGCGGATGAGCAGCAGCAGAGACACAAAAAGGAAAAAGGCACAGAAAAAAAAAAGTGAAAGAAAGTGACAAAAAGCAGAAAAGATTCAAGGAAGGTACAAAAAGATCAGAGGAAAAGGCATAAAACAGAGAGAAAGAGGGCAGAGCAGCAGCAGAGCAGAGATGTAATGTAATCCATTTTTGTAAAGCGCAAACATATGACCCATTAGGGTTTCAAGGCGCTTGGGGGCCATCGGGGAGATTAAGTGAACTATTGCCCAGAGTCACATGGTGCTAAGCTGAGCTGCCGCTGGCACCAGGGATCAAACTGTGAGCCCCGTGCTCTGGAGTCCGCCGCTCTGGTCGCTGCACCACACAGAGAGATCCTCGCCACTGGAGCACCAGGGATGAGGTGCAGGTGGGTGCCTGCTGGTGGAGGAGGACCTTGAACTCACAAACCTGCAAGGGTCAGGGGAAGCAGCTACCAGGCGGAGCTGTGCGGGAAAGGAAACAGTTCACAGACACGGTCAGTAATATTGCTCCTTTCACCACGCGGGGGATGCCATTAAGTAGTTTGAGGGGGAGACCGGACATCTGGGAGGTGAGAAAGCAGGAAAGTAGCGCTGGAGGGGGGCGGGCTTTGGGGGACAAGAAGCAGCAGGGATACAGAGAGGAAAAAGGCGCAAAAAGTGAAAAAGTGATAAAAGTGAAAAAACTGACAAAAAGCAGAAAATATGAAAGGAAGGTAAAAAATTGATCAGAGAAGAAAAAAGGCAGAAAGCAGAGAGACAGATGGCAGAGCAGCAGTAGAGCAGAGATGCTCCCAACTGGACCACCAGGGATGAGGCGCAGGTGGGTGCCTGCAGGTGGAGGAGGGCCTCGAACTCAGAGACCTGCAAGGGCCAGGGGCAGCAGCTACCAGGCAGAGCTGTGCGGGAAGGAAAGCAGTGCACTGACAAAGTGATGTATGAATATGGTTGGTGTACTTGTGATAGGTTGCTAAATAACATAATGGTAAATGGTAAACATATCATGTAATCTTTACACCTGGAGATATGTATGTACTGTGTAAAAAACAATACAAAATGTTGGTAGCTATATGTATAGTTGCACAAATTACTCAGCTTAGATCAGGGCTCTCCAAAATGTAGCTCCTCACAAGTAGCTCCTCAGACCCCTTCAGAGTAGCACACAACCTTGAGGTCACTTATTGGATGGGCACAAGGTGACCCTTGTAGTGTAAAAGTTGAGGAAAGGCGGTGTTCATGTGACATCACGATCATCAGACTGCAGATGGCAAGGACTGTCATTGAGCACTGCTCATTCAGAATCATGGGCCAGGCTGGGCCTGAGTCACAAGGTCATACAACTGATGCACTGAGGTACTGCTGTCAAGCACATATATCATTTGCAGGTCAAAATTTGAGATGTGCTTAAAATATGCCCTTGAATGCTTTTAAATGGACAGCAGTTGAAAGTGAGAGTTCCCTGACTTCTTAAGCTAACACTTCTTTTCAATTGACTCACATTTCAAAGAATGTCATGTCCAAACTTCAGGCCCCATATTCACAATGGTCACTATTCACTGTGCCATTATCATTACTGTTTAGCCTTCAGTAGTTCAGAGTCTTTAGCACTGATCAGAAGTAGGTCACCTCACAGATTATGTAGGGGCCCCTGGGCTAGATGATGTCACAGGCCTGGATTTGTGTGTTTAAACCATTTCATGGGATTACGATGGACAACAGGTCACTATTGAAGTGTGCATGAGGATATTGGTTTTAGTCAGCATGCGACAATGTTAATGTTATGTTAGGTTAAAAATGTTATAAAGCGCACGTACACCAGATTGGTTTCATGGCGCTACATAGAGAGATGCCAAGGCCCGACGGAGTTACTCATAAGCTTGTCTGAACAACCAGGTTTTAAGGAGCTTCGTAAAGCTCAGGAGGTCGGTGCAGGAGCGTACTTCAACAGGAAGAGAATTCCAATATCTGGGAGCTTGGACGGCGAACCTAGCGCCACCCAAACACTTCCGTTTGAAAGAGGGAATAGACAGAAGGTGATTGTGAGCCGAGCGCAAATTGCGCGTAGGTGTATACTTCTGGATAAGGCTGTCCATACATTTAGGGCTCCTTCCGTTGAGAGACTTGAAAATGAGACAGCATACCTTGAAGGCACATCGCTGTGAGATAGGAAGCCAATGCAGCTTCCTCATGAGAGGGGTGACATGTTGTTGCCTAGGTTGCTGGTAAATCAGTCTTGCAGCCTGACAATACACATGTTGTATGGTAACTTATGAGTTATGCTACTGATAGCTGTAGACAATTTTTGTGACAGCAATACAGACAAACAAAAAGTGTCAATACAATTGTTTGTTCTTTCCTTTCATGTATCCATACAGGTCAACGTCCACATATGGAAGGCCATCCGCAGGAAGGTGCAGACCCTGGGGGTCTACAGGTGGCGCATGTCTATTGCCACAAGAGGTGGGAGGACCTAAGTCACGGGTCCTGGAAGATCGCAGAAGTTCAGCTCGGGAAGGCCTCCCAACATGTCAGGGGCGTGCGTCGCACCCTGACCCCCCTAATGGCCCACATTCTTGTGGTGGCCCATCTGGAGCTGAATGGACAGTTGAGGGCCTAGCAGCAGCAACAAGGGAATAAGTTCTTATCAGAGTTACACATGTTACATGACCCATCTCTTGTTAGAGCCAGGATTTTTGTCATCAACATTCAGGGTGACTGATGTCCAACTCTCAAGAAGAGTTCTTGAAGGTGTAAGATTTGTTCAAGGGGTATGATGATGTGCTTTTTCTATTACTTTTGAACAATGATCCCACCTGATTCCTGTCCCCAACCAATGGACTGTTCTGAGCAGACACATGGCTGCCTAAACTCCACATATACATCATCTTGTTTGATGTAATAAAGGACAGTTGTAACCAACAGGCAACTGATTTTCATTGTACCAGGTGTGATGCTCCTTCACTGATGTGGATGATGTCATGTTAGCCCTATTACAGGTGACATAGCATACTAGGTTCTTATGATACAGTGGATGTACCAAATGTTGCATTGGTAAGTTGGGATTCTACACAAACCAGAGTGATCATGTGATCCAACATGCCTAGTGACTGCAGAGTAATAGCTACGTATTGATATCAAGACATATCCAAAATGTGTTCAGTATCAGAAATAATTTTTCATATATGTTAAACAGTGACAGAATTGCATGATGTGTTACAGCTTCACAAATGTGTGTGTAAAACAGTCTGCTTTTGTCCAAATAGTAGAGCTAGGCATACAATTTTGATGAAACAATGAAATGAATGTGTACGCAATGGTGACAGAGTAACACAAAGTCCCCAAACCATTCCTCAATGTCCTTTGTCATGTCCAGATGAACAATCAATGATGGATTAAAATGGGAAAACTGAAAGGTATTTTGGAAGATGGGATGTTCCATCACATATATGTATGAGTATCCCATCAGGAAAACTCAGATTCAGGCCAAACACATGACATATCAGGCAAATATTTAAGTGTATAAAGGTGTACTATGTTGCATATTGTGATTGACTTCTCAATTTTTTAAGCAAATATCATATATGATTAATTCTATGTAATGATTAGTATGATGTTCTACAATGTTTTAACCACAGTGAAAGCCAGAAAATTTAGTGAAACCGTTTCACAAAGATACAACAAGGTTCAAATACCTACAGATAAGGAGAGGAGTGGCGCTGCGGCAAGAGCAGCTGCCTCCAGAGCGCGGGGCTCAGTGTTCAATACCCGGCGCTGGCGGAAGCTCAGCATCATGTGACTTTGGGCAATAGTTCAATTAATCTCCCCGATGGCCCCCAGCACCTCGAGACCTTTAGGGGTGATTAGTTCGTGCTTTACAAATACCAGATTGATTGATATCTAGGAGTCAAATGTGAAGATGTTTTTGCTCTGTACTGAAGTGTATTAGAAATGTTACAAAGGATATGTATTTCATTATGTTGTAGTAGTCATTTGTCAGACCCCCCAAATATTACTTTCAGATTGTCTTCAACACCATAGGTATATAGATAGTATGTGATGCATTGATAATCTATTTCAGCACAGAATTCATGGATGAATGTTGACACTTGACATATAATTTACTAACTTGACGTGATTGTTACCATCGGGCAATGTCCAAACAATGGTAACCTGCTTTCAGTTTATGCCAATATTGGTACAACATTGCAGTATATGTTGAGAGACAATAAATCATATTTGACTTATTGATGATGATAAGTATATAGATTTTAGGGCCTAGCGAACACACAGTACAAAGGTGTTGCTGGTGTAAATACTTTTTGGTGGCATCAGTTCACTAATCTGTGCAACAAAGGCCACACTTTCCATGGTGTGTAACAGTTCTTAAAGAGACATAACAATGGATAAGAGACATCATACATGATATAGGAGCTATTGTGGGAAATTACATAACTGTGTTCAAGTGTCTTTTTAAAATGCTGCCTGCATGCATGTGCTTATGATAATGTAGAACCAAAGTTTGAGAGACTTGAAGAAGGTGAAATCTGACAACTTAGTAACTGTTTTGTGCAGGTTTGTGCTGAAAGTTAATGATATGGTCTGTTTACACAAATAGAATAACACCATTGAAGATGTCTTTCAGCATCATCCGGGGCAGGAGAAGGAGAAGGTGCCAAAGTAGGCGGGGAAGCATCTGGCCACAGTGGTTCTGGTACCAACACCGAGGAACACATTGGCCCAGAGGATAAAGGTAATGCAACGCAGGTCACCAATGAAACTACAACTTCTTTGGAGGCCTTCTCTAGTGAGCACTCCCAAGTGTTAGTGGACCCTACTGCTCAAGTTACACATGCATCCTTGTCTGCCACCTAGATTGACATCTCTATCCTCCACCTTCCTCCCCCCCAGTTGGCCCACCCAGGTCCACTAAAGGAAGTGGGATGTCCTTTGCTTATTCACCTAATCCCCTGCCTCCCCATGTGCGCTGAATGAAGAGGCTATTGACCTCCTCCAGTGCATTGCTGTAGGCCAAACTGCCCTGCTGAATGCCATCCAGGGGCTTAGCTGACATATGTAACAAATGGTAGCTTACCTGAAAGGCATTCACAGTGGTATGTCTGCCCTATAGCAGTCATTTTAAGCTCTAGCCTCCCCATTAACTGTAGTTTCACAGCAATCCAACATTCTGCCCCACCTCCTGCCCCTTCCCCATTCTCTTCCCTGTCCCCATCCCAATTCCCTATTCCCAGCCCTGTCCAAGGTACACTCACACCTGTTCATGCACCCACACTCTTCCAAACATACAAACATTGAGAAACAACCATTGCAGCATGAATTTCATTGTCAAGGAATGAATGGTTATTGCATACGCATATATGTAAGTATTAGGTAAGTATTAAGCATGTGTATAGATTACCTACTGGCGGACGCCAGTACTTAGTTATAATTAGGACCTTGTTTCTATTCAAAAAGCGTTTTTTTTTGCCAAGATCTTTGGCGCCGTTTGACGAAATTTTCAAAAATAATGGTTCGCTCAGGTCAGCTCCTGTCTTGAAAGTTTCTGGGTGATTCGTCGAGCGGGGGCCGAGAAAAAAGGGGAGTCCCAAAAAGCGTTTTCTCCATATAAATTTCCAGAGGAAACTTTAGACAAAGCTACAGCCCGAACTGCTGAACGGAATTGCACCAAATTTGGCAAAAAGGTAGCTTTTGGTTCAGAAAGTGTGCCTTTTTAAAATGGTGTAAATCCGTTCTGTAGTACCTGAGAAATTAAAAATAAAAATATCGATATCTGGTGACCGAGGAGGATTCCCGAACCCTCCCGATCACGAGCTTCATTTTGATTGGCTGCCAACACTCCAAACCAAAAACTGTTGGCAGCCATCTTATGACTCGGTAGAACCGAGTCACACGAAAAAGGAGACAAAAACATTAAAAAACAAGAAAAGGGGGCAGGGTAGAAACACCCTGAACCCCTAGGCCTGCTCAGGGACAACCAGGGCCAAAGAAAACTTACCAAAAAATATTTTCGGCAGGATCCCGCAGCCCCAGGGACCGCCACCTCCCTGGGGCTTTTATTTATTTAGGTTGGGGGGCCTCGCGGGCCCCCCAACCCCCGGGGACTGCCACCTCCTTGGGGTTTTAGTCAAATTAAGGGCAGGGGGCATCGCAGTCGCCCCCAAGCCCCGGGGACCGCCACCTACCCAGGGCTTAAATACAATTAAGGATGTGGGGGGGCTCCTGCCCCCCCACACTGCTCCGGGGACCACCACCGCCCCGGGGCACCCTGAAATTAAGGGTGGGGTGGCCTTGTGGGCCCCCCTAAGCCCGGGGACCCTCACCTCCCTGGGGCTCCAATCGAATTAAAGAAGTATGGGGGGGCTCCTACCCCTCCCCACACTGCCCCGGGGACCACCACCTCCCCGGGGCACTAATTAGGTTAATATGGGGGTCCGTTGCGGCCCCCCGGCCCTGGGGACCACCACCTCTTCAGGGCTTTAAACTTGTTGGAGGGGGGCCACGCGGCCCCCCTCTTGGAGCCCTCCATGGCCCTGGGGACCGCGACCCCCCAGGGCCGGCTCCAACAATGTCCTGGGGTGCCCACCCCCTGGACATTGCAGTTTGCAATTACAGGGCGGGAGCATGGCTCCCGCCCTGTCATTGCAAACTCTGCTTTGCTTCATGGAAGCAAGAGCAGGAAAACCTGCTCTCGCTTCCATGAAGCAAAGCAGATTGCTTTTGCACAAGGGGAGCTGCATGTCAGCAGCTCCCCTTGTCCAAAAGCAATACTGGCTCCCGCAGGAGGCAGGGAGCCGGCTGGGACCACGGGGGTATTGGGGCTCCCCCCATGGTCCCCAACATGAGGCCAGGCCCCGGGATGGGGTCCCTGGGGCCAGAAGTGGGTAAGTGAAGGGGGGCCACGAGGCACCCCTCCCTTTTTTCATAAAAAAATAAATAATTAAGGCCGGGCCCTGGGGGATGGGGTCCCCGGGGACAATAGTGTCCCAGGGAAGGGGGGCCACGCAGCCCCCCTCCCATAGAATAAAAATAGTTTTTTTTTAAAAGAGGCAAAGCCCCGAGGGATGAGGCCCCTGGGGCTAAAAATGGCCTCAGGAAGGGGGGCACGTGGCCCAATCCTTTAAATGTTGTTTTTTTTAATTAAAAAATTTGCCATGCCCCGGGGCCGAAATCGGCCTCAGGAGGGGGGCCGCGCGGCCCCCTTCCTGCTTTTTAAAAAATATTTGTTCAAAAAATGGGTCAGGCCCTGAGGGATGGGGTCCCCCGGGCCCCAACAATATTAAGAGAAGGGGGGCCACACAGCCCCCCTTCTAACAAAAAAAAGAAAAGCCAGCATCTCACCGGAGGCCCCGCCCCCTCCCTGCACCACTCTGCAAACGCGCCTCCTGACGTGTTCTAAGTTGGGGGATTAAGTCCCCTTGAATCCTGAGGGTCCCTGGGGGTCAACTAGCCCACCAGGTACCTCCAGTAGGCCCCACACAGTGGGATTGCTGAGAGGTGGTCTGAGGCCATGCCCCTTTTTACACCATTCTGCAAATGCGCCTCTTGGCGCACTGCTGGTGGGGCGATGAGGTCCTCTTGTGTCCTGAGGATCTCAAGACTACAGTGGACTTCATCCCCCGAGCAGCAGTGCACCAGGAGGCGCGTTTGCAGAGTGGTGTAAAAAGGGGGCATGGCCTTGGACCACTCTCAGCAATCCAGCTGTGTGGGGCTTATTAGAGATAAAAGGAGGGCTAGTTGCCCCCCAGGGACCCTCAGGAGGCAAGGATACTTCATCCCCTAACCAAGAGCGTGCCAGGAGGCGTGTTTGCAGAGTGGTGGAGAAAGGGGGAGTGTCCTGTGTCCTCCTCTCATCAATCCCACTATCTGGGGCTTACTGGAGGTATCAGGTAGGCTAGTTGGCCCCTAAGGACCCCCAGCAGCGAAGGGGACTTTAATCCCCATCGAAGAGCGCGCCAGGGAGCGTGTTTGCAGACTGGTGGTCAAAGGGGTGTGGCCTGCTATAAGTACTTACCAATGCTGCTTTGTGGGACTTACTGAAGGTAATAGGAGGGGTAGTTGGCCCCCAAGGTAGTCCTTGGGGGCCAACTACCCTTCCTGTTACCTCCAGTAAGTCCCACACATTGGGATTGCTAAGAGGTCTTCGGAAGCCACGCCCCCCCCTTTGTCCACCACTCTGCAAACGCGCCTCCTGGCACACCACGGGTTGGGGGATCAAGTCCACTTTACTCCTGAGAGACTTTGGGGGCCAAGAAGCCCTCCTTGTACCTCCTATAAGTCCTACACAGCGGAATTCCTGAGCGCTGGTTGGAGGCCCAGCCCCCTTTCTCCACCACACTGCAAACGCGACTACCAGTTAAAGAAGCATTTGTAATGTAATAGGTCTTGCATTTGCAAGAGTTAGAGCTATTGGCTTTGTAAATGTAAACATTTTTTACTAATGTTTTTTGGAGTGGAGTGGTTGTACGTTGTGTGTAGTGGAATTATGTGGATAGAAAGTATGTGGTATTTAGTGTATAGGAATTATGTAGAGTGGGCTTATGTGTTATGGAGAGTAATTATGTGGTATGGTAGTCTTTGTTGTGGAGTGGCAACCTCAGGTTTAGTCTTCCTCATTTCCATAGAAGCTAAACTATGAACTCAATGAGACAAAAAATAGAAGGAATCACTGAGGAGCACTTCTGGACCTAGTCAGAGGTATGAGCAGGGCCACTGGAAATATGCGACTGTTAGGCTGCACCGACTTTCGCACAATTATACATTTTCCGCATTAGCCACATAATCCATCATCTGCTGCCTAATCTGCAGATTTGAACAAAAAAAGCCTTGTTTCTACCTCAAACGGCTCAAACGTTACCAAAAATGCAGCAACACATGTTACAGCGTGGTGGAAGGTCCTCTGCAAACCTAGAATGGTCACCTGTTATTTATTGCTAAATGTGGGTGTTAAATTGATACTAATGGTGGACAAGCCACTCTTACTTTTTTCTGCCCCTCTCTTGCTTCTTTCTGCATCTCTGTTGCTTCTTTCTGCACCTTTCTTTCATTTTCTGCACCCCTCTTGCCTCTTTCTGCACCTGTCTTGCCTCTTTCTGCACTCCTCATCCCTCTTTCTGTGCCCCTCCTGCCTCTTTCTGCACCTCTGTTCCTTCCTTCTGCACTTCTTTTGTTTCTTTCTGCACCTCTCTTGCTTCTTTCTGCACCGCTCTTGCCTCTTTCTCTGCCGTTCTTAGCCATTTCTGCATCTCTGTTGCTTCTTTCTCGCTTCTCTTGTCTCTTTCTCCCCCCTCTTGCCTCTTTCTGCACATCTGTTGCTTCTTTCTGCACCTATCTTGCTTCTTTATGCACCCCTTGTGCCTCTTTCACACCCCTCTTGCCTTTTTCTGCACCTCTGTTCCTTCTTTCTGTACTTTTTTTGTTTCTTTCTGCACCTCTCACTTCTTTCTGCACCCCTTTTCCCTCTTTCTGCACCCCTTTTCCCTCTTTCTGCACCCCTCTTGCCTCTTTCTGCACCTCTGTTCCTTCTTTCTGCACTTCTTCTGTTTCTTTCTGCAGGTCTCTTGCTTCTTTTTGCACCCCTTGCCTCTTTCTCCACCCATCCACCCTCTTTCTACACCCCTGTTGCCTCTTTCTGCATCTCTGTTCTTTCTTTCTGCACTTCTTTTGTTTCTTTCTGCACATCTCTTGCTTCTTTCTGCATCCTACGTGCCTCTTTCTGCTCCCCTATTCCCTCTTTTTGCACCCCTCTTGCCTCTTTCTGCACCTTTGTTGCTTTTTTCTGCACTCCTCTTCCTTCTTTCTGCACTCCTCATGCCTCTTTCACACACCTCTTCAATCTTTGTGCACCCCTCTTGCCTCTTTCTGCACCTCTGTTCCATCTTTCTGCACTTCTTTTGTTTCTTTCTGCACCTCTTGCTTCTTTCTGAACCCCTTTTGCCTCTTTCTTCACCCCTCTTGCCTCTTTCTGCACCTATTTTCCTTCTTTCTGAACTTCTTTTGTTTCTTTCTGCAGCTCTCATACTTCATTAAGCACCCCCTTGCCTCTTTCTCCACCCCTCTTCCCACTTTTTTCACCCCTGTTGCCAATTTCTGCAACTCTGTTCCTTCTTTTTGCACTTCTTTTGCTTCTTTCTGCACGTCTCTTGCTTCTTTCTGCACCCTCGTGCCTCTTTCTGCACCCCTCTTCCCTCTTTTTGCACCCCTCTTGCCTCTTTCTGTACCTCTGTTGCTTCTTTCTGCACTCCTCTTGCTTCTTTCCACACGTCTCTTGCTTCTTTCTACACCACTTGTGCTTTTTTCTGCACCCCTCTTCCGTCTTTCTGCACACCTCTTGCCTCTTTCTGCACCTCTGTTCCTTCTTTCTGGACTTCTTTTGTTTCTTTCTGCACCTCTCTTGCTTCTTTCTGCAACCCTCTTGCCACTTTCTCCACCCCTGTTCCCCCTTTTTGCATCTCTGTTGCTTCTTTCTACACTTCTCTTGCCTCTTTCTGCACTTCTCTTGCCTCTTTCTGCACCTCTGTCCCTTATTTCTGCAACCCTTGTGCCTCTTTCTGCACCCCCCTTCCCGGTTTCTGCACCCCTCTTGACTCTTCTCTTTCTGCACCTCTGTTCCTTCTTTCTGTACTTCTTTTGTTTCTTTCTGCAACTCTCTTGCTTCTTCCTGCACGCCTCTTGCTTCTTTCTGTACCCCTCGTGCCTCTTTCACACCCCTCTTCCCTATTTCTACACCCCTCTTGCCTCTTTCTGCACCTCTGTTCCTTCTTTCTGCACTTTTTTGTTTCTTTCTGCACCTCTCTTCTTTCTTTCTGTATCCCTCTTGCCTCTTTCTCCACCCCACTTCCCACTTTCTGCATCTCTGTTGCTTCTTTCTGCATTTCTCTTGCTTCTTTCTACATCTCTCTTGCTTCTTTCTGCACCCCTTGTGCCTCTTTCTGCACCCCTCATCCCTCTTTTTGCACTCCTCTTGCCTATTTCCTCACCTCTGTTCCTTCTTTCTGCACTTCTTTTGTTTGTCTCTGCACCTCTCGCTTCTTTCTGGACCCCTTTTGCCTCTTTCTGCATGCCTCTAGTCTCTTTCTGCACCTCTGTTCCTTCTTTCAGCACTTCTTTTGTTTCTTTCTGCAGCTCTCTTGCTTCTTTCTGCCCCCCCTTGCCTCTTTCTCCACCCCTCTTCCCTCTTTCTTCACCCCTGTTGCCTCTTTCTGCACCTCTGTTTCTTCTTGCTACACTTCTTTTGTTTCTTTCTGCACATCTCTTGCTTCTTTCTGCACCCCTCATGCCTTTCTGCACCCCTCTTCCCTCTTTTTGCACCCCTCTTGCCTCCTTCTGCACCTCTGTTGCTTTTTTCTGCACTACTCTTGCTTCTTACTGCACCTCTTTACTTTTTTCTGCACCACTCGTGCTTCTTTCTGCACCCTTCTTCCCTCTTTCTGCTAAGGGTGGGCGGAATTTGCGGAATTGCATTCCGCGAAATTCCGCGAAACGGCAAAAAATCTCCGCGAGCACGCGGAATTTCGCGTGCTCGCGGAGATTTTGCTGCGCCCTTTATATCTGTAAGTGCTTACTGTTGAGGTTTAATTTTTGTGACAGGAGCATCGTGCCAGCCCAGAATGAATCCTGCCCTGCATATTTATCCAAGAAGATGAGTCCGTTTTGTGCAATACCTCTACTCAACTGGAGTACTTTCTACTGGCTAATCAGTAAGTGCTACCTCGTTGGGAAAATGTATAGTGCCTTTCCTACACTACAGCTGCAAAGGACCAGAAGAATTGTCTCCAGTGACCTGTGTGTCTAACTTTGCCACAGCGCCGGGTCCTTTGATTAAGCTGTCCATCATAGTGGGGAAAGGGCGGGAAGACGTTGCATACCGTGAGTGTATGTGGGCGGGGCTACTAGCCTGTTCTCATGCCTCTTGTTTATAAAGGGTTAGAGCAGGATCTCAGTGGCAGACGAGGAGAAGGAACCTCCTGGTCACAGGAACTACATGAGGAATGCGCTCGAGAAAATCAAGGATGCAAAGACCTCCATCAAGGATTACAGCTAGCTTTTCAGGGTGGCAATGGAGAGAAGGCACATCTGCTTAATCACGCTCACGAATTCTACACGAGAATTGCGCTCGAGAAAATCAAGGATGCAAAGACCTCCATCAAGGCTTACAGCTAACTTTTCACGTTGGAAATGGAGAGAAGTCACATCTGCTTAACCACGCTCACGAATTCTGCACACCTACCCTGCATATTTATCCAAGAAGATGCCTCCGTTTTGTGCAATACCTCTACTCAGCTGGAGTACTTTCTACTGGCTAATCAGTAAGTGCTACCTCGTTGGGTAAATGTATAGTGCCTTTCCTTTCCTACACTACAGCTGCGTAAAGGACCTGAATAATTTTCCCCAGTGACCTGTGTGTCTATAACTTTGCCACTGCGCCGAAAGCACCGGGGTCCTTTGATTAAGCTGGCCATCATAGTGGGGAAAGGGAGAGAAGACGTTGCATACCGCTAGTGTATGTGGGGCGAGGCCAAACGGGCGGGGCTTCTAGGCCCGTTCACATGCCTCTTGTTTATAAAGGGTCAGAGCAGGATCTCAGCGGCAGACGAGGAGAAGGAACCTCCTGGTCACGGGAACTACACGAGGATTGCGCTCGAGAAAATCAAGGATGCAAAGACCTCCATCAAGGATTACAGCTAACTTTTCACGTTGGAAATGGAGAAAAGGCACATCTGCTTAACCACGCTCACGAATTCTGCACACCTACCTTGCATATTTATCCAAGAAGATGCCTCAATCAATCAATCAATCACGGCATTTATAGAGCGCGCTACTCACCCGGGAGGGTCTCAAGGCGCTGGGGGAGGGGGTAAGTTACTGCTCGAACAGCCAGGTCTTGAGCTGCTTCCTGAAGGAGAGATGGTCCTGGGTTCGCCGAAGGTGAGTGGGGAGGGAGTTCCAGGTCTTGGCTGCCAGGTAGGAGAAGGATCTTCCTCCGGCGGTGGTTCTGCGGATGCGTGGTACGGTGGCGAGGGCGTGGCTGGTTGATCGTAGCTGGCGTGTGGGCGTGTAGAAGGTCATGCGGTCGTTGAGGTACTTTGGGCCCAGGTCGTGGAGGGCCTTGTGTGCGTGGGTGAGGAGTCTGAACGTGATTCTCTTGCTGACGGGGAGCCAGTGCAGGTCTTTCACGTGTCCGGTGATGTGGCTGTGTCGGGGGATGTCCAGGATGAGTCGTGCGGAGGCGTTCTGGATGCGCTGGAGTCTTTTTTGAAGTTTGGCTGTGGTTCCGGCGTAGAGGGTGTTCCCATAGTCCAGTCGGCTGGTGACGAGTGCCTGGGTGACGGTCTTCCTGGTTTCAGTGGGGATCCATCTGAAGATCTTGCGGAGCATGCGCAGGGTGTTGAAGCATGAAGATGAGACGGCGTTGACTTGTCTGGTCATCGACAGGGAGGAGTCCAGGATGAAGCCCAGGTTGCGTGCGTGGTCCGTTGGCTTGGGCGCAGTGCCCAGGGCCGGGGGCCACCAGGAGTCGTCCCAGGCGGAGGGTGATGAGCCCAGGATGAGGACTTCCGTCTTGTCTGAGTTCAGTTTAAGGCGGCTGTTCCTCATCCAGTCGGCGACGTCTCTCATCCCGTCGTGTAGGTTGGCTCTGGCGGTGGTGGGGTCGTTGGTGAGGGAGAGGATCAGCTGGGTGTCGTCGGCGTAGGAGATGATGTTGAGGTTGTGTTGGCGTGCGATGGCTGCAAGGGGGCTCATGTAGACGTTGAAGAGGGTTGGGCTGAGTGAAGATCCTTGTGGAACGCCGCAGATGACTTCGGTGGCTTCGGATCTGAACGGGGGAGGCGGACTCTCTGGGTTCTTCCGGCGAGGAACGAGATGATCCATTCCAGTGCTTTCTCTCGGATTCCGATGTTGCTGAGGTGCTTCACTAGGGTGCGGTGGCAGACGGTGTCGAACGCCGCGGAGAGGTCCAAGAGGATGAGGGCAGCTGTTTCCCCGTTGTCGGTTAGGGTTCTGATGTCGTCGGTGGCTGCGATAAGGGCGGTCTCGGTGCTGTGGTTGGCCCGAAACCCGGACTGCGAGGGGTCGAGGGACCCATTCGTCTCGAGGAAGGCGGCAAGCTGTCTGTTGACGGTCTTCTCGATGACTTTGGCCGGAAACGGAAGGAGCAAGATGGGACGGTAGTTCTTGAGGTCGGTGGGGTCCGCCGTTGGTTTCTTCAGGAGGGCGGTAAGCTCGGCGTGCTTCCAGCTCTCCGGGAAGGTGGCGGTGTGGAAGGAGGAGTTGATGATGTCCCGGAGATGGGGTGCGATGGTGGCGTCGGCTTTGTTGAAGACGTGGTGTGGGCAGGGGTCGGTTGGTGATCCGGAGTGGATGGAGTTCATCGTGCGGGTGGTGTCTTCGGTGCTGATCGGGGTCCAGTTGCAGAGGGTGGTGGTGGCGGGCGTTGGTTCGGCGGTAGGGTGCGTGGTTTGTGCGTCGAAGCTGTTATGTATGTCGGTGATCTTGCGGTGGAAGAACGCGGAGAGTGAGTTGCAGAGGTCTTGCGAGGGGTGATGTCGTTGTTTCCGGCGCTGGGGTTGGAGAACTCTTTGACGATGCTGAAAAGTTCCTTGCTGTCATGGGCGTTGTTGTCCAGTCGTTCTTTGAGTGCCGACTTCTTGGTGGCACGGATCAGCTGGTGGTGTTTGCGGGTGGCGTGCTTGAGGGCGGTCCTGTTGTCTGTGGTCTGGTCGAGTCGCCAGGTTTTCTCGAGAGTGCGGCAGTTCTTCTTGGATTCCTTGAGTTCGTTGGTGAACCAAGGGGTTTTTTTGCTTCCGGGTCTGCTGGGAGGGTTTTTTAGTGGTGCGAGGTCGTCGGCGCAGGCGGTCAGCCACTTGGCGAGGTTGCTGGCTGCTTCGTTTGGGTCCGTTGTGTTGGTGGGTGTGTTCTGGCTGAGGGAGGCGGTGAGCTGCTCGGCGGTGATCTTGCTCCAGCTCCGGCGGGGAGCCTGTTGCGGGTGGTGGTGGGTCGCAGTCTTTCTGAAGCTGAAGTGGACGCAGCTGTGGTCGGTCCAGTGGAGTCCGGTGGCGTGGCTGAAGGAGATGTGCTTGCTGGACGAGAAGACGGGGTCAAGCGTGTGGCCGGCGTAGTGGGTGGGCGTGTTCACCAGTTGCTTGAGTCCGAGGTTGGCGAGGTTGTCCAGCAGGGCGGTGGTGTTTCTGTTGTTGTTGTTCTCCAGGTGGAAGTTGAGGTCCCCTAGGAGGATGTAGTCGGCGGAGGGCATGGCGTGCGGGCTGATGAAGTCTGCGATGTCTTCGCTGAATAGTGTGCGTGGTCCCGGGGTCTGTAGATGAGGGTGCCTCGGAGGGTGGTCTTGGGGTCAGTGTGTATCTGGAAGTGTAGGTGTTCGGCGGCGGTGAAGGTCTCGTCGGAGTTAGTCGAGATGCGGATGGTGTTCTTGTGTACGATGGCGATGCCTCCTCCCGTCTGGTTGACGCGGTCCCTCCGGGTGATCTTGTATCCGTCCGGGATGGCTATGGCGATGTCGGGCGCTGAGGAGGCGTTCATCCAGGTTTCGATGAGGAAGGCGATGTCCGGTGCTGTTGCGTCGAGCAGGTCCCAGAGTTCCACGGCGTGCCTGTGGACGGAGCGGGTGTTCAGCAGGATGCATTTCAGGTGGTTGCTGCTGGTGCTCGACTTGGCGGAGGTGGTGCACGTCCGGGGGCAGGTGAATCGGCAGGTTTGGCAGGTGAAGGGTCCGTGGGTGCGTCTCGGTGAGGCTCGGTAGCAGGCAGGGTTCCGGCCGGCATTGAGTGCGGTGAGTGTGGCGGCGTCGTAGGTCCGTCGAGTGGTGTTGCATCGGTGGGATCCAGGGGTTCTGGCGCTGGGCGCGGTCCAGTCGCGGACGGGCGCAGACGGGCTTGCCTTAGGCGCGCCTTCGGCGCGCCAGCGGCGCGGCGCGCAGCGGCCGCCATTTATGGGGAGGTGGGAGGGAGGATCAGCTGGGAGGCGGGAGGCAGGGGCAGCGAATGGGCAGTCAGGGGCGGGGCCGCAGGGGACGCAGCGGCGGGAATGGCGAGAGGCAGCGGGGGCACAGAAAGGAAATGGGGGGAAAGGCAGACAAAATCACGGGCACAACGACAATGGGGCAGCGAGGGGCACAGAAGGAAAAAGGGGAGAAAGGCAGACAAAATCACGGGCACAACGACAATGGGGCAGCGAGGGGCACAGAAGGAAAAAGGGAGAAAAGCAGACAAAATCACGGGCACAACAACAATGGGGCAGCGAGGGGCACAGAAGGAAAAAGGGGAGAAAGGCAGACAAAATCACGGGCACAACGACAATGGGGCAGCGAGGGGCACAGAAGGAAAAAGGGGAGAAAGGCAGACAAAATCACGGGCACAACGACAATGGGGCAGCGAGGGGCACAGAAGGAAAAAGGGGAGAAAGGCAGACAAAATCACGGGCACAACGACAATGGGGCAGCGAGGGGCACAGAAAGGAAAATGGGGAGACAAGCAGACAAAATCACGGGCACAACGACAATGGGGCAGCGAGGGGCACAGAAAGGAAAATGGGGAGACAAGCAGAAAATACGGGCACCGGGGCCACAAGCGGAGGGCGATCTTACCTGCAGAAGCAGCGGGCAGACAACACAGGCGGAGCTGTGTGGTGGGGAGCGACCTACGTTTTGTGCAATACCTCTACTCAGCTGGAGTACTTTCTACTGGCTAATCAGTAAGTGCTACCTCGTTGGGTAAATGTATAGTGCCTTTCCTACACTACAGCTGCGTAAAGGACCTGAAGAATTTTCCCCAGTGACCTGTGTGTCTGTAACTTTGCCACCGCGCCGAAAGCACCGGGGTCCTTTGATTAAGCTGTCCATCATAGTGGGGAAAGGGGAGAAGACGTTGCATACCGCTAGTGTATGTGGGGCGAGGCCAAACGGGCGGGTCTTCTAGGCCCGTTCACATGCCTCTTGTTTATAAAGGGTCAGAGCAGGATCTCAGCGGCAGATGAGGAGAAGGAACCTCCTGGTCATGGGAACTACACGAGGATTGCGCTCGAGAAAATCAAGGATGCAAAGACCTCCATCAAGGATTACAGCTAACTTTTCACGTTGGAAATGGAGAGAAGGCACATCTGCTTAACCACGCTCACGAATTCTGCACACCTACCCTGCATATTTATCCAAGAAGATGCCTCCATTTTGTGCAATACCTCTACTCAGCTGGAGTACTTTCTACTGGCTAATCAGTAAGTGCTACCTCGTTGGGTAAATGTATAGTGCCTTTCCTTTCCTACACTACAGCTGCGTAAAGGACCTGAAGAATTTTCCCCAGTGACCTGTGTGTCTGTAACTTTGCCACCGCGCCGAAAGCACCGGGGTCCTTTGATTAAGCTGTCCATCATAGTGGGGAAAGGAGAGAAGACGTTGCATACCGCTAGTGTATGTGGGCGAGGCCAAACGGGCGGGGCTTCTAGGCCCGTTCACATGCCTCTTGTTTATAAAGGGTCAGAGCAGGATCTCAGCGGCAGACGAGGAGAAGGAACCTCCTGGTCACGGGAACTACACGAGGATTGCGCTCGAGAAAATCAAGGATGCAAAGACCTCCATCAAGGATTACAGCTAACTTTACAGGGTGGAAATGGAGAGAAGGCACATCTGCTTAACCACGCTCACGAATTCTACACGAGGATTGCGCTCGAGAAAATCACCGGGGTCCTTCGATTAAGCTGTCCTTTATTCTGGGTAGATGTTGCATACCGCTAGTGTATGTGGGGCGGGGCTTCTAGGCCCGTTCACATGCCTCTTGTTTATAAAGGGTCAGAGCAGGATCTCAGCGGCAGACGAGGAGAAGGAACCTCCTGGTCATGGGAACTACACGAGGATTGCGCTTGAGAAAATCAAGGATGCAAAGACCTCCATCAAGGACTACAGCTAACTTTTCAGGGTAGAAATGGAGAGAAGGCACATCTGCTTAGCCACAACCTCGCTCACAGAATTTGAGCTTCAACTCGAGCACCTGCTTTATTTATAAACAAATTCCGTTCCGCTCACGGAAGTTTCGACATTTCCGCGTTCCGCGCGGAACTCGGAAATGCCGAAATTTTGCAAGTTCCGCGAGCGGAACGGAATTTGCCGCCCAGGGTTACTTTCTGTACCCTTCTTGCCTTTTCTGCACCTCTGTTCCTTCTTTCTGCACTTTTTTTGTTTCTTTCTGCACCTCTCGCTTCTTTCTGCACCTCTTTTGCCTCTTTCTGCACCCCTCTTGCCTCTTTCTGCACTACTTTTGTTTCTTTCTGCAGCTCTCATGCTTCTTTCTGCACCCACTTGCCCCTTTCTCCACCATCTTCCCTCTTTCTGCACCCCTGTTGCCCATTTCTGCACCTCTGTTCCTTCTTTCTGCACTTCTTTTGTTTCTTTCTTCACATCTCTTGCTTCTTTCTGCATCCCTCGTGCCTTTTTCTGCACCCCTCTTCCTTCTTTTTGCACCCCTCTTGCTGCACCTCTGTTGCTTCTTTCTGCACTACTCTTGCTTCTTTCTGCACCTCTTTGCTTCTTTCTGCACCACTTGTGCTTCTTTTTTCAACCTTCTTCCCTCTTTTTGCACCCTTCTTGCCTCTTTCTGCACCTCTGTTCCTTCTTTCTGCTCTTCTTTTGTTTCTTTCTGCACCTGTCTTGCTTCTTTCTGCACCCCTCTTGCTACTTTCTAGACCCCTGTTCCCCCTTTTTGCATCTCTGTTGCTTCTTTCTCCACTTCTCTTGTCTCTTTCTCCACCCCTCATCCCTCTTTCTGCACCTCTGTTGCTTCTTTCTGCACTTCCCTTGCTTCTTTCTGCACCCCTGTCCCTTCTTTCTGCAACCCTTGTGCCTCTTTCTGCACCCTTCTTCCCTCTTTCTGCACCCCTTGTGCCTCTTTCTGCACCCCTCTTCTCTCTTTCTGCACTCCTCTTGCCTCTTTCTGCACATCTGTTCCTTCTTTCTGTATTTTTTTTGTTTCTTTCTGCACCTCTCTTGATTCTCTCTGCTTCCCTCTTGCTGCTTTCTCCACCCCTCTTCCCCCTTTCTGCATCTCTGTTGCTTCTTTCTGCACGTTTCTTGCCTCTTTATGCACCCCTCTTCCCTCTTTCTGCATCTCTGTTGCTTCTTTCTGCACTTTTCTTGCCTCTTTATGCACCCCTCTTCCCTCTTTCTGCACCTCTGTTGCTTCTTACTGCACATCTCTTGCTTCTTTCTGCATCCTACGTGCCTCTTTCTGCTCCCCTATTCCCTCTTTTTGCACCCCTCTTGCCGCACCTTTGTTGCTTTTTTCTGCACTCCTCTTCCTTCTTTCTGCACTCCTCGTGCCTCTTTCACACACCTCTTCAATCTTTGTGCACCCCTCTTGCCTCTTTCTACACCTCTGTTCCATCTTTCTGCACTTCTTTTGTTTCTTTCTGCACTTCTTGCTTCTTTCTGAACCCCTTTTGCCTCTTTCTTCACCCATCTTGCCTCTTTCTGCACCTATTTTCCATCTTTCTGAACTTCTTTTGTTTCTTTCTGCAGCTCTCATACTTCATTCTGCACCCCGTTGCCTCTTTCTCCACCCCTCTTCCCACTTTTTTCACCCTTGTTGCCAATTTCTGCAACTCTGTTCCTTCTTTCTGCACTTCTTTTTCTTCTTTCTGCACGTCTCTTGCTTCTTTCTGCACCCTCGTGCCTCTTTCTGCACCCCTCTTCTCTCTTTTTGCACCCCTCTTGCCTCTTTCTGTACCTCTGTTGCTTCTTTCTGCACTACTCTTGCTTCTTTCCACACCGCTCTTGCTTCTTTCTACACCACTTGTGCTTCTTTCTGCACCCCTCTTCCCTCTTTCTGCACACCTCTTGCCTCTTTCTGCACCTCTGTTCCTTCTTTCTGGACTTCTTTTGTTTCTTTCTGCACCTCTCTTGCTTCTTTCTGCAACCCTCTTGCCACTTTCTGCACATCTGTTCCTTCTTTCTGTAATTCTTTTGTTTCTTTCTGCACCTCTCTTGATTCTCTCTGCTTCCCTCTTGCTGCTTTCTCCACCCCTCTTCCCCCTTTCTGCATCTCTGTTGCTTCTTTCTGCACTTTTCTTGCCTCTTTATGCACCCCTCATGCCTCTTTCTGCACCCCTTTTTCCTCTTTCTGCACATTTCTTGCCTCTCTCTGCACCTCTGTTCCTTCTGTCTGCACTTCTTTTGTATCTTTCTGCAACTCTCTTGCTTCTTTCTGCACCCCTCTTACCCCTTTCTGCATCTCTGTTGCTTGTTTCTGTACTTCTCTTGTCTCTTTCTCCACCCCTGTTCCCTCTTTCTGCACTTCTGTTGCTTTTTTCTGTACCTCTCTTGCTTCTTTCTGCACCCCTCGTGCCTCTTTCACACCCCTCTTCCCACTTTCTCTATCCCTGTTACCTCCTTTTGCATCTCTGATGATTCTTTCTGCACTTCTCTTGCCTTTTTCTCCACCCATCATCCCTCTTTCTGTACCTCTGTTGCTTCTTTCTGCACTTCTCTTGCTTCTTTCTGCACCTCTGTCCCTTCTTTCTGCAACCCTTGTGCCTCTTTCTCCACCCCTCTTCCCTCTTTCTGCACCGATCTTTCCTCTTTCTGCACCTCTGTTCCTTCTTTCTGCACTTGTTTTGTTTCTTTCTGTAATTCTTGTGCCTCTTTCTTCATCCCTTGTGCCTCTTTATGCACCCCTCTTCTCTCTTTCTGCACTCCTTTTGGCTCTTTCTGCACATCTGTTCCTTCTTTCTGCTCTTCTTGTGTTTCTTTCTGCACCTCTCTTGCTTCTCTCTGTTTCCCTCTTGCCTCTTTCTCCACCCCTCTTCCCCCTGTCTGCATCTCTGTTGCTTCTTTCTGCACTTCTCTTACCTCTTTCTGCACCCCTCTTCCCTCTTTCTGCACCTCTGTTGCTTCTTTCTGCACTTCTCTTGCTTCTTTCTGCACAGCTCATGCCTCTTTCTGCACCCCTTTTTCCTCTTTCTGCACCTTTCTTGCCTCTCTCTGCACCTCTGTTCCTTCTATCTGCATTTCTTTTGTTTCTTTCTGCACCTCTCTTGCTTCTTTCTGCACCCCTCTTGCCTCTTTTTCCACCCCTCTTACCCCTTTCTGCATCTCTGTTGCTTGTTTCTGCACTTCTCTTGTCTCTTTCTCCACCCCTGTACCCTCTTTCTACACCTCTGTTTTTTCTTTCTGCACCTCTCTTGCTTCTTTCTGCACCGCTCTTCCCTCTTTCCACACACCTCTTGCCTCTTTCTGCACCTTTGTTGCTTCTTTCTGCACTTCTTTAATTTCTTTCTGCACCTCTTTGCTTCTTTCTGCACCACTTGTGCTACTTTCAGCAACCTTCTACCCTCTTTCTGCACTCCTCTTGACTCTTTCTGCACCTCTGTTCCTTCTTTCTGCTTTTCTTTTGTTTCTTTCTGCACCTCTCTTGCTTCTTTCTGCACCCCTCTTTCCACTTTCTCCACCCCTGTTCCCCATTGTTGCATCTCTGTTGCTTCTTTCCACACTTCTCTTGCCTCTTTCTCCACCCCTCATCCCTATTTCTGCACCTCTGTTGCTTCTTTCTGCACTTCTCTTAATTCTTTCTGCAACTCTGTCCCTTCTTTCTGCAACCTTTGTGCCTCTTTCCGCACCCCTCTTCCCTCTTTCTGCACCCCTTTTGCCTCTTTCTGCACCTCTGTTCCTTCTTTCTGCACTTCTTTTGTGTCTTTCTGCAACTCTCTTGCTTCTTTCTGAACCCCTCTTGCCTCTTTCGCCACCCCTCTTCCTCCTTTCTGCATCACTGGTGCTTCTTTCTGCACTACTGTTGCCTCTTTCTCCACCCCTCTTCCCTCGTTCTGCACCTCTGTTGCTTCTTTTCGCACTTCTCTTGCTTCATTCTACACCCCTTGTGCCTCTTTCTGCACTCCTTGTTCCTCTTTCTGCACCCCTATTCTCTCTTTCTGCAATCTCTTGCCTCTTTCTGCACGTGTTCCTTCTTTCTGCACTTCTTTTGTTTCTTTCTGCACCTCTCTTTCTTCTCTCTGCTTCCCTCTTGCTGTTTTCTCCACCCCTCTCCCCCCTTTCTGCATCTCTGTTGCTTCTTTCTGCACTTCTTTGGCCTCTTTCTGCACCCATCTTCCCTCTTTCTGCACCTCTATTGCTTCTTACTGCACTTCTCTTGCTTCTTTCTAAACCCCTCGTGCCTCTTTCTGCACCCCTTTTCCCTCTTTCTGAACTTTTCTTGCCTCTCTCTGCACCTCTGTTCCTTCTGTATGCACTTCTTGTGATTCTTTCTGCACCTCTCTTGCTTCTTTCTGCACCCCTCTTGCCTCTTTCTCCACCCCTCTTACCCCTTTCTACATCTCTGTTGCTTGTTTCTGCACTTCTCTTGTCTCTTTCTCCAACCCTGTTCCCTCTTTCTGCACCTCTTTTGCTTTTTTCTGCATCTCTGTTGTTTCTTTCTGCACCCCTCGTGCCTCTTTCACACCCCTCTTCCCTCTTTCTGCACCTCTCTTGCTTCTTTCTGCACCCCCTTGTCTGCTTCTGCACCCCTCTTCCCTCTTTCTGCACCCCTGTTGCCTCTTTCTGCATCTCTCTAGCTTCTATCTGTACCCCTCATGCCTCTTTCTACACACATCATCCCTCTTTTTGCACTCCTCTTGCCTCTTTCTGCACCTCTGTTGCTTCTTTCTGCACTTCTTTTGTTTCTTTCTGCACCCCTCTTGCCTCTTTCTGCACCTCTGTTCCTTCTTTCTGCACTTCTTTTGTTTCTTTCTGCGCCTCTCGCTTCTTTCTGCATACTTTTAGCCTCTTTCTGCACCTCTGTTCCCTCTTTCTGCACTTCTTTTGTGTCTTTCTGCAACTCTCTTGCTTCTTTCTGAACCCCTCTTGCCTCTTTCGCCACCCCTCTTCCCCCTTTCTGCATCACTGTTGCTTCTTTCTGCACTACTGTTGCATCTTTCTCCAACCCTCTTCCCTCGTTCTGCACCTCTGTTGCTTCTTTCTGCACTTCTCTTGCTTCATTCTACACCCCTTGTGCCTCTTTCTGCACGCCTTGTGCCTCTTTCTGCAACCCTATTCTATCTTTCTGCACTCTCTTGCCTCTTTCTGCACATGTGTTCCTTCTTTATGCACTTCTTTTGTTTCTTTCTGCACCTCTCTTGCTTCTCTATGCTTCCCTCCTGCCGCTTTCTCCACCCCTCTCCCCCCTTTCTGCATCTCTGTTGCTTCTTTCTGCATACCTTTGGCCTCTTTCTGTACCCCTCTTCCCTCTTTCTGCACCTCTGTTGCTTCTTACTGCACTTCTCTTACTTCTTTCTGCACCCCTCGTGCCTCTTTCTGTACCCCTTTTCCATCTGTCTGCACTTTTCTTGCCTCTCTCTGCACCTCTGTTCCTTCTGTCTGCACTTCTTTTGTTTCTTTCTGCACCTCTCTTGCTTCTTTCTGCACCCCTCTTGCCTCTTTCTCCACCCCTCTTACCCCTTTCTGCATCTCTGTTGCTTGTTTCTGCACTTCTATTGTCTCTTTCTCCACCCCTGTTCCCTCTCTCTGCACCTCTGTTGCTTTTTTCTGCACCTCCCTTGCTTCTGTCTGCACCTCTTGTGCCTCTTTCACAGCCCTCTTCCCTCTTTCTGCACCCCTCTTTCCTCTTTCTGCACCTATGTTCCTTCTTTCTGCACTTCTCTTGCTTCTTTCTAGACCTCTGTTCCTTCTTTCTGCAACCCTTGTGCCTCTTTCTGCACCACTCGTCCCCCTTTCTGCATCTCTGTTGCTTGTTTCTGCACTTCTCTTGTCTCTTTCTCCACCCCTGTTCCCTCTTTCTGCTCCTCTGTTGCTTTTTTCTACTCCCCTCGTGTCTCTTTCACACCCCTCTTCCCTCTTTCTGCATCTCTGTTCCTTCTTTCAGCACTTTTTGATTCTTTCTGCACCTCTCTTGCTTATTTCAGCAACCCTCTTCCCTCTTTCTGCACCCAACTTCCCTCTTTTTGCACCCCTCTTGCCTCTTTCTGAACCTCTGTTCCTTCTTTCTGCACTTCTTTTGTTTCTTTCTGAACCTCTCTTGCTTCTTTCTGCACCCGCTTGCCTGCTTCTTCACCCCTCTTTCTGCACTCCTGTTGCCTCTTTCTGCATCTCTCTAGCTTCTTTCTGCACCACTCGTGCCCCTTTCTACACACATCAGCCCTCTTTTTGCACTCCTCTTGCCTCTTTCTGCACCTCTGTTGCTTCTTTCTGCACTTCTTTTGTTTCTTTCTGCACCCCTCTTGCCTCTTTCTGCACCTCTGTTCCTTCTTTCTGCACTTCTTTTGTTTCTTTCTGCGCCTCTCGATTCTTTCTGCATCCCTTTTGCCTCTTTCTGCACCCCTTTAGCCTCTTTCTGCACCTCTGTTCCTTCTTTCTGCACTTCTTTTGTTTCTTTCTGCAGCTCTCTTGCTTCTTTCTGCACCCCTCTTCACCCCTGTTGCCTCTTTCTGCACCCCCTTCCCTCTTTTTGCACCCCTCTTGCCACTTTCTGCACCTCTGTTGCTTCTTTCTGCACTACTCTTCCTTATTTCTGCACCTCTTTGCTTCTTTCTGCACCACTTGTGCTTCTTTCTGCACCTTTCTTCCCTCTTTCTGCACCCCTCTTGCCTCTTTCTGCACATCTGTTCCTTCTTCCTGCTGTTCTTTTGTTTCTTTATGCACCTCTCTTGCTTCTTTCTGCACCCCTCTTGCCACTTTCTCTACCTCTGTACCCTCTTTTTGCATCTCTGTTGCTTCTTTCTGCACTTCTCTTTCCTCTTTCTCCACCTCTCATCCCTCTTTCTGAACCTCTGTCCCTTCTATCTGCAACCCTTGTGCCTCTTTCTCCATCCCTCTTTCATCTTTCTGCACCCCTTTTGCCTCTTTCTGCACCTCTGTTCCTTCTTTCTGCACTTCTTTTGTTTCTTTCTGTAACTCACTAGCTTCTTTCTTTACCCCTCTTGCCTCTTTCTACACCCCACTTCCCCATTTCTGCATCTCTGTTGCTTCTTTCTGTACTTCTGTTGCCTCTTTCTCCACCCCTCTTCCCTCGATCTGCACCTCTGTTGCTTCTATCTGCACTTCTCTTGCTTCTTTCTGTACCCCTCGTGCCTCTTTCTGCAACCCTCTTGCCTCTTTCTGCACCGCTCTTCTCTCTTTCTGCACTCCTCTTGCCTCTTTCTGCACGTCTGTTCCTTCTTTCTGCACTTCTTGTGTTTCTTTATGCACCTCTTTTGCTTCTCTCTGCTTCCATCTTGCCTCTTTCTCCACCCCTCTTCCCCCATTCTGCATCTCTGTTGCTTCTTTCTGCACTTCTCTTGCTCTTTCTGCACCCCTCTTCCCTCCTTCTGCACCTCTGTTCCTTCTTTCTGCACTTCTTTTGTTTCTTTCTGCACTCTCGCTTCTTTCTGCACCAATTTTGCCTCTTTCTTCACACATCTAGCCTCTTTCTGCACCTCTGTTCCTTCTGTCTGCACTTCTTTTGTTTCTTTCTGCAGCTCTCTTGCTTCTTTCTGCACCCCCTTGCCTCTTTCTCCACCCCTCTTCCATCTTTCTTCGCCCCTGTTGGCTTTTGCTGCACCTCTGTTCCTTTTTTCTGAACTTCTTTTGTGTCTTTCTGCACCTCTGTTGCTTCTTTCTGCCCTACTCTCGCTTCTTTCTGCACCTCTTTGCTTCTTTCTGCACCACTCGTGCTTCTTTCTGTACCCTTATTCCCTCTTTATGCACCCCTCTTGCCTTGTCTGCACCTCTGTTGCTTCTTTCTTCACTTCTTTTGTTTCTTTCTGCACCCCTCTTGCCTCTTTCTGCACCTCTGTTTCTTTCTGCACCCCTCTTGCCTCTTTCTGCACCTCTGTTCCTTGTTTCTGCACATCTTTTGTTTCTTTCTGCACCCTTTTTGCCTCTTTCTGCACCCCTTTTGCCTCTTTCTGCACCCCTCTAGCCTCTTTCTGCACCGCTGTACCTTCTGTCTGCACTTCTTTTGTTTATTTCTGAAGCTCTCTTGCTTCTTTCTGCACCCCCTTGCCTCTTTCTTCACCCCTCTTCCCTCTTTCTTCAAACCTGTTGCCTCTTTCTGCACCTCTGTTCCTTCTTTCTGCACTTATTTTGTTTCTATCTGCACATCTCTTGCTTCTTTCTGCACCCCTTGTGCCTCTTTATGCTCACTTCGTCCTTCTTTTTGCACCCCTCTTGCCTCTTTCTGCACCTCTGTTCCTTCTTTCTGCTCTTCTTTTGTTTGTTTCTACACCTCTCTTGCTTCTTTCTGCACCCCTCTTGCCACTTTCTCCACCCATGTTCCCCCTTTTTGCATCTTTGTTGCTTCTTTCTGCACTTCTCTTGCCTCTTTCTCCACCCCTCATCCCTCTTTCTGCACCTCTGTTGCTTCTTTCTGCACTTCTCGTGCTTCTTTCTGCACCTCTGTGCCTTCTTTCTGCAACCCTTGTGCCTCTTTCTGCACCCCTCTTCTCTCTTTCTGCACTCCTCTTGCTTCTTTCTGCACCGCTGTTCCTTCTTTCTGCACTTTTTTTGTTTCTTTCTGCAACTCTCTTGCTTCTTTCTGAACCCCTCTTGCCTCTTTTGCCACCCCTCTTCCCCCTTTCTGCATCACTGTTGCTTCTTTCTGCACTTCTGTTGCCTCTTTCTCCACCCCTCTTCCCTCATTCTGCACCTCTGTTGCTTCTTTCTGCACTACTCTTGCTTATTTCTGCACCTCTTTGCGTCTTTCTGCACCACTCGTGCTTCTTTCTGCACCCTCCTTCCCTCTTTCTGCACCCCTCTTGCCTCTTTCTGCTCTCCTGTTCCTTCTTTCTGCTCTTATTTTGATTCTTCCTGCACCTCTCTTGCTTCTTTCTTCACCCCTCTTCCCACTTTCTCTTCCTCTGTTCCCTCTTTTTGCACCTCTGTTGCTTCTTTCTGCACTTCTCTTGCTTCTTTCTGCATCTCTGTCCCTTCTTTCTGCAACCCTTGTGCCTCTTTCTCCACCCCTCTTCCCTCTTTCTGCACCCATCTTGCCTCTTTCTGCACCTGTGTTCCTTCTTTCTGCACTTGTTTTGTTTCTTTCTGTTACTCTCGTGCCTCTTTCTTCACCCCTTGTGCCTCTTTCTGCACCCCTCTTCTCTCTTTCTGCACTCCTCTTGGCTCTTTCTGCACATCTGTTCCTTCTTTCTGCTCTTATTGTGTTTCTTTCTGCATCTCTCTTGCTTCTCTCTGCTTCCCTCTTGCCTCTTTCTCCACCCCTCTTCCCGTTTCTGCATCTCTGTTGTTTATTTCTGCAATTCTCTTACCTCTTTCTGCACCACTCTTCCCTCTTTCTGCACCTCTGTTGCTTCATTCTGCACTTCTGTTGCTTCTTTCTGCACACCTCATGCCTCTTTCTGCACCCCTTTTTCCTCTTTCTGCACCTTTCTTGCCTCTCTCTGCACCTCTGTTCCTTCTTTCTGCATTTCTTTTGTTTCTTTCTGCACCTCTCTTGCTTCTTTCTGCACTCATGCCTCTTTCTCCACCCCTCTTACCCCTTTCTGCATCTCTGTTGCTTGTTTCTGCACTTCTCATGTCTCTTTCTACACCTCTGTTTTTTCTTTCTGCACCTCTCGTGCTTCTTTCTGCACCACTCGTGCCTCTTTCACACCCCTCTTCCCTCTTTCTGCACACCTCTTGCCTCTTTCTGCACCTCTGTTCCTTCTTTCTGCACTTCTTTTGTTTCTTTCTGCACCTCTTTGCTTCTTTCTGCACCACTTGTGCTTCTTTCTGCAACCTTCTTCCCTCTTTCTGCACCCCTCTTGCCTCTTTCTGCACCTCTGTTCCTTCTTTCTGCTTTTCTTTCTGCACCTCTCTTGCTTCTTTCTGCACCCCTCTTGCCACTTTCTCCACCCCTGTTCCCCCTTTTTGCATCTCTGTTGCTTCTTTCTGCACTTCTCTTGCCTCTTTCTCAACCCCTCATACCTCTTTCTGCACCTCTGTTGCTTCTATCTGCACTTCTCTTGCTTCTTTCTGCACCTCTGTCCCTTCTTTCTGCAACCCTTGTGTCTCTTTCTGCACTCCTCTTCCCTCTCTCTGCATCCCTTTTGCCTCTTTCTGCACCTCTGTTCCTTCTTTCTGCACTTCTTTTGTTTCTTTCTGCAGCTCTCTTGCTTCTTTCTGCACCCGCTTGCCTCTTTCTCCACCTCTCTTCCCTCTTTTTGTACCCCACTAGCCTCTTTCTGCACCTCTGTTGCTTCTTTCTGCACTACTATTGCTTATTTCTGTACCTCTTTGCGTCTTTCTGCACCACTTGTGCTTCTTTCTGCACCCTTCTTCCCTCTTTCTGCACCCCTCTTGCTGCTCTCCTGTTCCTTCTTTCTGCTCTTCTTTTGTTTCTTTCTGCACCTCTCTTGCTTCTTTCTTCACCCCTCTTCCCACTTTCTCTACCCCTGTTCCCACCTTTTGCATCTCTGATGATTCTTTCTGCACTTCTCTTGCCTCTTTCTCTACCCCTCATCCCTCTTTCTGTACCTCTGTTGCTTCTTTCTGCACTTCTCTTGCTTCTTTCTGCACCTCTGTCCCTTATTTCTGTAACCCTTGTGCCTCTTTCTCCACCCCTCTTCCCTCTTTCTGCACCCATCTTGCCTCTTTCTGTACCTCTGTTCCTTCTTTCTGTACTTGTTTTGTTTCTTTCTGTAACTCTTGTGCCTCTTTCTTCACCCCTTGTGCCTCTTTCTGCACCCCTCTTCTCTCTTTCTGCACTCCTCTTGGCTCTTTCTGCACATCTGTTCCTTCTTTCTGCTCTTCTTGTGTTTCTTTCTGCACCTCTCTTGCTTCTCTCTGCTTCCCTCTTGCCTCTTTCTCCACCCCTCTTCATCCTTTCTGCATCTCTGTTGCTTGTTTCTGCACTTCTCTTGTCTCTTTCTCCACCCCTGTTCCCTCTTTCTACACTTCTGTTTTTTCTTTCTGTACCTCTCTTGCTTCTTTATGCACCCCTTGTGCCTCTTTCACACCCCTCTTCCCTCTTTCTGCACACCTCTTGCCTCTTTCTGCACCTCTGTTCCTTCTTTCTGCACTTCTTTTGTTTCTTTCTGCACCTCTTTGCTTCTTTCTGCACCACTTGTGCTTCTTTCTGCAACCTTCTACCCTCTTTCTGCACTCCTCTTGACTCTTTCTGCACCTCTGTTCCTTCTTTCTGCTTTTCTTTTGTTTCTTTCTGCACCTCTCTTGCTTCTTTCTGCACCCCTCTTGCCACTTTCTCCACCCCTGTTCCCCATTTTTGTATCTCTGTTGCTTCTTTACGCACTTCTCTTGCCTCTTTCTCCACCTCTCATCCCTCTTTCTGCACCTCTGTTGCTTCTTTCTCCACTTCTCTTGCTTCTTTCTGCACCTCTGTCCCTTCTTTCTGCAACCCTTGTGCCTCTTTCTCCACCCCTCTTCCCTCTTTCTGCACCCATCTTGCCTCTTTCTGCACCTCTGTTCCCTCTTTCTGCACTTGTTTTGTTTCTTTCTGTTACTCTTGTGCCTCTTTCTTCACCCCTTGTGCCTCTTTCTGCACCCCTCTTCTCTCTTTCTGCACTCCTCTTGGCTCTTTCTGCACATCTGTTCCTTCTTTCTGCTCTTCTTGTGTTTCTTTCTGCACCTCTAATGCTTCTCTCTGCTTCCCTCTTGCCTCTTTCTCCACCCCTCTTCCCCCTTTCTGCATCTGTGTTGCTTCTTTCTGCACTTCTCTTACCTCTTTCAGCACCACTGTTCCCTCTTTCTGCACCTCTGTTGCTTCTTTCTGCACTTCTGTTGCTTCTTTCTGCACACCTCATGCCTCTTTCTGCACCCCTTTTTCCCCTTTCTGTACCTTTCTTGCCTTTCTCTGCACCTCTGTTCCTTCTTTCTGCACTTCTTTTGTTTCTTTCTGCACCTCTCTTGCTTCTTTCTGCACTCCTCTTGCCTCTTTCTCCGCCCCTCTTACCCCTTTCTGCATCTCCTCTCTTGCTTCTTTCTGCACCCCTGGTGCCTCTTTCACACCCCTCTTCCCTCTTTCTGCACACCTCTTGCCTCTTTATGCACCTCTGTTCCTTCTTTCTGCACTTCTTTTGTTTGTTTCTGCACCTCTTTGCTTCTTTCTGCACCACTCGTGCTTCTTTCTGCAACCTTCTTCCCTCTTTCTGCACCCCTCTTGCCTCTTTCTGCACCTCTGTTCCTTCTTTCTGCTTTTCTTTTGTTTCTTTCTGCACCTCTCTTGCTTCTTTCTGCACCCCTCTTGCCACTTTCTCCACCCCTGTTCCCCCTTTTTGCATCTCTGTTGCTTCTTTCTGCACTTCTCTTGTCTCTTTCTCCACCCCTCATCCCTCTTTCTGCACCTCTGTTGCTTCTTTCTGCACTTCTATTGCTTCTTTCTGCACCTCTGTCCCTTCTTTCTGCAACCCTTGTGCCTTTTTCTGCACCCTTCTTCCCTCTTTCTGCACCCCTTTTGCCTCTTTCTGCACCTCTGTTCCTTCTTTCTGCACTTCTTTTGTTTCTTTCTGCAGCTCTCTTGATTCTTTCTGTACCCCCTTGCCTCTTTCTCCACCTCTCTTCCCTCTTTTTGTACCCCACTAGCCTCTTTCTGCACCTCTGCTGCTTCTTTATGCACTACTCTTGCATATTTCTGCACCTCTTTGCATCTTTCTGCACCACTCGTGCTTCTTTCTGCACCCTTCTTCCCTCTTTCTGCACCCCTCTTGCCTCTTTCTGCTCTACTGTTCCTTCTTTCTGCTCTTCTTTTGTTTCTTTCTGCACCTCTCTTGCTTCTTTCTTCACCCCTCTTCCCACTTTCTCTACCCCTGTTCCCTCCTTTTGCATCTCTGATGATTCTTTCTGCACTTCTCTTGCCTTTTTCTCCACCCTCATCCCTCTTTCTGTACCTTTGTTGCTTCTTTCTGCACCTCACTTGCCTCTTTTTGCACCTCACTCTCTTCTTTCTGCAACCCTTGTGCCTCTTTCTCCACCCCTCTTCCCTCTTTCTGCACCCATCTTGCCTCTTTCTGCACCTCTGTTCCTTCTTTCTGCACTTGTTTTGTTTCTTTCTGTAACTCGTGTGCCTCTTTATTCACCCCTTGTGACTCTTTCTGCACCCCTCTTCTCTCTTTCTGCACTCCTCTTAGCTCTTTCTGCACATCTGTTCCTTCTTTCTGCTCTGCTTGTGTTTCTTTCTGCACCTCTCTTGCTTCTCTCTGCTTCCCTCTTGCCTCTTTCTCCACCCCTCTTCCCCCTTTCTGCATCTCTGTTGCTTCTTTCTGCACTTCTCTTGCTTCTTTCTGCACACCTCATGCCTCTTTCTGCACCCCTTTTTCCTCTTTCTGCACCTTTCTTGCCTCTCTATGCACCTCTATTCCTTCTTTCTGCACTTCTTTTGTTTCTTTCTGCACCTCTCTTGCTTCTTTCTGTACCCCTCTTGCCTCTTTCTCTGCCCCTCTTACCCCTTTCTGTATCTCTGTGGCTTGTTTCAGCACTTCTCTTGTCTCTTTCTCCACCCCTGTTCCCTCTTTCTACACCTCTGTTTTTTCTTTCTGCACCTCTCTTGTTTCTTTCTGCACCCCTCGTGCCTCTTTCAGACCCCTATTCCCTCTTTCTGCACACCTCTTGCCTCTGTCTGCACCTCTGTTCCTTCTTTCTGCACTTCTTTTGTTTCTTTCTGTACCTCTTTGCTTCTTTCTGCACCACTTGTGCTTCTTTCTGCAACCTTCTACCCTCTTTCTGCACTCCTCGACTCTTTCTGCACCTCTGTTCCTTCTTTCTGCTTTTCTTTTGTTTCTTTCTGCACCTCTCTTGATTCTTTCTGCAACCCTCTTGCCACTTTCTCCAACCCTGTTCCCCCTTTTTGCATCTCTGTTGCTTCTTTCCGCACTTCTCTTGCCTCTTTCTCCACCCCTCATCCCTATTTCTGCACCTCTGTTGCTTCTTTCTGCACATCTCTTTCTTCTTTCTGCAACTCTGTCCCTTCTTTCTGCAACCCTTGTGCCTCTTTCTGCACTCCTCTTCCCTCTTTCTGCACCCCTTTTGCCTCTTTCTGCACCTCTGTTTCTTCTTTCTACACTTCTTTTGTGTCTTTCTGCAACTCTCTTGCTTCTTTCTGAACCCCTCTTGCCTCTTTCGCCACCCCTCTTCCCCCTTTTCTGCATCACTGGTGCTTCTTTCTGCACTACTGTTGCCTCTTTCTCCACCCCTCTTCCCTCGTTCTGCACCTCTGTTGCTTCTTTTCGCACTTCTCTTGCTTCATTCTACACCCCCATGCCTCTTTCTGCACGCCTTGTTCCTCTTTCTGCACCCCTATTCTCTCTTTCTGCAATCTCTTGCCTCTTTCTGCACGTGTTCCTTCTTTCTGCACTTCTTTTGTTTCTTTTGCACCTCTCTTTCTTCTCTCTGCTTCCCTCTTGCCGCTTTCTCCACCCCTCTCCCGCCTTTCTGCATCTCTCTTGCTTCTTTCTGCACTTCTTTGGCCTCTTTCTGCACCCCTCTTCCCTCTTTCTGCACCTCTGTTGCTTCTTACTGCACTTCTCTTGCTTCTTTCTAAACCCCTCGTGCCTCTTTCTGCACCCCTCTTCTCTCTTTCTGCACTCCTCTTAGCTCTTTCTGCACATCTGTTCCTTCTTTCTGCTCTGCTTGTGTTTCTTTCTGCACCTCTCTTGCTTCTCTCTGCTTCCCTCTTGCCTCTTTCTCCACCCCTCTTCCCCCTTTCTGCATCTCTGTTGCTTCTTTCTGCACTTCTCTTACCTCTTTCTGTACCACTCTTCCCTCTTTCTGCACCTCTGTTGCTTCTTTCTGCACTTCTCTTGCTTCTTTCTGCACACCTCATGCCTCTTTCTGCACCCCTTTTTCCTCTTTCTGCACCTTTCTTGCCTCTCTATGCACCTCTATTCCTTCTTTCTGCACTTCTTTTGTTTCTTTCTGCACCTCTCTTGCTTCTTTCTGTACCCCTCTTGCCTCTTTCTCTGCCCCTCTTACCCCTTTCTGCATCTCTGTGGCTTGTTTCAGCACTTCTCTTGTCTCTTTCTCCACCCCTGTTCCCTCTTTCTACACCTCTGTTTTTTCTTTCTGCACCTCTCTTGTTTCTTTCTGTACCCCTCGTGCCTCTTTCAGACCCCTATTCCCTCTTTCTGCACACCTCTTGCCTCTTTCTGCACCTCTGTTCCTTCTTTCTGCACTTCTTTTGTTTCTTTCTGTACCTCTTTGCTTCTTTCTGCACCACTTGTGCTTCTTTCTGCAACCTTCAACCCTCTTTCTGCACTCCTCGACTCTTTCTGCACCTCTGTTCCTTCTTTCTGCTTTTCTTTTGTTTCTTTCTGCACCTCTCTTGATTCTTTCTGCACCCCTCTTGCCACTTTCTCCAACCCTGTTCCCCCTTTTTGCATCTCTGTTGCTTCTTTCCGCACTTCTCTTGCCTCTTTCTCCACCCCTCATCCCTATTTCTGCACCTCTGTTGCTTCTTTCTGCACATCTCTTTCTTCTTTCTGCAACTCTGTCCCTTCTTTCTGCAACCCTTGTGCCTCTTTCTGCACTCCTCTTCTCTCTTTCTGCACCCCTTTTGCCTCTTTCTGCACCTCTGTTCCTTCTTTCTGCACTTCTTTTGTGTCTTTCTGCAACTCTCTTGCTTCTTTCTGAACCCCTCTTGCCTCTTTCGCCACCCCTCTTCCCCCTTTTCTGCATCACTGGTGCTTCTTTCTGCACTACTGTTGCCTCTTTCTCCACCCCTCTTCCCTCGTTCTGCACCTCTGTTGCTTCTTTTCGCACTTCTCTTGCTTCATTCTACACCCCCATGCCTCTTTCTGCACGCCTTGTTCCTCTTTCTGCACCCCTATTCTCTCTTTCTGCAATCTCTTGCCTCTTTCTGCACGTGTTCCTTCTTTCTGCACTTCTTTTGTTTCTTTTTGCACCTCTCTTTCTTCTCTCTGCTTCCCTCTTGCCGCTTTCTCCACCCCTCTCCCCCCTTTCTGCATCTCTCTTGCTTCTTTCTGCACTTCTTTGGCCTCTTTCTGCACCCCTCTTCCCTCTTTCTGCACCTCTGTTGCTTCTTACTGCACTTCTCTTGCTTCTTTCTAAACCCCTCGTGCCTCTTTCTGCACCCCTTTTCCCTCTTTCTGCACTTTTCTTACCTCTCTCTGCACCTCTGTTCCTTCTTTCTGCATTTCTTTTGTTTCTTTCTGCACCTCTCTTGCTTCTTTCTGCACTCATGCCTCTTTCTCCACCCCTCTTACCCCTTTCTGCATCTCTGTTGCTTCTTTCTGCACTTCTCATGTCTCTTTCTACACCTCTGTTTTTTCTTTCTGCACCTCTCGTGCTTCTTTCTGCACCCCTCGTGCCTCTTTCACACCCCTCTTCCCTCTTTATGCACACCTCTTGCCTCTTTCTGCACCTATGTTCCTTATTTCTGCACTTCTTTTGTTTCTTTCTGCACCTCTCTTGCTTCTTTCTGCACCCCTCTTGCCACTTTCTCCACGCCTGTTCCCCCTTTTTGCATCTCTGTTGCTTCTTTCTGCACTTCTCTTGCCTCTTTCTCCACCCCTCATACCTCTTTCTGCACCTCTGTTCCTTCTTTCTGCTTTTCTTTTGTTTCTTTCTGCACCTCTCTTGCTTCTTTCTGCACCCCTCTTGCCACTTTCTCCACCCCTGTTCCCCCTTTTTGCATCTCTGTTGCTTCTTTCTGCACTTCTCTTGCCTCTTTCTCCACCCCTCATACCTCTTTCTGCACCTCTGTTGCTTCTATCTGCACTTCTCTTGCTTCTTTCTGTACCTCTGTCCCTTCTTTCTGCAACCCTTGTGTCTCTTTCTGCACTCCTCTTCCCTCTCTCTGCACCACTTTTGCCTCTTTCTGCACCTCTGTTCCTTCTTTCTGCACTTCTTTTGTTTCTTTCTGCAGCTCTCTTGCTTCTTTCTGCACCCGCTTGCCTCTTTCTCCACCTCTCTTCCCTCTTTTTGTACCCCAATAGCCTCTTTCTGCACCTCTGTTGCTTCTTTCTGCACTACTCTTGCTTATTTCATGTACCTCTTTGCGTCTTTCTGCACCACTTGTGCTTCTTTCTGCACCCTTCTTCCCTCTTTCTGCACCCCTCTTGCTGCTCTCTCTGTTCCTTCTTTCTGTTCTTCTTTTGTTTCTTTCTGCACCTCTCTTGCTTCTTTCTTCACCCCTCTTCCCACTTTCTCTACCCCTATTCCCACCTTTTGCATCTCTGATGATTCTTTCTGCACTTCTCTTGCCTCTTTCTCTACCCCTCATCCCTCTTTCTGTACCTCTGTTGCTTCTTTCTGCACTTCTCTTGCTTCTTTCTGCACCTCTGTCCCTTATTTCTGTAACCCTTGTGCCTCTTTCTCCACCCCTCTTCCTGCACCCATCTTGCCTCTTTCTGTACCTCTGTTCCTTCTTTCTGCACTTGTTTTGTTTCTTTCTGTAACTCTTGTGCCTCTTTCTTCACCCCTTGTGCCTCTTTCTGCACCCCTCTTCTCTCTTTCTGCACTCCTCTTGGCTCTTTCTGCACATCTGTTCCTTCTTTCTGCTCTTCTTGTGTTTCTTTCTGCACCTCTCTTGCTTCTCTCTGCTTCCCTCTTGCCTATTTCTCCACCCCTCTTCATCCTTTCTGCATCTCTGTTGCTTCTTTATGCACTTCTCTTACCTCTTTCTGCACCCCTCTTCCCTCTTTCTGCACCTCTGTTGCTTCTTTCTGAACTTCTCTTGCTTCTTTCTGCACACCTCATGCCTCTTTCTGCACCCCTTTTCCCTCTTTCTGTACCTTTCTTGCCTCTCTCTGCACCTCTGATCCTTCTTTCTGCACTTCTTTTGTTTCTTTCTGCACCTCTCTTGCTTCTTTCTGCACCCCTCTTGCCTCTTTCTCTACCCCTCTTACCCCTTTCTGCATCTCTGTTGCTTGTTTCTGCACTTCTCTTGTCTCTTTCTCCACCCCTGTTCCCTCTTTCTACACCTCTGTTTTTTCTTTCTGTACCTCTCTTGCTTCTTTATGCACCCCTTGTGCCTCTTTCACACCCCTCTTCCCTCTTTCTACACACCTCTTGCCTCTTTCTGCACCTCTGTTCCTTCTTTCTGCACTTCTTTTGTTTCTTTCTGCACCTCTTTGCTTCTTTCTGCACCACTTGTGCTTCTTTCTGCAACCTTCTACCCTCTTTCTGCACTCCTCTTGACTCTTTCTGCACCTCTGTTCCTTCTTTCTGCTTTTCTTTTGTTTCTTTCTGCACCTCTCTTGCTTCTTTCTGCACCCCTCTTGCCACTTTCTCCACCCCTGTTCCCCATTTTTGCATCTCTGTTGCTTCTTTACGCACCTCTCTTGCCTCTTTCTCCACCCCTCATCCCTCTTTCTGCACCTCTGTTGCTTCTTTCTGCACTTCTCTTGCTTCTTTCTGCACCTCTGTCCCTTCTTTCTGCACCCATCTTGCCTCTTTCTGCACCTCTGTTCCTTCTTTCTGCACTTGTTTTGTTTCTTTCTGTTACTCTTGTGCCTCTTTCTTCACCCCTTGTGCCTCTTTCTGCACCCCTCTTCTCTCTTTCTGCACTCCTCTTGGCTCTTTCTGCACATCTGTTCCTTCTTTCTGCTCTTCTTGTGTTTCTTTCTGCACCTCTAATGCTTCTCTCTGCTTCCCTCTTGCCTCTTTCTCCACCCCTCTTCCCCCTTTCTGCATCTCTGTTGCTTCTTTCTGCACTTCTCTTACCTCTTTCTGCACCACTGTTCCCTCTTTCTGCACCTCTGTTGCTTCTTTCTGCACTTCAGAGGCTAGTTTCTGCACACCTCATGCCTCTTTCTGCACCCCTTTTTCCCCTTTCTGTACCTTTCTTGCCTTTCTCTGCACCTCTGTTCCTTCTTTCTGCACTTCTTTTGTTTCTTTCTGCACCTCTCTTGCTTTTTCTGCACTCCTCTTGCCTCTTTCTCCGCCCCTCTTACCCCTTTCTGCATCTCCTCTCTTGCTTCTTTCTGCACCCCTGGTGCCTCTTTCACACCCCTCTTCCCTCTTTCTGCACACCTCTTGCCTCTTTCTGCACCTCTGTTCCTTCTTTCTGCACTTCTTTTGTTTCTTTCTGCACCTCTTTGCTTCTTTCTGCACCACTCGTGCTTCTTTCTGCAACCTTCTTCCCTCTTTCTGCACCCCTCTTGCCTCTTTCTGCACCTCTGTTCCTTCTTTCTGCTTTTCTTTTGTTTCTTTCTGCACCTCTCTTGCTTCTTTCTGCACCCCTCTTGCCACTTTCTCCACCCCTGTTCCCCCTTTTTGCATCTCTGTTGCTTCTTTCTGCACTTCTCTTGTCTCTTTCTCCACCCCTCATCCCTCTTTCTGCACCTCTGTTGCTTCTTTCTGCACTTCTATTGCTTCTTTCTGCACCTCTGTCCCTTCTTTCTGCAACACTTGTGCCTCTTTCTGCACCCCTCTTCCCTCTCTCTGCACCCCTTTTGCCTCTTTCTGCACCTCTGTTCCTTCTTTCTGCACTTCTTTTGTTTCTTTCTGCAGCTCACTTGATTCTTTCTGTACCACCTTGCCTCTTTCTCCACCTCTCTTCCCTCTTTTTGTACCCCACTAGCCTCTTTCTGCACCTCTGCTGCTTCTTTATGCACTACTCTTGCATATTTCTGCACCTCTTTGCATCTTTCTGAACCACTCGTGCTTCTTTCTGCACCCTTCTTCCCTCTTTCTGCACCCCTCTTGCCTCTTTCTGCATCTACTGTTCCTTCTTTCTGCTCTTCTTTTGTTTCTTTCTGCACCTCTCTTGCTTATTTCTTCACCCCTCTTCCCACTTTCTCTACCCCTGTTCCCTCCTTTTGCATCTCTGATGATTCTTTCTGCACTTCTCTTGCCTTTTTCTCCACCCTCATCCCTCTTTCTGTACCTCTGTTGCTTCTTTCTGTACTTCTCTTGCTTCTTTCTGCACCTCTGTCCCTTCTTTCTGCAACCCTTGTGCCTCTTTCTCCACCCCTCTTTCTGCACCCATCTTGCCTCTTTCTGCACCTCTGTTCCTTCTTTCTGCACTTGTTTTGTTTCTTTCTGTAACTCGTGTGTCTCTTTCTTCACCCCTTGTGACTCTTTCTGCACCCCTCTTCTCTCTTTCTGCACTCCTCTTAGCTCTTTCTGCACATCTGTTCCTTCTTTCTGCTCTGCTTGTATTTCTTTCTGCACCTCTCTTGCTTCTCTCTGCTTCCCTCTTGCCTCTTTCTCCACCCCTCTTCCCCCTTTCTGCATCTTAGTTGCTTCTTTCTGCACTTCTCTTACCTCTTTCTGTACCCCTCTTCCCTCTTTCTGCACCTCTGTTGCTTCTTTCTGCACTTCTCTTGCTTCTTTCTGCACACCTCATGCCTCTTTCTGCACCCCTTTTTCCTCTTTCTGCACCTTTCCTGCCTCTCTATGCACCTCTGTTCCTTCTTTCTGCACTTCTTTTGTTTCTTTCTGCACCTCTCTTGCTTCTTTCTGCACCCCTCTTGCCTCTTTCTCTGCCCCTCTTACCCCTTTCTGCATCTCTGTGGCTTGTTTCAGCACTTCTCTTGTCTCTTTCTCCACCCCTGTTCCCTCTTTCTACACCTCTGTTTTTTCTTTCTGCACCTCTCTTGTTTCTTTCTGCACCCCTCGTGCCTCTTTCAGACCCCTATTCCCTCTTTCTGCACACCTCTTGCCTCTTTCTGCACCTCTGTTCCTTCTTTCTGCACCACTTGTGCTTCTTTCTGCAACCTTCTACCCTCTTTCTGCACTCCTCGACTCTTTCTGCACCTCTGTTCCTTCTTTCTGCTTTTCTTTTGTTTCTTTCTGCACCTCTCTTGATTCTTTCTGCACCCCTCTTGCCACTTTCTCTACCCCTGTTCCCTCTTTTTGCATCTCTGTTGCCTCTTTCTGCACTTCTCTTTCCTCTTTCTCCACCCCTCATCCCTCTTTCCGTACCTCTGTTGCTTCTTTCCTCACTTCTCTTGCTTGTTTCTGCACCTCTGTCTCTTCTTTCTGCGACCCTTGTGCCTCTTTCTGCACCCCTCTTCCCTCTTTCTGCACCCATTTTGTTTCTTTCTGCACTTCTGTTTCTTCTTTCTGCACTTCTTTTATTTCTTTCTGCACCCCTCTTGCCACTTTCTCCACCCCTGTTCCCCCTTTTTGCATCTCTGTTGCTTCTTTCTGCACTTCTCTTGTCTCTTTCTCCACCCCTCATCCCTCTTTCTGCACCTCTGTTGCTTCTTTCTGCACTTCTATTGCTTCTTTCTGCACCTCTGTCCCTTCTTTCTGCAACCCTTGTGCCTCTTTCTGCACCCCTCTTCCCTCTCTCTGCACCTCTTTGCCTCTTTCTGCACCTCTGTTCCTTCTTTCTGCACTTCTTTTGTTTCTTTCTGCAGCTCTCTTGATTCTTTCTGTACCCTCTTGCCTCTTTCTCCACCTCTCTTCCCTCTTTTTGTACCCCACTAGCCTCTTTCTGCACCTCTGCTGCTTCTTTATGCACTACTCTTGCATATTTCTGCACCTCTTTGCATCTTTCTGCACCACTCGTGCTTCTTTCTGCACCCTTCTTCCCTCTTTCTGCACCCCTCTTGCCTCTTTCTGCTCTACTGTTCCTTCTTTCTGCTCTTCTTTTGTTTCTTTCTGCACCTCTCTTGCTTCTTTCTTCACCCCTCTTCCCACTTTCTCTACCCCTGTTCCCTCCTTTTGCATCTCTGATGATTCTTTCTGCACTTCTCTTGCCTTTTTCTCCACCCCTCATCCCTCTTTCTGTACCTCTGTTGCTTCTTTCTGTACTTCTCTTGCTTCTTTCTGCACCTCTGTCCCTTCTTTCTGCAACCCTTGTGCCTCTTTCTCCACCCCTCTTCCCTCTTTCTGCACCTCTGTTGCTTCTTTCTGCACTTCTCTTACCTCTTTCTGTACCCCTCTTCCCTCTTTCTGCACCTCTGTTGCTTCTTTCTGCACTTCTCTTGCTTCTTTCTGCACACCTCATGCCTCTTTCTGCACCCCTTTTTCCTCTTTCTGCACCTTTCCTGCCTCTCTATGCACCTCTGTTCCTTCTTTCTGCACTTCTTTTGTTTCTTTCTGCACCTCTCTTGCTTCTTTCTGCACCCTCTTGCCTCTTTCTCTGCCCTCTTACCCCTTTCTGCATCTCTGTGGCTTGTTTCAGCACTTCTCTTGTCTCTTTCTCCACCCCTGTTCCCTCTTTCTACACCTCTGTTTTTTCTTTCTGCACCTCTCTTGTTTCTTTCTGCACCCCTCGTGCCTCTTTCAGACCCCTATTCCCTCTTTCTGCACACCTCTTGCCTCTTTCTGCACCTCTGTTCCTTCTTTCTGCACCACTTGTGCTTCTTTCGGCAACCTTCTACCCTCTTTCTGCACTCCTCGACTCTTTCTGCACCTCTGTTCCTTCTTTCTGCTTTTCTTTTGTTTCTTTCTGCACCTCTCTTGATTCTTTCTGCACCCCTCTTGCCACTTTCTCTACCCCTGTTCCCTCTTTTTGCATCTCTGTTGCCTCTTTCTGCACTTCTCTTTCCTCTTTCTCCACCCCTCATCCCTCTTTCCGTACCTCTGTTGCTTCTTTCCTCACTTCTCTTGCTTGTTTCTGCACCTCTGTCTCTTCTTTCTGCGACCCTTGTGCCTCTTTCTGCACCCCTCTTCCCTCTTTCTGCACCCATTTTGTTTCTTTCTGCACTTCTGTTTCTTCTTTCTGCACTTCTTTTACTTCTTTCTGCACCCCTCTTGCCACTTTCTCCACCCCTGTTCCCCCTTTTTGCATCTCTGTTGCTTCTTTCTGCACTTCTCTTGTCTCTTTCTCCACCCCTCATCCCTCTTTCTGCACCTCTGTTGCTTCTTTCTGCACTTCTATTGCTTCTTTCTGCACCTCTGTCCCTTCTTTCTGCAACCCTTGTGCCTCTTTCTGCACCCCTCTTCCCTCTCTCTGCACCCCTTTTGCCTCTTTCTGCACCTCTGTTCCTTCTTTCTGCACTTCTTTTGTTTCTTTCTGCAGCTCTCTTGATTCTTTCTGTACCCCCTTGCCTCTTTCTCCACCTCTCTTCCCTCTTTTTGTACCCCACTAGCCTCTTTCTGCACCTCTGCTGCTTCTTTATGCACTACTCTTGCATATTTCTGCACCTCTTTGCATCTTTCTGCACCACTCGTTGCTTCTTTCTGCACCCTTCTTCCCTCTTTCTGCACCCCTCTTGCCTCTTTCTGCATCTACTGTTCCTTCTTTCTGCTCTTCTTTTGTTTCTTTCTGCACCTCTCTTGCTTCTTTCTTCACCCCTCTTCCCACTTTCTCTACCCTTGTTCCCTCCTTTTGCATCTCTGATGATTCTTTCTGCACTTCTCTTGCCTTTTTCTCCACCCCTCATCCCTCTTTCTGTACCTCTGTTGCTTCTTTCTGTACTTCTCTTGCTTCTTTCTGCACATCTGTCCCTTCTTTCTGCAACCCTTGTGCCTCTTTCTCCACCCCTCTTCCCTCTTTCTGCACCCATCTTGCCTCTTTCTGCACCTCTGTTCCTTCTTTCTGCACTTGTTTTGTTTCTTTCTGTAACTCGTGTGTCTCTTTCTTCACCCCTTGTGACTCTTTCTGCACCCCTCTTCTCTCTTTCTGCACTCCTCTTAGCTCTTTCTGCACATCTGTTCCTTCTTTCTGCTCTGCTTGTGTTTCTTTCTGCACCTCTCTTGCTTCTCTCTGCTTCCCTCTTGCCTCTTTCTCCACCCCTCTTACCCCTTTCTGCATCTTAGTTGCTTCTTTCTGCACTTCTCTTACCTCTTTCTGTACCCCTCTTCCCTCTTTCTGCACCTCTGTTGCTTCTTTCTGCACTTCTCTTGCTTCTTTCTGCACACCTCATGCCTCTTTCTGCACCCCTTTTTCCTCTTTCTGCACCTTTCTTGCCTCTCTATGCACCTCTGTTCCTTCTTTCTGCACTTCTTTTGTTTCTTTCTGCACCTCTCTTGCTTCTTTCTGCACCCCTCTTGCCTCTTTCTCTGCCCCTCTTACCCCTTTCTGCATCTCTGTGGCTTGTTTCAGCATTTCTCTTGTCTCTTTCTCCACCCCTGTTCCCTCTTTCTGCACTTCTTTTGTTTCTTTCTGTACCTCTTTGCTTCTTTCTGCACCACTTGTGCTTCTTTCTGCAACCTTCTACCCTCTTTCTGCACTACTCGACTCTTTCTGCACCTCTGTTCCTTCTTTCTGCTTTTCTTTTGTTTCTTTCTGCACCTCTCTTGATTCTTTCTGCACCCCTCTTGCCACTTTCTCTACCCCTGTTCCCTCTTTTTGCATCTCTGTTGCCTCTTTCTGCACTTCTCTTTCCTCTTTCTCCACCCTCATCCCTCTTTCCGTACCTCTGTTGCTTCTTTCCTCACTTCTCTTGCTTGTTTCTGCACCTCTGTCTCTTCTTTCTGCGACCCTTGTGCCTCTTTCTGCACCCCTCTTCCCTCTTTCTGCACCCATTTTGTTTCTTTCTGCACTTCTGTTTCTTCTTTCTGCACTTCTTTTATTTCTTTCTGCAACTCTCTTGCTTCTTTCTGAACCCCTCTTGCCTCTTTCGCCACCCCTCTTCCCCCTTTTCTGCATCACTGGTGCTTCTTTCTGCACTACTGTTGCCTCTTTCTCCACCCCTCTTCCCTCGTTCTGCACCTCTGTTGCTTCTTTTCGCACTTCTCTTGCTTCATTCTACACCCCCATGCCTCTTTCTGCACGCCTTGTTCCTCTTTCTGCACCCCTATTCTCTCTTTCTGCAATCTCTTGCCTCTTTCTGCACGTGTTCCTTCTTTCTGCACTTCTTTTGTTTCTTTCTGTATCTCTATTGCTCCTCTATGCTTCCCTCTTGCCGCTTTATTCACCCCTCCCCCCTTTCGGCATCTCTCTTGCTTCTTTTTGCACTTCTCTTGCTTCTTTCTGCACTCCTCGTGCCTCTTTCTGCACCCCTTTTCCCTCTTTCTACATTTTTCTTGCCTCTCTCTGCACCTCTGTCCTTCTGTCTGCACTTCTTTTGTTTCTTTCTGCACCTCTTTTGCTTCTTTCTGTACCCCTTGCCTGCTTTATTCACCCCTCCCTCTTTCAGCATCTCTGTTGCTTCTTTTTGCACTTCTTGGCCTCTTTCTGCACCCCTCTTTCCTCTTTCTGCACCTCTGTTCCTTCTTTCTGCACTTCTTTTGTTTCTTTCTGCACCTCTTTTGCTTCTTTCTGTACCCCCTTGCCTGCTTCTGCACCCCTCTTCCCTCTTTCTGCACCCCTTTGCCTCATTATGTACCCCTCTTGCCTCTTTCTGCACCCCTCTTTCCTCTTTCTGCATCTCTGTTCCTTCTTTCTGCACTTCTTTTGATTCTTTCTGCACGTCTCTTGCTTCTTTCTGCACACCTCTTCCCTCTTTCTTCACCCAACTTCCATCTTTTTGTACCCCTCTTGCCTCTTTCTGCACCTCTGTTCCTTCTTTCTGCACTTCTTTTGTTTCTTTCTGCACCTCTCTTGCTTCTTTATGCACCCCCTTGCCTGCTTCTGAACCACTCTTCCCTCTTTCTGCACCCCTGTTGCCTCTTTCTTCATCTCTCTAGCTTCTTTCTGTACCCCTCATGCCTATTTTTATACCCATCATCCCTCTTTTTGCACTCCTCTTTCTGCACCTCTGTTGCTTCTTTCTGCACTTCTTTTGTTTCTTTCTGCACCACTCTTGCCTCTTTCTGCACCTCTGTTCCTTCTTTCTGCACTTATTGTATTTCTTTCTGCACTTCTCGCTTCTTTCTGCATCCCTTTTGCCTCTTACTGCACCCTTTTAGCCTCTTTCTGCACCTCTGTTCCTTCTTTCTGCACTTCTTTTGAGTCTCTCTGCAACTCTCTTGCTTCTTTCTGAACCCCTCTTGCCTCTTTCGCCACCCCTCTTCCCCCTTTCTGTATCACTGTTGCTTCTTTCTGCACTTCTGTTGCCTCTTTCTCCATCACTCTTCCCTCGTTCTGCACCTCTATTGCTTCTTTCTGCACTTCTCTTGCTTCATTCTACACCCCTTTTTCCTCTTTCTGCACGCCTTGTGCCTCTTTCTGCACCCCTATTCTCTCTTTCTGTACTCTCTTGCCTCTTTCTGCACATGTGGTCCTTCTTTCTGCACTTCTTTTGTTTCTTTCTGTACCTCTATTGCTGCTCTATGCTTCCCTCTTGCCGCTTTATTCACCCCTCCCCCTTTCGGCATCTCTGTTGCTTCTTACTGCACTTCTCTTGCTTCTTTCTGCACTCCTCGTGCCTCTTTCTGCACCCCTTTTCCCTCTTTCTATACTTTTCTTGCCTCTCTCTGCACCTCTGTCCTCTGTCTGCACTTCTTTTGTTTCTTTCTGCACCTCTCTTGCTTCCTTCTGCACCCCTCTTGCCTCTTTCTCCACCCCTCTCGCCCCTTTCTGCATCTCTGTTTATTGTTTCTGCACTTCTCTTGTCTCTTTCTCCACCCCCTGTTCCCTCTTTCTGCACCTCTGTTGCTTTTTTCTGCACCTCTCTTGCTTCTTTCTGCACCCCTTGGGCCTCTTTCACACTCCTCTTCTCTCTTTCTGCACCCCTCTTTCCTCTTTCTACACCTCTGTTCCTTCTTTCTGCACTTCTTTTGTTTCTTTCTGCACCTCTTTTGCTTCTTTCTGTACCCCCTTGCCTGCTTCTGCACCCCTCTTCCCTCTTTCTGCACCCTTTTGCCTCATTATGTACCCCTCTTGCCTCTTTATGCACCTTTGTTCCTTCTTTTTGCACCCCTGTTGCCTCTTTCTGCATCTCTCTAGCTTCTTTCTGCACCCTTGTTCCTCTTTCTACACCCATCATCCCTCTTTTCGCACTCCTCTTGCCTCTTTCTGCACCTCTGTTGCTTTTTTCTGCACTTCTTTTGTTTCTTTCTGCACCCCTCTTGCCTCTTTCTGCACCTCTGTTCCTTCTTTCTGCACTTCTTTTGTTTCTTTCTGCACCTCTCTTGTTCTTTCTGCACCCCCTTGCCTCTTTCTGCACCCCTCTTCCCTCTTTTTGCACCCCTCTTGCCACTTTCTGCACCTCTGTTGCTTCTTTCTGCACTACTCTTGTTTCTTTCTGCAACCCTCTTGCCTCTTTCTGCACCTCTGTTCCTTCTTTCTGCACTTCTTTTGTTTCTTGCTGTACCTCTTGCTTCTTTCTGCATCCCTTTTGCCTCTTTCTGCACCCCTCTAGCCTCTTTCTGCACCTCTGTTCCTTCTTTCTGCACTTCTTTTGTTTCTTTCTGCAGCTCTCTTGTTCTTTCTGCACCCCCTTGTCTCTTTCTGCACCCCTCTTCCCTCTTTTTGCACTCCTCTTCCCTCTTTCTTCACCTCTGTTTCTTCTTTCTGCACTTCTTTTGTTTCTTTCTGCACCTCTTTTGCTTCTTTCTGTACCCCCTTGCCTGCTTCTGCACCCCTCTTCCCTCTTTCTGCACCCCTTTTGCCTCATTATGTACCCCTCTTGCCTCTTTATGCACCTTTGTTCCTTCTTTTTGCACCCCTGTTGCCTCTTTCTGCATCTCTCTAGCTTCTTTCTGCACCCCTTGTTCCTCTTTCTACACCCATCATCCCTCTTTTCGCACTCCTCTTGCCTCTTTCTGCACGTCTGTTGCTTTTTTCTGCACTTCTTTTGTTTCTTTCTGCACCCCTCTTGCCTCTTTCTGCACCTCTGTTCCTTCTTTCTGCACTTCTTTTGTTTTTTTCTGCACCTCTTGCTTCTTTCTGCATCCCTTTTGCCTCTTTCTGCACCCCTCTAGCCTCTTTCTGCACCTCTGTTCCTTCTTTCTGCACTTCTTTTGTTTCCTTCTGCAGCTCTCTTGTTCTTTCTGCACCCCCTTCCCTCTTTCTGCACCCCTCTTCCCTCTTTTTGCACCCCTCTTGCCACTTTCTGACCTCTGTTGCTTCTTTCTGCACTACTCTTGTTTCTTTCTGCACCCCTCTTGCCTCTTTCTGCACCTCTGTTCCTTCTTTCTGCACTTCTTTTGTTTCTTGCTGCACCTCTTGCTTCTTTCTGCATCCCTTTTGCCTCTTTCTGCACCCCTCTAGCCTCTTTCTGCACCTCTGTTCCTTCTTTCTGCACTTCTTTTGTTTCTTTCTGCAGCTCTCTTGTTCTTTCTGCACCCCTTGCCTCTTTCTGCACCCCTCTTCCCTTTTTTTGCACTCCTCTTCCCTCTTTCTTCACCTCTGTTGCTTCTTTCTGTACTTCTCTTGCTTCTTTCTGCACCTCTGTCCCTTCTTTCTGCAACCCTTGTGCCTCTTTCTCCACCCCTCTTCCCTCTTTCTGCACCCATCTTGCCTCTTTCTGCACCTCTGTTCCTTCTTTCTGCACTTGTTTTGTTTCTTTCTGTAACTCGTGTGCCTCTTTCTTCACCCCTTGTGACTCTTTCTGCACCCCCCTTCTCTCTTTCTGCACTCCTCTTAGCTCTTTCTGCACATCTGTTCCTTCTTTCTGCTCTGCTTGTGTTTCTTTCTGCACCTCTCTTGCTTCTCTCTGCTTCCCTCTTGCCTCTTTCTCCACCCCTCTTCCCCCTTTCTGCATCTCTGTTGCTTCTTTCTGCACTTCTCTTACCTCTTTCTGTACCCCTCTTCCCTCTTTCTGCACCTCTGTTGCTTCTTTCTGCACTTCTCTTGCTTCTTTCTGCACACCTCATGCCTCTTTCTGCACCCCTTTTTCCTCTTTCTGCACCTTTCTTGCCTCTCTATGCACCTCTGTTCCTTCTTTCTGCACTTCTTTTGTTTCTTTCTGCACCTCTCTTGCTTCTTTCTGCACCCCTCTTGCCTCTTTCTCTGCCCCTCTTACCCCTTTCTGCATCTCTGTGGCTTGTTTCAGCACTTCTCTTGTCTCTTTCTCCACCCTGTTCCCTCTTTCTACACCTCTGTTTTTCTTTCTGCACCTCTCTTGTTTCTTTCTGCACCCCTCGTGCCTCTTTCAGACCCCTATTCCCTCTTTCTGCACACCTCTTGCCTCTTTCTGCACCTCTGTTCCTTCTTTCTGCACTTCTTTTGTTTCTTTCTGTACCTCTTTGCTTCTTTCTGCACCACTTGTGCTTCTTTCTGCAACCTTCTACCCTCTTTCTGCACTCCTCGACTCTTTCTGCACCTCTGTTCCTTCTTTCTGCTTTTCTTTTGTTTCTTTCTGCACCTCTCTTGATTCTTTCTGCACCCCTCTTGCCACTTTCTCTACCCCTGTTCCCTCTTTTTGCATCTCTGTTGCCTCTTTCTGCACTTCTCTTTCCTCTTTCTCCACCCTCATCCATCTTTCCGTACCTCTGTTGCTTCTTTCCTCACTTCTCTTGCTTGTTTCTGCACCTCTGTCTCTTCTTTCTGCGACCCTTGTGCCTCTTTCTGCACCCCTCTTCCCTCTTTCTGCACCCATTTTGTTTCTTTCTGCACTTCTGTTTCTTCTTTCTGCACTTCTTTTATTTCTTTCTGCAACTCTCTTGCTTCTTTCTGAACCCCTCTTGCCTCTTTCGCCACCCCTCTTCCCCCTTTTCTGCATCACTGGTGCTTCTTTCTGCACTACTGTTGCCTCTTTCTCCACCCCTCTTCCCTCGTTCTGCACCTCTGTTGCTTCTTTTCGCACTTCTCTTGCTTCATTCTACACCCCCATGCCTCTTTCTGCACGCCTTGTTCCTCTTTCTGCACCCCTATTCTCTCTTTCTGCAATCTCTTGCCTCTTTCTGCACGTGTTCCTTCTTTCTGCACTTCTTTTGTTTCTTTCTGTATCTCTATTGCTGCTCTATGCTTCCCTCTTGCCGCTTTATTCACCCCTCCCCCCTTTCGGCATCTCTCTTGCTTCTTTTTGCACTTCTCTTGCTTCTTTCTGCACTCCTCGTGCCTCTTTCTGCACCCCTTTTCCTTCTTTCTACATTTTTCTTGCCTCTCTCTGCACCTCTGTCCTTCTGTCTGCACTTCTTTTGTTTCTTTCTGCACCTCTTTTGCTTCTTTCTGTACCCCCTTGTCTGCTTTATTCACCCCTCCCTCCTTTCGGCATCTCTGTTGCTTCTTTTTGCACTTCTTTGGCCTCTTTCTGCACCCCTCTTTCCTCTTTCTGCACCTCTGTTCCTTCTTTCTGCACTTCTTTTGTTTCTTTCTGCACCTCTTTTGCTTCTTTCTGTACCCCCTTGCCTGCTTCTGCACCCCTCTTCCCTCTTTCTGCACCCCTTTTGCCTCATTATGTACCCCTCTTGCCTCTTTCTGCACCCCTCTTTCCTCTTTCTGCATCTCTGTTCCTTCTTTCTGCACTTCTTTTGATTCTTTCTGCACCTCTCTTGCTTCTTTCTGCACACCTCTTCCCTCTTTCTTCACCCAACTTCCATCTTTTTGTACCCCTCTTGCCTCTTTCTGCACCTCTGTTCCTTCTTTCTGCACTTCTTTTGCTTCTTTCTGCACCTCTCTTGCTTCTTTATGCACCCCCTTGCCTGCTTCTGAACCACTCTTCCCTCTTTCTGCACCCCTGTTGCCTCTTTCTGCATCTCTCTAGCTTCTTTCTGTACCCCTCATGCCTATTTTTATACCCATCATCCCTCTTTTTGCACTCCTCTTTCTGCACCTCTGTTGCTTCTTTCTGCACTTATTGTATTTCTTTCTGCACTTCTCGCTTCTTTCTGCATCCCTTTTGCCTCTTACTGCACCCTTTTAGCCTCTTTCTGCACCTCTGTTCCTTCTTTCTGCACTTCTTTTGAGTCTCTCTGCAACTCTATTGCTTCTTTCTGAACCCCTCTTGCCTCTTTCGCCACCCCTCTTCCCCCTTTCTGTATCACTGTTGCTTCTTTCTGCACTTCTGTTGCCTCTTTCTCCATCCCTCTTCCCTCGTTCTGCACCTCTATTGCTTCTTTCTGCACTTCTCTTGCTTCATTCTACACCCCTCTTTCCTCTTTCTGCACGCCTTGTGCCTCTTTCTGCACCCCTATTCTCTCTTTCTGTACTCTCTTGCCTCTTTCTGCACATGTGGTCCTTCTTTCTGCACTTCTTTTGTTTCTTTCTGTACCTCTATTGCTGCTCTATGCTTCCCTCTTGCCGCTTTATTCACCCCTCCCCCTTTCGGCATCTCTGTTGCTTCTTACTGCACTTCTCTTGCTTCTTTCTGCACGCCTCGTGCCTCTTTCTGCACCCCTTTCCCCTCTTTCTATACTTTTCTTGCCTCTCTCTGCACCTCTGTCCTCTGTCTGCACTTCTTTTGTTTCTTTCTGCACCTCTCTTGCTTCCTTCTGCACCCCTCTTGCCTCTTTCTCCACCCCTCTCGCCCCTTTCTGCATCTCTGTTGATTGTTTCTGCACTTCTCTTGTCTCTTTCTCCACCCCCCTGTTCCCTCTTTCTGCACCTCTGTTGCTTTTTTCTGCACCTCTCTTGCTTCTTTCTGCACCCCTTGGGCCTCTTTCACACTCCTCTTCTCTCTTTCTGCACCCCTCTTTCCTCTTTCTACACCTCTGTTCCTTCTTTCTGCACTTCTTTTGTTTCTTTCTGCACCTCTTTTGCTTCTTTCTGTACCCCCTTGCCTGCTTCTGCACCCCTCTTCCCTCTTTCTGCACCCCTTTTGCCTCATTATGTACCCCTCTTGCCTCTTTATGCACCTTTGTTCCTTCTTTTTGCACCCCTGTTGCCTCTTTCTGCATCTCTCTAGCTTCTTTCTGCACCCCTTGTTCCTCTTTCTACACCCATCATCCCTCTTTTCGCACTCCTCTTGCCTCTTTCTGCACCTCTGTTGCTTTTTTCTGCACTTCTTTTGTTTCTTTCTGCACCCCTCTTGCCTCTTTCTGCACCTCTGTTCCTTCTTTCTGCACTTCTTTTGTTTCTTTCTGCACCTCTTGCTTCTTTCTGCATCCCTTTTGCCTCTTTCTGCACCCCTCTAGCCTCTTTCTGCACCTCTGTTCCTTCTTTCTGCACTTCTTTTGTTTCCTTCTGCAGCTCTCTTGTTCTTTCTGCACCCCCTTGCCTCTTTCTGCACCCCTCTTCCCTCTTTTTGCACCCCTCTTGCCACTTTCTGCACCTCTGTTGCTTCTTTCTGCACTACTCTTGTTTCTTTCTGCACCCCTCTTGCCTCTTTCTGCACCTCTGTTCCTTCTTTCTGCACTTCTTTTGTTTCTTGCTGTACCTCTTGCTTCTTTCTGCATCCCTTTTGCCTCTTTCTGCACCCCTCTAGCCTCTTTCTGCACCTCTGTTCCTTCTTTCTGCACTTCTTTTGTTTCTTTCTGCAGCTCTCTTGTTCTTTCTGCACCCCCTTGTCTCTTTCTGCACCCCTCTTCCCTCTTTTTGCACTCCTCTTCCCTCTTTCTTCACCTCTGTTCCTTCTTTCTGCACTTCTTTTGTTTCTTTCTGCACCTCTTTTGCTTCTTTCTGTACCCCCTTGCCTGCTTCTGCACCCCTCTTCCCTCTTTCTGCACCCCTTTTGCCTCATTATGTACCCCTCTTGCCTCTTTATGCACCTTTGTTCCTTCTTTTTGCACCTCTGTTGCCTCTTTCTGCATCTCTCTAGCTTCTTTCTGCACCCCTTGTTCCTCTTTCTACACCCATCATCCCTCTTTTCGCACACCTCTTGCCTCTTTCTGCACGTCTGTTGCTTTTTTCTGCACTTCTTTTGTTTCTTTCTGCACCCCTCTTGCCTCTTTCTGCACCTCTGTTCCTTCTTTCTGCACTTCTTTTGTTTTTTTCTGCACCTCTTGCTTCTTTCTGCATCCCTTTTGCCTCTTTCTGCACCCCTCTAGCCTCTTTCTGCACCTCTGTTCCTTCTTTCTGCACTTCTTTTGTTTCCTTCTGCAGCTCTCTTGTTCTTTCTGCACCCCCTTGCCTCTTTCTGCACCCCTCTTCCCTCTTTTTGCACCCCTCTTGCCACTTTCTGACCTCTGTTGCTTCTTTCTGCACTACTCTTGTTTCTTTCTGCACCCCTCTTGCCTCTTTCTGCACCTCTGTTCCTTCTTTCTGCACTTCTTTTGTTTCTTGCTGCACCTCTTGCTTCTTTCTGCATCCCTTTTGCCTCTTTCTGCACCCCTCTAGCCTCTTTCTGCACCTCTGTTCCTTCTTTCTGCACTTCTTTTGTTTCTTTCTGCAGCTCTCTTGTTCTTTCTGCACCCCCTTGCCTCTTTCTGCACCCCTCTTCCCTCTTTTTGCACCCCTCTTCCCTCTTTCTTCACCTCTGTTCCTTCTTTCTGCTCTTCTTTTGTTTCTTTCTGCACATCTCTTGCTTCTTTCTGCACCCCTCGTGCCTCTTTCTGCACACCTCTTCCATCTTTTTGCACCCCTCTTGCCACTTTCTGCACCTCTGTTCCTTCTTTCTGCACTTCTTTTGTTTATTTCTGCATCTCTCTTGATTCTTTCTGCACCCCTCTTGCCTCTTTCTGCACCTCTGTTGCTTCTTTCTGCAATACTCTTGCCTCTTTCCGCACCTCTGTTGCTTCTTTCTGCAATACTCTTGCTTTTTTCTGCACCTCTTTGCTTCTTTCTGCACCACTCGTGCTTCTTTCTGCAACCTTCTTCCCTATTTCTGCACACCTCTTACCTCTTTCTGCACCTCTGTTCCTTCTTTCTGCTCTTCTTTTGTTTGTTTCTACACCTCTATTGCTTCTTTCTGCACCCCTTTTTTCCACTTTCTCCACCCCTGTTCCCACTTTTTGCATCTTTGTTTCTTCTTTCTGCACTCCTCTTGCCTCTTTCTCCACCCCTCATGCCTCTTTCTGCACCTCTGTTGCTTCTTTCCTCACTTCTCTTGCTTGTTTCTGCACCTCTGTCTCTTCTTTCTGCGACCCTTGTGCCTCTTTCTGCACCCCTTGTAGGAGAGTAGGATCTGCTTCACATGGGTACCCCCACTTTTTGCTGATGCTTCACTGTTTTTCGACTTTAGTCTTGCTGGGGCCCTGCTAATCAGAACCCAGCCTAGCTGCTTCCTCTCTAAAATGGTTTCCGTGTGCCTTAGGCACATCTCTGATTGGAATCTGGAGTGCCCTTATAAGTCCCTAGTATATGGTATACTATGTACCCAGGGCATAGGTACCTCAGAGGCCTGCCAGGGGCTGAAGCATGTATTATGCCACCCATGGAAGGCCAGCCAAAATGACAGCACAGGCCTGCTACTGCAGCCTGAGTAAGGTGGTGCCTGCACCCCTTACAGTGGTATAGGCTACCTATATCACTACCATTGCACACACCTATAAACCTATAAGTCACTCCTATGGCAGGCCTTGACAATCCTGAAGGCAAAGTGCTTGGTTTTTATGTGAGAGGGTGCCCCTGTATGAGCAGAGCCCCTCTGCAGCATTCGGAGTACCTCCTCTGATGCTGTTTGCAGTGCAGCCTGACCATATACTCTTAAGTGCATTATATCCTCGCGGTAGAATGCTAACTTTGGACTGGCTGCACCAAAACATGTCGAGTTTGGTGTCAAACATCTTGGAATACTACCCCCCCCGCCAGTTCTGGCGGCGGGGGTAGCATTCCACCCTTCTAGAGGGAGAGACATGTACCCACCGGCCTACCCGGTAACTTCTTTCCAGAGCCCTGGCATCACAAAATGGATGCCGCTGCCACAGACACGAGTCTGGCCTCCTGCTGCTGACCGAAACTCCGGCAGGGGAGGCCTGGACAATAGGTTTCCTGTCCCAGGGAGGTGTAACCACCTCCCCAGACAGGATAGTGTGTATTGGGGCTGGGCGGGAGCACTCTCTGGTGCTTTGAAGTCCTGCACTGTGGGCACATTTGGTGTCCCTGTGCATACCCCAGTTCAAACTGGCTCAGGGGCTTCCAGCCCCTGCTCTGGCATGAAACTGGACAAAGGGAAAGGGGTGTAACCACCCCTCTGCCCTGACCCTCCCATAGGTGGGTCCCCAGAGTATGTCCAGCCCCCTAACTTGGTATAAGTATGGGACCCCAGTCCTTAGGACTTTAGATTTACCTGGATGAAACTCTGACACAGAATCCTGGACCTTCGATGCTCTACTTTAAGATTAGAGGACTGAAGAATCTCCCTTGGGGTCAAGGAGTGACTCCCCTGCTTGGCAGGCACCTTCAAAGCAATTGTCCCATCTGCATCGCTGAAGCTCCCACCGGACGCCAAAGTCTTTGCATCACCAGAGGTAGATTTCCAGACTTCCCTGAGGCTGCCCTGAGTCCCCAGCAAAGCTGAGGCCCATAGCTATCGTCAGTATTGTGGAACCGTGACCCCTGGACACCGATTGCATTTGCAAGTGCATCCTCTTCTGGGTCCTCCACGAAGTTGTGCTTTGGGCTCCGAGTAGCCCCAGCCTCCAGCACCGACTGCACCGAAGATCACTGGCCTCCACTCTACGAGTGTTCCGTGAGCCAGCTCTAAGTGCGTCCACTCGAGGCTCCTTTGTGGTCGCTAGTCCGTTGGCTAGTAGGCCCTCCCGAAGGCCAATCTTCTTCTGCTTGGGCTCCCTGGTTGCTCCAGGCATTCCCTGACTTAGCCTCACTGGGTAAGTCCCTCAGACCTTACTGGTCTGCACCACCGTCCTTCTTCTATTTCCACGAGACTTTCCGTTGCCAAGGCTTGTTGGGTCCAATCCGGTCGCCGACACCCCTGCAATCGACAGACGTCGTGGGCAGCTCGAATCCAGCTCCTGGTTGTCGTCGACGCCTCCTGGACCTCGTGGCTGAAGAGTCAAGACAACCGTCAACCTACCTGAAGCACTCGACATCGGTGGGCATCTGCTCATCGCCTTCCTGGTCACTGGCTAGTGACCCAGACTCTGTCCCCTCTGCTTTCAGGTTCTTCAGATCTTCGATCCACCTTTGTATCCACCCGAACACTTTCGACTTGGCCGCCAGCAGCACTTTGCAGCAGATCGCCATTGAAAACGACGACGAAACCCGACCCCGAAAGACACCTATGCACCCGGCTTCCCTGGGTGAGGTAACTCGAGTACTCCTGTGCTCCCGTGGGTATAGACTCTAGAACAACCCAGTTCTAAAGGGGTTTGCTCCAAGTCCTCCTCTAAGTGTCCCTTTTCTTTAAAAATCAAACCGCGACTTTCCCCATAGAAGTTAACGGCGATTCGCGGCTGTGTTCTCACACTGCACGTGTCCCCCGTGGGTCCCCTGTGTCACTACCTTGGGTGGTTCCTTGTGGTCCAAGCACTTCTACAGGCTCTAGGCCTAGTGTCTAGCTCAGTCGTGGTTCTTATTCCACTTTATTGGTATATGGTTTGGTACGCCCCTAGGGCTCAAACGTGTATTTGTGCTATTACTGTTGATAACTAACTTATAACTTATGTACTTCGAACTCTAGCCTCATAAAGAGACTAGAGGGGTGTGTTTAGCAATAAATACATATATTTTGAATATATACCTGGTGTGGTCCTCTTTCATTTGGTCACTCAAGAGATTATAGACTGGTAAAACAAGCTGCTTTACATTCCTTCAAGACTTAGCCTGAAGGCTGCTCGCCATTGCTACCACTAGGATAGCTTTCAATAAAGGTTGTCTTTAACCTATCTCCAATAAGGGGTTGTTTGGACTGGTGCAAGGTGCCCACTATAATTAGTGGACAGCATATACCATGCCAACTTCTCACATTGGTGTGCAGCGTGTGGGATTCCAGCTTGCTATTGTTTTACCAGATAATCTCAATTGAATTGATCAACTGAAAACCACTAAGGGTACCTTAGGTACATATAAATCAAGCTTAGTATACAGTAAGTTCTACTGAACTTAGAGTTGTGTGTTAAGGGATAGCACACCCTTTCTACAACTCAAGAGAGTTTAGTAGGCCACACTAGAGTAGGTAGTGCATACACCACACCTCACTAGTAATGTCTTCAAAGCCAGGACCCAGTGAGTCCTTGCCAGAAGCCAGTGGGCTTCTTCCCTCCAAGTATGATAAACTCCCATTCTTGGAATTGAGAGCATTATGCAATACTAGGAAGCTGAGGACAGGCAAAAGTGCCAGCACCCAACACCTCAGGGAGGTGCTACTAGCTGATGATCTCAGCAGGCCCCTAGGGTCTGAGGGGGGTAGGCAGAGAGGGTGGGGCAGAAGATGAGGAAGGGGTCAGGGGTGAAGAAACCCAGGCCCCCCCCCTCTGAAACTGGCCAGGAAGGTGACAATGACCTTGCCCTGGAAAACCCATCTATTCCTGTGGATGAAGAGGAGGATCAGGATGACCTCACCTTTGTCCCCCAGGAAGAGTTGAGGGACCTCTGTCTCTTCTCATAGGAGAGAATCCTCTCATGAGAGGAGAAAGAGACTGATTCAGTATGAGCAAGCCCAGCTTGAGCTCAGAAAACAGCAGTTGGCTATAGACAGGGAGTCCCTAGATCTCTACAAAGAGAGAAAAAGATGGGACTAGAGTCCCATGGTGGCAGCAATTTCCCCAGAGATAGGGAAAGGTCTTATGACCATAGGAACCTGAGCAAGATTGTCCCTCCCTACCAGAGTGGGGATGACATCCACAAACGGATAACTGCACTGGAGAGGGCCTGTAAAGTACAGAGGGTCCCTCAGGAGCAGTGGGCAGCAATCTTGTGGCTCTCCTTTGCAGACAAAGGTAGAGATAAGCTCCTCACTGTTAGAGAGGAGGATGCTGATAAATACACAGTCCTGAAGAGTGCTCTGATTGATGGGTTTGGCCTAACCACTGAACAATACAGGTTAAAGTTCAGAGATACCCAAAAAGCACAGACTCAAGACTGGGTGGACTTTGTTGATTGTTCTGCCAAGGCTCTGGAAAGTTGGTTATTGGGCAGTAAGGTATGTGACTTCACAGGATTGTACAATCTTAGCATGAGGGAGCAGATTCTTAATAATTGTCAAAATCAGCTGTTGCATCAGCACCTGGTGGACTCTAATCTGACCTCTTCCCAAGAATTGGGAAAGAAGGCAGACAAATAGGTCAGAACCAGGGTGAGGCAGAAGGTACAGAACCAAAGTGGTGACCCTAAGAAGCAAGATTCTAAAAACTCTGATAAGGGTAGGGAGAAGGGTAAAGACCAGAAGTCTTCACAAGGCCCCCAAAACTCTTCTTCAGGGGGGATTCACAGTCTAACAAGGGAAAAGGCCAAAAGAAACCATGGTGCAAGGTCTGTAAGCAAAAGACCCACTGGACCAGTGATTGCACCAAGTCCAAAGACTCTACTCCAGCCCCCACCAATGCCCCTAAGGCACCTGCTCCCCCTAGTGCAGTTACAGTGGGTGGTGGGACTACACAAGCCAAGGGTTTAGTAGGGTTGACCCTGGGTAAGGAGATGAGCACTGACCTAGTCAGAGAACTCACTCAGGCTGTCCTAGTGTGTGATGGAGCGATACCAAAGGGGATGATGGACGGAGCGTTAGAGCAAATAAAACACTCACCCCCAGTCAAATGATCTGGGTTTAATCCATCATCATTCTTTAGCTCACTCCACCACCCCAGTTCAGACATGGCCATATGCAAATCAGTCTGACCCTGTGCCTCATGGGAACAGTCCAGCCCGAACTGCCAAGCCATGTCTTCCCTGGACCGGAAACAAGCATCCTGGGACCGGTTTCAGGTTCAAAACCCTCATCAGCCAGGCTATCTTGAATCCAGTGGCAAAGTGAGCAAGGGACCCACGTCTGGGCATACCCTGCCAACTTAGGGCGAACAAAGCGATACCAAAGGGGATGATGGACGGAGCGTTAGAGCAAATAAAACACTCACCCCCAGTCAAATGATCTGGGTTTAATCCATCATCATTCTTTAGCTCACTCCACCACCCCAGTTCAGACATGGCCATATGCAAATCAGTCTGACCCTGTGCCTCATGGGAACAGTCCAGCCCGAACTGCCAAGCCATGTCTTCCCTGGACCGATAACAAGCATCCTGGGACCGGTTTCGGGTTCAAAACCCACATCAGCCAGGCTATCTTGAATCCAGTGGCAAAGTGAGCAAGGGACCCACGTCTGGGCATACCCTGCCAACTTAGGGCGAACAAAGCGATACCAAAGGGGATGATGGACGGAGCGTTAGAGCAAATAAAACACTCACCCCCAGTCAAATGATCTGGGTTTAATCCATCATCATTCTTTAGCTCACTCCACCACCCCAGTTCAGACATGGCCATATGCAAATCAGTCTGACCCTGTGCCTCATGGGAACAGTCCAGCCCGAACTGCCAAGCCATGTCTTCCCTGGACCGGAAACAAGCATCCTGGGACCGGTTTCGGGTTCAAAACCCTCATCAGCCAGGCTATCTTGAATCCAGTGGCAAAGTGAGCAAGGGACCCACGTCTGGGCATACCCTGCCAACTTAGGGCGAACAAAGCGATACCAAAGGGGATGATGGACGGAGCGTTAGAGCAAATAAAACACTCACCCCCAGTCAAATGATCTGGGTTTAATCCATCATCATTCTTTAGCTCACTCCACCACCCCAGTTCAGACATGGCCATATGCAAATCAGTCTGACCCTGTGCCTCATGGGAACAGTCCAGCCCGAACTGCCAAGCCATGTCTTCCCTGGACCGGAAACAAGCATCCTGGGACCGGTTTCGGGTTCAAAACCCTCATCAGCCAGGCTATCTTGAATCCAGTGGCAAAGTGAGCAAGGGACCCACGTCTGGGCATACCCTGCCAACTTAGGGCGAACAAAGCGATACCAAAGGGGATGATGGACGGAGCGTTAGAGCAAATAAAACACTCACCCCCAGTCAAATGATCTGGGTTTAATCCATCATCATTCTTTAGCTCACTCCACCACCCCAGTTCAGACATGGCCATATGCAAATCAGTCTGACCCTGTGCCTCATGGGAACAGTCCAGCCCGAACTGCCAAGCCATGTCTTCCCTGGACCGGACTCTACTCCAGCCCCCACCAATGCCCCTAAGGCACCTGCTCCCCCTAGTGCAGTTACAGTGGGTGGTGGGACTACACAAGCCAAGGGTTTAGTAGGGTTGACCCTGGGTAAGGAGATGAGCACTGACCTAGTCAGAGAACTCACTCAGGCTGTCCTAGTGTGTGATGGAGGCATGGATGTGACCTCCTCTGTGAGTCCCAGTAATCTGGGCAAGTACAGGCAACAGCCCTTAATCAATGGAAAAGAGGCTTTGGCATTTAGGGACACAGGGGCAAGTGTCACCATGGTGACACAAGACCTTGTGGATCCTGGGCAGATTATACTTGGTGAAATGTACCAAGTGACCAATGCTAGCAATGTCAGAACAGACCATACTCTGGCAGTTGTTAACTTCTCCTGGGGAGGGGTAACTGGCCTTAAGAAGGTTGTGGTAAGTGCAGACCTACCAGTTGAATGCTTGCTTGGCAATGATCTAGAGACTTCAGCTTGGGCAGAAGTGGAGCTCAGGACCCATGCAGAAATGCTGGGCATCCCTGCAGATGTGTTTGCTGTGACCAGGTCACAAGCCAAAATGTCTAACACTGAACAGGCCTTGGATTCTGGAATAATGGACCAAGTGCCCTCCAAGAAGAGGAGTAGTAGGGTAAAGGCAGTGCCTTCCCCCTTGGCTCAAAAGGAAGATCAGTCTCTTGAGGGGGATGATCTCAGTCCTGAGGAAGGAACTGTCCCCAGAGGAGCTTGAACCTGACCAGGTTGAGTTCTTGGGGACAGGGGGCCCTTCCAGGGCAGATCTGAGCCAGGAGCAGCAGAGCTGCCCCTCTCTTGAACCCCTCAGACAGCAAGCTGCTGCTGAGGCTGCTGGGAAAGCTAGTGGTCCCCATACAGTGTATTGGGATGATGGACTCTTGTACTCAGAGTGTAGAGACCCCAAGCCTGGTGCCACCAGGAGGTTGGTTATACCTCTGAAGTTCAGGGGCTTCCTATTGACCCTAGCCCATGACATTCCCTTAGCAGGTCACCTGGGCCAGAACAAGACTTGGGACAGAATTGTCCCTCACTTTCACTGGCCCCACATGTCTGAAGACACCAAGGAGTTTTGTAGCTCCTGTGTAACCTGCCAGGCCAGTGGCAAGGCAGGTGGCACTACAAAGGCCCCCTGATACCACTACCTGTGGTGGGGTTCCCTTTGAGAGGGTGGGGATTGACATTGTTGGTCCCATGGATCCCCAAACAGCATCTGGGCACAGGTTTATCCTGGTGGTAGTGGATCATGCCACCAGGTACCCAGAGGCTATTCCCCTTAGGCCCACTACAGCACCTGTGGTGGCAAGAGCCCTCCTGGGAATTTTCTCAAGAGTGGGCTTCCTAAGGAGGTTGTATCAGACAGGGATGCTAACTTTATGTCTGGATACTTGAAAGCAATGTGGAAGGATTGTGGAGTGACTTACAAGTTCACCACACCCTATCACCCACAATGCAATGGTTTAGTTGAGAGATTCAACAAAACCTTAAAGGGCATGATTAAAGGGCTCCCAGAAAAGCTTAGGCGAAGATGGGACATACTCTTGCCCTGCCTTTTATGTGCATACAGGGAGGTGCCTCAAAAGGGGGTTGGCTACAGCCCTTTTGAACTTTTGTTTGGTCACCCTGTCAGGGGTCCATTGTGCTTGGTGAAGGAAGGATGGTAGTTACCTCTCAAGCCCCCAAAGCAAGATTGTAGGAAGGTGGAATCTGACTATATGGTTGCCCCCACTTTTTTTATGGTGTTTTGCTGGTTTATGACTTAGTTGGACTGGGACCCTGCTATTCAGGGCCCCAGTCTATCTGCTCTCTCTAAACGACATGGAGTGCACTCTAGGTGCACTAGTGATTGGATACTGTGGTGCCTTATGAGTCCCTAGTATATGGTACCTTAGGTGCCAAGGGCATAGGTACTTCACAGGCCTCCCAGGGGCTGCAGCATATGTTATGCCACCCCTGGGAAGCAGTCTAAATCTGACACCACAGGCCTGCTACTGCAGCCTGGGTGAGGTGGTGCTAGCACCCCTCACTGAGATATAGGTTTCCTATATCTCTCCTGCACACACATATAAACCTATCAGTCACCCCTAAGGCAGGCCCTATCAATCCTGAGGGCAGGGTGCTTGGCTTCTATGTGAGGGGGTGCCTCTGCCTGAGCAGGGCCCCTCTGCAGCTCTCAGAGTCTATTCTCTGGTGCTGTTTGTGGATGCGGTTAAACCATATACTATTTAAGTGCATTATATCCTCGCGGTAAATGCTAACTTTGGAATGGCTGCATCAAAACATGTCGTGTTTGGTGTCAAACATCTTGGAATACTACCCCCCGCCAATCTTGGCGGCGGGGGTAGCATTCCACCCTTCTAGAGGGATAAGACATGTACCTGCTGTGGAAACGCGGTAGAATCCTAAAGAGCCCTGGCATCACAAAATGGATGCCACCAGTCACAGACACTGGGCTGCCCTCCTGCTGATGACCGAAACTCGCAGTGGAGGAAGCCCAACAATAGGCATCCTGTCACAGGGAGGTGTAACCACCTTCCAGACAGGGTTTAGTGTATTGGGGCTGGGTGGGTGCACTCTTAGAGTGCTTTGAAGTCCTGCACTGGGGGAGCAGAAGGCTCCTCTGTGCATATGCCAGTTCAAACCAGCTCAGGGGCTACCTGCCCCTGCTCTGGCGCGAAACTGGACAAAGGGAAGTGGGTGTAGCCACCCCTCCCTTGACCCTCCCATAGGTGGGGTCATAGAGCTAGTCCATCCCCTCTTTTTAGTATAAGAGGGGAACCTTGCCATTGCAAAGCAGATAACCCCTGGACGACGCTCTACAGAAGAATCCTGGCCCTTCGACGTTCCACTACCTTTGGAAGACAGAAGAATCTCCCTTGGAGTCAAGGAGTGACTCCCCTGCTTGGCAGGCACCAAAAACGACAACGACGGTCGCAAACTACGCCGCTCCCGCCGGAGTCCGAAGTCCCTGCAGCCCAAGAAGTGGATTTCCTGACCTCTCCCAGGCCATCGTGAGTCCCCAGCGAAGCTGAGGCAAGTGGACCCCACGAGTAACGAGGAACCGTGACCCCTGGGTACCGTGCACTATTGTCGAGTGCAACCCCTTCACAACGTTCTACGAACTTGTGCTTTGGACCACGTGTGGTCCCGACCTCCAGCAGGAATCCCTCCGAAGATCAGAGGCCTACACCGTCCCGAGTGACCGTGGGCCCCTGTTGAGTGATTCCGCCCGAGGTGTCTTCGCGATCCCTTGCCCGCTGGCTTGTGGGTCCCCAGAAGACTTCTTAAAGAAACCGAAGGGCTGCCCTGGTTGCTCCAGGCCTGCCCTGACTTACCCTCGCTGGGTGAGTTCCACAGACCTTGCTGGTCTGCGCCATCGACTTTTCTCCATCTCCCCGAGACTTGCGGCTGCCAAGGCTTGTTGGCTCCTGATCGAGTTGCCGACACCGCAGTCAGCTGCAGACGTCGAGGACACACCGAATCCAGCTCCTGGTCGTCGTCGACGCCTCCTGGACCACGTGGCTGAAGAGTCAAGGCACCTGCAACCGACCTGAAGCGACCGACGACGGTGGGCATCCATCTTCCTTGCCCCGGGTCACTGCCAAGTGACTTTGAACACTGTCCCCTCTGCTTTCAGGTCATCCTTCTTCAGAATCCAGGCTTGGATTCCACCGGACACTTCTTCAGCTCCCGCAAGCAGCAAGTCTTCTTTGTTCGCCATTGAAAACGACGCCGCGACCCGACACCAAAGGACACCTGTGCACCCGGCTTCCCTGGGTGAGGTAACTCCAGCACTACGGTGCTCCTGTGGGTGTGGGCCCTAGAACTACTTACCCTGTAAGTGACTTGCTTGTAGGTTCTCCCGAAGTATCCTAAAACTCTTTATTTCCAACCGCGACTTGCCCCATTGAAGTTAACGGCGATTCGCGCCTGTGTATCCACACTGCACGCGTCCCCCGTGGGTCCTTTACTTACCTGCCTTGGGTGGTTTCGTGAGGCCCCAGCACTTCTGAAGGCCCTAGGCCTTGTCTCCTTGCAAGTCGTTGTTTCTAAGTCTCTTACTTAGTATATGGTCTGGTACGCCCCTAGGGCCCCAGCCATATTTTGTGCTTAACTTATTGTGAAACGTTGATTTGTGCATATGTTTGTCTTCTAATCTCATAAAGAGATTAGTAGAGAGTTATTTAGAAATAAATACATATATATTTGATATATATACCTGTGTGGTGTCTTTTCATTTGGTGATTCAAGAGATTATATGGTAAAACAAGCTGCTTTACATTCCTCCGAGACTTAGCCTGAAGGCTGCTCTCCACAGCTACCACTAGGATAGCTTTCTTTAAAAGGTTGTCTTAAACCTATCTACCATAAGAGTCGATTTGCCCTGGTGCAAGGTGTCCACTTTAATTAGTGAACAGCATATACCAGGCCAACTTCTCACATTGGTGGGCAGCGTGTGGGATTCCAGCTTGCCATTGGTTTACCAGAAAATCTCTATTTGAATTACTAACTGAAAACCATTATAGGTACTCAAGGTACATATAAAGTCAAGCTTAGTATCAATAAGTTCTACTGAACTTAGAGCTGTGTTCCAAGGGATAGCACACCCTTTCCACAGCTCAAGCTAGGATCAGTAGGCCACAAACTAGTGTAGGTAGTACAACACTGCACAACACTAGAATGTCCTTAAAGGGTGGACCCAGTGGATCCACTCAGCCTCAGTATAAGGACATGGCTTTCTCTGACTTGAGAGCCATGTGTGTTGACAGACACCTGAGGCTAGGACAGAGTCCCTCAACCCTGCACCTGATAGATCTGCTGACAGCAGATGACCTTAGATTGGCTCTAGGAGCTAAAGGGTTTGAATCAGTGGGTGGGTCAGTCATAGTATCTGGGTCAGATGATGAAAATCAGAATGACCAAGACTCTGTGATTGAAGGGCCAGGCTCCAAGGAGCCTGAAAAGGACAGAGGAATTCTCCATAAGAGAACTGACAGAGAGGAGGAGAGGCACAGATCCCCTTCCAGGGAATCTGACCACTCTTATCACTCTGGCAGAGAATTTGTCCAGCAGAGGAACTCATACTTTCCCTTAAGAGAGACCTCCTCTGAGAGAAGGTGCAAACTGCTCCAGTATGAGGAAGCCAGAGTGGCCCTCAGAACCAAGCAGTTGGCACTGGATAGGGAAGCCCTGGAGATCCAGAGAGCTTCTAGAAAAGAGGGGTTAGAACCCCCTGGTGGCAGCAACAGTGTCCCTAGAGGCAGAGAATATATTCCTGACCATAGGAACCTGAGCAAGGTTGTTCCTCCCTACCAGAGTGGGGATGATATCCACAAGTGGATAACTGCTATGGAGAGGGCCTGTAGAGTACAGCAGGTCCCCCAAAAGCAGTGGGCAGCAATCTTGTGGCTCTCCTTTTCAGATAAAGGAAGAGACAAGCTCCTCACTGTTAGAGAGGAGGATGCTGATGATTATGAGGTCCTGAAGAGTGCACTGATAGATGGGTTTGGCTTAACCACTGAGCAGTACAGGTTGAAGTTCAGAGATACCCAGAAGGCACAGACTCAGGACTGGACTGACTTTGTAGATTGTGCATCCAAGGCTCTGGAGGGTTGGCTGGTTGGCAGTAGGGTTACTGATTTCAAAGGATTTTATAATCTAATGATGAGAGAACAGATCCTTAATAATTGTCAAAACCAGCTTTTACACCAGTACCTGGTGGACTCTGATCTGACCTCTCCCCAAGAATTGGGAAAGAAGGCAGACAAATGGGTCAGAACCAGGGTAAGGCCTAAGAATCAGGGTGGTGACCACAAGAAAGATTCTACCAAGTCCCAAGAGAAAGGTGGGGATAAATCCAAGGATAAGTCCACTACAGGGCCCCAAAATTCCTCTTCTGGGGGTGGGTCCCAAACTCCTTCCTCTCCTGAAAAGAAACCCTATTGCCATGTCTGTAAAAAGCCTGGGCACTGGAAATCTGATCCCAGTTGTCCCAGGAATGGCAATAAAGAAAATGTTCCTCCAACAACTACTACCACCCCTCCTGGTACTACCAGTAGTAATCCTCCAGTTGGGAGTAGTGCACCCAAAAAGTTAGGTGCTTTTGCAAGAGGAACAGAGGTGGGCCCTAGTTTAGACAGGACCCCCTCAACAGACTCCTCAGATTCTGATGGTGGTGTAGGATATGCCACCTTTACCATGGGTCCCATAGCATTGGGCAGGTACAGACTGGAGCCAATAATTAATGGTCAGAAAGCTGTGGCATTTAGGGACACAGGGGCTAGTGTCACCATGGTGGCAGGGAAACTAGTCCCCCTCACCAGCTTTTACCTGAGTTTAAATACCAGGTGACCAACATTGATGGTGTCAGAACAGATCACCCCATGGCCATAGTCAATCTCAGCTGGGAGGGGGTCACAGGCCCAAAGAGAGTGGCAGTGTCCCCAACCTTACCTGTAGATTGCCTGATGGGCAATGATCTGGAAATTTCAGCCTGGGCTGAAATTGAACACCAAACCCATCTGAAGATGTTGGGTGTCCCTGTAAAGGTTAGTGGGGCTGTGATGGCCACAGCCCCAGCCCAAGATTTTGGAGAGATGGAGCCTGGAAGAATGGCCCACTCTCCCCCAGAAGAGAGCACAAGGGTTGAAGAAAAGTCTTCTTCCCTCCAGACAGTAGGTAAGGGTCAGCCTCCTCAGGGAACTGACCCTACCCCTAGTGAAGGAACTGCCACAGAGGTAGTCAGGCCTGGCCTGGCCACCCCCTGATGGCAGAGGACCCTTACAAGGTGGTACCCAGTCTGGAGCAGGTAACCTGCCCCTCTCTACCCTGCCTCAGTCAGCCCAGGGCTGCAGAGGTCAGGGAGGTCAGTGGACCCCCAGGGCCCCCTGTCCAGAGGAACCCCCCATCAGCAGATTAGGGGCACCCAGGCTAGTAGCCCTAGCCAGGTAGAAATTCCTCAACCCACTGAGGGATCCCCCATACCTTTATGTAGGGACCTCCCCCAGAAGGACTCTGTTAGGCAAGGGCAAACCTGGGACCAAAGGTTCCAAACATGCCATGTCCCTCCAGTGTTCCACCCAAAGGGACCCAACCCCCGGCTGTAGGCAGTCAAAGGTTGACCCTTAGAGCAGAGTACCACTCAGTCATGGAAAGACAGGCATACATGGTGACCAGTGAGCTGAGAAAGCTGAGGCCAACATTCCTAGGGCCACACTTCCCTACTCAGACACCTCACCAGCCTGGTACTTTACCAAAGCACACCACAGGTAGTGATTCCCCATGGTGGAGACCCTCTCATACCCTTAGGGTGAGGGATTGCTTAGTGGACCATAAGACAGGGGGCAACCATGCTAGTGCAGGTGCTTCCTTATATGGCCACTTAGTCAATAAAGGCTCAACTGGCCAAGGTTAGCCTTATCTCCTTTCGTTTGGGGGGGTTATGTAGGAAGGTGGAATCTGACTATATGGTTGCCCCCACTTTTTTTATGGTGTTTTGCTGGTTTATGACTTAGTTGGACTGGGACCCTGCTATTCAGGGCCCCAGTCTATCTGCTCTCTCTAAACGACATGGAGTGCACTCTAGGTGCACTAGTGATTGGATACTGTGGTGCCTTATGAGTCCCTAGTATATGGTACCTTAGGTGCCAAGGGCATAGGTACTTCACAGGCCTCCCAGGGGCTGCAGCATATGTTATGCCACCCCTGGGAAGCAGTCTAAATCTGACACCACAGGCCTGCTACTGCAGCCTGGGTGAGGTGGTGCTAGCACCCCTCACTGAGATATAGGTTTCCTATATCTCTCCTGCACACACATATAAACCTATCAGTCACCCCTAAGGCAGGCCCTATCAATCCTGAGGGCAGGGTGCTTGGCTTCTATGTGAGGGGGTGCCTCTGCCTGAGCAGGGCCCCTCTGCAGCTCTCAGAGTCTATTCTCTGGTGCTGTTTGTGGATGCGGTTAAACCATATACTATTTAAGTGCATTATATCCTCGCGGTAAATGCTAACTTTGGAATGGCTGCATCAAAACATGTCGTGTTTGGTGTCAAACATCTTGGAATACTACCCCCCGCCAATCTTGGCGGCGGGGGTAGCATTCCACCCTTCTAGAGGGATAAGACATGTACCTGCTGTGGAAACGCGGTAGAATCCTAAAGAGCCCTGGCATCACAAAATGGATGCCACCAGTCACAGACACTGGGCTGCCCTCCTGCTGATGACCGAAACTCGCAGTGGAGGAAGCCCAACAATAGGCATCCTGTCACAGGGAGGTGTAACCACCTTCCAGACAGGGTTTAGTGTATTGGGGCTGGGTGGGTGCACTCTTAGAGTGCTTTGAAGTCCTGCACTGGGGAGCAGAAGGCTCCTCTGTGCATATGCCAGTTCAAACCAGCTCAGGGGCTACCTGCCCCTGCTCTGGCGCGAAACTGGACAAAGGGAAGTGGGTGTAGCCACCCCTCCCTTGACCCTCCCATAGGTGGGGTCATAGAGCTAGTCCATCCCCTCTTTTTAGTATAAGAGGGGAACCTTGCCATTGCAAAGCAGATAACCCCTGGACGACGCTCTACAGAAGAATCCTGGCCCTTCGACGTTCCACTACCTTTGGAAGACAGAAGAATCTCCCTTGGAGTCAAGGAGTGACTCCCCTGCTTGGCAGGCACCAAAAACGACAACGACGGTCGCAAACTACGCCGCTCCCGCCGGAGTCCGAAGTCCCTGCAGCCCAGGAAGTGGATTTGCTGACCTCTCCCAGGCCATCGTGAGTCCCCAGCGAAGCTGAGGCAAGTGGACCCCACGAGTAACGAGGAACCGCGACCCCTGGGTACCGTGCACTATTGTCGAGTGCAACCCCTTCACAACGTTCTACGAACTTGTGCTTTGGATCACGTGTGGTCCCGACCTCCAGCAGGAATCCCTCCGAAGATCAGAGGCCTACACCGTCCCGAGTGACCGTGGGCCCCTGTTGAGTGATTCCGCCCGAGGTGTCTTCGCGATCCCTTGCCCGCTGGCTTGTGGGTCCCCAGAAGACTTCTTAAAGAAACCGAAGGGCTCCCCTGGTTGCTCCAGGCCTGCCCTGACTTACCCTCGCTGGGTGAGTTCCACAGACCTTGCTGGTCTGCGCCATCGACTTTTCTCCATCTCCCCGAGACTTGCGGCTGCCAAGGCTTGTTGGCTCTGATCGAGTTGCCGACACCGCAGTCAGCTGCAGACGTCGAGGGACACACCGAATCCAGCTCCTGGTCGTCGTCGACGCCTCCTGGACCACGTGGCTGAAGAGTCAAGGCACCTGCAACCGACCTGAAGCGACCGACGACGGTGGGCATCCATCTTCCTTGCCCCGGGTCACTGCCAAGTGACTTTGAACACTGTCCCCTCTGCTTTCAGGTCATCCTTCCTCAGAATCCAGGCTTGGATTCCACCGGACACTTCTTCAGCTCCCGCAAGCAGCAAGTCTTCTTTGTTCGCCATTGAAAACGACGCCGCGACCCGACACCAAAGGACACCTGTGCACCCGGCTTCCCTGGGTGAGGTAACTCCAGCACTACGGTGCTCCTGTGGGTGTGGGCCCTAGAACTACTTACCCTGTAAGTGACTTGCTTGTAGGTTCTCCCGAAGTATCCTAAAACTCTTTATTTCCAACCGCGACTTGCCCCATTGAAGTTAACGGCGATTCGCGCCTGTGTATCCACACTGCACGCGTCCCCCGTGGGTCCTTTACTTACCTGCCTTGGGTGGTTTCGTGAGGCCCCAGCACTTCTGAAGGCCCTAGGCCTTGTCTCCTTGCAAGTCGTTGTTTCTAAGTCTCTTACTTAGTATATGGTCTGAGTACGCCCCTAGGGCCCCAGCCATATTTTGTGCTTAACTTATTGTGAAACGTTGATTTGTGCATATGTTTGTCTTCTAATCTCATAAAGAGATTAGTAGAGAGTTATTTAGAAATAAATACATATATATTTGATATATATACCTGTGTGGTGTCTTTTCATTTGGTGATTCAAGAGATTATATGGTAAAACAAGCTGCTTTACATTCCTCCGAGACTTAGCCTGAAGGCTGCTCTCCACAGCTACCACTAGGATAGCTTTCTTTAAAAGGTTGTCTTAAACCTATCTACCATAAGAGTCGATTTGCCCTGGTGCAAGGTGTCCACTTTAATTAGTGAACAGCATATACCAGGCCAACTTCTCACAAAGATATAGTGGACTATGTACTTGTCTCCGCTCCAGGATGGCTGAGTACATGAAAAAGGCAACTAAAAACCTTGAGGCTAGCCAGGAACTGCAAAAAGCCTGGCATGACCAAAAGGCTGTACTGACTGTTTACCAGCCAGGACAGAAGGTGTGGGTGCTGGAGCCAGTGGCCCCAGCAGCTCTCCAAGACAAATGGAGTGGACCCCATACCATTGTTGAACAGAAGGGTGAGGTTAGCTACTTAGTGTGAGAAGTTTGCCTGGCATATGCTGTCCACTAATTATAGTGGGCACCTTGCACCAGTCCAAACAACCCCTTATTGGAGATAGGTTAAAGACAACCTTTATTGAAAGCTATCCTAGTGGTAGCTATGGAGAGCAGCCTTCAGGCTAAGTCTTGAAGGAATGTAAAGCAGCTTGTTTTACCAGTCTATAATCTCTTGAGTGACCAAATGAAAGAGGACCACACCAGGTATATATTCAAAATATATGTATTTATTACTAAACACACCCCTCTAGTCTCTTTATGAGGCTAGAGTTCGAAGATACATACGTTACGAGTTAGTTATCTACAGTAATAGCACAAATACACGTTTGAGCCCCAGGGGCGTACCAAACCATATACCAATAAAGTGGTATAAGAACCACGACTGAGCTAGACACAAGGCCTAGAGCCTGTAGAAGTGCTTGGACCACAAGGAACGACCCAAGGCAGTGACACAGGGGACCCACGGGGGACGCGTGCAGTGTATGAACACAACCGCGAACCACCGTTAACTTCTATGGGGAAAGTCGCGAATAGAATTTAAAAGAAAAGGGACACTTAGAGGAGGACTTGGAGCAAACCCTTTGAGAACTAGGCTGTTCTAGTGTCAATACCCACGGGAGCACCGGAGTACTCGAGTTACCTCACCCAGGGAAGCCGGGTGCATAGGTGTCTTTCGAGGTCGGGTTTCGTCGTCGCTTTCAATGGCGATCTGCTGCAAAGTGCTGCTGGCGACCAAGTCGAAAGTGTTCGGGTGGATCCAAAGGTGGATCCAAGATCTGAAGAACCTGAAAGCAGAGGGGACAGAGTCTGGGTCACTAGCCAGTGACCAGGAAGGCGATGAGCAGATGCCCACCGATGTCGAGTGCTTCAGGTAGGTTGATGGTCATCTTGACTCTTCAGCCACGAGGTCCAGGAGGCATCGACGACAACTAGGAGCTGGATTCGAGCTGTCCCATGACGTCTGTCGATTGCAGGTGTGTCGGCGACCGGATTGGACCCAACAAGCCTTGGCAACGGCAAGTCTCATGGAAATCGAAGAAGGACGATGTTGCAGACCAGCAAGGTCTGGGGGACTCACCCAGCAAGGATAAGTCAGGGCACACCGGTGAGCAACCAGGGAGCCCAAGTAGAAAAAGATTGGCCTTCGGTAGGGCCTACTAGCCAATGGACTAGCGACAGCGAAGGAGCCTCAAGACGGTGCACGTGGAGCTGGCTCACAGGACACTCGTGGAGTGGAGGCCAGTGATCTTCGGTGCAGTTGGTGCTGGAGGCTGGGGCTACTCGAAGCCCAAAGCACGACTTCGTGGGAGACCCAGAAAAGGATG